>OY992540.1:161023975-161697634 GCA_963921195.1 Pegoplata infirma
CTATAAGAAAAATGTCTCAGAATCTGAGACTTTTTCTATAAGAAAAATGTCTCAGAATCTGAGACTTTTTCTATAAGAAAAATGTCTCAGAATCTGAGACTTTTTCTATAAGAAAAATGTCTCAGAATCTGAGACTTTTTCTATAAGAAAAATGTCTCAGAATCTGAGACTTTTTCTATAAGAAAAATGTCTCAGAATCTGAGACTTTTTCTATAAGAAAAATGTCTCAGAATCTGAGACTTTTTCTATAAGAAAAATGTCTCAGAATCTGAGACTTTTTCTATAAGAAAAATGTCTCAGAATCTGAGACTTTTTCTATAAGAAAAATGTCTCAGAATCTGAGACTTTTTCTATAAGAAAAATGTCTCAGAATCTGAGACTTTTTCTATAAGAAAAATGTCTCAGAATCTGAGACTTTTTCTATAAGAAAAATGTCTCAGATTCTGAGACTTTTTCTATAAGAAAAATGTCTCAGAATCTGAGACTTTTTCTATAAGAAAAATGTCTCAGATTCTGAGACTTTTTCTATAAGAAAAATGTCTCAGATTCTGAGACTTTTTCTATAAGAAAAATGTCTCAGAATATGAGACTTTTTCTATAAGAAAAATGTCTCAGAATCTGAGACTTTTTTCTATAAGAAAAATGTCTCAGAATCTGAGACTTTTTCTATAAGAAAAATGTCTCAGAATATGAGACTTTTTTCTATAAGAAAAATGTCTCAGAATATGAGACTTTTTTCTATAAGAAAAATGTCTCAGAATCTGAGACTTTTTTCTATAAGAAAAATGTCTCAGAATCTGAGACTTTTTTCTATAAGAAAAATGTCTCAGAATCTGAGACTTTTTTCTATAAGAAAAATGTCTCAGAATCTGAGACTTTTTTCTATAAGAAAAATGTCTCAGAATCTGAGACTTTTTTCTATAAGAAAAATGTCTCAGAATCTGAGACTTTTTTCTATAAGAAAAATGTCTCAGAATCTGAGACTTTTTTCTATAAGAAAAATGTCTCAGAATCTGAGACTTTTTTCTATAAGAAAAATGTCTCAGAATCTGAGACTTTTTTCTATAAGAAAAATGTCTTAGAATCTGAGACTTTTTTCTATAAGAAAAATGTCTCAGAATCTGAGACTTTTTTCTATAAGAAAAATGTCTCAGAATCTGAGACTTTTTTCTATAAGAAAAATGTCTCAGAATCTGAGACTTTTTTCTATAAGAAAAATGTCTCAGAATCTGAGACTTTTTTCTATAAGAAAAATGTCTTAGAATCTGAGACTTTTTTCTATAAGAAAAATGTCTCAGAATCTGAGACTTTTTTCTATAAGAAAAATGTCTCAGAATCTGAGACTTTTTTCTATAAGAAAAATGTCTCAGAATCTGAGACTTTTTTCTATAAGAAAAATGTCTCAGAATCTGAGACTTTTTTCTATAAGAAAAATGTCTCAGAATCTGAGACTTTTTTCTATAAGAAAAATGTCTCAGAATCTAAGACTTTTTTCTATAAGAAAAATGTCTCAGAATCTGAGACTTTTTTCTATAAGAAAAATGTCACAGAATCTGAGACTTTTTTCTATAAGAAAAATGTCTCAGAATCTGAGACTTTTTTCTATAAGAAAAATGTCTCAGAATCTGAGACTTTTTTCTATAAGAAAAATGTCTCAGAATCTGAGACTTTTTTCTATAAGAAAAATGTCTCAGAATCTGAGACTTTTTTCTATAAGAAAAATGTCTCAGAATCTGAGACTTTTTTCTATAAGAAAAATGTCACAGAATCTGAGACTTTTTTCTATAAGAAAAATGTCTCAGAATCTGAGACTTTTTTCTATAAGAAAAATGTCTCAGAATCTGAGACTTTTTTCTATAAGAAAAATGTCTCAGAATCTGAGACTTTTTTCTATAAGAAAAATGTCTCAGAATCTGAGACTTTTTTCTATAAGAAAAATGTCTCAGAATCTGAGACTTTTTTCTATAAGAAAAATGTCTCAGAATCTGAGACTTTTTTCTATAAGAAAAATGTCTCAGAATCTGAGACTTTTTTCTATAAGAAAAATGTCTCAGAATCTGAGACTTTTTTCTATAAGAAAAATGTCTCAGAATCTGAGACTTTTTTCTATAAGAAAAATGTCTCAGAATCTGAGACTTTTTTCTATAAGAAAAATGTCTCAGAATCTGAGACTTTTTTCTATAAGAAAAATGTCTCAGAATCTGAGACTTTTTTCTATAAGAAAAATGTCTCAGAATCTGAGACTTTTTTCTATAAGAAAAATGTCTCAGAATCTGAGACTTTTTTCTATAAGAAAAATGTCTCAGAATCTGAGACTTTTTTCTATAAGAAAAATGTCTCAGAATCTGAGACTTTTTTCTATAAGAAAAATGTCTCAGAATCTGAGACTTTTTTCTATAAGAAAAATGTCTCAGAATCTGAGACTTTTTTCTATAAGAAAAATGTCTCAGAATCTGAGACTTTTTTCTATAAGAAAAATGTCTCAGAATCTGAGACTTTTTTCTATAAGAAAAATGTCTCAGAATCTGAGACTTTTTTCTATAAGAAAAATGTCTCAGAATCTGAGACTTTTTTCTATAAGAAAAATGTCTCAGAATCTGAGACTTTTTTCTATAAGAAAAATGTCTCAGAATCTGAGACTTTTTTCTATAAGAAAAATGTCTCAGAATCTGAGACTTTTTCTATAAGAAAAATGTCTCAGAATCTGAGACTTTTTCTATAAGAAAAATGTCTCAGAATCTGAGACTTTTTTCTATAAGAAAAATGTCTCAGAATCTGAGACTTTTTTCTATAAGAAAAATGTCTCAGAATCTGAGACTTTTTTCTATAAGAAAAATGTCTCAGAATCTGAGACTTTTTTCTATAAGAAAAATGTCTCAGAATCTGAGACTTTTTTCTATAAGAAAAATGTCTCAGAATCTGAGACTTTTTTCTATAAGAAAAATGTCTCAGAATCTGAGACTTTTTTCTATAAGAAAAATGTCTCAGAATCTGAGACTTTTTTCTATAAGAAAAATGTCTCAGAATCTGAGACTTTTTCTATAAGAAAAATGTCTCAGAATCTGAGACTTTTTTCTATAAGAAAAATGTCTCAGAATCTGAGACTTTTTTCTATAAGAAAAATGTCTCAGAATCTGAGACTTTTTCTATAAGAAAAATGTCTCAGAATCTGAGACTTTTTTCTATAAGAAAAATGTCTCAGAATCTGAGACTTTTTTCTATAAGAAAAATGTCTCAGAATCTGAGACTTTTTTCTATAAGAAAAATGTCTCAGAATCTGAGACTTTTTTCTATAAGAAAAATGTCTCAGAATCTGAGACTTTTTTCTATAAGAAAAATGTCTCAGAATCTGAGACTTTTTTCTATAAGAAAAATGTCTCCGAATCTGAGACTTTTTCTATAAGAAAAATGTCTCAGAATCTGAGACTTTTTTCTATAAGAAAAATGTCTCAGAATCTGAGACTTTTTTCTATGAGAAAAATGTCTCAGAATCTGAGACTTTTTCTATAAGAAAAATGTCTCAGAATCTGAGACTTTTTCTATAAGAAAAATGTCTCAGAATCTGAGACTTTTTCTATAAGAAAAATGTCTCAGAATCTGAGACTTTTTCTATAAGAAAAATGTCTCAGAATCTGAGACTTTTTCTATAAGAAAAATGTCTCAGAATCTGAGACTTTTTCTATAAGAAAAATGTCTCAGAATCTGAGACTTTTTCTATAAGAAAAATGTCTCAGAATCTGAGACTTTTTCTATAAGAAAAATGTCTCAGAATCTGAGACTTTTTCTATAAGAAAAATGTCTCAGAATCTGAGACTTTTTCTATAAGAAAAATGTCTCAGAATCTGAGACTTTTTCTATAAGAAAAATGTCTCAGAATCTAAGACTTTTTCTATAAGAAAAATGTCTCAGAATCTGAGACTTTTTCTATAAGAAAAATGTCTCAGAATCTGAGACTTTTTCTATAAGAAAAATGTCTCAGAATCTGAGACTTTTTCTATAAGAAAAATGTCTCAGAATCTGAGACTTTTTCTATAAGAAAAATGTCTCAGAATCTGAGACTTTTTCTATAAGAAAAATGTCTCAGAATCTGAGACTTTTTTCTATAAGAAAAATGTCTTAGAATCTGAGACTTTTTTCTATAAGAAAAATGTCTCAGAATATGAGACTTTTTTCTATAAGAAAAATGTCTCAGAATCTGAGACTTTTTTCTATAAGAAAAATGTCTTAGAATCTGAGACTTTTTTCTATAAGAAAAATGTCTCAGAATCTGAGACTTTTTTCTATAAGAAAAATGTCTCAGAATCTGAGACTTTTTTCTATAAGAAAAATGTCTCAGAATCTGAGACTTTTTTCTATAAGAAAAATGTCTCAGAATCTGAGACTTTTTTCTATAAGAAAAATGTCTCAGAATCTGAGACTTTTTTCTATAAGAAAAATGTCTCAGAATCTGAGACTTTTTTCTATAAGAAAAATGTCTCAGAATCTGAGACTTTTTTCTATAAGAAAAATGTCTCAGAATCTGAGACTTTTTTCTATAAGAAAAATGTCTCAGAATCTGAGACTTTTTTCTATAAGAAAAATGTCTCAGAATCTGAGACTTTTTTCTATAAGAAAAATGTCTCAGAATCTGAGACTTTTTTCTATAAGAAAAATGTCTCAGAATCTGAGACTTTTTTCTATAAGAAAAATGTCTCAGAATCTGAGACTTTTTTCTATAAGAAAAATGTCTCAGAATCTGAGACTTTTTTCTATAAGAAAAATGTCTCAGAATCTGAGACTTTTTTCTATAAGAAAAATGTCTCAGAATCTGAGACTTTTTTCTATAAGAAAAATGTCTCAGAATCTGAGACTTTTTTCTATAAGAAAAATGTCTCAGAATCTGAGACTTTTTTCTATAAGAAAAATGTCTCAGAATCTGAGACTTTTTTCTATAAGAAAAATGTCTCAGAATCTGAGACTTTTTTCTATAAGAAAAATGTCTCAGAATCTGAGACTTTTTTCTATAAGAAAAATGTCTCAGAATCTGAGACTTTTTTCTATAAGAAAAATGTCTCAGAATCTGAGACTTTTTTCTATAAGAAAAATGTCTCAGAATCTGAGACTTTTTTCTATAAGAAAAATGTCTCAGAATCTGAGACTTTTTTCTATAAGAAAAATGTCTCAGAATCTGAGACTTTTTTCTATAAGAAAAATGTCTCAGAATCTGAGACTTTTTTCTATAAGAAAAATGTCTCAGAATCTGAGACTTTTTTCTATAAGAAAAATGTCTCAGAATCTGAGACTTTTTTCTATAAGAAAAATGTCTCAGAATCTGAGACTTTTTTCTATAAGAAAATGTCTCAGAATCTGAGACTTTTTTCTATAAGAAAAATGTCTTAGAATCTGAGACTTTTTTCTATAAGAAAAATGTCTCAGAATCTGAGACTTTTTTCTATAAGAAAAATGTCTCAGAATCTGAGACTTTTTTCTATAAGAAAAATGTCTCAGAATCTGAGACTTTTTTCTATAAGAAAAATGTCTCAGAATCTGAGACTTTTTTCTATAAGAAAAATGTCTTAGAATCTGAGACTTTTTTCTATAAGAAAAATGTCTCAGAATCTGAGACTTTTTTCTATAAGAAAAATGTCTCAGAATCTGAGACTTTTTTCTATAAGAAAAATGTCTCAGAATCTGAGACTTTTTTCTATAAGAAAAATGTCTCAGAATCTGAGACTTTTTTCTATAAGAAAAATGTCTCAGAATCTGAGACTTTTTTCTATAAGAAAAATGTTTTAGAATCTGAGACTTTTTTCTATAAGAAAAATGTCTCAGAATCTGGGACTTTTTTCTATAAGAAAAATGTCTCAGAATCTGAGACTTTTTTCTATAAGAAAAATGTCTCAGAATCTGAAACTTTTTTCTATAAGAAAAATGTCTCAGAATCTGAGACTTTTTTCTATAAGAAAAATGTCTCAGAATCTGAGACTTTTTTCTATAAGAAAAATGTCTCAGAATCTAAGACTTTTTTCTATAAGAAAAATGTCTCAGAATCTGAGACTTTTTTCTATAAGAAAAATGTCTCAGAATCTGAGACTTTTTTCTATAAGAAAAATGTCTCAGAATCTGAGACTTTTTTCTATAAGAAAAATGTCTCAGAATCTGAGACTTTTTTCTATAAGAAAAATGTCTCAGAATCTGAGACTTTTTTCTATAAGAAAAATGTCTCAGAATCTGAGACTTTTTTCTATAAGAAAAATGTCTCAGAATCTGAGACTTTTTTCTATAAGAAAAATGTCTCAGAATCTGAGACTTTTTTCTATAAGAAAAATGTCTCAGAATCTGAGACTTTTTTCTATAAGAAAAATGTCTCAGAATCTGAGACTTTTTTCTATAAGAAAAATGTCTCAGAATCTGAGACTTTTTTCTATAAGAAAAATGTCTCAGAATCTGAGACTTTTTTCTATAAGAAAAATGTCTCAGAATCTGAGACTTTTTTCTATAAGAAAAATGTCTCAGAATCTGAGACTTTTTTCTATAAGAAAAATGTCTCAGAATCTGAGACTTTTTTCTATAAGAAAAATGTCTCAGAATCTGAGACTTTTTTCTATAAGAAAAATGTCTCAGAATCTGAGACTTTTTTCTATAAGAAAAATGTCTCAGAATCTGAGACTTTTTTCTATAAGAAAAATGTCTTAGAATCTGAGACTTTTTTCTATAAGAAAAATGTCTCAGAATCTGAGACTTTTTTCTATAAGAAAAATGTCTCAGAATCTGAGACTTTTTTCTATAAGAAAAATGTCTCAGAATCTGAGACTTTTTTCTATAAGAAAAATGTCTCAGAATCTGAGACTTTTTTCTATAAGAAAAATGTCTCAGAATCTGAGACTTTTTTCTATAAGAAAAATGTCTCAGAATCTGAGACTTTTTTCTATAAGAAAAATGTCTCAGAATCTGAGACTTTTTTCTATAAGAAAAATGTCTCAGAATCTGAGACTTTTTTCTATAAGAAAAATGTCTCAGAATCTGAGACTTTTTTCTATAAGAAAAATGTCTCAGAATCTGAGACTTTTTTCTATAAGAAAAATGTCTCAGAATCTGAGACTTTTTTCTATAAGAAAAATGTCTCAGAATCTGAGACTTTTTTCTATAAGAAAAATGTCTCAGAATCTGAGACTTGTCCATAAGAAAAATTGTGTCAGAATCTGTGCATTTTTTTTAAGAAAAATTTCTCAGAATATGAGACTTTTTCTATGAACTTCTCAACCACGCCGAGTTACAACATTTTAAAAAAACCTTTTATGTTATCCTTTGTATGCTTATATTTTACGCTAAAAATTGTTGTTATTGCTTTCATTTTCTATTTATGCATATTGTTCATATAATTTATATATTACATTACTCTAGTTATGCCCCAGTTTCTTTCCAAGAATATACTTGCATATACTGACTTACACACGTTTTGTTTAGTATCCATCTACCAATTTAAATACACACAAAAGTAAGTACTAGACTTTACAGTAGTGTACCTACTAACAATTTATACATTAAACTTATTTATACACTGTGGTAAAAAAGTATGGGATTAAGAATAGTATATTCTATGAGGTACTTGACCAATATTTCAATGAGTTAAATTTATTAAATACATCATAGAGATTGTAAATTAATTTTTTTTTTTTGAATTGAGAAAAATTACTCCAGCTCGAGGTCAGGTTTCTTTACGAATTGTTACGATGATGTAAACATTTTAAAGAAACCATTTATAAAGTTTATTTGTATTAAATTGATGAGTATGGTCATTTTGCAAGAGTTACTCGACACGTGTTTCGATCTTGTCGGAAGCTTATCAAGAGTATTGACAATCGTTAGTGGTAAAACATAGTTTTCGTTTTTTGTGTAAATAGAAATAATAAGAATTTATGTACTTAATACAGAACATACCTTCACTTTAGAACAAATTCTCCACCGTAAGAAAATGCTTTCAATCTATCAATATTATTGCTCAGTTATGACAACAAAATTTCCCTCAAATCCAATTTATAATACGACAAAAAAATATTACTTTAAAATTTGTATTACTACTTTTGTAGCACAGTGTATTACAAAATTGTTAAAACGTTAAACATAACAAACGTATTTTGTTTTTGTTTTTTTTTTTGCTTTCAAGTTTTTGCGTTAAAAGAGGAAGATGGTTTATAAGAAAATTGCATCCTTTAATTATAATTGTATTAAAAACTTTTTCATATTCATGTTTTATCTCTGTGTTGTATTTTTTTTTTTGTTTTTTTTTACACTTATTTTCAGTATAACGACTTTTTTTGTTAACAAAAACAAAAAAACAAAGAGGAAAATAAAAGAAAAGCATACGCCTGAGAAGAAATTATTTAAAATAAGGTCAAAATATAAAAAGTTTGCATATTATAACGCAACATAACAAATAAAAAAACTACAGATAGATAGCAGACAATCCGAATTATGTTTAAAATTCCCAACAAAATGTTTTTATGGTCAATGATATGAAAAAGGAAAACGTTGCCGCAATTCCAATAAGAAATAAGAAAATCCAGGTTATCTGAATTTTAATCGGGCTATTCTTAAAGCAGTACTGCTGCATTAATTTTTGAAAGACTCTAGGGTAGATATACAAGCCAATGACTCTTTCTTTAGCCAGAGCCGCTGCCACAATTCGACGATTCGTTTAAATCGTTTGAGACGTTTAAACAATTAGGATTGCCAAGGGTGCTTTTTCTAACTTATTTGTCGTTGAAGTAATAAAAATATTTGCTGGGATACATTAATGTTTAAGTAAAAGTAAAGTTTTTGTTTTGTTTATAATTTGCACTCTTCTTTCCATTTTGTGAACATTTCATCATCATCATCTCCGTTATTATTATCATTATCAACAGAAGTACTGCAGAAAGGACAAAAAGGATGACGGCATTGTTGTCTCAACTTGATGCTTTAGTGACTTTATCTTACTCGAATATGTTGAGACAAAGGGGAACAATTAGAGTAAGAAAACAACAAACATATGAAGCAAGACATACGTACATAATATGTGCTCGTACCTTTATGCAACACAGACAATGAAATTTTCATAGTGTCTTTATGTCAAAAGAATCATATTGTAAGTGCTCAAAGATATGGAAACTTTTAAAATCAAGACATAAATTGTTGGTTCATTACTTTTTTGCCGATACGGCAGGGCTCCTTCTTATCAAATGATCAGGGTTGTTAGATTTTTTTTAATGCCAATCGACAAATTTGATGCAAAAAATCGCCAGAAATCGCCAAAATGAAATTTTGTTCAATTTTCGTTAAAAATAAAGTTAATCTCTGTTTTAGTTTTTAAATAAAAATTATTTATTATTCGACCAATAAATTCTATTGAGAAAAATTACTCCAGATATTGTCAAAGTAATAAATTTATACACTCAAAATAATTCTACAGTAAAAGGTTTAGTAAGTGATTTTGTACCAAAATCTACTAATTAGTTACTAATTTTAGTATCTTCAAAGTACTAAAATTAGTAATTTTTACTGGTTTTCAATAATATTAGTAAAAAATTTTAGTATTGGTTACCAATTACTGCACTAGGTCCTTTTGGACTAACCTTTAGTTAAATTTTTAGTATTATTTACCCACGTTTTTTTTTGGGTGTAATAATTAGTAAAGAAACGTGACCTCGAGCTGGAGTAATTTTTCGCAATAAAGTTAATTTAAAAAAAAAAAAAATTGTTTACTTATTTTAAGCTGGTGAAAAATTAATTAAAAAAGTCGCCAAAAATTATCATTTTTATTTATCTCTTTACAGTTCAAATCTAATTTATTACAAAGAAAATAAGAGGGTCTGGTCTGTAAGAAAATTCATTAAAAATTTTAAAAGTTGCATGCATTTGCCAAATTTCACATTTAGTTTGACATTAATAAAAATATCTCCGAACAAAATTGGAGGATTTAAGTTTTCTACTTTTAATGGGGGTTTAAACAAAAAAACAGCCTTCATGAGAGCAATTTTAAAACAGTTTTTAAGAAATAAATACACATTATTATACCCTCCAACCACAGTATGGGGGTATACTCACTTTGTCATTCCGTGTGTAACGCATCGAAATATTGGACCCCATAAAGTAAATATTTTATTGATCAGTGATCGATTCTAAGACATTCTAGCGATGTCCGTCCGTCTGTCCGTCTGTAGAGGACACGACGACTTCCGAACACTTAATATAATTCTACAGTAAAAGGTTTAGTAAGTGATTTTGTACAAAAATCTACTAATTATTTACTAATTTTAGTATCTTCAAAGTACTAAAATTAGTAATTTTTACTGGTTTTCAATAAATTTAGTAAAAAATTTTAGTATTGGTTACCAATGTCTGCACTAGGTCCTTTTGAACTAGGTTAGGTTAGGTTAGGTTGTAAGTGGCTGCTGACGTTTTACGTCAACACACGTAGACTCTGAGGTCCATTGTGATACCACGGGACCGTAATAGGTTTCCCTACTAGTCCCTGTCGTTAAACCATTTTGAGCATCTTATAAAACTCCTTAGATGTTGAATTTTGACATCCAACAAATCAGAAAGATCGTACAGCTCCCTAGATCCCAGTGAAGCAAGTCTCTGACCAGAAAGTGCCGGGCAATGGCAAATAAAGTGCTCGATAGTTTCCAACTCCTCTTCATCCATGCAACTTCGGCAAAAGTCATTCGACGGCACATTTAACCGCTCTGCGTGCTTCCCTATAAGACAGTGTCCGGTAATTATAGAAACCACCGTCGAAATCTCTCCTCTTGGAAGCGATACCAGCTCACTTGTGCGCCCCTGATTAAGAGAAGGCCAAATCAGTCGTGTTGTCTCACAGGTCCATCCATTTGCCCATGTTTGATTAGTCTCCGTCGCAGAACAAAGCCGTAGGTTTTGCTTGCAAGTTTCTAGAGGCATACCAACACATTCCAATTCTGTTGGAACCTGTAAGGTAGTTCCTAGTCTTGCAAGCTCATCGGCTTTGCAATTCCCTGGAATGTCTCTGTGCCCTGGGACCCATATGAGTCGTATGTTAAACTGCTTGGCCATCTCATTTAAAGACGTGCGGCAGTTAAGGGCAGATCTTGTTTTCAGAAACATTGAATCCAGGGACTTGACCGCGGCTTGACTGTCAGTATAGATGTTGACTGCGGTTGTAGACAAGACATTGCAGCTCAACCAGTCAGCCACTTCTTTTATTGCCAGCATCTCTGCCTGGTAAACACTGCAATGATCTGGCAATCTACGAGCCAGGCTCAACCCAAGCTCTTCCGAATAGACTCCAAAGCCCACTTGTTCGTGCAGCCTCGATCCATCTGTGTAAAAATTTATGGTAGCTCCACTACCCGGAGTATCCCCCATCCAAGACTCCCTGGATGGTATCATAGTGGTAAAGTGGCGCTCAAAGAGGCTCAAAGAGGGAGCACAGTCCACATTTTGTGGTATTGTTATCTTTTTCAAGATCGCGCTATGGCCACAATCACTGCTCCTCCATTGCAGCGTGCTATTAAGTCGAATTGCCGACGCAGCCGCATACTGCCTACCCAATATGTCCAAGGGTATCAGGTGAAGGAGGATTTCTAATGCAGCAGTAGGTGTAGTACGAAGAGCACCAGTGATGCACATTGACGCCATTCTCTGTACCTTCGTGATAAAGACAAAGTTCGCTTTTGTTTCTAAAACAGCCCACCAGACAATGATTCCATACAGCAAAATTGGACGCACCACTGCTGTATAGATCCAATGAACGACTTTAGGGCTAAAACCCCATCGTTTTCCAAAGGCCCTTTTACAGGAATACAAAGCAATCATTGCTTTTCTCACCCGTTCCTCAATATTACGCTGAAATTCAGCTTCCTATCTAGAAATACTCCAAGATACTTGGCTCCATCTGAGAAGGTGATTTCAGTATCGTCCAGAGAAATAGGATCAAAAGCAGGAATCTTAATTTTCCTTGTAAACAAAACAAGCTCTGTTTTACTAGGATTAACTCCTAGACCACAGTCTCTTGCCCATTTAGACAGATCTTTCGGAGAACCCTGAAGAATGTCCCGCAATGTTGGCAGATGCTTCCCTTTACCGCTATCGCGACATCGACAGCATATGCGACAACATGACAACCACGTGCTTCTAGAGATAGTAGCATTGAATTCAGTACCAGGTTCCAAAGAAGCGGCGAAAGAACACCTCCTTGTGGTGTGCCCCTATTGACAAATCGTACGCTCCCAATTCAGACGTTATACGTCTATTGGCAAGTAGGTTTTCCACCATTAAAACGATTTCACGCTTTACTCCCATACCAGACAATGCCAATATTATCGATTCTGAAATGACATTATTAAAAGCCCCCTCAATATCAGGAAAGGCCACCATAGTATACTCCTTTACCGAAAGCGATCTCTCGATGGTACCAACGAGCTCATGAAGAGCTGTTTCCGTTGATCGTCCCTTGCTGTATGCATGTTGCTTTGTCGAAAGCAACCTCGGGTCAATCACTCTACGCAAATATGAGTCTATCATTCGTTCCATTGTCTTTAACAAAAAAGAAGACAGACTAATTGGTCTGAAATCCTTCGGAGCTGTGTGGGAACTTTTCCCAGCCTTCGGGATAAATACGACTCTGGTATCCCTCCATTTTAAAGGAATATACGACCAGTTGATGCATGCTGTGTATAGATTATACAGCAACGGGGCTATATAGTCCAACACTTGCTGCAACTCAGCCGGGATTATACCATCAGGTCCCGGGGATTTATAGGGCCTGAAGCTTTTTATCGCCCAGATTAATGTTGGCGTGTTTATTATTTCCGAAGCAATTTCAGATGCTTGGGCATCAGAACGTTCCAAAGCTTGAAACGGCGTCATGGAATTGCCCGGAAAATGCGTGTTTAAAAGGAGATCCAGCGACTCTTCACTGGAGGAAGACCACACCCCATTAGGATCTTTCAGGTATCCTAGGGTGCAAGGAGAAGAAGCCAGAACCTTGCGCAGCCTGGATGCCTCAGAAACGTCTTCTATGTTTCCACAGAAGTTTTTCCAAGAATCACATTTTGCATTTCTGATCATCTTTTTATAACTCTTAAGTTGCAGCCTGTATGCAGACCAGTCCTCGTCCGCTCTTGAAAATTTAGCCTTATTAAAGAGCTTTCTGCAGGAATCTCTGCTCGTCTGCAACTCATTTGACCACCAAGGTGGCTTTTTTTTCCCTCTAGGCTTTGCAGAAGGGCAAGACGCATCCAGGCACCTATTACAAACATTTGTTATATGGTCAACCAGACAGTCAATTTCCGCTAAACTATGCGGTTCAGATAGGGGTACTTCATCCAAAAGCAAAGAAAAAGTCTCCCTATATTTCACCCAGTTTGTTCTTTTTAGATTTCTAGAGACTGTCTCAACCGGGGCACGCTCCCTGAGTAAAAACTCAATGTAGCGATGATCTGAGAAAGAATGCTCTTCCAAAACTCTCCAGTCATCAATTCTATCAGACAATGTATCTGATACAAGTGTTACACTCAACCAAAAATCATTGTATTCCCAAAGAAAATCGTTGTAAATTCAACAGAAATCATTGTTGATTTTGACCCTACAAATATTTATGTTGATTTCAATAAAAATTGTTGTCAGTTTTTGTAAAAGTTGATCAACTCGTTCTTTTGTAAATCAACTCGTATTTTTTGTAAACTCAACTCATATTTTTGTTGATATAAGAAATTTTATTAATAAAAAAAAGCTTGTTGTTATTTGTTAATATTCTTTTATTAAGTAAAAATCACAATATTTTTTAGAATTATCACCGGCTTTTTAAGCTGCACGAGATTTTCACACACACTTCGTTTATTTATGTTATGCACTCGTAAGCCATTCTCCAGTTTTCTAATGACACCAAATCAAAAACCTTAAAAAAAAAACAAAAAAAAAATTATAATATAGTATGAATACATAAAGTAACCAATGTATTTTATTACTTACCAAATATTTACAGATCAGAATCTGATCATGAGATCCTATTTTTATTTATTTTTATAATATTAAATATTTTTATAAGAAACAAACACATAAAATAATTTTATAAGAGACAAACAAATTTCACATTGCAATGCATTGCTACCAACTTGATAATACAAAAATGAACGAACAGGGTTGTTTTTCTTTTTTGGTTTTATCTATTGAATTCTGTATAAGCGTTGTAAAAAGTTGATTCAACTTTACTGATTATTCAACGATATCAACATTAATTTTTGTTGAATACGGCAATATTCTGTAAAACTTGATCTACAATGGGTTTACTAATTTTTCTACTAAGATATTTCTATGAGTGTACGTCAAGAACCTCTTGCCGCGTACTTGTAACGAAAGTTGGTTCACTACCCTTGTTACAAATATACAGGTTAGTGCTTAACAAAAACTCCAAAAGTGATTCGCCTCTATCATTTGTGTCTGTACTTCCCCATATCGAATGATGTGCATTAGCATCACAGCACACTAGTAACTGGTGTCCCCTAGATTTGGACTCCCGAATCAGACCGCCAACCTTCTCCGGGGGTATTGGCCCCGGATTAGGAAAATACGCAGAGGCGAGCCAAATAGATTTCCCATGAAGCTCTAAGCTAGCCGCTGTAACATCCATATCACTAAAAGTTGATAAAAAGAATATATTTAAGCCATTTTTCGGCAAGATGCAGGCTCTTGGTGAGCCCTCACCTTTGGCAACCATCAACTTAAACCCAGGGGTTTTCAATCCGCAAACCCTGCCACCCCGCACCCAGGGCTCTTGGATAAAAACCAAGTCAACTGCTTCTGTCGTCAGGCGCAGCAATAGTGCAACTGAGGCTGCCTTACAGTGATGGAGGTTTATTTGTAGGAACCGCAACATCTTGCTTTTTTTCCACCATCCTTTCCACCACCGTGTTATTGGCTTCATCCTCCGTGTTATCATAGAGGTCGCATTCGTCCCCAGATTCGGTTTCGAATAAGCCAGATATGTGTCCCATCTGTTCTGGATCGGAGGCAACAGAAATCTCCGAATTCCTCACTGCATGGGCCTCGTCCTGAATGTCACCCATCGTGGCATCAGCTTTATCCTCCGTGCCATCACAGAGGTCGCATTCGTTACCAGATTCGGTTTCGAAAATGCCAGATGCATCTCCCATCAGCCTAGAATCGGTCAGCTGAATATCATCAACCTTTTCCAGATTCTCCTCCCCAGCCGACTCTGCCACTTTCTTGTCTGCGTCCAAAATAGGCTTCTGGTCGCCTTGTAGACATTGACTCTTATATGAAAAAAGCCAAATCTAATAATGCCGTCAGTCCTGGCTAAAAGCGGAAGCGAGGCCTCATTAACCAAGACCACTGCTTGACGACGAGCGCCCTCCATCTCACCCAATCTGGCAATTTGCCAATTCTGGGTAGGAAGGTCAGGATTGCAGACTTTTATCATCTTTAGAATCACCGCAGTGTCACTTGTAGCCATTGGGATCCATGCATGAGCTCTGGGTTGCGAGGGGATATCATGTTTTTCCACAACGTCCAGTCTGGCTCCAGGCCATAACTCTCCCACTTGGCTAATGGCAACCTTAAACACGGCTGCGGATCTTTCGTTCCCAAAAGCAACGAGTTTTACTCGCCCCTGATACCAACCTGCGTTGACAGTAGTAGGGAGAAAATCAGGCATACTCTCAAGAAGCCTATAGTAGATTTCATTTAGTTTAGTTTCAACTAAACTCCACTTGTCCCTTGGAATACTACAATCCCCATTTTGCCTGTTTATCACAGCCCTAACGAAGTTACCTTTCACCACTTCACTAAAAGACTGAGTCCAGACGTTGCCGGTCACCTTAGATCTCTTAGCTAAAGGTTTCTCGTCGGGCGAGCGCAACCTTTTACCAGACTTCGATGACGAGGCCGAAACAGCGCTCTGTTTGTCAGATGCGCGCATTGCCGAAAGTTTGTCCTGTTCTTCAATGACTCCTTTCGCCCATGATAGCGACGCCCTCTCACGTTCGGAGAGCTTCGTTCCATCGAGTTGGCTTAGTCTGTTAATTATTTTCAAACAAAGCCTTCTCTGGTTGTGCCTGACCTTTGATGGCTTAAGTTTCTTTTTCTTTTTACCACCAATATTAGGCTGAGCACCCCTACTAGAATCAAGGCCGGACTTCAAGGTCGCAACCCTAGGACCAGTGCTAGGACCAGCACCAGTCGGTGAGGCAGAGCCTCGAATTAAATCGGTATCATTTGTGTCCATATTTTCATTTTCCTTGATATGGTAATGAAAATATCACAAAAATACCTATTCCGAACAAACCTATTACGAACAATTTTAGTAATTCAATTTATAGCACGGAGCATAAAATAAAACACGTCCACACTCGTCAACAGTTGAACATTCAATATCTAACAACTTCGTTTTTTGGGTGCACCCTACTGTTGTCGTTATTTTAACAATTTTTGTCAGCAATGTTGCTGTTAATGCTGTTTTAGCAAAGTTTTAATTTTCAGTATTTCTTTTTATATTTTTCCCCCAAAGATATGAAGCGATTTCTGAAATGCAATTACTTTTATTCTGCTGTTGTGCTAATATTTTTGGATAGCTTATAGATGGTTCTATAAACTTACACTAAAAAAAATATTAAGTAGAATTACAAATTGTGTTTGCTAAAGTTTTCAGATTAAAAATGTTTCAAATTAAAAAGGTTTCAGATTTTAAGACATTTTTTTATAACAAAAAGACTCAGCTTCTGAGACCTAATGTAACCGTGATGTTTCTTTTGAAAATATGTTAGAAGAATGATGAATTTTTTAAAAGATAAAATTGCTGTAGCGCCTTCTGTTATAGTTTTGGCGAATTATTTGAATCTGATGCATAGCCTTTATTTAATATTTTTTTCTTTAATACATAGTTTATCAACGAAAAATTATCTCAATCAAAACGGTTGGAAGCTACAGGGCAAAATGCAAAAAATGCCCCTACTTTTTCACACTCAAAGCTAAGTACTCTGTTTTTTGAAATTTTGAAAATTTCAATTAAATTTTAAACGCCTCAAATCGCAATAAAACATTTAAAAATCAACAACTTTTGACAGAAACGATTATAACAAAACTGAAATGTCACTTTTCCACGGAAATTTAAATTGTCTTGTGTAATAAATATCCGTGAAAACTTTTTTAACAAATTCCCTAAAATTCTTCGCGTTGCCAAAATTTATTTTTTTATATGGAGTTTGACAGATTTTTTTCCGTCAAAACAAACAGAGTACTATGGTTGGGTTCATAATGTGCCACATAAACCAAAAAGGATTATATTATTTGTTGATCCGCTACAACTGTGCTTAGTTTCTTTAAAACCGAGAAATTTTTGTTGTCAGCCTTCTTTTGCACAAACACTTTTTTCCAGTGTACGAGTTTATGTTATACTAACGTACATACATATATATGTCTGATATAAATGTTGTTGAAAAATATGAAAAATTTATCTATTTGTAGTTGAGCTCAATTTAGAATATTTTTTTGGTCTGACTTATGTAGTTGAAACAAAAAGGTTGTCAATTTTGCCAAACGTAACATTTTTTTGTGATAGTATTTGGGAGCATTCCATGCTAAATCGGAAAGCTTGAAAAATTTGAATTTAAGATTTTACCAATTTTTTAACAGTTTCAAGTGCTCATCAAAGCCGTTCCTGGTAAATTTTTGAGACTTTTTGGTTGCATGTTTAAAAGATGTCGAATTTTTAAAAATTTATAACTTTTTCCTTCACTCATACTTCTTTTACCCATAAGTTTTTACAAAATGCTTTAATCAAAGACTAACGCTTCAATTTTATTGTATATTTTTTTTTTTTTGTTTTTTAAATACTTTTTAGAAAATTGTTTCAAAAATTCTTAAAACTGTTCTAATTTGTGATTTTAAATTTTTCACATTTAAATCTTATTTTTAAAAATGTTTACACTCTTTGATTTTTTTAAATTTTTTGTGGTAAACTTCTATCCATTATACAATTATTTTTTTATTAGAAGATTGTGGGATTATGTTTATTACTATTTTTACGATTTCAGAATTTTTGTTTGTTTTTTATTTTCCAACACTCACATACAGTTGTCACAACCGTAAATATTCCAACCACATTTTTTAGGTTGTTCAAACCGATCATTCGGTTGTTAAAACCGTATTGCTGTTGACAAACCCGTACTGAGGTTGTGACAATCGCATGACCGGTTACAACAAGCTACAAAATGATGTTGGAATATTTACGGTTGTGGCAAACGGATTTGTTATGTGAGTGCAAATCCTACTACTCGAATAGTGCCTCCTAGACCGGTCAATACCAACACTGACCTCCATTATTTTTTTTTTCCAAATAAACTTACACCCTATTACATCTCCAATTTCTAAATAGGCTCCCATACAATGGCATTATTTAAATTTGTTCCCACCGTCATTTGTTTGGTAGCCCCTAAAGGAGTTGAGGTAGGGTGTAGGTATGTTAGGAAAAACTTTTAGGGGTTTAAATTAATGGAGGTTAGTCTTACTATTAACTCCTTTAGGGGTCGGTCTCGATTTTCGCCCGTCTAATAGGCAGCATTTGAGTGGTATGAGCTAAGTAGTTTTATGTAACAAATTTGTAAAAAAAAAAGTAAGATCAGGATATGAATAACTTTCCATTTCTAAAATTCTCACCTACGAAAAATATTCCCGAAAATTTTGAGCCCTTTTATTGTTACAACCATATGCAACGAGGATATTTTATGTAAAAACAAATTATGAGTGATAAATTGAGTGAAAGCAAAAGTGAAAAGAAAAAAAAAATGAGTTTAAATCAAGTTTGATTGAAAACAGTTTGAGTGAAAAAAATTTAAGTTAATTACAAATTTGAGTAAAAATAATATATATTGCAATTCCATTTCGTACCCGGTGATATTCTATTTCGTTCCCAGTTCCATGTAGGTTTCAATCCTTTTCGTGTGGTCAGTGTCACCACAAATCACAGTTTTTGCAATTTTTCATTCTCTCCAAATATTGTAAAAATTTACTTAAAATAAATTTAAAAAAAAACATTTTTAATAAAATTTAATTATGTATTACAAAAACTACAAAAAGTACCAGTCGTTCCCCTTTTAAGAATCCTTCACTCAAAAGAAAAACTCTTTCAAAAAATCTGTAAAACGTCTTTCAATTTGATTTAGCAAACTTTCAGCAGATTTTTCTGTTAAAATAGATATTTTTTCTAAAATCTCTGTCATTCAGTATTACAAAATAACAGAAATTTTTCTGCGTTATTACTGATTCTGTTTGCTGAATTTCAAAATATTTTTGAACATATTTTTAGCAGATTACTTTTTAATTGTACGGAAATAGTTTGCTATCATTCTTTTGACAGATTTCTCTGCTGATTTCACCTAGCTAATCAGACAGATTTTCAGCAAACCGTGTCTGCTAAAATCAGCAGATTTCTCATATGGCTCAAAATGGGTGTATTTTCAGCAGATTTTTCTGCTTATTGAACAGAGAATTTATTTTGAGTGTACTATTTTTTACAACAATGTAAGTTTTAGTTTTCTTTAAATTAATATTTTAAAATACAAGTGTTTAAAAAAAATCAGTTCCCGACAAGTCCTGGTACATATCACAAGCTGTTAATTTAGGTGTTAACTAGTGACAGGTCCTTTTCGTAAAAAAGTAACACTCTAGGACCGGTCCTCGACTGTTCACCTTTCTCACAGAAATGATTTTACTCTCAAAACGGGCACTTATAAAAAAAGTTATAAGCTGCGTGTTTTTTTAATAAGAAAATTATTGATTGCGGTTGTAAAAACTACTAAAATCTAAAAAAAAAATTAATATTTTTTTTGGCCCTTTTCAACCTATATTAGCCCCTTTTATACCCTCCACTTAGTGATAGAGGGTATATATAAGTTTGTCATTCCGTTTGTAACTCATCGAAATATCGGTCTAGGATCCCATAAAGTATATTTATTATTGATCAGCGATCGATTCTAAGACATTCTAGCGGTGTCCCTCTGTCTGTCTGTCCGTCTGTGGAAATGGTGATCACGGTCAAAGTATTAAACATATACATTTACTTGTTGTTGTCCTAAGTAGTTTGGTCTTGCATTTGAGCGAAATCGGTTTAGCGGTTCAAAAGTTATGAACTAAAATGTAAGAAAATCTCGAAAATTTTGGTATACATAACCTAAAGATACAAAATGCTTTAAATTGGCTGCTGGTTGGAATATGTGAACAGAATTGGACACAGAATAGAATTTTTACAAATAGAAACTAAAAAAAAAAAGAAATTCCGCGTCATTTAAAAAAAAAAAAAAAATGCTTTTGCAAATAATCTTTTATTACATTGTGTAGGGTATCAATACAGTCGGCAAAGCCGAACTTGGCACTGATTGAAAATTACCAAATACCAACACTGTGCGCTAAAGAAATGTGCGCTAAAGAAATACAAAAACTTCTAGAGTCAAAATCTCTAAAATTATAAAACGTACCATTTTACCCCGCTTTTAAAAATGTTTTACTCTTTTTTACCTGAAAATTTAAAATTTCAAAATAAAATAATAATTTACTCGGATACCATAAGGTTCAGTGTAATTCTCTTAATTCTCATTTTCGTACTTTCCTTCTGTTGCAAAGTTCTACTTCTTAAACATCCCGATTCCCTAAGATATTCTGCTAGAGAAGTCAATGAGACAACATTAAGGCGGCATTGCAGGTCATCAACAAATCTTTGTCACAAATACTTTGGGCGGTGCTTTATCAGACCCGTATATTCACATAAAAAGTGCTTCACTGACTCCTCCTAAACTTCTCCACAACTCTTACAAACAGAAATTCCCATACGCACGGCCATTTGGCCTACACAGAAAATAAAATCGACAAATTTAAATCAACAAATTTCAATTGTAGGTTAGGTTAGGTTAGGTTGGATGGGCGCTCGCCATTTGGCGAGTTCACTCGGAGGCCATAAGGCCCATTGTGATTCCCCTAATCATATTCCCCCTCTCTCTCTCTGATACAAAGTTCTTTGTATCAGAGTGGGAGAGGGAATATGATTGTGATTCCCCTAATCACAGAGAGGGAATATGATTGTGATTCCCCTAATCATATTCCCCCTCTCCCTCTCTGATACAAAGTTCTACTTTTTAAACCACACCGTTTCCCTGAGGTATTCCGCTAGAGACGTCAATGAGACACCGCTTAGGCGTTTTTAGTAAAAACGGCCTCCTGTTAGTCTAATACAGAATACAAAACTTCGATTTTGTTTCCAACAAACTCAGTCAAGTAATTTAATTTCAAAATTGTTTTATCATGTCAATAAATAGTGTTTGTGTTTGATAAATTTCTTTGTTGAAAAAAAAAACTTCATTTGTCAAATCAACAAATTGTGTTTGTTTTTGTTGAATTTCTTTGTTGAAAACAAAAAAAATCAACAAATTGTGTTTGTATTTGTTGAATTTCTTTGTTGAAAACAGCACGTAGTCAGTGATATCCACTTATCCTTTATTCTATTCTCTGATAAACTTTCGATTTTGTTCATTAATTCCACTAGGTACCAAGATATCAAGTTCAACCAGTACCTCCTCCTGAAAAACACTACACTCTAACTGGCGGAATCAAATTTCAAAGAATGTTATATTGGAGAGACACTGCACGAATTGAAGACAGGGCGTAAGTGTTTTCGGAAAAAATGTTTGCGGATAGAAATTAATGGAGGTCAGTCTAACTCCTCTAGGAGGCACTATTCTAATTGTCTGATTTGGAATGGAATGCCCCACATATATATACCTGTGTGTTATGTTGGCATTTATTTACATGTTGCACTATTTTAAATTTTAAAGTAATATAAAATGAAGCTAAATTTAGAATCTCAAAATCTGGAAGATCTCTTGAGAGATTTTCATAAAATGTTCATAAAACTGAAAAATTTAAAATCGTCGGTAGAGAATTCTCTCTGGCATATCTTATTCCTTGTCACGAAATGAAAAAATGAAAACAAATTATCATAAAAACAACATGTCAGCCTAATAAATATTCATGTATGAAGGAAAGAGAATGTGCTATGACTTCAGTAAATTGTATAACAAAGTATCCCAGCAAAACAATAAATGTGTCCTTCCTCACTCTATTGTTTCTACTAACGAACATTCCCCATTCAAAACCACCTTCCCGATAATTCACATAATTCCCTCAAAATTTATAAAGATGGGAAATATTTGAATAACATTTTGTTTGAAGTTATTAAACGGGTACTTTGGTAACCTAATCAAATCTGATATAAAATTGGACCAATTTTGAACTTAGTCGCCACATAAAAATTTTATTTGTTCAATCGGTTGGCAACTAGTGTTTGGGGTCCGGGAATTCCCGGGTCGTATTTCCCGGGAATTCCCGGGAAAAGACTGACGGGAATTCCCGGGAATTTTTTTAATTTTTCCCGGGAAATCCGGGAATTTTATAAAATAAACCATTTTACATAAAAAAGGTTTATTTTAATTTAATTTTTAATATCTTTTTTACATACAGGTATAATTACATTTGCCATTTTTTGTATTTTTTCTATTTGGAAGAACAGTGATAATATATATTCATAGGAAAGCTGACCAAGTGTAAAAAGTATGACAATATCATGAAATATCAAAAATATCAAAAAGTCAAAAAATATACGTCGGTTAATGATAATTTTGCTAAGACTGTCAAAAAAAGATAAAAATTTTGAACCTAGAATTTACATTTCCAGAACAAATATTAAAAGTGCTGTCAACTTTATTAGTTTTTGCTCGAATAACGCAGTTTTAAATTTTTTTGCGATTTTTAGCTATTTTTTGTGTTTTTTTGTGGGGAAAAAAGTTGCAATATTGTTTTTGTTTTGTTTTATTGTATTTCACGATTTTTAACTTTTATTTTTTGATTTTTTATGTTTTAACCCATTTTGATCCTCTGTTCGATTTTTCGAACAGTAGAGAACACCTTTTTCAAAAAAATATTTATGTATGAAAGAGCTGGAATTTCGGGTAAATGTGGTTATGAATGTTAAGTCTCATCTTTCTACAATTAAAAAAAAATATACCCGCTTGACCACCGCAATTTATATGTCCATTAAATACAAAGCAAATCAGCACAGAAATTGTTTCAAGCAAAAACGAAATTTTAGCATTTTTCGATTTTCGGCTTTTAATTTTTTGGGCTAATTTAAAATTTTTCTAGATTTAATTTATTATCAAATTCCAATAATTTGAATTATTTTGAAACTATTTACTTTGAAAATAATGAAATAAATTAATAAAATAGCAAATAAATCCAAACATTAAAATTGCCTAAAAAGTTGGAATGCAGGCTTTTCTGGGAAAACGGCACATTGAAATTTTTTTTTTGACAGGATTTTTGAGATCAGCGGGTGCTAATTACCTTAAAAAAGTACCTTTTTCCAAAAAAGAAAAATAAAATTGAATCTTGGTCCAAAATGGGTTAATTAATTGTTTATCTCTAATAAAATGGTTTTTAATAGAAAGTTGGTAAAATTTTAATGTTTTTTATGATTTATATTAATAATGAATATTTCCCGGGATTCCCGGGAATCCCGGGAAATAAATTATTTTTTTCCCGTTTCCCGGGAAATTGATAAGTCCGGGAATTCCCAAACACTATTGGCAACATAAAATAAGAAAATTCCACTCAAATTTGGTTGTTGCGTGTTTTCTACACTTATTAATCGGTCTATGTTTGAACTTGAGACCTAATTTCCGGAAAATACTGGCGTAGGTTATCGTCGGTATTGACGGATTAAAATTTTTTACTTGGTATACCCTCCAACCACAGTATGGGGGTATACTCACTTTGTCATTCCGTTTGTAACGCATCGAAATATCGGTCGGGGACCCCATAAAGTATATCGTTAAACTATATTCAATCATTCGATCTTTTACAATATTAATTAATAATTACTACTAAATTTTACATGTGCCTTGTTTGTAAAAATTCGTATTATTCGCTGAGTTACAGCAGATAGCTCAACCTTTTTTATTTGAAATTAATCAACCTAAGCAGATAGCTCATTAAATATAGACTTTAAAGCTTTATAACTTTTTATCGGATTATGATAAAAATATGATTTTGGTACCATATTTCTCAGTTTTTTAAGCACTTCCAGTACAGGTGTTAAAAAATACTTTTAAGTTTTTTTTTTTAATCATCGATTTTTTCGCGCTTTATCGCCATTATTTGGAACCTTCATGAAGCTTGCGAAAAATGTCATATCACTTGTGTTTGCTGTACAATCGAATGGGCAAAAAAAAATATGCAAAAAGTTTAACCGTTTTTGCTCCGCATTGAAATAAGGGTCAAAAACCGCGTTTTTAACCGCGGAAAGGAGTTGAAATTTTCCAAAAAAAAATTATGTCGTTATTTTTATTGATGGAAAACCCGTCTAAAAAGTGATAATATCAAAAAATTTAAATTTAAAAGTTTACTCTAGTTAACTATACTGTAGATAGCTCAAATTTTTATTTATAAAAAAACATGGTTTTACAAAGCTCATGCTATTTTTGCAATAAAATAGTCTTAAAATAATTTTTTTGCTCTGAAATTAATACCATAGATGACACTTACGCCAACGAACATTTTGCCATCAAAAACTCATTTTCGTCAACCGAGCAGATAGCTCAAATTGAATATAGTTCCACGATATATATTATTGATCTATGATCGATTCTAAGACATTCTGTGAATGTCCGTCCGTCCGTCTGTCTGTAGATAACACAATGCAGTCCAAAATTAAACAACTAGACTCCTGAAGTTTGGCACAAATATATCTCATGTTCATAGGCAGGTTAACTTCGTGAATGGGCAAAATCGGGACAAGGGAAAAAAGTTCCCCCTTGAAGAACTGAACCAACATCTGAAAAAATACACTATTTTTACATGTTTTTTATATTTTTGTTAAATAAATGAAACATTTGGTATATTTATCGCGATGGAAAGGTGCTCTCAAAGTCCCCCACTGACCCACATCACCCCCTCCCCCACAAAAAAACGCCCCTGATATTTTTTTTTTCTTTTTTTTTACATTTTGGAGGGTATAAAAGATTCGGCACAGCCGAATTTAACACTCTCACTTGTTTTTTGTTGTATTGGTTTACCTTGTATGTAGAACAAATTTGGATGTAGGAACGTTTTGTTGTGCAAGCATGTGTTTGGATTTAAGATGTGCTGTCACAATGTTTGTTAAAGCAGGATTTTTTTGCTGGGACGTATTGGCCAAGATACAAATATTGCAAAATCATGTTTGTTTTGTTTATTTTTTTTGTCTTGTGATAAAATTATGTATCATTTTTAGCCATTTTCCTATTAACATATTGTGGTTTTTTGTTATGATTCAATGAGTTTTTTTTTTGTTTTCCAAAATTAAATTTCTGTCTTTCGTTATCTCATCTCTTTAACTTTGAAAATCTATTATACTATGTCATTGTTTGTTTTTTGTTCATCTGATCAGATAACATTTAACCCAGAAAAATACATACACCATTGTGTGGGTATACAGCAATGGTTCCCAACCTTTGATTCTCGCCCCACTGGGGGGCAATTTGAGCGCTTCAGGGGGGCAACGAGCTAATTTTCAAAATTTTTTTTTGTTAAATAAACTAAAAAAATATTATTTTAGTTAAAATATTTAGTTGATTGTTGAAAAATTTTTCTAAAAACTTTGTTTAACGATGATTTTAACATAAAGTTTGCTTAACCACAAGTAAATTTTGAATTTTAAAACAAATTTGAAAAATTTACAAATTATTCTTCAGTGTTGGGGGACATTGTAGTTTCTTTAACTCAAAAGTGGGGCATGGCGCAAAAAAGGTTGGGAACCATTGGTATACAGGATATAATGAGTTCGTGATAATGTTTGTAACTACCCTAGGCCCACCTGCAAGTATGCCGATCGTTTTCTAATCACTTTTTGAGTCGATTTAGCGATGTTCGTCTATCTGTCCGTGCGTCTGTCTGTCCATAAAAACATTGTGAGAACGATACAGGTTGCAATTACAATGTTCGACACCAAAAACGTTGCAAGTTAAATATCCAACTGGTACTTATAAATTTTAATCTCATGATTCTAACTCTGCCGTTCAAATTTTTCAGCACGTAAAGCTTTCGAGATATACACTGTTAAAAATACAAAAAAATAAGTACTTTTGGGGGTCCACTGTTACATATTCTTACGTTGCTTCCACAAAATAAGACTTGATTTTTTATAAAAAACATCATCTCTAAGCGCTCATATGGTTCCCCCTAGAGGGGTAAAATGTATTACCGACGTCAAATACTTTTCCCACTAAACATATTTTCCGAACATACCAACCTCCTTTCTTCATACATCTTTTTTATTTATTTTTTTTTTAGGATGTCAGCTCGTATCGCTCACTTGGTTCCCCTTAGCGGGGCAAAATGTATGACCGAACCCCATTAATTCTCCCCCCCCCCCACTAGTTTTGCAAAACACACCTACCCGTTTCCTCCCTTCCCTAAGAGGGCTCCCATACAAAAATAAATTATTTTTTTAACACATAAATTTTCAATATGCAATAAAATTTTTGTTTTTGAGAATATTGTAATGAAATTTTAAATTTATTTAGGTCTTAAGTACTATAGAAAATGTTAACACAATTCCCAATTTGTTTGTTAAAAATTTCCAAAAAACCTGGTTTTTTGCAATTTTAATATATTGAGTTAAAATTTTTCAACATGAACCCCTGATTTCCTTCAATGTCTCCGAATTTGATGAAACTTTGCACGGTGCCCTGTAGAGGATTTAAATAAAATTTTGGTGTTACTCCAATTTTTAAGTGGATTATGTTTTTGGACTATAAAAGAAAGAAAATGAGCCAAAAAAAAAAAAAAGTACTAGGCGCTTTTTTTTGGCGGGCAAAAAGATGAATTTCAAAAAAACAAAAAAGAATTTATTCTTTCAAATGCATTAAAAATTTTTTATACAGATGTAAATTCATCACATATTCACTTATCAGTGAGATTTAAATATATATGTGACATATTTTTTCAGATATGAGACTTAAAAGAATAATTTCACTATTTAGTGAGACTAAATCAAATTTCTTCTTTAATTTAATGAAAATTTTAACTCTAGCAGTTACTTCACATTTAATATTGATCCTGTTTCTAGATTTTGAAGGGGGAAGTTACCCCAACAATACAAACAAAATTTACAAAGGGTTTTTGGCGAAATAAACAAAATTAAAAAAGGATATTAAGTCCATCCATAAGTTTCGCAATAAACAAATAGTCCAAACCACTTTCTGTATCTCTTTTTAAACTATTTACTTTATTTTACTCTTCCTTAGGCATTGCAAACACATTTTTAATGATTTTTACTATCGTTTTCTGGTTTTTCTTAGTTTTGAAAAAACATTTTTAACAAAAAAGTATTAATTCTTTTAAAATTATATGACTCACTAAGGTCTAAGCTGAGGCAACTTTGTGTTCTGCTGTCTGTCTGAGTAGTACACTGAAAACTTTTAAGAACTTACATTTATAAATAATTTACAAGGGCATATTTCATTTAGTTTCAATTAATAGTGAAATTATTCTTTTAAGTCTCATATCTGGAAAAATATGTTACATATATATCTAGATCTCACTGATAAGTAAACATGTGATGAATTTACATCCGTATACAAATTGTAATGCATTTGAAAGAATAAATTCTTTTTTGTTTTTTTGAAATTCATCTTTTTGCCCGCCAAAAAAAAAGCGCCTAGTACTTTTTTTTCTTTTTTGGCTCATTTTCTTTCTTTTATCTTCTATAAACATATTCCACTTAAAAATTGGAGTAACACCAACATTTTATTTAAATCCTCTCCAGGGCACCGTGTTTGTGTATATGTTGGGACTTATAATTCTTATACTCAGACAAAATTTGAGACCATTAACTTCCGTGGTTCCAGAAATATGACGTGTCAAAAGTCAAAAAAAACTTTTAAAGGATTAAATATAAACATTTATACCTTCAAAAGTATTTCAGCTATATTACTTCCTGATAGCTTGTTTTGAAGGTAAAACCATGACCTTTCAAATAACATTTTGCAAAAATTTTTATTTTGGAATTTTTTTTTATTTCTGCAAAATTCGCGATTCGCGAAAATATATCTGAAAAGGCGACATTTTTAAAAATATGAAAAAAATATATCGTCACCTTATTATTGTTTTGCTCCATACGCCATTTTTGAAAAAAATGAGTTAGGAATGGAATATATATAATATAAATATCCTCTTTCTTATTCCGAAGTCCGTTTTTTAAAACATCTTTTCAAATTTGAGATATCCAGCATTTTCTAAGAAAAAACACACCATTTTAACGTTTTTTGAAAATTTGCGTTATAGAAAAGGCTCTAGATTATTTAAAAATTAACGGATCTTGCATATTTTTGGAATAAAGATTAACAATGCTGGTACTATTCTACGTACCAAATTTTAATACCGTAACTTCTAAACATTTCAAGTAGAGCCCCCCATTACCCGGGTTTCGGTCTACCCGGGCTACCCGGGTAGACCGGGTTTAAGTCCGGGTACCCGGTCTGACCGGTCTACCCGGGTAGACCGGTCTTTTTGTTCATCGGTCTACCCGGGTAGACCGGTCTACCCGGGTAACCCGGTCTACCCGGTTAACCGGACTGTCGGTCGACCGGTCTACCCGGGTAGACCGGTTTTAAATTTTTTTTATATTGAATTTTTATTAAGAACAACTTTTACAATCAATCAAGGGACGAAAATGAAATATTAAATTAGTTTAGTGTTATCTTAACCAAAAATTAGAAAATTTCTCCATTTTTTTTTTCATTAAAAATGAAAAATGCTGATATCTCAAAAACTAAGCAAGATAGAGCAAAACGGATAAAATTTTCAAAAGAAAGACAACAAAGAAAAATATGGAACAGCCTTCCTCTATCCATGTGTGGACTCAATAGGTCCGAAATTTTGAATTAAAAATTCGCATTCCGGAAAATTTTAAAAAGCCAATATCTTGGTAAGTATTGCCCACACGATAAAAACTCCAATGGCATTTTTGTTGCTCTTTACTTGAAGAACATGACCACTAAATATCTGAAAGCCCTGAGATCAAAAGTTTTTTAGTTATTTGATTTTAAATTTTTTTAGGACCACAAAACCCATTTTTTTATGAGTTTAAATACCGATTTCCTAAAATTTTTGTTCTACGACCGGGACAAAAAGCTGTAAATAGATCGACAATTATGTCTAGAGTATCCCTGTTCCATATGGAATCATTTGAAGCAACCACAAAAAAGTGCCGTCCTAAAGACCGGAAAAGACCGTCCCAATTTCATGTAAATACATGGATAAAAGAAGACTTTACGCGTTTAACAGCCCATTTCTCAAAATTTTTGTTCTACGACCGGGACAAAAAGCTGTAAATAGATCGACAATTATGTCTAGAGTATCCCTATTCCATATGGAGTCATTTGAAGCAACCACAAAAAAGTGCCGTCCTATAGACCGAAAAAGACCGTCCCAATTTTATGTAAATACATGGAAAACACAAGACTTTACGAGTTTAACAGCCGATTTCTCAAAATTTTTGTTCTACGACCGGGACAAAAAGCTGTGAGTAGATCGGCAAATATGTCTAGAGTATCCCTATTCCATATGGAGTCATTTGATGCAACCACAAAAAAGTGCCGTCCTAAAGACCGAAAAAGACCGTCCCAATTTCATGTAAATACTAGAGTTGTCAATTATTCGACTTTCAACTTTCTTCGAATAATTCAAATAATTGTTTTTCCTCGTTCGATCAAACGATTAAAGATCAATATTTATTCGATTAATCGAAGAGAATAACGAATAAAAAAATTATTTTAAAAAATATTTTTATTAACAAAAAAAATAAACAATTCGTTTAAAAAAAACTTAAATAAGAAAGTAAAAAATTTTATTAACGAAAAAATGCATAAAAAACTTAAAAATAAAATAGTTAAAAGTTAAAAAAACTTAAAAATTGAATAACTGAGATCACTTTTAATTAATGGATGTCGATTTTAATACTTGTTGAGAAATAATTCAAATACAAATTATTATTTAAAGGGCTTGCTGAAAAACTTGATAAGAAACATTTTATTTTTTTTGTGTTTTTTGCTTTCTACTGATGTTCCATTGAAAGATTTTTGCCAGAAGTCTTGCTTAAACCCTTTGTATAAGTATCTTGAGAATGAAGTTCTTCAAAAGTTAAATTTTTTACATTATTCTAAAGTTTTAAGACAAAAGCCACCATAAAATGAAATGTTGCTTATCGAGTTTTTATAATAAGCCCTTCATTTAAAGTATTCAGACAAAATATATCACAAATGATTTTAATTTTTGTCAAATAAGTCAATTGAAGTTGTTCTTAAGAAATAATCCTTTAAAAATAAAAGTTGACTCAATTTTTTTGCTTTCAAACGATTTTTGGTTTTTGTTTTTATTAAATTAGATTTTGAAAACACTCTTTCACTAATTGTTGAAGTAGTTGTTGATATAGTAAGAAGAGCATACAAAAGTTTATCTAATTTTTCTATTCTTTTTTCAGATTTTCCCAAATATACCATATCGTCTGATATATCGCTGAAGTTCTTTTTATTTTCTGAATTTTTAATACTTTGAATTGAATTATTTAACTCGCATAAAAGATTATTATTTTCATTACTAATAACTTCCTCTATTTCAATACTTTTATTTGAGTTATTGCGATTACTTTCAACATAAAATAATCTGGAGTATAATTCATTTGCATATTCTTTTGTTTCGCTTTTTGGAGAATATTTTAAGAAACTTTCATTGCTCGGAAAATTTCCAGAATTAAGAAAAATTATTAACGTATTTAACACTTTTATACGTCTCTCATTAATTCTTATTTTAATACGTTTTAGTAAGTCAGATGCAAAAGAATTATTAATTTTTTCTAAATTATTTATTAAAAACTTGATAACTCCCTCTAATTCTATAATGGATGTGCTATCCAGGGCTATGGCTACTATATATTTTAACTTTCCTACATTTTGTATAAAATCTTTCAAAATTTATGAGAATAAATCAAATTCTAAGCATTTATTTAATTTTTTAGTTAAAAAAAAATTGTTCGATTAATCGACATTAATTAATCGATTTATTCGTTATTCGAAAATCGTCATTTTTAAATTATTCGAACAAGAGTTTGGTTTTGTTCGATCGATTAATCGAATTATTCTTAATCGACTGACAACTCTAGTAAATACATGGAAAACACAAGACTTTACGAGTTTAACAGCCGATTTCTCAAAATTTTTGTTCTACGACCGGCACAAAAAGCTGTGGGTAGATCGGCAATTATGTCTAGATTATCCCTATTCCATATGGAGTCATTTGAAGCAACCACAAAAAAGTGCCGTCCTAAAGACCGAAAAAGACCGTCCCAATTTCATGTAAATACATGGAAAACACAAGACTTTACGAGTTTAACAGCCGATTTCTCAAAATTTTTGTTCTACGACCGGCACAAAATGCTGTGGGTAGATCGGCAATTATGTCTAGAGTATTCCTATTCCATATGGAGTCATTTGAGGCAACCACAAAAAAGTGCCGTCCTAAAGACCGAAAAAGACCGTCACAATTTCATTTAAATACATGGAAAACACAAGACTTTACGAGATTAACAGCCGATTTCTCAAAATTTTTGTTCTACGACCGGCACAAAAAGCTGTGGGTGGATCGGCAATTATGTCTAGATTATCCCTATTCCATATGGAGTCATTTGAAGCAACCACAAAAAAGTGCCGTCCTAAAGACCGAAAAAGACCGTCCCAATTTCATGTAAATACATGGAAAACACAAGACTTTACGAGTTTAACAGCCGATTTCTCAAAATTTTTGTTCTACGACCGGCACAAAAAGCTGTGGGTGGATCGGCAATTATGTCTAGATTATCCCTATTCCATATGGAGTCATTTGAAGCAACCACAAAAAAGTGCCGTCCTATAGACCGAAAAAGACCGTCCCAATTTTATGTAAATACATGGAAAACACAAGACTTTACGAGTTTAACAGCCGATTTCTCAAAATTTTTGTTCTACGACCGGCACAAAAAGCTGTGGGTAGATCGGCAATTATGTCTAGATTATCCCTATTCCATATGGAGTCATTTGAAGCAACCACAAAAAAGTGCCGTCCTAAAGACCGAAAAAGACCGTCCCAATTTCATGTAAATACATGGAAAACACAAGACTTTACGAGTTTAACAGCCGATTTCTCAAAATTTTTGTTCTACGACCGGCACAAAATGCTGTGGGTAGATCGGCAATTATGTCTAGAGTATTCCTATTCCATATGGAGTCATTTGAGGCAACCACAAAAAAGTGCCGTCCTAAAGACCGAAAAAGACCGTCACAATTTCATTTAAATACATGGAAAACACAAGACTTTACGAGATTAACAGCCGATTTCTCAAAATTTTTGTTCTACGACCGGCACAAAAAGCTGTGGGTAGATCGGCAATTATGTCTAGATTATCCCTATTCCATATGGAGTCATTTGAAGCAACCACAAAAAAGTGCCGTCCTAAAGACCGAAAAAGGCCGTCGCAATTACATGAAAATTTCGACGGTCTTTTTCGGTCTTTAGGACGGCACATTTTTGTGGTTGCTTTAAATGACTCCATATGGAATAGGGATACTCTAGATATAATTGCCGATCTACCCACAGCTTTTTGTGCCGGTCGTAGAACAAAAATTTTGAGAAATCGGCTGTTAAACTCGTAAAGTCTTGTGTTTTCCATGTATTTACATGAAATTGGGACGGTCTTTTTCGGTCTTTAGGACGGCACTTTTTTGCGGTTGCCTCAAATGACTCCATATGAAATAGGAATACTCTAGACATAATTGTCAATCTACCCACAGCTTTTTGTGCCGGTCGTAGAACAAAAATTTTGAGAAATCGGCTGTTAAACTCATAAAGTCTTGTGTTTTCTATGTATTTACATGAAATTGGGACGGTCTTTTTCGGTCTTTAGGACGGCACTTTTTTGTGGTTGCTTCAAATGACTCCATATGGAATAGGGATAATCTAGACATAATTGCCGATCCACCCACAGCTTTTTGTGCCGGTCGTAGAACAAAAATTTTGAGAAATCGGCTGTTAAACTCGTAAAGTCTTGTGTTTTCCATGTATTTACATGAAATTGGGACGGTCTTTTTCGGTCTTTAGGACGGCACTTTTTTGTGGTTGCTTCAAATGACTTCATATGGAATAGGGATAATCTAGACATAATTGCCGATCTACCCACAGCTTTTTGTGCCGGTCGTAGAACAAAAATTTTGAGAAATCGGCTGTTAAACTCGTAAAGTCTTGTGTTTTCCATGTATTTACATGAAATTGGGACGGTCTTTTTCGGTCTTTAGGACGGCACTTTTTTGTGGTTGCCTCAAATGACTCCATATGGAATAGGGATACTCTAGACATAATTGCCGATCTACTCACAGCTTTTTGTCCCGGTCGTAGAACAAAAATTTTGAGAAATCGGCTGTTAAACTCGTAAAGTCTTGTGTTTTCCATGTATTTACATGAAATTGGGACGGTCTTTTTCGGTCTTTAGGACGGCACTTTTTTGATGTTGCTTCAAATGACTCCATATGGAATAGGGATACTCTAGACATAATTGTCGATCTATTTACAGCTTTTTGTCCCGGTCGTAGAACAAAAATTTTGAGAAATGGGCTTTTAAACGCGTAAAGTCTTCTTTTTTCATGTATTTACATGAAATTGGGACGGTCTTTTCCGGTCTTTAGGACGGCACTTTTTTGTGGTTGCTTCAAATGATTCCATATGGAACAGGGATACTCTAGACATAATTGTCGATATATTTACAGCTTTTTGTCCCGGTCGTAGAACAAAAATTTTGAGAAATCGGTATTTAAACTCATAAAAAAATGGGTTTTGTGGTCCTAAAAAAATTAAAAATTAAATAACTCAAAAACTTTTGATCTCAGGGCTTTCGGATATTCAGTGGTCAAGTTCTTCAAGTAAAGAGCAACAAAAATGCCATGGGGCTTTTTATCGTGTGGGCAATACTTACCAAGATATTGGCTTTTTAAAATTTTCCGGAATGCGAATTTTTAATTCAAAATTTCGGACCTATTGAGTCCACACATGGATAGAGGAAGGCTGTTCCATATTTTTCTTTGTTGTCTTTCTTTTGAAAATTTTATCCGTTTTGCTCTATCTTGCTTAGTTTTTGAGATATCAGCATTTTTCATTTTTAATGAAAAAAAACACCAAATTGTTCTTAAGTTTTGTAAAAAATTCACTTTCTCTACATAATATTTCAGTTTGACTCTTTATTTGTTCTTAAAAATGGTGGAAATGAGAAATTTTTGAAAAAAAAAATATTAATAAAAAGACCGGTCTACCCGGGTAGACCGGTCTTGAAAACCGGTCTACCCGGGTAGACCGGTTTTCGGTCTACCCGGGTAACCGGTCCTGACCGTAGGCTCTAATTTCAAGTAATGTCATATTTGCCATTTAGGTTGTGTGGGAGGTAGGCGTGTCCATTGACCGATCATCCCCATTTTTAATACCATGCAAACTGTGCAAAGTGTTCTAAATACCCAGTTTTGTCGATCTAGCTCTTTTTGTTTCATTGTTATATTGTTTGGCATTAAGAACTCATTTGCTCCATATCACACTAAAGTCCCAAATGTGTAAGCAAAATTGGATATGGAGCATAATACCATAAAATCTTATTTTCTTAAAAGCTTAAAATCTTTTGATCTATTGTATGTAAAAGTCTGAAAAACAGAAGCTTTGTTAACAATATATGTAGCAATAAATGGTAAACATTAAAACAAAATCCATCGATTACTTTTCGAGAAAATTTGTGGTAAACCTATTTTATCGTTTTTCTCGAAACCGAGTTGTTGGCGTATGGAGCAAAACAATAATAAGCTGACGATATGTTAACGGCTGTTATCTTAGCTACAAGCTGTACAAATTTTGGGTTGGTGAACGTATTAAGACCAGAGATATGAATAAAAATGTGTTGCCAAGTAGGAAATTTTTATCAAATCTGATGAATATTTAATTTTTATTTTTGAATATTTTTGAAAATACATATAATAAAACGGTGAAAAAAGTAAAGTTTATGGTACAGACGGGTACTACACATAGATACAATATAACATGAATATTTATCAATTACACTACTCTACAAAAATCAACTTTTTTTCGCACAGACTCCTAGAATACATTTGCTAAAGTATTTTGACCTCCTTAACACGAATCTGTCATCATAAAAAATTTATAAAATCCTCTTTTCGAGATAAGACCTTTTTTGCGGTCCATGCCGATAAAAACCAACGAATGACTTTATATTGCATTTTTTATATAAACAAATTCAAAATGCATATTATTTCAAATTCATTGAGTTTATCCGAAAATCTTTGCAAAAAATCAAAAATTTTAGCAAAATTTGCATATATTATTTACATATACTTTTTTCCCTAATATTTTTATTTTGTAATTTTCATTGTTTAAAATACATTTTCTTAAGTCTTTTGCCCTCTTTAACGTGAATCCATTAAACGCGAATCCATTGTAATTTTTATATAATCGCGTTTTCGAATACATTGTATTCATGTGTAGTACTCGTACATTACCATCAACTTTACTTTTTTCACCGTTTTTTATCCGTTTTTTATGTATTTGCAAAAATATTCAAAAGTAATAATTAAATATTCATGAGATTTGGAAAAAATTTCCTACTTGGCAACACATTTTCATTAATATCTCTGGACTTAATCACCAACTCGAAATTTTTGGACCTTGTAGCTAAGACTCAAACCATTAACATATATTTTTTTCAGATTTTTAAAAATTTCGCTTTTTTTGATATATTTTCGCGAATCGCGAATTGTGCAGAAATACAAAGGAGATCACAAAATAAAAATTTTCGCGAAATGATATATTAAAAGTGATGGTTTTGCCTTTAAAAAAAGCTATCTGGGCGTGATATAGCTCAAATACTTTTCAAGATATAAATAAGTATTTATAATTTACCCTTTAAAAGATTTTCTTGACTTTTGAAACGTCATATTTCCAAAACTACGGAAGTTAAAAGTCTTAAACTTTGTTTGAGTATTAGTCGAGTAAGTCCCTACATATATACCGAATTTCACAAAATTTGGGTCGATTGACGTCAAAAATTCATTTTTTTTTGCTATGTTGATATGGCTTTACTCATTATATTATATATTAAAGAATTCATGTTTGTTTTGGAAGGAGCAACAGAGGCATTCACTTTATCCAGAGGGGTAAAGTTGAATATGTGTTAAAAATGTGTCAAATTTCGACGAGGGTGTCGGTGTCTCATTGACATCTCTTGCAGACTATCTTAGAGAGTCGGGGTGGTTTAAGAACAACACTATTTTTGTATCAGAGGGTGAGTAGGAAAATGACAATTAAGAGAATCACAATGGGCCTTATGGCCTCCGAGTGAATTCGCCAAATTGGCGGACGAACATTAGGCTGGTTCATATATAGCACTTTTTTATTTTTGTATGGGCCACCCGGTATATATTAAGCACCGTGAAAAAATAACACTTGATTTTTTCAGATTTTTTCATTAAGGTTTAAGGCCCAGGCACTTGAGCGCTACTGTAGCGGTGCTGTAGCGTGACGGGCTCATAGATGGGAATTTTTCATTACCATTGAAATTTAATTACCATTGGTTGATATCAATGGTAATGAAAAAATGTTCATTACCATTTAATGGTAATTAAATTTTTTTAATTGAAAAAATAATTACTAATGGTAATGAAATGCACCAATTGTTAAAAAACACCAATTATAATTAGTTTCAAAACCATTGGTTTGCACATTTTTGTTTTTTTGAAAAGTTAAAAATTTAAACATCAAAGTATGTTTTTACAAAAAAATATGAAAATGTCAAAGACAAAAAATAAAACGCAAATAAAAATTTCAAATATTGTGTTATAAAAAGGCAATCAACGTGTGTTTGGTTTATAAAATGTGAAAAACTAAAACACCATATAACAAAAAACAACACATATTTCCAAATATAAACGATTTTGACAAAATTGTGACGACTTGTACTAATGGCAATTATTTTTTTTAAGTGATGGCATACCAATGGTAATTATTTTTTTTTAATTTTCATTAGTAATTAAATTGATAAGTAATTTAATTGGTACAATTGATACAACCAATGGAAATGAAAAAAATTTCATTACCATTGACATCAATTAAATGGTAATTAAACCAACAATTAATTGGTCCCTTTAATTAATTAGTCCCATCTATGGACGGGCTGTTGTATCGTTTTAAAGTACGACCACTACACCACCGTCACGTATTCGTTTAAGTACCTATTTCCATTTATTTTAATACAAGCTAACGTATCAGCTGACACGTCTCCGAACCGTATTCGCTCAAGTAATTATGCCTTTAGGGGTCGCTACCGGAACTCAAACTATGGGTCTTAAAAAAAAATTTTCACACAATCAAAAAAAACAATTTTTTTTTGATTTCTGTTTGTTTTTAATTTTATTATAATTTAGCTTGATTAGCTTTTTAACGACAAAAAGTTTTGGTCGGACAAGTATTTCAGTTCGACGAAAAAAAAATTTTTGGATGGTTAGGGTCTTACTCTCAAAATTTTTCAATTTTTTTTTTTTTAGTTTTAAACATACAAAATATGTTTGTAGTTGGTCTTGGTAATACATTCTCTATACAAAATTTTATTTGTTCTAAAATATCGTTAACTGGCGAAGAATACCTAAAAAATATTTAAAAAAAAGCAATGAAAAAAATTTTTTTAAGACCCAAAGTTTGATCAATTTTTGGATTTCGACGTAAGTGAACGTTGTTTAGCAACAAAAACAAAATTTTAAGCAGTATATGTTATCAAGAGCAACTAAAACCCTACACGGTGAGCCTCAGCGATGTTCAGGTTGAACTTTAGTGTCGACGAAAAGTATAAGCGCAGTTCGATTTCTACAAGATTAAATGTCACAAAACTGTTAACAGTGAAATCGTAGCTGCTCGCTTTCGCGAGATAACGCGAAATTAGTGTTTTTGTATTTTTTAAAATATTGACATTGAAGTTTTTTAAATATTTTCAAAAACTGATTGTGAGTATACAGTTTTAATTGTACTTATTTAAAGGTCACAAAACAGTAAACATCAAAATCCTATCTTCTTTAGTTCGCGAAAAATCGCGAAATTAATTTCTTGCTGTTTTTGTTTTCGTTTTTTATCTTTAGATAGGTTTCTTTAAAATTTCGTAAAAACATGGTATGGAGTTTTACTTGTGCTTGATCAAAGATCACACAGCTGTTGACATCGAAATTGTATGTGTCAAATTTCGCGAGATATCGCGTAATTATATATTTTTTTTTATAATTTATTTATTTTTTAAAACCGGTTCTTTAGAAATAATAAAAAATAAGTGGTATGCAGTTTGATTTGAGCATGTTGGAAGAAATTAAAACTGCCCACAAAAAAAATTATAGTTGCTCACTTTCGCGAGAAATAGCGAAAAACAGCTTTTGGTTGTATTTTTTGTTTTGATTATTAAAAGAAGTTTCTTTAACATTGTTGAAAAACATGAAATGCAGTTTGATTTGCTATTGATTAAAGGTGATAAGGCTGTCAACATTTAAATTCTAGCTGCTCAATTCTTCGAGATATCGCTAAAAAACTCGCTAAACTATTATTTATTCATTACTTTGTGTTATTTTTGGTCTGTAAAAATATTTACTTAATTAATGACAAAAATGTGGTAAGCAGTTTGAATTCGAGGTTATTAAAGTTGACAAAACTGTAAACATAAAAATTATAGATGATCAATTTCCCGATAAATTGCAAAATTACTGTTCAAGCTTTTATATTAATTAGTTTATTTTTTCTTTAGTGTCTAAAAAAAAGGGAAAAAATCAAGAAACGACAAATATATTGTATGCAGTTTAAATTTTATGTGGCTAAAGGTAGTAAAACTGCTCAAATGAATATCTTGACTGCCAATTTACGCGAAAAATATTTATTTTTATTTTTTTTATTTTTATACCCTCCACTCTAGTGATAGAGGGTATATATAAGTTTGTCATTCCGTTTGTAACACATCGAAATATTGGTCTAGGACCCCATAAAGTATATATATTCATGATCCTTGATCGATTTAAAGTCGATCTAGCGATTCCGTCCGTCCGTCCGTCCGTCTGTCTGTCTGTCTGTCCGTTGAAAACACGCTAACTTTTGAAAGATTTTACGGAGGGTCCTGAAGTTTGACATATATGTTGATCATTTACCGGGTCAGGTTGGTATTGCAATCCAGCGAAATCGGTCCAGTGGTTCAAAAGTTATGAGCAAAAGAGTAAATTTCGGCAAGGGTATTTTGCGAATTTACGAGATTAAAACCACTCTAACTTTCAAAAGACAATTCTGAGGGTGCTGAAGCTTAGCATATATTTTGTCTGTCACAAGTCTGTTTGGTTTTGAATTTCAGAAAAATCGGTTCAGTGGTTCAAAAGTTATAAGCAAAGCTCTGAATTTCACATTGGCTTCATCTTAAACTGTTGAAAACTCGTTAAACAAGTTTTAAAAGCATGGTGAAATACGAGTATTTTTATACCCTCCACTCTAGTGATAGAGGGTATATATAAGTTTGTCATTCCGTTTGTAACACCTCGAAATATTGGTCTAGGACCCCATAAAGTATATATATTCATGATCTCCGATCGATTTTAAGACGATCTAGCGATGTCCGTCCGTCCGTCCGTCCGTCTGTCCGTCTGTCTGTCTGTTGAAAACACGCTAACTTTTGAAAGACTTTACGGAGGCTCCTGAAGTTTGGCATATATGTTGGACATTTACCTGGTCAGGTTGTTATTGCAATCCAGCGAAATCGGTCCAGTGGTTCAAAAGTTATAAGCAAATGAGTGAATTTCGGCAAGGGTTTTTCTAGAATTTACGAGATAAAACACACGGTAACTTTCGAACGACAATTCTGAGGGTGCTGGAGTATGGCATATAGATTTACCGTTCCTCTGGTCCGGTCTTTTTTAAATTTCAGCCAAATCGGTCCAGTGGTTCAAAAGTTATTAGCAAAACCATAAATTTCAGATTAGTTTCACCTTAAATTCACGTGTTGAAAACCCGTTAAACATGTTTTAAAAACATTTGTAAGTCAGAACAAGTAGAAAAGTTAAATTCGACTTGGCCGAATCTATGAATACCCTCCACAATGCCCTTTTTAAGTTATAGTAAATTTTCTAGAGTGAAAAAATAACATTTTTGATTAGAAATATTTTATTTTGTTTAAAAAAACTTTTTTTTAACTAATTTAAAAAAAAAAAAAAAAAATAATTTACAAAATTTTTTTTTGAGTGTAAAATTTTTTTTGAGTGTAAAATTTTTTTCGAGTGTATTTTTTTTTTTCTTTTAGTGTAAAAATATTTTTGAGTGACAAAAATGCGCTGTAAAATATTTTTGTGACTTACCAATGTTTTTAAAACTTGTTTAACGGGGTTTCAACACGTGAATTTAAGGTGAGGCGAATCTGAAATTTACGGTTTTGCTAATAACTTTTGAACCACTGGACCGATTTGGCTGAAATTTAAAACGAACCGGACCAGAGGAACGGCAAATATATATGCCAAACTTCAGAACCCTCAGAATTGCCGTTCGAAAGTTACCGTGTGTTTTATCTCGTAAATTCCAGAAAAACCCTTGCCGAAATTCACTCATTTGCTTATAACTTTTGAACCACTGGACCGATATCGCTGGATTGCAATACCAACCTGACCAGGTAAATGCCTAACATATATGCCAAACTTCAGGAGCCTCTGTAAAGTCTTTCAAAAGTTAGCGTGTTTTCAACAGACAGACAGACAGACAGACGGACAGACGGACGGACGGACGGACGGACGGACGGACGGACGGACGGACATCGCTAGATCGTCTTAAAATCGATCGAGGATCATGAATATATATACTTTATGGGGTCCTAGACCAATATTTCGAGGTGTTACAAACGGAATGACAAACTTATATATACCCTCTATCACTAGAGTGGAGGGTATAAAAATATTTTAAAAGGTATTTTTGTTACACAAAAATATTTTTACACTAAAACAAAAAAAAAATACACTCAAAAAAAAGTTTACACTCAAAAAAAATTTTACACTCAAAAAAAAATTGGTAAATTATTTTTTTTTTTCAAAAATTAATAAAAAAAAAGTTTTTTACACTAAAACAAAAAAAAAAAAAAATACACTCAAAAAAAATTTTACACTCAAAAAAAAATTAGTAATTTTTTTTTTTTCAAAAATTATAAAAAAAGTTTTTTTACAGAAAATAAAATATTTCTATTCAAAAATGTTATTTTTTTTCACGTTAGAAAATTTACTATCACTTAAAAAGGGCATTGTGAAGGGTATTCATAGATTCGGCCAAGTCGAATTTAACTTTTCTACTTGTTTAAACTTGTTGTTGTTTGTTTTCCTGTTGTGGGGTGCAGTTTAGTTGTTAGACAAGTAAATATTTGTTATTGTTTTTGTAACTGTATGTAACGGTGTATACACTCAAAAAAAAAAACTTGTAAAGTTACCAATAAATCTCGTGATTTTACGGGGCTATTCTCGTAAAATATGACGTAGGTAAAATTCTCGTAAAATTACGAGGATTTCCTCGTAATTTTACGAGAATAAATCATAAATCCTCGTAATAAAATAATTTTTTGTAAAATAACTGTTTTTTTTGTAAATTAACTACTCCTCCTTAAATTAATCCTCGTAATAAATTTTTCAAAATTTTGTCAACTTTTTTTTTAAATATTTTTTAATAAAAAAAAAATACAAAAAAAATGTTTTTTTGTTAAACAACATAAATCATCGTATAACATAATTTTTGTAAAATAAAGTTTTTTTTTTTTGTAATTCAACTAGAACCCTCGTAATAAAAACTTTGTTGTAAAATTACAGTTTTTTTTTTGTAAAATAACCTTTCAAAATGGTAGAATACAATTACGAAAATAAACTTGTAAAATTACCAATAAAACTGTAGTTCTCGTTTGAGCAAAGTACAAGATTTTTTGTTAAAAAACAAGGAAAATTGTTAAATATTGGTAGAACGGGATTACAAGGCATTTTACCAGGCGTTTTACCAGTTTATTTTTTTGAGTGTAGTAAGTATTTTTGGAAAAAATCAAATAAAGTGGTTTTTTATATGATTGAACATTTTTGTTTTTTAAGATGAGGATGGTAAAATAAAAAGCGGGAGATATGTGAAATAGTTTTTTTTTGTATTACATATAGGTATAAAATAACAAAAATATTTTACAAAGTAATTTTGTTAATCAAAGAAATTGTACACTAAAAAAAATATTTACACTCAAAAAAATGTTACACTAAAAAAAATGTAAACATATTTTTTTTTTTTTTTTAATGAAATGTCACACTCAAAAAAATGTTGACACTCAAAAAAATTTTACTCAAAATAATAGGTATATTTCTAATAAAAAATTTGTAATGCAATTTTTTTTAAATTTTTTTAGAAAGTTTATATCAGATAACATTGTGGAGGGTATTCATAGATTCGACCAAGTCGAATTTAATTTTTCTACTTGTTATTTTTGCGATTTCTCGCGAAATTGATAAGGTATGATTTCGATCTTAACTGTTTTGTAACCTGTAAATAAATACAATTAAAACTGCATACACAGTTTTTGAAGACATTTACAAAACTTCATTGTCAAAATTTTAGAAACTACAAAAACACTAATTTCGCGATATCTCGCGAATGCGAGCAGCTGCGATTTCGCTGTAAACAGTTTTGTGACATTTAATCAAGTAGAAATCGAACTGCGTTTACACTTTTCGTCGACACTAAAGTCGAACCTAAACATCGCTGAGGCTCACCGTGCCTATTACATAAGCTTATCAAAACTAAAAAAAAAAAAAAAATTGGAGTAGGACCCCACCAGCCTAATTTTTTTTTTCATGGTAACTTTTGGAACTGAAATACTTGTAGGAACAAAATTAAACTTTTTTTCATTAATAAGCTTATCAAGCTAAATTATAATAAAAATAAAAAAATGTAAAAATCAAATTTTTTTTTTTTTTTCCATTGTGTGAACTTTTTTTTTTAACCCAATGTTAAGGGCCCGGTAGCGACCCCTAAACCTTAATGAAAAATTATGAAAAAAAATTACGTGTTATTTTCTTACGGTGCTTAAAATATATTCCGGGTGGCCCGTACAAAAATCCAACTTTTGTTTTCATGAACCACCCTAACGCACATCCAACCTAACCAAGTACATTATGATGTTCATGCCCGGTATTTCAATGAGTTGCGAACGGAATGATAACCTTACCTTGTATAATGGACAAATGGATTCCCGGTAAAAATGAGATTGTGACGATATTTTACGAGATTTTACTCCCAGTAAAATTACGTTTCTACTGAATTCTTGTCCGGAACAAAATATTCAAATTTCACGAAAATCATTTGGTGTCCATTGAAAAACCTCCCTTGTAAGAGCAGGCATCCTTAATAAGCAATTTTTTCTTGCAATACTTAAGTAACCGTTTATTCCAGAAAAGTTTTACAATATCAAAAGCTCTATTCGATTATTTTAAAATCCCCGCATAACATTTTCTTAAAAAAGTAAACTACACAACTTAATATACAAGGAGCACTGATGAATTAGGTTGTTAAAGTCATGATGCCAATAAAAGAGATACAAGAATGTTTCACAATCCTTTTGGGACAAATACCTACCATTAACAAAAGGTAAAAGACTTCAAACAACATACCAACATACATGCATAGTTATTTAAACTACTTCCGGTTCATGGTTCATTTTCTCCTTTAAACAATCGATAAATCAAAACCTAATCATAGTTAGGAAAATGTTTACGTTAATACGAGAATATTTAAGTTTACGTAAATTTTACTGTATCTCAAATAAACTGACCTTCCTCAAGAAGAAATAATCTAAAAATGTCCTTTGATTTTACGTCAACTCCCTTATTTATACACGAATGTTATTAACATGATGTGGAATGCAAGTGGTGAATATAACGAGATGAAAAGAGATGCCAATGAGATTGCTCTCCCGTTAAATTAAAACATTAACATAACTGTAACATTTGAGTGATGTTAACTAACAGAGAGTGTTAAGGTTATAGAAAGAGACGTTTTGAAAAATGTTTAGCAGCGGATGTTAATAGGAAATATGAAAAAAGCAAATAACAGTTACTGTTATTTTTAGTTTTAGGCCTTAAGGCATTTTGTTCAAGTTTTATTATTGCAATAACTATGTTAAAATAAATAAAATATGTACAGGGTGCTGAAATTAAAGTTTAACTAAATAATGTGTGTATGAAAATTTGATTAAGGACTACCAAAACAATGGTAGTCCTTCTAATAAACAGTTCTTCAAGGGTCAATTTCAGAACTGAAAGAATGTGAATCTTAAAGATTTTACGACGCTGTTAGCTAGGATTTAAAACAAAACCCATATTAAAGCTGAAGTAAATCAAGCTCATCGGCTTTGCAATTCTCTGAAGTGCCTGGTGCCCATATGAGTCGTATACCAAACTGCTTGGCGGTTAAATCATGTCATTAACTGTTTGTAGTTTATTTAAAAAGTTTTACCTTTAGTCATTTTTAAAATAAAAAACATTTGTTTGATGTTCAGTTTTTATTAATGACTACTTCTGTCCTTTATTTCAAAAATAACACACTATAAAATAAAGACTTCAATTAACATTTAATTTTTAAAGTCATTTATTTTTGTTCTGTAAGTAAAAACTACTGATTATTCTTTAAATTTTTAATGATTTGTGTAAGTATTTTTTTTTACATTGTTGGTATTTTTTAATGATATATCATTAGTTTTTACCCACACAAGTAGGTTATTTTTTTGTAGAAAAAAATTCAAAAAATTATTTATAGAAATATAAAAACATATTTCTATCAAGTGACTTTGGCACGATGGGTAGAGTGTCTGCCCAGAATGTAGTTGATTGCGGGATCGATTCCCCAAAATTTTATTAATAATTTTTAAAAAAATATTTCAATAAAAAATTTTAAAAATAACCTACGAAATCATTAATTTTTAATGTTTTCGTAGGTTATTTTTTTGGAATTTGTTGGTAAAAATAACAGAACTATCATTAATTTTTAATGTTTTCGTAGGTTTTTTTTTTCAAATTAGGTCGTAAAAAAAATGAAAAAACCGTAATTTTTTTGATGTTTAATCTTATTTATTTTAGAAAATTTTGTCAACAGTGAAAAATAAATGTTGATGTTTGTTAAAACAAATGAATAATTACTGGAATGGTTTTCAAGTGTTTTATCATTTGTTTTAAATGTGTTTTTCATTTGTTTTTGCCTACAAAATATTTTGAGTGTTGAGCCAGGCTCAACCCAAGCTCTCCCGAATAGACTCCGAAGCCCACTTGTTAGTGTAATTTCAATCCGTCTAAAAATTAATGGAGGCTATACTACCTGGACTGAAATAGCAATAGCTAGTAGTACACATTTTGTGGTAATGCTACACTCAAAAAATTATGTCATTAACTGTTTGTAGTTTATTTAAAAAGTTTCCCGTTTAGTCGTTTTTAAAAGAAAAAACATTTGTTTGATGTTCAGTTTTTATTAATGACTACTTCTGTCCTTTGTTTCAAAAATAACACACTAAAAAATAAAGACTTTCATTAACATTTAATTTTTAAAGTCATTTATTTTTATTCTGTTAGTAAAAACTACGGATTATTCTTTAAAATTTAAAAAAATTATTTATAGAAATAAAAAAACATGTTTGTATCAAGTGACTTTGGCACGATGGGTAGAGTGTCTGGCCAGAATGTAGTTGATTGCGGGATCGATTCCCCAAAAATTTTATTAAAAATTTTAAAAAAATATTTCAATAAAAAATTGTAAAAAATTACCTACGAAATCATTAGCCCTTACCACAAGAAAACAAAAAGTCTACTTTAACAAAAGTTTTATTTTAAATTTCAAATTTTCAATACATTTTTTGAAAGTCGATTTTAAAAATAAAAACAATTTGTATGGAAATAAAATTAAAAGCTCATTTTAAATTTATTTTATTTTCTTGTAGTAAAGCTGATTAATTTTTATTGTTTTCGTAGGTTATTTTTTTGAAATTTGTTGGTAAAAATAACAGGAACTATCATTAATTTTTAATGTTTTCGTTGGTTATTTTTTTCGAATTTGTTGGTAAAAAAGAGTGAAAAACCCGTAATTTTTTAATGTTTAATGTTATTTATTTAAGAAAATTTTGTCAACAGTAAAAAAAAAATGTTGATGTTTGTTAAAACAAATGAATAATTACTGGGATGGTTTTCAATTGTTTATTCACTGGTTTAAAGTGTGTTTTTCATTTGTTTTTGCCTACAAAATATTTTGAGTGTACATTTTTGAGGATCGCGCTATGGCCACAATCGTTGCTCTTTCTTTGCCTACCTAATATGCACAATGGTATTATGTAAATGAAAATTTCTAATGCAATGAGCAGAAGTGATAGCTGAAAGTGGTATCCACGAAAGACGCATTTCGTCACCTTAAATGCAAAACAACGTAACAACAAAAAAATCAAAATCGAGTTTTTGATTGATTATGATGCATTTGACTAAACTACATGTCTCTGGATAATTTTGGAAGTCAAAGTTCAAAAATTGCGAAGTTATTAACAATAAACAAAAAAACGTATTAGCAAGTGCATGCATTTCATAAACCAAAACAACGTAACAGCAGTGTTACACACACAATTTAAATGTAATCGAGCAAATATTAATATATTTCAATATATTTTTATGTATTGAAATCGCATAAATATTTAAGACATTCACCATACAAATTGAATAAATATTTCTGATTAAAATTTACATAAAATTTTCAAAAAATTTATCTTTTAAATTTTTCCAAAATTGTATAATTTTTTTTTAATTTGTCGTTTTTTTAACCAAATATTTTTTGTTTTAATTTATTAGGTCCGTTCGATTACGTTACGACAATCTACTCTTTTTTACTATTTTTACAACAGCTGTAAATTTTTAATACAAAAAGTTAACAAAACTTTCCAGTTGTAGTAAAAATAGTTTGAATTTTTGGTAATCGAATTGACATAAAGAACGTAGCTTTTATTTAAAATTAGTTTTGAGAAATTGAATTTTAAAATATCGTTTTTTCAACAGTAATTCTGTGGGGTATTTTTTTTTTTTGTAAATGAAAATAGCAAGATCCGCAGGCTTTTCGAATCCTGTTTCAAATTCTGTGTAATTTACCAGTTCAATTGGAAAGTTTTTCCTAAGAATACACAGATTTTTTTAAAAATGTATCGTTTCTTCCTAAAATTTTTCCTATACCAAAACCAATTTCAAGAACTTAAAAAATTTTTAACACTTCAAAATTTTTTGTTAACACTTCAAAATTTTCTTACCAAAGCCAACCCTTTGATTCTGAGATAAAACTTTAAGTTAACAAAAAAAAAATCATACAGGGCCTGTTTTCTTATAAAGAAACCTTCGGGTTCTAAATATTTTTTTTAACCAAGTGAGATCAAAAACTTTACAGCAAAATTCTTTAAATATGTTGATAAACCCTTTCCTTTTAAAAGAACTCTCAAGTATTTCATAAAATCTGAAAGATTTTATATAAAAAATGTTAAGTATAAAGTTTTTTTTTAAAAATTTTTGAAGATCTCGAAGTTTTTTTTGAAAGATGCAAAGCAAATGCTTAAGTTTTGTTTTTGAAGATATTGATGATATTATACCATATTCGCATTCATTTAAACTAGTTTATTTATTCGTTTTTTCCATACGTTAGACGACAAATTTAAACGGCGTTTTATTTTGACACATAAATTGTATAGGAACAACGAAAAATGTATCTAGTTTTAATGAATGCGAATATGGTATTAAATGATTTAAAATGTTTAAGAACCAAAAACGAATGGAAAAAAATCTAACATTTTGAAATCATGTCATGCTTAAATCTTTGTTGGTAAAAGGGTAAAAAAGCACCAACGATTGCCTCGGGGTCGCTTCTAAAGAAGTTCAATGGAAGATTGACCCCCAATCATTTTTAGAACCCAATAATTTCCCTAACAGTTCTACTCCTTCTCGTTACTCCCGAAGGGAGCATCCATACAAAATGAAATTTTTATAAAATTAACTCTCATCTCTCTAACTGTCCCAAGGATGCTACTACACTGAAAAATAAATAAAGTTTAGTTAAATTTACCTAAAAAATGGGTTATTTTCCTTACTATAAAGAAAATAAAGGCGGCAGCCAAAATTAGGCCAATTTTGTATGGTGCTGGCGGACGCAATATTTAAACCTCGAATTTTATTTTTGATTTAAACTCATCTACACGAGCTTTCAAACTAGTAAAAACAATCAACATGTTCTAAACGAAACTTTTTATCTAGAGTCAAAAGAGTGTTGGTACTTTGTACAAAAAAAACATATTTTTTTTTTAATTTTTAACTTTAAAATAATGTATTTTCGGACTTAAACAGGATATCGGTTTGTTGTTTTTTTTTTTTTTTTAATCAGAAATCTGTACAGTTTTCAAATGAAATTAGTTTAAAATAAATTGGAATAAATGCGGCTTTGCTATTAGCAAAAAACTGGAGCCGGATCGGTAAAATGTTTAAATTATAAATTTTAAAATGGTTCTATCTCGGAAAGTATAAGAGATAACCACACCCACTAAAGAGTTTTTTTAGGCCGCTACTAGCACATTGTCCGCATATATTTTTTTAAGAAATATGATAACAAACAAAAAAAATGGCAATTGTTTTATGTGTTCGTATACAAAAGGTGCCCTACTTTGGGGGGTTCTGCTGCCTCCCCCGTTCAACCGCTGGACTCCAACTTCCGAACTTAAGCTCGAAAATACGTTAGCTATAACCACTACAAATTTCATGGCTCTCGGTCCAATACTTACTGAATGGCTGAATTATTTCCCAAAAATTATCAATTTATTCAACTTTGTGATGTTACGTCGTTTTGTTTTACAAAACACGATTCCACGAAAAACGTAACCCACATAACTCAAAAAATATTTACAAAAACCACTTTTTTATTTCAGAAATGGATTTATCGCCGTTTTTTAAGCTAACACTTCACAAAAGTCTTTTATATTGCAAATATTTTTCATTTAATAACGTTTTTTGCTTCTCCTGTAAAATTCTAAAAAGTGTTGTTACGTTGTTTTGCATTTGTGGTGACGATTTGTTAATCTTCAAGAGGAAGCCAAAATATCAAGTCACAGCGTTTAAGTGTGGCTGGTCATATCATTCGACTCGACCCATAGTCAAATGTTTAAAAAAAACTTTGTTTCAGCACGCCCTCAGGAAGAGGCCAGTTGGGCATTCGAAATCTTTCTGGATTAATGGAGTAAATGCTGACTTGTTCGAAACTGGATGGAAGCTGCGAAGAATAGAGATGAATGGAGGCAGATCTTGAGTAACGTTATCAGTGACGCTACACTCAAAATAATACATTAGTAGATTTACTATTTTTTTTTTTTTGCTAATGCTGGTTAGCTAACTTTTAGCAAATTTTTAGTTGAGATTAGCATGTTAGCAAAAATATCTTGTAAACTTCATTTAGCGCATTAGCAATTTTAAAAAAATTTTTTTTTTATTCTCAGAAACTTAAAATGGCGCTATCTCGGAAACTAAGCCAGATAGAGCAAAATGGAGGCCATTTTTGGTTCTCGGGATCTCCATTGTATCGCCGGTCCTCTTCACATGTGTGGACCCTAATGGGTCCAAACTTTAGATCCAAAAAAGTTAGCATTCCCGAAAATTTTAAAATGCTCATATCTCGGTAAATATTGTCGACACAACAAAAAGTCCGAAAGCATTTTTGTAGCTCTCAACACGTAGAACAAGACCGCAAAATAATCAAAAGCTCTCCGAGTAATATTTTTGAAGTTTTCGAGTTTTGTAATTCTCAAAACCCCGGTGTTCCCCTAAAATCACGTATCTCAAAAACTAAGCAAGGTAGAGCGAAACGGGCCCATCGGGGTCTGGACCTATCGGATCCGAACCCAATGGGGTCCTCAAATGTGTATGAACTAAGTTGAAATAAAAAAAATTCAGTTAACTATATTTTGGCAAAACATTTTTGCTAACTTTACCAAAAAAATTGTGTGTTCAAAATCAGCAAATTTTCTTGTAGGTTTACAAGCTTTTTTTGCTAACATTTCATTTTTTTTTTTAATTGTATAGCTAAAATACAAACTAATCCTCATTCATATAAGTTCGGCTGAAGTCATTTGACGGATTTTCATCTTGGATAAGTCTCAAAGTCTAAGGATGTACTCGCAAGTTTTTATTGACATGCCGAGTCTTGCAAGCTTATGTGCCTTACAAGTTCCTGCGCTCTGAAATCATTTAAGACGATTGTTAAACTGGAAATAGTCAGTCTTACTAGACTCAGTCTCACTAGATTCAGTCTCACTACAGTGCTTTGTCCATTTATGCAGCTATTTTCAGTAGGTTAGGTTGGATGGGCGTTTGCCATTTCGAGAATTCACTCGAAGGCAATAAGGATCATTGTTATTATTTTAATTGTCGTTGCCCAACTCCCCCTCTGATCATAGGTCTACTTCTTAAACCTCCTCGATTCCCAAAGGTGTTCTGCTAGAGAAATCAATGAGACATCGTTTAGGCATTCCAAGTTATCGAAAAATCTTTGCCCCAAATGTTAAAGGCGGCCCATTATCGGACCCGTGCATTAACACAACAAGTTTTTCCCATATGCACGGCCATTTGACAGATTATACAAGGTCCTGTCCTCCCACAAATAGGTTACCCATCCGTTTGCCAAAAGGGAGAAGACTTGCTGTCTTCTTAGGATTTGGCAGTAAGCACAGGTTTTGAGATATTCTACACGTGGTCAGTGATATCCTTAATCCTATTCCCTGATACACTGTCAATTTCATTCATTAACTCTTCTATAGGAACCAACTTCTTCCCATACCGACTCAGAGCCCTTCCTCGCACACTCATTAGTCAATTCGTTCCCGGTAACCCCACTGCGTCTAGGGATTAAGATTATTTTGACTGTGTGGTGACGGATTTTGCTGCCGCTGCCTGAAAAAACTACGCTTATACGGATGAATAAAAGTGGACCTGATTACAAAGCTTTCAAAATTTACTTCCGAACTCGTAACCATTTCTATCTTCAATCCGTCCGTAAAAATTGAGGTCGCATTCTTTATCATAACAGAGTTTACCTTGGACTTCGAAGGTTCATCTGCGTTTGAATACGTGGTGTTTTCAAAAAGTAAAGTGACTTCTTATTATTTATTGGTATCTATGTTGCCCCCTTAAAAGTAATACCGTCAAGATATCATACACTTGAGCCAACGCTTTTTGCAATACTCGGGGCACTTCGGAAAATCACTTTTTTTTATCTCCTCAATCGTTGAAAATCTCGTCCTTACTTGGGTCTCTTAATTTTTTGCAAATGAAAAAGTCGCAGGGGCTGCTCTGGTGAATATACTGGTTGAAACTTGACCCCTTATCCGATCATTTATTTTGTATTATGACTCGCAAATGGTACATAACTCCTTACTTACCGTATGATCTTACACTCAAAATAATTCTACAGTAAAAGGTTTAGTAACTGATATTGAACCAAAATCTACTAATAAGTTACTAATTTTAGTATCTTCAAAGTACTAAAATTAGTAATTTTTACTGGTTTTGAATAATATTAGTTAAAAATTTTAGTATTGGTTACCACATTCTGCACTAGGTCCTGGACTAAAATTTAGTTAAATTTTTAGTATTGAATACCCACGTTTTTTTTGGGTGTATGATTACAATTCCTGATGCACTTCGATACGGTTATCAAAGAAAATAGTGAGCAAAACCTTGTCATTCGGTCTTGACTCTCCTGATAAGGTTTTGTTCGAAGTCAAAACCTTATACCTCTAATTCAGACTTTTTAATGACCCTTTAAAGTTAATCAGAATCATCATTGATAGTACTGAGGTGTCCCTCGAAAATCAAAAAGTCGTTTAATTTTTTAATACACCTCGCATAGTCGGTTTTCTGTATAAGTTCCGTCCCACCCACCGTACTTAATATCATCGTGTGTCCCCAAGAGCGTGCATTAGCGACTCTCTTCACCTGAGAGCCGATTTGTTGTAGAGTTATGATTTTTTAGGTTGCAGAGATATGATTTTTTATCCACTGCTCTTCACCATACGAGGGCACCCTCCTTCCGAAGGTTGTCCAGTAAGTTAAGGTGACCAGATTTTGAAAATAAAAATAGAGGACATAAAGAAAAGAAGTAAAAAAATATTCGAATTCAACATTTTTTACATATTTGTTAGGCAATTTTACATTCACATAAATGATCGCGAGTACCATCAAGCGCTTGTCAACATCTTTTTAACGATGTTTAGAAGTGAAAATCGGACAAAAAACGGCAAAGCTTAATTTTCAATCAAAAAACCAACTTAAATATATCGCTATCTCGAGTCTCTGGTTAGACTTTTAAAATCTTTCAATGCAGAAACAATTTATCGAATTTTTTATTCACGAAAAATACAAGTTTTGGATCTTTTTGATCGCTGGAACCCTAATACTTTAGGATTCATCATAAAAAATATCAAAGTTAATTTTCAGGGGGTACAACTTTAACCTTTTTTCCCTCCCATATAAGGTGAGTCAGTCTAATACTTACACGTCCGTCCAACAACTAATACATTGATATTGCAAGTGTGTGGCCACTTTTACGAAAAGAAAATTCAGTAGGAGTAGAACAGAACAGGCAGGGCGCGACATTTTCCATACGATTTGACAGTAACAACCGGTGACCGCCGTGAAATAAAAGTTGTTTTAATTTATTAAAATTAAGGGCCAGTTTACAGAAGGCGAACGATAGACACGAACGAAAATTTTATATGTATTTTGTTGCTTTTACAATAACAAAACACATGCAAAATTTTCGTTCGTGTCTATCGTTCGCCTTCTGTAAACTGGCACTAAGACAAATATTGATCATGCTTTAAAAAATAAAGAGGACAAAGAGGACAAATTTTAAAAAAAGAGGACAGAAAGAGGACACAAATTTTATAGAGTACAGCCAGTTAAAATAGAGTATTGTCCTCTAAAAAAGAGTACGTATGGTCACCTTAAGTAAGTGAAAAAAGCACATAACGACTTTTACATTCTTTCATCTGTATTCCTTTTCCAAGAAAGCTTTGATTCCAAGATCACACCTAAGTATTTCACCTCTGTTGATAGTTTCAGGGTGATTTCATCTAATTTAGGACCATCTAACTCCCAGACCATTGTCCTTTGCCCCGTCGAGAGTATATTTAGCGCTGATTCCATGAGTTCACCAATCGTTGGTAAAAACACCGAATGCAACCACCTTGATACTTAGTCCGTTGAGTGGCTCGAGGATCTTGTTTTTTACAAGATTCACAGAAGGAGAGTAGATCAAGTGATATTTCCAGCAGGCACTTGCCCTGAAAGAGTTACGTCCAAAAGTCGCACTTTTAAACCATCATTTTAGAATTGTGGAACTCTTTAATTGCCACACTTTGTCTGTACATAGAAATATCTATGTATGTAGCCAGATTTGTATGTCTGCATGTTTATATGTAGATATAATATTGTGATGTTATGAATCCATATTGAGAATATGTACAAAATTTTTGTTTAAAGAAAAAATAATATTTACCCTTTAATACGCTGATGGGGCAAAATTCTTTGATTGGAGTATTTTAGTTTTTTTTTTATTTTGTTGCCAGTTTCGTTGTTGGTGCTGCTGCTTTTGTTGTTGCCATATGAGTGTGGCGTTGCTTCCGTTTCTGGCTTTGTTGCTATTGCTATTATTTTTATTATTTTGGTATTGCCTCAAAAAATATGCGAAATATTTATTGGTTTTTAGTTTTTTTGTGTTGTTAGATTTTCTTGTTTTGTGTTGTTCTTTTCTTAAATGATGAACAGACAACATTCACACATACACACACTAACATCCAAAACACACAAACATTTTATAAATTTGTTTGAGTACGTGTACTATAGATGTTTAGGTTGATTATATGAAATCTTTCTAACATACTCACACTTAATAGAATTGAAATATGCGGTACAGTGGTATCATATTTTTAGACGGCAAAATCAAAAATTTAAAATAGAATTTATTAAAATAGCAACCAGAAATCGGAGAAATATGAATTCGCTTCGATATCACAGATGTATCACAATTTTTTTATTAGCTATGACTCGCAGACCCTCTGACATTTCTATTTGTTTCTACTGTTGAACTATATTGCTTAGTCTTCATGATATGGGAATGGGGTCTTGAGACAATTGAAATAAAATATCTAAAAAAAAACTAAAACTAAGAGGAATTTCGGGTATTCGGGGGATATATTCTCCAAGTTAAGGACTACAAAAATGAAAATATATTTTTCCAAATAAAAAAAAAAATAGTTTAAATTAAAGAATATACACATATATAAAAAACAGTTTTCATTAACAAGACAAACCGACATTTAAAATCCTACTGATGATAACACTAACTGGGGTGTTTGAAACCGGTATGGAAAATACCAGAAATGTCTATAATTTTTAGAAATACAACTTTTCTTCTGCATTTTTTCAACTTGAATCCTTATAACAAATATAATATGAGCCCGTGATCGATCTGTACTTACAGAAAAAATCAAAAATATAGAAGGTTAGGTTGTAAGTGGCTGCAGACGCTTTACGTCAGCATATATATACTCTGATGTCTGTTGTGATACCACGGGACGATAATGGTAACAAAGCTCGTGCAGTTTCCTAGATCACAGTGAAACAAGTCTCTGACAATAAAGTGCCGGGCATTGGCATATAAAGTGTCCTATAGTTTCCAACTCTTCGTCATCCACTCCTAAAAGGAAAATGAGTTGCAGAAGAGCAGAGATTCCTGCAGAAAGCTCTTTAATAAAGCCAAATGTGCAACTTAAGAGTTATAAGAAGATGATCAGAATTGCCAAATGTGATTCTTGGAAAAACTTAGAAGACGTTTCTGAGGCATCTAGGCTGTCCAAAGTTCTGGCTTCTTCTCCTTGCACCCTCTGATACCTGAAAAATCCTAATGTGGTGTGGATCTCCTTCCAAACACACATTTTCCGGGCAATTCCATGACACCGTTTCAAGCTTTGGAACGTTCTGATGTCCAAGCATCTGAATAAAAAATATGCAAACATTAATATGGACGATTAAAAGCTTCAGGCCCTATAAATCCCCTGGACCTAATGGTATAATGCCGGCTGATATGCAGCAAGTGTCGGATTATATAGCTCCTTGGATGTATGATCTATACACAGTATGCATACAATGGTCTTGAATTCCTTTAAAATGGAGGGCCACCATAGTCGTCTTTATCCCGAAGGCTGGACAAATTTTCCACACAGCTCCTAAGAATTTTAGACCAATAAGTCTGTCTTCTTTTTTGTTAAAGACAATGGCAGGAATGACAGACTCATATTTGCGTATAGTGATTGACCCGAGGTTGCTTTCGATAAGACAACATGCATATAGCAAGGGTTGATTAACAGTTGATTAACATGAAGAGCATGAGCTCATTGGTACCATCGAGAGATCACTTTCGGTAAAGGAGTACACTATGGTGGACTTTCTTAATATAGAGGTGGCTTTTAATAATGTCATTCCAGACTCGATAACTGTGGCATTGTCTGGTCTGGGAGTGAAACGTGGTATCGTTTTAATGTTGGAAAATCTTCTTGCCAATAGAAGTATAACGTCTGAATTGGGAGCTGTAATATCTCTCGCCGCTTCTTTAGAACCTGGAACTGAATTTAAGCTGCTTTCTCAAGAAGCACGTGGTTGTCATGATAGCGGTAAAGGGAGAGCATCTGCCAACATTGAGGGACATTCTTCACAGTTCTCTGAAAGATCTGTCTAAATGGGCAAGATATTGTGGTCTAACAAGGAAGGTATCCCATAGCTTACACTCCGATTGCTCTGCAATTTATATATGTTAATGAGTACCGAAAACTAAGTTTAACCTGCTACTTTTTATCGGCTATCCCGCTTGTTTAAAAAAGGGTTGCCACCTTATGAAAAATGTTGACATTTCGGAAAAATCTGAATAAAAGCAGAACTAAGAGGAATTTCGACAAAAGCAAAAACACGTGTCGGCTTAAACTTAACAGAGATTATTATATATAATTTTGGGGGTCGTACGTTTATACTTCTCCATATAGCTCAAATTTTACACATTTTCGACAAAAACCAACATAAAAAAGAATAATTTCCCGATACCATTGGATATGCCTTAAAAAAACTTTCCATCCATATATAATGTTCATATTATATTCCTTTGGAACAAATACGAAAAAAATCGAAAAAACGAAAAAAATCCCGTTTTTCACCCCCTCATTTTCCCCCTTTAACCTTCACGATAGCCGATAAAAAAAAACGATAAATCTTAGATTTTGCTCCTCTATAACATATAAAAAGTGCCGGACAATCGGAGTGTAAGCTATGGGATACCTTCCTTGTAAGAGTTAATCCAAGTCTTGTTTACAAAGAAAAAATAAAATTCCTGCTTTTGATACAATTTCTCTGGATGGCACTGAAATCGCCTTCTCAGATGGAGGCAAGTATCATGGAGTATTTCTAGATGGAGTATTTCTAGTTGAATTTCAGGCGTAATGCTAAGGAACGGGTGAGAAGAGCAACGATTGCTTTATATTCCTGTAAAATAGCCATTGGAGTCTTAGCACTAAAGTCGATCGTTGGATTTATACAGCAGAGGTGCGTCCAACTCTGCTGTATGGAATCATTGTCTCGTGGCCTGCTTTAGAGGAAAAAAAGAAACTGTGTCATTATCACGAAGGTACTGAGAATGTTGTCGATGTGCCTCACTGGTGCTCTTCATACTACACCTACGGCTGCATTATAAATCCTCCATCACCTGATACCATTGGACATATTGGGATGGCAGTATGCGGCTACGTCGGCAATTCAACTTAATATTATACTGTAATGGAGGAGCAGCGATTGTGGCCATAGCGCGATCTTAAAGAAGATAACAATACCACCAAATGTGGGCTGTGCTCCTTCTATGAGCCTTTTTGACCGCCACTTTACCACAATGATACCATCCAGAAATTCTTGGATGAGGGGCATTCCGGTCATGGTGATTTCATAGATTTTTACACTGATGGATCGAGGCTGCACGAACTAGTGGGCTTTGGAGTCTATTCGGAAGAGCATAGATTGAGCCTGGCTCGAAGATTGCCAGATCATTGCAGTGTTTTCCAGGCAAAGATTCTGGCAATAAAGGAAGTCGCTGACTGGTTGCGTTGCAATGTCTTGTCTACAACCACAGTCAACATCTATTCTGACAGTTAAGCCGCGGCCAAGTCCCTGGAGTCGATGTTTTTGAAAACAAGATCTGCCCTTTACTAAAAGGGCCAAGCAGTTCGACATACGACTAACTTGGGTGCCAGGGCACTGAGACATTCCAGGGAATTACAAACCGATGAGCGATGAGCAAGACTGGGAACTACCTTACAAGTTCCAACAGAATCGGAATGTGTTGGTATGCCTCTAGAAAATTGCAAGCAAAATCTACGACTTTTTCCACGACGGAGACTAATCAAAGATGGGCAAATGGATGGACGTGTGAGACAACGCGACAGATCTGGCCTTCTCTTAATCAAAAGCGTACAAGTTAGCTGATATCGCTTCCAAGAGAAGATATTTCGACGTTGTTTGTTGTAATTACAGGACACTGTCTTATAGGGAAGCACGCAGAGCGGTTAAATATGCCGTCAAATGACTTTTGTCGGAGTTGCATGGATGAAGAGGAGTTGAAAACTATCGAACACTTCATCTGCCATTGCCCAGCATTTGGGATCTAGGCAGCTGCACGATCTTTTTGATTTGTCAGATTTCAAAATTCAATATCTTAGGAGTTTCATAAGAAGCTCTAATTGGTTTAACGGCAGGGACCAGTAGGGAAACTTATTGCAGTCACTTGGTATCACAATAAACATCAGAGTCTATGTGTGCTGACGTCAGCAACCACTTACAACCTGACCTAAGGGTAGATCTTGTTTTCAAAAACATTGACTAGAGGAACTTGAACGCGGCTTGAGTGTCGAAATAGATGTTGACTGCGGTTGTAGACAACACATTGCAACTCAACCAGTCAGTCGCTTCCTCTACCTGGTCGACACGCACTGAAACCCCCTTGTTGGTGTAGCTTCGATCCATCTGTATAAAAATGTATAGAGGCTAGACTACCCGGAATATAAAGGAGTATTTCTAATGCAGCTCGCTTCGTCCGAACCAACTTTAACCTCAAGCTGCGAAAAGTGTAAATGTCTTTCTTGTTTACACAGGCCGACAAAATTGGAAAAAAGTCAAAACTCCAGGATTAGAGTATACTTTCCTAAGGATTTGGTTGATCTGAATCCGAATATGTACTCAGAATTTTTCCATCAAATCCGGGTTTCAAGATATCTTGGCTTAAAGTTTAAAATAACAGTTTTTCGCCATATTCGAGGCGGTAAAACTGAATTCACCTTTATTTAAAAAAACCTGATGTGTCGTCTGAAAGTCCCACTTTTTGCCTTTAAATTAAATGTTTAACCTCTGTAATATCTTGTTGTAAAAGTAATGCATCTTTGAATTTTGGTTGTGCCTGTTCTGCTATGAGAGCACACACTTATCTCCTATCTTAATTTATCTTTCAATTGTGCACAGATGGGTTGAAAAGTGCGAATTTGCAAGTTTCCAGATGTGTTCCAACACATTCCATTTCCGAAAGAATCTTTAGGGTCGTACAATGTAATGCGAGTTTGGGTCAGCCCTTGCTTCCCAGTTAGCTACACAGCAAAAACTTAAGAAAATTGTTGACCTATATAAATGGCGCCCAATGGAGGGCCATTCTGAAACTCCTATTGAAAGCCATCTTTACAGCACCTCCACATTGTGTTCAAAGAGTATATAGAGGGGAAGCTTAAAATAACCAAGTTGTAAAGGAACTATTTTGCAACATGAATTGAAATATAAAACTTCCAAATCACTGTTCAATTCATCATGCATGTATTAGTTGTACTATAGAGATTGTATGTCTATGATAAAAAATAGTTTACAAGCATTTATATTTCCCACAACAAGTTAGTTTATCAGGAAAAAAACATTTGCCGCCATTTCATAGTAAAAGAAAAACTTTTTTTCCCCCAGCTGTACTCATATCTCTTCCATGTATAGACAGACAGACAAATATACTTTACCACCAACTTGTAACATGATTTTTCTATTTTTCAATTTCCAATCTCTATATTTTATCATCATACATGAGATTCTTTGTGAATAGACTTTATGATGATGATCATAAAAATATGTTTCGTGGAACAATAGAGATAGAAGTGGAAGAAAAAAAAAAAACATGCCGCACAGTTTCTTCTACAACACAGCAACCGACATGTTGTAACCCGGTTATCATTTTTAATACATTTCATATGGAAAGAGTATTTAAAGAAAAGAAAAAATATAAAAAATTATATAAAAAAATTCACACAAAGGAAATTGAAGGCATTGTTCCACAATTTATACATTTTGTGTTATTAAAGGATAAAAAAATGCTTCAAAGGATAACGAAGAAGATATGAAATGTTTTCGCAAACATTCATACAATTCAACTCAACTTTTAGTTAACTCCAATTTACGCAACAGTGCTTTTGACAGTTATTTGGCAGATATTATACGAATACTCTCTATTGTAAAAGGGTGTTGAAATGGAAGTGTTATGAAATTTCAATTAAATACAGGTTTTAAATAATTTATATTTAGATTTAAAGTATGCTTCAAAAAGTAATGTAGTTAGAAGTTATTGTTAAGGATAAGTGAGATTTAAATTTTAAGATTCTTGAGTTTGTTATGATACCACGGTATGATAAGATCAGGCAGTTATAGTAATAGCTCCTGCTGTTAAACATTTGGTTTTTAAAAAATCTTTCACTATTTTATGAAGGAAAGAGGAAAGAGCTCGAAACTATGGGCAGCCAAAACTCATAGGAAACCATCGAGGACTGTGTGACAGATTATATGATTCCCAATATCGTGTGAAATGCGAGTATTTATAAGAATTTATGTATGTATTATCTAGTGAAAAGTACACATGTGGGGGAACATCACATTAAAGTCTACGCGGATGGATCAAAGATGCTACAGGGAACAGGCAGTGATGTCTACTGCAAGAAACTGGGAATCGAACACATTTTAAGAATAGGTTAGGTTGTAAGTGTCTGCTGTCTGTTTTCGTCAACACACATAGACTCTGAGGTCCGTTGTGATACCGCAGGACTGTAATAAGTTCCTCTACTAGTCCCTGCCGTTAAACCCATTCGAGCTTTTTATGAAACTCCATAGATATTGAATTTTAACATGCGACAAATCAGAAAGATAATGCAGCTCCCTAGATCCTAGTGAAGCAAGTCGACCAGAAAGTGCCGGGCAATGTCAAATGAAGTGTTCGATAGTTTCCAACTGCTCTTCATCCATGCAACTCCGGCAAAAGTCATTTGACGGCACTTTTTACAGCTATGCGTGCTTTACTATAAGATAGTTTCAGGTAATTACAGCAATCGTCGTCGAAATATCTCCTCTTGGAGGTGATATCAGACCACTTGTGCGCTTCTGATTATAAGAAGGTCAAATCTGGCATGTAGTCTCACACGTCCATACATGTGCTCATTTCTGATCAGTCTCAGTCGCGAAACAAACCCTTAAGTTTTGCTTGCAGGTTTCTAGAGGCATGCCAACATATTCCAATTATGTTGGAACCTGTGAGGTAGTTCCCAGTCTTGGAAGCTCTTCGGCTTCGCAATTCCCTGGAATGTCTCTGTGTCCTGGGACCCACATCAGTCTTATGTCAAACTGCTTGGCCATCTCATTTAAAGACGTGCGGCAGTTAAGAGCAGATCTTGTTTTCAGGAACATTGACTCGAGGGACTTGACCGCGGCTTGACCCAAGCTCCTCCGAATAGACTCCAAAGCCCACTTGTTCGTGTAGCTGAAAACCATTTGTGAAAAATATCATGGATGCAGAAGCCTAGAGGACGCCCGCAATGCCCATCATCCAAGACTTACTCGATGGTATCGTAGTAGTAAAGTAACGCTCAAAAAGTGTAATAAATGGAGCGCAGTCACCATTTTGTGGTATGGTTATCTTCTTCAAGATCGCGCTAAAACCACAATCACTGTGCTTCCATTGCAGTGTGCTATTCAGTCGAATTGCCGACTTAGCCGCATACTGTCTACCCAATATGTCCAATTGTATCGGGTGAAGGAGGATTTCTAATGCAGCCGTAGGTGTAGTACGAAGAGCACCAGTGATGCACATTGACGCCATTCTATGTACCTTTGTGATAAAGACACAGTTCGCTTTTGTTTCTAAAGCAGACCACCAGGCAATGATTCCATACAGCAGAACTGGAAGAACCACTGTTGTGTAGATCCATTGAACGACTTTAGTGCTACAACCCCATTGTTTTCCAATGGCCCTTTTACAGGAATATAAATCAATTTTTGCTTTTCTCACCCGTTCCTCAATATTACTCCTGAAAGTCAACTACCTGTTTAGAAATACTCCAGGATACCTGGCTCCATGTGAGAAGGTGATTTCAGTGCCGTCCAGAGAAATAGGATCAAAAGCAGGAATCTTATTCTTCCTTGTAAACAAGACAAGATCTGTTTTACTTCGATTAAACCCTAGACCACAGCCTCTTGCCCATTTAGACAGATCTTTTAGAAAACCATGAAGATGGCCCCTTAATGTTGGCAGGGGCTTTCACTATACCGCTATCGCGATATTTTCAGCATATGCGACAACATATGAACATAAGAAGCGGCGAAAAAACACCTCCCTGAGGTGTGCCCCAATTGACAAATCGTGATATGACAGACGCTCTCAATTCAGACGTTGTACGTCTATAAGCAAGTAGACTTTCTCGTATTAAACCGATCCCACGCTTCACTCCCAGACCAGACAATGCCACAATTATCGAGTCCCGGAACATAGTGTACTCCTTTACCGAAAGCGTGCTCTCGATGGTACCAAGGAGCTAATGAGCAGTTTCCGTTGATTTACCCTTGCTCTATGCATATTGCCTGATCGAAAACAGCCTCGGGTCTATCACTCTACGCAAATGTGAGTCTATCATTCGGTTTGTCTTAAAAAAAACAAAAGACAGGACAGATCCGAAGGATCTGAAATCCTTCGGAGCTACGAGTATGTGGAAAATTTAGCCAGCCTTTGGGATAACAACGACTCTGGTATCCCTCCATCTTAAAGGAATATAAGACCAGTTTAAGCATGTCGTGTAAAGATTATACAGCCAAGGGAATATATAGTTCGACACTTGCTGTATCTGAGCCAGGATTATACCACCAGGTCTTGGGGATTTCTAGGGCCTGAACCTTTTAATCGCCCAGGTTAATGTTGGCATGTTTATTATTTCCGAAGTAATTTTAGATGCTTGGGAGTCAGAAGGTTCCAAAACCTGAAACAACATCAAGGAGTTGCTCGAAAAAAAACGTATTTAGAAGGAGATCCAGAGACTCCCCACTGGAGGTAGACCACACCCCCAGAGATGCTTCAGGTATCTCAGGGTGCAAGGAGATGAAGTCAGAACTGGATGCCTCGGAAACGTCTTCTATGTTTCCACATAAGTTTTTCAAAGAATCACATTTGTCAATTCTGATCATCTTCTTATAAATCTTAAGTTGCAGCCTATATGTAGACCACTCCTCCGCTCTTAAAGATTTTGCCTTATTAAAGAGCTTTCTGCAGGAATCTCTGCTCGTATGGAACTTATTTAACTACCAAGGTGTAATTTTTTGCCCCTAGGCTTTACAGAAGGGCAAGGCGCATCCAGCGACCTGTTACTAACAATTGTTATATGGTCAACCAGACAGTAAATTTCCGCCTAACTATGCGGTTCCGATAAGGGTACTGCATCCAAAAGCCCAGAAAAGGCTCTCTATATTTCACCCACTTTGTTCTCTTCAGATTTCTATGGCAATGATATCGGCCTAAAATACGCTACACTGATCCGGTAGTCGAAATGAGAATTTGGATCCATCAGTCAACACCTTAAGTGCCTCCTAAGGTATGTCGAGTCCCTCAATCGGATCTTTCCAGAATCCCTATTTTAAGCACGGGTTTAAAAAGGGTGTTGTGGAGCAATATAAACGGTTTCTGTAGAATGCATTTTGGTGATTGGATTTCCTCGTCGCCACCCACCAAACGGATACTCCATACGAAGGTTTGGGCCTGACTATCGTGTTAAATTATACAATTGACATTTCAGAGATGAGACTCGAGTTGGCCTGAGTGATCATGTCATAGTAGCTTTTTTTTCAGGATGATTTCCAAATACTTAGCACTATAAGACACCGTGAGTTCAACATGAAGATCAATGCAGTTAAATTATGACTCCGTCTTTGTCAATCAGTTCTAAGGAAGTGGCAATTTCAAAACCATTTCTGTTGATGAAAAATAAATTTCCTAGAGAGCTTTACGGGAAAAACTATTTATAATTGTGATGCATACGTTTCAGAAGAATATTGAGAAAGTATGGAGGTTTTAACCGAGATTTAAACATACTTATTCCTATGAAACTGTGCTGAGGTTAAGAGCAAGTAAAAATCATAAAAAGTTTCTGCTCTCTCATTTTTTTATTTAACCTAAACAATAAGCATTACGGTTACGGAAAATTTCCTCTGAGTAAAACATTGGAACTGTATGGCCATTTCTAACCCAACGCATGTATTTGTTAATACAGTCATGCACAAAAAATACCTGAAGAACATCGAATCTGGCCAAAGACTGTCGGACCACTGCAGTGTTTACGCAGCAAAAATATTGCTGAACGTGAAGCTGCATATAAAGGAGAGTCACGAGTTAAAGAGCGTCTTCAAACCTACTCCTTTCTGGCTTGATTTGTCAATGTCACATGCTAAAGTACTGTTCAGTAAATTTAACTGTAAACAAGAACTTCCCATATCTCAGTGGCGTTCTCAATTGTAATCGTTAAAAATGTTGTCATTCGAATCTTCTAAAGCATCTAGACTCGTATAGAGTATTTCAAAAGTTAAGACCATGAGCAACCTTACAGGTTCCTATGGAAGTGGAATGAGTTGGTCGAATCTTACATGGACAACAGCAATGATTCGTGGATGAGACAAATTAGTGATAGGTGTTTTACGTTACTTGGCAGATCAAATTCTCACAAATGCGCTGCTGTAGTTTCTAAGAAATATTTCTTATGTGATGGCTGGGATAACCGGACACTCTCTAATATGGAAGCATGTACAAAACTTTAAGCTGTTTGGGAGAGAAGAAATAGTAATTATAAGATCTATTGTATAAATAAGATCTACGCAAATACTGGAGCTCTATGAATTATTAAAAGTCAGAGTGCAGCATCTCAAAAGCTTCTTGAGAAACTCAAGTTGTTAATGACTGTATATGGGGCATTCCAAGCCAAATCACTCACTTTTAGACCCGACCCCTTTCGATTTATTTTATTTTTGGATATGTTTTAGTACTTACTAAATGCAACTTTGACACCAATTTTCAGCCTTTTATTTCAAGATGGTGTTGAGTAATCAATTTTTCAAAATGGCGATTTTCTCAAAAAAATTAAGAAATTGAAATTTTCAATTAATTTTGACCATTAAAAAATATAGATATTTTAAAAAAAGTTGGACAACGTTTTGTTGGTATTTAAATGTAGTTTTAGAAAAAAAATATGAAAAAATTATTCGAAGTAATTATCACTTATTTTTTGACGTTTAAAAATTAAAATCGACTTTTTGAAAAAGTCCGAAACCTTCGATTTTTTTGTAAAAAACTATAAAAATTCTACTCTAAATTACGCAACTTTTAAGCCATAATTCGAGATGTGATCACAATTCTTTCTATTTTTTTTTTAAATTTTAAAAATTGCACCTTTTATTTTTTGGCTCTGATTTATTTTATATGGTGCTCCAAAAAAAATAAATTGGTAGATATTGACCCTAACTTACCCTAGATATATTCATTTCGAGGTAGAAATACGTCTCACAAAAATTTAGAGCGATCGGAAATGAGTAAGGCGTTCCTCATGGGCCTTGAAGTTTAGAAAACGGATTACAAGGAAAAATATGAATTTTTTTCTGTTTTCTCAATATTTTTGGTATTTTAAGTTAAGTTTAAATTCAAGCAATTACAGAATTATGATGTAGAGTAAAATGCCTTTCTAATAAGATACTAAAAACTAAAATCGGTTGAAAATTAGCCAAGTTATTACAACTTCCCCAGGCATCTAACGTGTGGCAGACAACTTGATTTAGCAATACAATCCGATTTTTGAAATTCATTGAAATTTTCTACTGTAATAACATTTTTTTATTCTTCAAGTTCAAATGTAATTAGATGACAAGTATTTTTCATATTGTGTTTTGCTAACATGTTTTAAATTAATGCTAAAAATGCCTGCATTTTCAACACCCTTTTGAAATCTCTATTTAAAAAAAAAAATTTTTTTTTTTGTTTTAAAATTTGGAAAAACCAAAAAAATATTACACTGAAACATGAATAATGAAAAAATGTTATTACAGTAGAAAATTTCAATAAATTTAAAAAAAGGGACTCGTATTCTTTAATCAAGCGGTATGACACACGCTAGATGCCTGGGGAAGTTGTAATAACTTGGCTGATTTTCAACCGATTTAAGTTTTTAGTACCTTATTAGAAAGGTATTTTACTCTACATCACAATTCCGTAATTGCTTGAAATAAAACTTAACTTAAAATACCAAAAATATTGCGAAAACAGAAAAAAATTCATATTTTTCCTTGTAATCCGTTTTTTAAACTTTAAGGACCATGCTAAACGCCTTACCCATTTCCGATCGTTCTAAATTTTTGTGAGACGTATTTTTACCTCGAAATGAATATATCTAGGGTAAGTTAGGGTCAATATCTACCAATTTATTTTTTTTGGAGCACCATATAAAATAAATCAGAGCCAAAAAATAAAAGGTGCAATTTTAAAAATTAAAAAAAAAATAGAAAGAATTGTGATCACATCTCGAATTATGGCTTAAAAGTTGCGTAATTTAGAGTACAATTTTTACAATTTTTTACAAAAAAATCGAAGGTTTCGGACTTTTTCAAAAAGTCGATTTTAATTTTTAAACGTCAAAAAATAAGTGATAATTACTTCGAATAATTTTTTCATATTTTTTTTCTAAAACTACATTTAAATACCAACAAAACGTTGTCCAACTTTTTTTAAAATATCTATATTTTTCAATGGTCAAAATTAATTAAAAATTTCAATTTTTTAATTTTTTTGAGAAAATCGCCATTTTGAAAAATTGATTACTCAACACCATCTTGAAATAAAAGGCTGAAAATTGGTGTCCAAGTTGCATTTAATAAGTACTAAAACATATCCAAAAATAAAATAAATCGTAAGGGGTCGGGTCTAAAAGTGAGTGATTTGGCTTGGAATGCCCCATATATTTATGGCAGTGTCCTGCACTATCGCACACCACCTGCCTCGATCAACATCGTGTCCCTTGACCATTAAATCATTATCTTAAACAAATTATTGCAGTAAAAGACTAACTGCATCCGGCTTGTGATTTTTTAATTGGTAACCCTGTCAAATATCCAAACAGACCCATAAATTGACAAAGCACCAACAAACTTACAATGAATAAAAAGAATTCTCAATATTAACTCTTAATTTTTTGTTGTTGGTGTTATTATTCCACAATTTATGAAAGAGCAGTTTAGTTTATTATTTTTTTTTTTTGGGCACAGTGACCAGGAAAAACGAATTGCCAATCATCTGTAAAAGAAATATGAGTGGAAAAAATGTCACTGCCAAATAACAAAAGCCCCATTGAGTTGGTTTTGCAGCAGCATTAAGTTTCTATAGTACATGCATTAGTATTTCTGTTGTCTGCTTTATCTCTATATAAGTATTAGTTTATGTGCTGAAAGTATCCCAGCAAAAATTTGGTAAACTAAAGGAAGCGTGAGCTGAAGAGTGATGGACTACACGACTAAACATCGAAAATGGCACTAGGACGTAACCTTATACATTTGATTACAATAGTTCTGCTGGTCAAAAATCCGGTTTCCAAACTTTTCCATTTCATCAGATTTTTGAGAAAATTGAGAAAATCTCCGTTTTGGGCATTTTTGGCCACTCATACCAAATAAACCCGATGTAATGGCGACTTAAAAACGAGTCAATGGTTAACCTAAAACATTACTCTTAAATATGCAGAACTCCTTTAGGCAGTCGCCTTATAAACCATTTTGGCACCAATTGCCTTTCAATGATGTCTTAAGTATTCCTCAGCGTTGAATAAAAAAGTTTTTGGGGGAAAAGACATTACTAAAAGACAATTGGTGTTCCAGCTGTTAAAGCGACTGATATGAGTTGTACATCTTAAAGATCAATGTTTGGGCTTTACCCTAGATTTATTTTTAAGTCGTCAGGGTTTATCCGCTATAAGTTGTCAAAAATGCCTAAAACGGCGAATTTTTAGCTTTGACCTAAATTTTCTCGAAAATCTGATGTGATGGAAAGGTTTGGAGACCAGATTTCTGATCAATTGCAATTAAGTGTGTAAGGTCGCATCCCAGTTGCATTGAGTTTCTTTTTTAAATGTTCAGTTGTGTTTTGGATGGATTACTGCCTTATAAAAGAAATAGAATGAAACACTAAATTTGCAATGTTTCGACTTTGGCCCTTGAGATAGCACCTAAATACAATTTTAGTGCATCTAGGTAACAGAGATCGTAAAATTATAGTCGTTTGGATAAGCGATTTGTCAAATACTCAAAAACTTTCTGCCGCTTCTAAGCACGAGTCAGCTTTTGCTGGGATATATGAGACTGGAAGCCATGCAGCAAAAATGTCATTGTTATAATTTAGGGTTAAATTATACCAGAAGTGAATACTTTGATATGTTGAGAGATTTTGTTTTAAACATCGAAAATATTTTACTTTAAATTGTATAAAGATTTATTTTTATTATTTGAATGTAGTTCAATGGAGTATGACAAAATAATTTAGTAGGAAACAGTTGCTGGCCTAGATCAACTACACATACTTCAATATAATAACTCATGGCATTTAGGTTGCTTGGCTGGCATTTATTTCAATGTGAGCAACAAACAGAATAAATAACAGATATTAAAGTCGTCTATGATAAATCTAATCTTAAGAAATTTACGTCAGCAGCTATAAGTGTGGCTATAATGCGGCCACTGTTACCAAATATCCTTAAAGAAATTCGAGCGGTTCCCATTTATATAATGTGTGGTAGTCAGGCTAAACTTCCAGAGTGTAGTATGTGTCCTCCAATCATGCCATTAACTGTGTTAAATTCCTTAACGAATAAGAAAGATAGGTTAGGTTGGATGGGCGTCCGCCAATTTAGCGAATGCACTCAGAGGCCATAAGGCCCATTGTGATTCCTTTAATTGTCATTTCCCTACTCCCCTCTGATACAAAAACTTTTTACTTCTTGAACCACCCCGATTCTCTAAGATATTCTACAAGAGATGTCAATGAGACACCATTTAGGCAATCAAGGTCATCGAAAAATCTTTGCCCCAAATGTGTAAGGCGGCTCCTCATCAGACCCGGACTCTGACATAACAAGTGCTTCACTGACTCCTCCTACACCTCCCTAATTGTCTTCTACGATAGTCCCTATCAGAAATTCCTATACGCACGGCCATTTGGCCAATCATACAGTGTGCTGTAAGTACTCCCACTAATAGAATAACCGTCCGTTTGCCAAAAGTAAGAAGACTTTTTGTCCTCTTAGGATTTGGCAATAGCCACATGGATTGCGATATCTTGCACGTAGTCAGTGATATCCACCTATCCTTCATTCTATTCTCAGATATCCAATCAATTTCGTTCATTAATTTTAATTATATCCAGGGACCCAGATTAGCTTGACTGTATGCTGACTGATTCGACGAAGGGATTGTATACAATTCCAAACGATTCCCGAGTTTACAGTGTTTGATTCTAAGGCCTTCAGAGCTGCGAGACTATCCACGAAAATGTTAAAGGCGCAAGGACGAAGGTCCTTTGTCAAGTACCTCAACCTGGAAAGCACTACACTTATCCGGAAGTCTCAATGAGGTCCCTATTGGAAGCATTCAGAGTACACTCTCGTACCCATCTGTATCTTTGATCCGTCCGTAGAGATTGAGATCGCATTCTCTGTTATAACAGAGTTTTCCGCCCAGTCTTCCCTAGACGGTATTTGGACTTCGAAGGTTCTGTCAAAGGTCGTTTGTGGTGCGATATAGTCGGTTCTCTGTTCCAGTTCCGTCCCGTCGACCGTACTTAATATGGTCGAGTGTCCCCAAGAGCGTTGCTTAAGCATTTGCGATTGTGCTCTTGAGAAGAAAGATAGAACGACTCGATTCTGATCTACGAAGGTAAAGTTTAGAACCAGTCATTTGTTTCCCGAATCGAGGTGTCCTATTGTCAATGTTTCTGAAAACACGATCTGCCCTTAACTGCCGCACATCTTTAAATGACGTGGCCAAGCAGTTCGACATACGACTGATATGGGTCCCAGGGCACAGAGACATTCCAGGGAATTGCAAAGCCAATGAGCTTGCAAGACTGGGAAATACATTACAGGTTCCAACAGAATTGGAATATATTGGTATGCCTTTAGAGACTTGCAAATCTACGGCTTGTTTCGCGACGGAGATGAGCAAATGGATTGACGTGTGAGACAACACGACAGATTTTACCTTCTCTTAATCAGAAGCGCACAAGTGAACTGATTTCGCTTCCAAGAGGAGATATTTCGATAGTGGTTTCAGTAATTACCAGACACTGTCTTATAGAGAAGGTTAAATGTGCCGTCAAATGACTTTTTCCGGAGTTGCATGGACTAGGAGGAGTTGGAAAGCTGCACGATATTTCTGATTTTTGGGATGTCAAAACATTTTATCTTTCATAAGAAGCTCTAATAGTAGGGGAATCTATTACAGTATCTTAACGGACCTTAGAGTCTATGAGTGCTGACCTCAGAGTCTACCAGCTGCCACTTACAACCTAACCTAACCTAGCATATCTTTGAGGTATCAAAGTTCTTAAATATATTTAGGGATTGGTAAAATTGTTAGATTTTTGTGTCTCCCAAACACTTAAAGTTTTTTGAAATTATTTTCTTTTCAAAACTTATTAGTCAATTGCTTAATGCACTTTTTCAATATTAGTCATGTCTGCTATGAAGCTCCATTGTAGCCTTAACCAGCTGTATATTTTTGGTTCATCTTTTTGTTGCATTTACACATTTTTAAAATGAACATATAGGTATTATATTGTTTTGTTACCGTGGTTTTGCTCCATATTGGGTGATACTTTATGATGCATCACCATAGAGATGAGTAGAAGAGAAACAGAGTCATGTTTCTAGTGCATAAGTATAAGGGATATAGCAACTTTTCACAGACACATAAACCTAAAACGTAAATAAATAAACAATGTTCACGTGTAGATGGATACATATGACCGGTCAGGGACCTCATAAGATCAGTTTATGTATTTAACGTAACCAGTAAAAAGGAATACCTTCCAGTCACATTCCGAAGTGGTGGAACCAAGCATCCCCCCAATTTCTTGGTCAAGGTCAGTCAGTGGTTTTATTATTCCAAACTTAGAAATTTATTCCAGACTTCGAAACTTCCTAAAAAACTCCGCTTTGATGTGTGAGAATGGAATGAAGTAACAAAGAATATGTTTTACCTTCTCTTTATTCAAAATAACATCACCTATAGGTATTATTACTTCATATATATAGGATAATTAACACGATGCCGACCAGAAAGTGTCAGATATTGGAAACTGTCGCGTCGGATTTGAAAAACACTCCGTACTCCTGACCGATCCTTATGCAACCCATTCCAGATTATCTGAATAACTTCTATTTAGCAGCCAACACCTACAAAGAGGATTCAATATAAACAGTTGCATCTCTTATCATTCTCTATGTTCACCACACACCAACTAACAAGCCAGACAAAGCAGCAAACTCACTATGTGTTCGCATTTATTGGCACAAACATGGAGTTCATGTCATAGCTGCCACGTTTTGCAAACCAAATGGTGTGGCATTTTGAACAAGAGTTGCATAAAAAATATTTTTAACACTTTATGCAGAACACCAAACTACAAAAATGTACATTATACAACCATGATAACAACTGCAACAGCAATAAGTGTCACAGTAACAAGCAGTGATATGTTGTTAAAGTATGCGGAGTTTTTTCAATTCAATTTCTCTCAGTTGAATTTAGCGTAAGGACGAAAATTGTAAGTATATAAACTCCGGCCTCTAAAGTTCAACGACTGAAAAAGCTGGAGCATATTGAAACTTTTATATCAAAAAACTTTTATATCAAAAAATTATAAAAGTTTCGACATGTTAGTAAATAAATCATGCCAGACCCGATGATTGTGTCGCTGTTTGGTCCAGGAGCATAGGATCGCTTGCCAATAAACGTATAACATCTTAATTGGGAGCGTCTACCATTTCTCGATTTCTCAATAGTAGAACACCACAGAAAGGCGTTCTTTCGCTGTTTCTTTGGAACCTGGCACTGAATTCAATTCTGATCTCTCTCTAAAATCACGTGGTTGTCATGTTGTCCCATATTCTGACAATGTCGCGGCAACAGTAAAGGTAAAGCATCTCCCAACGTTTAGGGGCATTCTTCAGGATTCACTGAAAGATCTGTCTAATTAGGCAACAGACTGGGTCTGCAAATTATTTAAAGTAAAGCTGAACTTTTCTTGTTTACAAGGTAAATTAAAATTTCTTCTTCTGATCTCTGGACGGCACTGAAATCGCCTTCTCCGATGAAGCCAAGTATCTTGAAGTTTTTCCAGATAGGAATTCGAATTTCAGGAGTAATATTTAGGAACGGGTGAGAAAAGGAAAGATTGCTTTATTTTCCTGTAAAAAGGTATAAAATCATTTAATAGAGTTAAACAGGCGTGGTGCGTCCAACTCTGCTGTATGAAACCATTGTTTTGTGGCCTGCTTTAGAGACAAAAGGAACTCTGTCTTTATCACAAAGGTATGACGTTGATGTGTATCACTGGTGAGTCAAGGTTGGCAATTCGACTTAATAGCACACTGCAATGGAAGATCTGGAAGAAGATAACAATACACGTAAAATATAGACTGTGCTCCCTCCATAAGCCTTTCTGAGCGCCACATTACCACAATGATACCAATTAGGGAGCCTTGGATGAAGGGGATTCCGGGTAGTCGAGCCTCCATAAATTTTTGTACAGATGGATCAAAGCTACACGAGCTTTGGTTGAGCCTGGTTCGAAGATTGCCAGATCATTTCAGTGTTTACCAGGCAGAGATGCTGACAATAAAGGAAGTGGCTGATTGGTTGAGTTGCAATGGCTTGTCTACAACTGCAGTTAACATCTATTCAGACAGTCAAGTCCGTGGAGTCAATGTTTCTGAAAACAAGATCCGCCCTTAACTGCCGCACGTCTTTAAATCAGATAGCCAGGAAGTTTGACATACTACTCATATGGGTCCTAGGGAACAGAGACATTGCAGGGAATTGCAAAGACGATGAGTTTGAAAAACTCCAACTACAGTATGGGGGTATACTTACTTTGTCATTCCGTGTGTAACGCATCGAAATATCGATCGGGGACCACATAATGTATATATATTGTTGATCAGTGATCGATTCCAAGACATTCTAGCGATGTCCGTCTGTCCATCCGTCTGTCTGTCTGTCCGTCTGTGGAGGACACGATACAGTCCAAAATAAAAGAGTTAGACTCCTGAAATTTGGCACGAATATGTCGAATGGTCATAGGCTGGTCAAGTTCGGAGATGGGCAAAATCGGACCACGGGGGAAAAAGTTCCCCCTTTAAGAACTAAACCAATATCTGAAAAAACGCAATTTTTTATAGATTTTTTGTACTTTTTCTTAGCAAACGAAACAGTTTTTTTTGTCAGAAAAAATTCACAGTCCTGTAGTTGGATCCAGGAAGGTTGTCTCCCACCACCGAAACCCCCCCCCCCCTTCCCCAAAAGAAACAGACGCCCCTGTTTTTTTTTAAAGGTGTTGGAGGGTGTAAAAGATTCGGCACGGCCGAATTTAACACTCTTACTTGTTTTTCATGACGAAGCGCACAAGTGAGCTAATATCGCATTCAAGAGGAGATATTTCGACAACGATTGCCCTCGGACTGCTTTAAAGGAATGCATGCTGAACAGTTAAATGTGCCGTCAAATGACTTTAGCCAGAGTTGCACGGATGAGGAGGAGTTGGAAACTTAAGACCACTTTATCTGCCATTGCATTTCGATTTCGCTGATTTCGCTTTCAAAAGGAGAGATTTCGACAGTGATTGATTAAATTACAGTACTGTGCCTTATAGGAAAGAACGCAGTTAAATGTACCGTCAAATGACTTTTGCCGGAGTTCCAAAGATGGGGAGGAGTTGGAAACTATAAAACACTTTATCTGCAATTGCCCGAAACTTTTTTTGTCGGATACTTGCTTTACATGGATTTAGGGAGCTGCACGATCTAACTGATTTGTCGAATGTCAATCTTAAATATCGTAGGAGTTTCATAGAGAGCTCAAATTGGTTGAACGGCAGGGACTAGTAGGGGTACCCCGTTACTCTCCCGAGGTCTATGTGTGGTGACGTAAAGCTTCAGCAGCCACAAACAATTAAACCTAACTAAGAGATTCACTGGAATCTAGTGAGCTGTACGATTATTCTGGTTTGTCGGATGTCAAAGTGCAATATCTTAGGAGTTTTTTAAGAGGTTTAACGGCAGGGACTCAATATCATTTTGTAAATAAATTATAAAATAAAAGTTTCATAAAAAAAACCTTTCATTAGATTACTTATGTTTCATTAGATTACTTATATAACCTTTGGAGTATCATTTCAATTTATGTATACTTTCTCAGCATATCAAACATCTATCACCTTGCAACTGTCACTAACAACTTATGATAAGGATAAAAATGTCAATGTTTGTGGGTGTTAATAATTTGAAACATATTTGCAAATAATGTCAAACTTTTGATCTTATGATACCTTCTACTCGGTATGCGCCAGCTAAATAACTCGAGGCTATAAACTCTAAAACATACACTCAAACTTGCACATCCATTAAAGTATTTAAGTTGGTACATGTTAATTAAATATGTTGTTATCTTTCCTAGAAAAGAAACACCAAACTAAAATTAAATTCCTAATTATTCTTTTTTTATGTTTTTTCCTTCTTTCAAGTATTTTCTCCCTTTTTTTTCATCAACAAGTTTTTAATTATCATAAAAACTTGCAACAAAAAAAAAATTACAGCGCTCTAAATCTTAAAAAAGCAAAATCCCAACAACCAGACATACTCACATGTACCAAAAAAAATCTTTAGAAACCGGAAATTATGCATAACTTTTGATATGATATTCATATTTTTTTTATAGAGTTTAAGTACCAAATAGAGAACAGTGGTTTGGATGAATTATCTTTTTTGATTTAGTAGCTACACCATTGGTAATTCGAAGATTTCATTTGTAAATCGAAGATTCAATTTATTATTTGAATATTGTATTTGTAATTCTTTTTGAGCGCCACTTTACCACTATCTAGGTAATCTTGGATGAGGGACATTTCGGGTAGAGGACCCTCCATAAATTATTTCACGGATGGATCAAGGCTTCACGAACAAGTGGGGAGAGAGTTGAGTCTGGCTCGAAGATTTCCGCATCATTGCAGTGTTTGCCAGGCAGAGATGCTGTCAGTAAAGGAAGTGGCTGACTGGTTGAGCTGCAATGTCTTGTCTACAACTGCAGTCAACATCTATTCTGATAGGCAAGCCTCAGTCAAGTCCCTAGAATCAATGTTTCTGAAAACAAGATCTGCCCTTATCTGCCTCACGTCTTTAAATGAGATGGCCAAGCAGTTTAAAATACGACTCATATGGGTCCCTGGGCAGAGAGACATTCCAGGGAATTTGCAAAGACGTTGAGCTTGCAAGACTGGGAACTACCTTACAGGTTCCAACGGAATTGGAATGTGTTGGTATGCCTCTAGAAACTTGCAAACTTAATCAAAGGGCTTTGTTCCGCGGCGAAGACTTATCAAAAATTTGCAAAATGATGGACGTGTAAGATAACACGACAGATTTGGCCTTCTCTTAATATGAAGCGCACAAAAAAAAAGAAGGAAGCACGGTTAAATGTGCCGTCTAATGAATTTTGCAGGAGTTACTAGAAGTTTTAAGGGGCAACTTTTTCCCCCTGGTCCGAGTTTTCTCATATCCGAACTTACAAGGAAGGTCTCCTTGGTGTCACCCGCCGATCTTTATGGAATTGGTTTTATTTTGTAGAGCAGGAAAAATAAAGGGACACGTATTTTTTTATAGCGGCCCAAATTCATATATAGGGGGAGCAAATGAGGGGGAAATAAACGGTAATTTTTTATTTTTTTCGTTTATCTCCTATATTATGCATAGAAACCTACCTAGGCAGAAAAATACAACGGGAAAGCGCTGGCAAAGTACCTTTTATGGTCGCTTGTGTGCTGGGAAAGCATCACAGTTTATTACTCTCCCAGCGTCCAAAATGATAACCACGCACTCATAAAAGTTTTACAGTTACTGTTTCACAGTCAAACAAATAGTTTTCGTTTTAGTTAATATTAAAAGAAAATTCGTTTGTTTCACATACAAATATTCTAAACAACTTTTTGAACGTTTATTCAAATACATAACTGTCTTTTAAATAAAATTTTCCGTAACGTTTGTTTTTTTCAGTTATTTAAAAAACAAACCACATTATTTTATTTGTCGTTTGTTATTTGTCAGTTATTTAAAAATTTCTAAAATTAGATTTTTTTTTTTGAATTTGAAAATGAAATTTAGTTGCAGAAAATATAAGTAGCTTGTGGCACAGAGGGTAGCGTGCTGGGCTATCAGCCAGAAATTATGAGTTCGATTCTGCTCAGGTTCGAAGTTTTTTAAAATTATTTATAAAAAAATAAATAAAAATGAATGTAAATTTCCGTTATTTTAACCGTTTTTTTCCGTAAAATTTTGTCAGTCATTTTTTACGGATTTTTAAGTTATTTTTACGGATTTCAACAGTTATTAATTAACATTTAAAAATAACTGAGAAATGTTTTTGTTTTACTTAAATGAAATGTAAGTAGTATGTTTTTTAAATAAAGTTTCATTTGTTTCAAACGTATTTTCTGTTGAATTTACTTACATAATATTTTAAGTGCGGTAAACGGTATGCCGTTGCTATTTTAAAGCGCTTTAAAAGCGCTTTAAAAACAAAAATATGGTACTATTATAGCACTTTTAGAACAAAAAAATGGGACGTATCTAAATTGTATAAGTCCATAAGACACGACTTTTGTGTGTTTATTTGAATAAAGAAATTTTTATTTATTAGGATAAAAAATTTATTGACTAATTTATTAGGATAAAAAAATTTTGGACAAACTTTGAAATATGTTCCCGGAAAAAATTGTTTGCAGTTTTTCTTGCGTTTTGGAATAAAAAAATTATTAAAAATGCTTTTAGGAAAAATTTTGGAAAAGTCCCATAAAAAAGTGGTGTATTGAACCGAAACGGGTAGTGTTCCAAAGGGATAGGCCCAGTGACATTTCACATGTGATGTATCCGGAGTTTAAGACACTTCCTCACGAATGAAACAGGTGTTTTTATATAAAAGGTGTCAAGTTTGTAATATGTAGGTCATTGTGTCTAAGTGACATATCACCAGAACTATTAAGGACCGGACACTTATCTCGCAGGGAAATAAAAAATATTCCAATTGTTATGGAAATTAATAAATTTTAATAAAAAATTTATACTTTGAACGGAATTAAATAGAAAAACATTGGCAAAGCGCTTGCAAAGCACTTTTTTGAATTCATACTACCATTTACACAAAAAATTAAGTACTTTGCCAAGACTTTTTCTTTGAAACGGTTGGCAGTTTCTGCCTGGGTAGTCATGTTACATACCAAATGAAAGGAAAACCTATCTACGTATGTAAAGCACATGTCCAAACATGTACAACTTTTCGCCATATTGATTAAAATACCAAAATTTTAGGAAATTTTTCTTAATAAGTCTAAAAATAATAACTTTTTGGCACGTTGTTACCACCAAGAGATAGGTATTTCAAATACCTTTAATCTGATACCACATATGCCTATATTTATTATTTATTTACATGATATTAAGCCTATATAAATATAAGAATAATATAAAGAATAATAGCATGGCTGCCAGGGCCATCAGCTATAAGATGCCTATATTATTTTTGTCAAATAGGCGTAAATCGAAAAAAACTGAAAAAGGTCAGTTTCTTCCCACACAAATCGACCCCCTAAAAATTTGTTTGGACCGCTAAAAAAAAAATACGTGTCGAATTAATTTTCGTTCTGAACAACATATCTAAATTTCATGAAGATCCGAGGGTGACACAAGGGAGACTCTCCTTGTTAGCCAACCTATGACCATCCGATTTTGCCCATCTCCGATTATAGCCATCCTATGACCATAAGAAATAATCGTGTCAAACTTTAAGAGTCTAGCTCTTTTATTTTGGACTGTATCGTGTCCTCCACGGACTAAAGGACGTGCATACAGGACAGACTGATATTTTAATGCATTACCCACGGAATGATAAAGCGAGTATACTTCCATACTGTAGTTGGAGGTTATAAAAAGTTGTTAAAAATTAAAAGCAGTGCATGGGGACCGCCTTAAGGGTGGAAGATAGAGGGTAAGTATGTTGGGGTTGAAAAACTATTGGGGAATGGTCTTACATTTGACTCCTCTAGAGACAATATTGGGAAGTTAGAGTGGTAGGAGCAATTTTTTTTTTAAATATTGTTTTCATATGGAAGCCCCTTAGGGAGTGGAGATAGGTCTTAGGTATGTTTGGAAAAAATTTTTGGGCTAAAAAAATGTCACATTTTACCTTTTTTGGCGACCCAACACAAAAAGTCCCATATTTGTGCTGGAGTCACCCAAAAAAAGTTAAAATGTGAGATCGACCCCCATTAATTTTTCCTGCCTTACATTTTTTCGAAACATTCTTAAATGTGAAGAACTTAACCAACATATGAAAAATGTATTTTTTTTAATTTAACAGAAAATCTTGTTTTTGTCAGTATCAATTATATGTTCATAAATCTTTCCAAAACTACTGTGCAAAAATCACAAAAAAATTTGAATAAATTTTTTTTTTTTTTTAATAAACGGAAAATGTTAAGCAAAAAAAATTATGCATTATCTCATCACCCAAAAAAATGGTTTTATACCCTTTATCAAAATAACGATGTATTCATTTTTCTATTTCATATGTAACATCTCCAAAAATGGGTTTAAGATCGCACAAAGTTTATTTATTTTTGATCCTTAATACAAGTTAAGCCAATTAATGTTCATATCTGGCATTCCACACCTAATGTCATGCGAAAAAATGTGTCACATGCACTTTTTAATAGGTTGTATTGATAGCCCTATATGGAACTAACAATAAGAAAATTGCGTTTTGGTTTTTTAATTTTTTTTAAAACCTAGGTTAGGAGGCGTGGCTAAATATTGAAAATATTGTAAAATTTTGTGTCGAGTTTCCTTGATTAAATATTTATTTAACTAAAACGGAATGCACCACAATACCAAAAATGTTCGTTTTTGTACATTTTTTTATGGAATATCGATTAAATTTTTTTTTTTTTTGGAAACTTTTCAGAACCCTTTCTGAAATATTTATATTTTTAAAAGAGTCAATGTATCAAAGATCCGGCCACTTTCTTTTTTTTTGTTTTTTTTATTATTTTTTTTTTAGTTTAGATGTCCATCATCACAAAAGACATTAGAAGCGCTTCTTTCGTCTTTTTTTCGAGAACATCTCATTAGAATATTGAATTTCATAGCAAATTTTATAATTTTCAACATGGCGTATGATTAACAAATATTTGCGAAACCAACGAGTTTGGAAAATATTCGTTACTCATACGCGATGTTGAATCAAAAAAAATACAAGAAAATTATAAAATTGTTATGAAATTTAATATTAAAATGCGATTTTTTCAAAAACGAAATACAAATTATGAGTTTTTTGTGTGGATAGACAAACATCTTAACCAGTGGTGGACATTTTTTTTATATAGTCTACAAAATACTGCTTGTGCGACATCGATACTCATTAGAGTGCCCAACAAAAAAATGTTTTTTTTTGAGGTCTTAGCGCTTGAATTTGTTTCTTTTTTTTTGTATTTTTAAAATAATTTCTAGAGGTCGCGCTAGCGGCTTTTTTACGAAAATATACCAATTTAAGATTTTTAAATTATTTAAATTAAAATGGCCAAATGAAAAAATTTCATTAAAAAAACAGAATTACTTTAAAAATATGTATCATCCATTCCGTAAAGTGCGTATGATACTTGCTTTTTTCAAGTATTTTTTTTTTTTTTTTTTTCAAGTTACTATTAGGGTTTTTCTATAAAAATGTCGATAACTTCAACCAAATATTTTGAGCTTATCGAAATTTCCATAGAAAACCCCTAATAAATGCAGCAACAAGTATCTTGAAAAAAGCAAGTATCATAGAGGCATAAGATATTGTATATCCACAAGATATTAATGTATATCCTATGCTATCATGAAATATTGCGTGGGGCCTCTAGGAGGCCCCTTGGAGCAGTAGGAGCCGATTTGATAAAAAAGTTTTGAAAAATAATAAACATTGTATGGGGACCGCCTTAAGGGTTCAAGATAGAGGATAAGTATTTTCTAAAAAAATGTTGGGGTTGAAAAATTACACATAAAAAATTATTGGCTAAAAAATTTCAACTAAAAATATTGATCAACAAAATTTAAATGAGTCAATTATTGTTTTGATCAACATTTTTGTTATTTTCTTTAACTATCAAATTAAAAATTTTCAACATACCAGATTTTTTTTTCGCTTCAATTTATTTGAATACATTAGCCCTGTTTTTTGCAGACCGGATTAAGATTTGGATTAACTTTATTTAGTTAAAAAATGGGTCAAATCAAGTCCAGATTTTTTTTTATAATTTTTTTCTGAAATTACATACAATTAGTAAATATAAACAGAAAAACAAGAAGAAGGTCCAAAATGCAAAGAATGAAAAATTTTATACCGTTTATACCGTTTTACATTTTGGACAACGCTTAATTTTTTTTCCTGTTTATATTTACTAATTGTATGTAATTTCAGAAAAAAAATTAAAAAAAAAAATTATGGACTTGATTTGATCCATTTTTTAACTAAATAGAGTTAATCCTAATCTTAATCCGGTCTGCAAAAAATAGGGATATTAATTCAAAAATATACTTTATACTAGGGTTTTACTTTTTTTATTGTCGGCAACATATTGGAAAGCAAAAAATATGAGTTTCTTCATAATTTTTCCATAAGCTGGAAATTCATTTGTTAAATCAATCATTATTTTAATTGACTTTAAATAAAAAATTGATCAAATTTTTGATCAAAATTCAAAAAAAATTAATAATTGAAAAAAAAATCAATTAATCACCTACAATTTGATGATTGATATAATAATTTTCTTTAGGAGAAGTTTCAATTAAAAAATTAATTGAATCCGCGTTTTTGTTGATTGACTTTCGTTTTCAATTCTTTCTGTGTATTGGGAGTCGGTCATACATTTGACTCCTCTAGAGGCACTATTGGGAAAGTTAGAGCGGTAGGAGCAAAACTTTTTAATAGATAGCGCATGCAACATATAGAAGAATGTACATTTTTAAGTTTCTGGAGCATTCCTTTTTAATTTTATTAATATTTAATCGAGGAAACTCAACATAAACAAACGAATTTGGAAAATATTTGTTACTCATACGCGAAAATTGTTATGAAATTTAATATTCAAATGCAATTTTCTCGAAAAAAAAAACGTACTACGCACTTCTGTTTTTTTTTTTTGTGTGGATAGACAAACATCTAAATTAAAAAATAAAGAAAAAAATTACCAGATTTTTGTTAAAATTACTTTTTTAAAAACAAAAAATTTCAGAACGGGTTCTTAAAATTTATCCATACAAACTATTCAGAATTTTATGACACACACGGGATATTTGGTGTGGAATGCGTCATAAGTGAAATTCATAGGAGATTCAAAACTGGAATTTATTCGTAAATCCAATTCTCTTACAGGGGAAGTCCCCGAACCGTTATGCGCTGATTTGTCTGAAACTTAAAATATATACAAATAAAAAGAAAGATTTTAAGGTAAGGGTGCCTCCAAAAATATTTATTCTGTTCGATTATCCAAATTTCAAATTTCCTGAATCCAAATCTGCCATCCAATTTTTTCTAGCATGTTCCGTTTTCGAGATAGTTGCGTGGAAAAATTTTCAAAAGCGAATATCTCGAAAACGAAACATGCTAGACAAATTTGGATTGCAGTTTTGGAATCAGGAGGTCCATTTTGTATATTTCTGAAAATTATGCGAAATTATATCGCTCATTTACTTGTATAGTGTCATAACTCAAAATGTTTGATTTACAATTGAAAGTTGGTTTACATAGAAAATATTATAATGGCGTGGTCTCTTCTCAAACGGTGAGTTTAAAAGATATTAACACGAATTTTTGACACAATATATGGCGGGATATAACAAATAATTCTGTATCGTTTACCCAAAAACGATATATTTTGAGTTATGACACTATACAAGTAAATGAGCGATATGTTTTTTTGACTTTTTAACAGCGAATATCTCAAAAACGGGATGTGCTAAAAAAAATTTGATGGCAGATTTGGATTCAGGAGAGCAAAATCTAAAAGAATCAGATGGATATTTTACTGGGAGGTCTTCGTTAACGAGCAGTGTAATTATTTAGAAATAACTCGAAAACAGGATCAGTTAGGATTTTCGTGTTAACGATTTTTAAAGTTCAAAATAAAGATTTTTTCACCATTTCAACACAACCTTAAACTTTGTTTTTCCTCAAAAATATTTTCTTTAAAAGCATTTTCATTGTGGAGGGTATTTGAAGATTCGATAGAGCCCAATATAGCCTGTTACTTATTTTTTTCATTTATAATTCTTAGTTTTTTTAATATTTTTTTTCATTATTATGCTTATGAGTTTTTGACCTCTTTTATTCAAATTTCCTCCACAATCTTCAAATATAATGTTAATAATTTGAGCCCTACTAAAAAAAAAAATGTTCGTGGTATTAAGTAAAAAGTTTCTTTATGTTTTTTTTTTCATGTTCTCCTTTCGCCGCAAAGTGGGAAAGTTTATTAAGTTTTTCTTATTTTTTTAAAATAGCTGGAATGCATTTTTATGGTGCCACATTAATCATTTTTTTAACGCATTTAAAAGTTTCGACATAACGTAAATATGTATTTCAAACAATGTACGAAGATTCTTTTAATTTTTATTTTTATGAATCTTTTTAAAAATCTTTTTGGGTAAATGCTGTATAAATGTGATAATTCATCATAAATGTGTTGCAAAAAATATAGAAACAAAATTATTTGTAAAGAGGAATTTTTACAAGAATATTTTCTTTATTAATTTTAAAATTATTTGTAAAAAAAAATAAAATTTTTTTAAAGCATATATTTAGGCAGAAAAGAAAAATCATACATTTTTCTTTTAAAAGCTTAAAACTTTTTCCATTGTTTTGCAATGAAAAGAAAATTGTTTTTTTGTACCACTAAGTCAACAGATTTTCAAAATTTTTAGAAACCTTTCAAAAAATTCGAAAATCATACGAGCCATTCCAGAAAATTTAGCTCAAATTTTAGTCATTTTTGGAAATGGTGTCTCAGATTAATTTGAACCTTGACACATAGATAGCCCTCATAAATATTATATATGTACCATATATCGTTTTTTTACATTTGGTGTATTTAACGAATTATGGCGGGTCAAAGATTGACTTTTTAAGCAAAAGTAAGAAAAATACATCACGTTTAAAGAGCTGTAACTTCTTAACCAAAGACCCGATTTTCACAAATTTAGGCTCATGTTAAAGCTGGGGTTCTTCTTTTAGAAAATATTTTTAAAATAACACAGTTTTTTTTACAGAAATGATGCAAAAATCCAAAAACATTTTTTCTTTTCGAATATTTAAAAAAACACATCTTCGATTTTTTTTAAAAAAATTCTGGTGAAAAATAACAATGTTTTGTATAACATATTCAAAATTCAGAGTGGGATCTCCATGGGATCAACAAATATTCTGTTTTAAGTACGAGGTTCTCATATTTTTCCCTTAGAAAATTTAAATTTCTAATGTTTTGAATGTTTTTCAAAATTTTAATAGTATAATTTTCTTTGAAAATTTAAATTTTTATATTGAAGAAACATAAAATTTAAATTTTCTAAGGAAAAATTTAAGAACTTCGTACTAAAACCAGAATATTTTTTGATCCCATTGGGATCCCACTCTGAATTTTGGATATGTTGTACAAAACAGTATTGTTTATCACCAAACTTTTTTTTAAAAAAATCGAAGATGTGTTTTTTTAAATATTCGCAAAAATAAAATGTTTTTGAATTTTTGCAACACTTCTGAAAAAAAGCGTATGCTTTTGAAAATATTTCCTAAAAGAATAAGAATTAAGCTTTCATATGAGCCATTACTTGTGATAATCGGATTACTAGTTAAAAAGTTAGAGCACGTTAAACGTCATGTATTTTTCTGACTTTTGCTAAAAAAGTCAAACTTTGACCCGCGATAATTCGAAAACTACAGCAAATTTTGAAAATCCAAAAATGCAACATATCTCATATAAACGTGGATATCGATGAGCCAAATTCTCAGTGGCGTCCAAAGGCATGTTTACGAACAGTGGGGCGAAAATTTTTGGAATTACCCATACGTAACATTTTTCCTTCCCCTCTAATCCTAAAGATATGCACTTTTTTTTAAACAACACATCATAAATCGTTTTATTCAGTCTTATCGTGACAATTGGCGTCAAAGTTGTGTTTTCATTAAATGTACAATAGAGAGCCATTTTTTCTTCAGCTTTTGATTTTTCCAAGTGTCCGGGCAAATTTTTATTCTACTAGACCTAAAAAATTTTGTGATACAAATTTGAGACCTATAAGATTAGTAAGTTTACGCTGGCATTCAAAGTTTTGGATTTTTAAAAATTTTTTAAAAAGAATTTTTCTATAGAAAAACTATGAAAAGTTTTCTATAGGAAAACTCTGATAACACTGTGCTACAAAAAACACAAAATCGAATATACTTTTGAAATGAGGTAGTTAAGGTTGTAGGTCTCGTCGAAAAGATCACAAAAATGTCCATCAAACTTGCCAGACACTCTCAAATTTTAAAGTTATGGTAAAAAAACTTTTTTTTTTGGGACTATTCTCACTAAACCACGTGTAACTTAAAAAGTTTTCAACCGATTTTCCATTTTTAACTGTTTTGGATAGAAGAAGGATAGGGCTTTTTATGTGTGTGAATTGGTCTATACATATAAGAAAGATATGTATTGATTTTTTCAACAATATCTAATTTTTTTGTTATTTTTTGAAAATTTTTTGAGTTTATCGATTTTTTTTGCTATAGTTCGTTCAACAATATTTATATTTATAAACATATTCTTAAAGAAAATTTTATTGTGAATACGATGAGCTCTATGCCGATAAAATCGGATAACAAGTGACAGAGTTGCGATAATTTTTCTAAAAAAAAATAAGATTTTGCAGGAAATTGGTGTTCGGACAACCCAGGCAAAAAAAATAAACGAACATACTGAGAGGTCACGTATCATTATTTTAAAGGTTTTTGCCCCCCTGAATTCGAATTTGACCTTCAAATTGCGCTATCTTAATAAGTTTTTGATATATCAATTTATGTTAAATAAACCTGACGCGATAGAGCAATTTAAAGGCCTGAATCAGATTTAGCGACCCAAAAACATTATCATCCCAGCAAAACTTTGATAATGTGTAGTGATTATATAACACATTACCAGGTAATGCATATAACTTATTTGTAACATTATTTTATGATGTCTTACCAAAAATTTGTTCCACAACGTATTATTTTCAAGTGAAAAATAATGCATTACTAATAATTTACTACGTAATGCATGATTATTGGAAAAAATGTATTTCATATTTGTTATTTCTAAACATTAAATCATGGATGACTTATATTTGGTTACATTATGTATTATTTGAAAGTTTGAAATAATGCATTATTTAAAATTGGATGCATAATGCATTACAATAACATAAAAAATAATTGTTTTATAAAAAAATGCATACACAGAAAAAAATATGGAGGAAACAAATTTGAGTAATCACTTGTTTAATTTTTTAAAAAAAATTTGAGTAATTTTTTAATTGACGCAATTAAAAATTTACTCAAAAATTGAAAATAAAATTTGACTAAATAATTTAATACAAATTTAATATTTTTTTTTATTTTTTTTTTTTTCTCTTGGTGTTTTGAATTCTCATTTAGTTTATTGTTTTTTGTATATGTATATGAAAGTTTGAAATCATGTTTATAAAATTTTACTTTGTCTTGAAGACATAAGTATATTTGGTAAAGTTTGTAAAAGCAATTTTTTTGGAAAAAAAATTTGAAACTTTTTAAACTTTTTAAAAAAATAATTTGATACATTTTGAGTAAATTTTTACTTGACACAATTAAAAAGTTACTTAAAAATATTAAAAAATTTTAAGTAAAGATTTAATTGTGTGAATTAATAATTTACTCAAATTTTTTATTAAGCATTTAATAATTTTTTATTAAAAGTTTACTCAATACTATTAAATCGTTTACTGGTGGAAAATTGAGTAATTTTTTACTCAATAGTATTAAAAATTTACTCAAATTTTTTTTTTATTTTTTTCTGTGTATGTTTAAACTAGAGATGGGCTCACGACAGGAAATTTCTAACGACACACACTCATGAGCATATTTAATCTACTTACACTCACTTACAATCACGTGAGTAAATTTAATACAAAATTACTTTTTCACTACTCGTAACACCTTATATATTATCTTCTGGTATGCTATATTATTTCATTTCTCGTAACCTATAAAATATCATATATTTTACACCTTACTCGTATTCTTCGTTATAAATTTATGACTTATTTTATACATTACTGGTATTCTTTGTGATAATGTGAATGCATTACTTTGAGTCTCATCGCCTGTTAAAATCATCAATGCTGCAATGTATAAAATAAGAGATCCTATACCTTATTTTATACCTTATTTGGTAATCTAAGTTTTGCTGGGATAAGAGGTCGTACATAACCTCTAATGATATTTTTTTTTTTGCCAGGGTTGTCTGTACGGCGATTTCCTCCAAAATCTTAATTTTCTTTTTTAGAAAAATTAACACAACTCTGTCAATTGTTATCTAATTTTTTCAGGATAAAACTCATATTCAGAATTAAATTTTCTTTAAAAATACGTTTATAAATATAAAGGTTGTCAAACGAACTATAGCAGAAAAAAATCAGTAAACTCGAAAAATAAAAAAAAAATAAAAAAAAAATTATATATTATAGAAAAAAACAATAGATATCTTTCTTTTATGTGTAGACCAATTCACACACATGGAAAGCCCAATCCAACTTCTATCCAAAACAGTTGAAAAATTTAAAATCGGTTGAAAATTTTCTGAATTACACAAAAAACGTTTTTTGACAATAACTTGAGGGTGTCTGACAAGTTTAATAGGCATTTTTGTAATCTACTCGACAAAACCAACAACTTATACCATGTCACATAGGAAGTATTTTTCACTGTAGCACAGTGTAATCTTTCTATGGGAAAAGTCTTAGAACTTTTCTATAGAAAAAATCTAAGAATTTTCTTCACTTAAAATTTGAGAATTTTTCTAAAGAAAAAATTTATCAGAATCTGAGGCTTTTTCTAAAGAAAAAATTACTCAGAATCGCAGAATTTTTCTATATGAAAAATTTCTCAGCATAAGATACTTTTTCTAAAGAAAAAATGTCTTAAAATCTGAAACTTTTTCTTTTTAAAAAATGTCTCAAAATCTGAGACTTGCTAAAGAAAAAATGTCTCAGAATCTAAGAAAATTACTTTATGAAAATTCTTTTGGAATCTGAAACTTTTTCTATAAAAAAACAAGTAAGAAAATTATAGTCGGTCAAGAACGGCCATATAATATCCTTTACCAGTATTTTCCGGAAATTGGGTCCCAAGTACAAACATGGACCGATTGAATCTATTTTTTGTTAAATCTTTAATAAGTGTAAAAAACACTCACAAACCAAATTTGAATGAAATTGACTTCTATTTGTTGCCAATAAAACCGCTTTAACTGAATATCGGGTGAAATTTTTTTAAAAGGCCTAAGTTCAAAAATGGTCAGATTATAATTAGATTTGATAAGGTTATTAAAGTGTGCGTTTAATACATACAAACAAAATTTTAATAAAATATTTTCGATTTTCATGAAATTTTAGAGATTTGTGTGAATATTGGGAACTTGTCCGATTGTGTTAAAATTTCTACCAAATTTTGAAATCGTACCTTTTATAAAACCGTAATTAGAGTCATTTGAGGCAAATTACTAAGGGACGTTTGTACGGGGGCTAGGTCAAAACATGGTCCGATTTTTTCCTATTTCAATAGGCTTCGTCCTTGGGCCAAAAGAAGCTTAAGTCTCAAATCGATTGATAATTGCAACCTATATTTATACAAAAGGATATGATTTTCATAAGTAGTACTTAAGGATATATATATTTTGTAAATAAAGAGTTAGCGGTCGAGCGTTCGAAAGTTCGACAGTTCGCTTAAAACCATCAAGCCGATTCGTGTTTTATTTTCTCCGCAGTTTAACCGTTCATCGTGTTTACACCGTTACATGGGCAGACGGACAGTCAGACGTACGGATAGACATTGCTACTCGACTCAAAAAGGGATTCTTAGTCGATCGGTATACTTGAAGGTAGGTCTAGGACCAATATTTCGGGTTACAAACATCAGCACAAACTCATTATACCCTGTACCATAGAGTGGTATATTTGTATAGGAAAAATTTATCTGAAAATGCTTCAGAAATTTTTCTACAAAAAAGGTCTTAGAAAATTATATTTTTTCTTTAGCAAAAATATCTCAGAATCTAGAAAATTGTCTCAGAAATTTTAAAAAACATTAAGATAGAAAATTTTGCTGATCTAAGGTAGATCTCTATAGTAAAGTGTTTCAGAATAGATACAACTCTGTTCTAAAGTGTTGCGGAATATATAGATCTTTATTGAAAAGTGCTTTGAAAGATTTTTTCGGAATCTTTTGGTAGAAAAAATATGTTTTAGAATCCGAGTATTTTTCCAAGGAAAAAGTTTTAAGATTGTTCGAATTTTTTAACATGAAAAAAAAGAACTGAGAACCTGAGAAGTTTTTTATGCGAATTATGCCTTTAAATTTGGAAATTTTTCAATACGACGAGTTTTTCTAAATATTATAACTTTTCGGTGGGAAAGTGTCTGAGAATTTTTTTACATGAAAATGTATAGGAATCTGAGCATTTTTCTATAGCAAGATTTTCACAAATGCTAAAAGCTTTTCTTTGATCAAAATACCTCAAAAACGCTGAATTTTTTTATTGGGAAAAAGTCGCAGAATCTTAAAATTTTTCTTTAAGCAAATGTCTTAAAAAACTTAACGAAACATTCCTTAAACCTGAAATTTTTTCTATTGGATAATAATTTTAGAAATTGGAGCCTTTTACTATCAGAATTTCTGATTCAGAAATGCACCTGAGACTTTTTATACCCTCCAACCACAGTATGGGGGTATACTCACTTTGTCATTCCGTGTGTAACGCATCGAAATATCGGTCTAGGACCCCATAAAGTATATATTTTATTGATCAGTGATCGATTCTAAGACATTCTAGCGATGTCCGTCCGTCCGTCCGTCTGTCCGTCTGTAGAAGACACGATACAGTCCAAAATAAAAGAGCTAGACTTCCGAAGTTTGGGACGAATATGTCTTATATTCCTAGGCAAGTTAAGTTCGGAAATGGGTAAAATCGGACCCAGGGGGAAAAAGTTCCCCCTTAGAGAACTAAACCAACCTAAGAAAAAACGCATTTTTTGCAGGGTTTTTTGTACTTTTGCTAAGCAAATACAACTTTGTTATCTCAGAAGAAGTTCAAAATCGCAAGGGGGATGTGCCCCCTAACGTCACCCACCGACCCCCCCCCCCAAAAAAAAAAAAGACGCCCCTGAATTTTTTTTTTATATATTTTTTTTACATTTTGGAGGGTATAAAAGATTCGGCACAGCCAAATGTAACACTCTCACTTGTTTATAGTAAAATAAACTGCCGGAAACAGTTTTAAAAAGTGCCATCTAGTGAACAGTAAAAATAATCAATGAATATTTTTTGTACTTTAGCTTTTAGCGCCATCTCATGTAATTTTTTAACAACAATGTGACCCTAAATGTGTTTAATTGGCACTGTTGGTTCATGTATTTGCTAAAGCCACATGTTTATTGTTAAACTTCATTAATTTGATTCATCGATCGTTTTCTTTGATTAACAAAGTAGTGGTGCCAGACACTAGGATTTATTAAAATGTTGACGTTTTTATTCCGCAGTATTGCCAGAAACTATTAACTCATATTCGCTATCTCTAAAGGAAATTCAAATTCCCATAAATTCCCCCAACAAAATAGTTAAATAAAAATAAGTTTTAATACCCTACACCAGGTACAGGGTATAATAAGTTTGTGTTAATGTTCGTAACTACCCGAAATACTCGTCCTAGACCCACCTTCAAGTATACCGTTCGACTCAGAATAACTTTTTGAGTCGATTTAGCTAGGTCCGTCCGTCGTCGATACAGGTCGCAGTAATCAATGTATTTGGATCGAGCCTATTATAAATGGCATGTACAATAGCGTGTCCCGAAAATGAAAATTTTTAAGGCATACCCATAGAATGATGCTTAGTAAAGAGCTGATTACGGGAAAAAAAATTAAACATTTTTGGTGGTCATCTTCAGGGCGCAACCAGCGCTTAAAGTTTGCATCCGTAGTGCATTTGGTCAAAAAAAAATATTTTTTTTAATTTTTAAAATAGGTGCCAAAAGTTTCGTTAGGTAGAGTACATTCTGGAAAAAATATTTGTAAAGTTTTCATGGAACAATTTTGGTCCAGCACAACATTTTGAAATTTTGAAAAGGTGTAAATTATTATATATTTTTTTAAGTTTTTGTAAAAACCGGAGTTTGTTAGAGTTCTCTTAAGATTTTTTATAAAACGAAGTTTATGTCCAAGTCTTTGTATAGAAAGCTGTTTTTTTACAAATATTTAAAAAAATATGTAATAAATTATGCATTTTCGAAGTTTCAAAACGTTGCGCTGGACCAAAATTGCTCCATGAAAACTTTATAGATATCTTTTCCTGAAAGTACTCTACCTAACGAAACTTTTGGCACCAATTTTAAAAATAAAAAAATATATATTTTTTTGACCAAATGCACCACAGATGCAAACTTTAAGCGCTGGTTGTGCCCTGAATATGACCTCCAACATTTTTTTAATTATTTTTCCCGTAATCAGCTGGTTATTAAGCATCGTTCTAGGGGTATGCCCTAAAGAAATTCTAAAATTTCCCAATTTTGGGACATGCTAATGTACAAATCTTGTACTTTGCTCAAACGAGAACTACAGTTTTATTGGTAATTTTACAAATTTATTTTCGTAATTGCATTCTACCATTTTGAAAGGTTATTTTCCAAAAAATCAAGTGAGAGTGTTACATTCAGCTGTGCCGAATTTTTTATACCCTCCAAATGTAAAAAAAAAAACAATATGAAAAAAATCCGGGGGGTTGGTGGGAGACGTTAGGGAGCACCTTCCCCTTGCGATTTTGAACTTCATCTGAAATAAGAATGTTGCATTTGCTTAGCAAAAGAACAAAAAACCCTGCAAAAAATGCGTTTTTTCTTTGGTTGGGTTAGTTCTCCAAGGGGGAACTTTTTTCCCCTTGGTCTGATTTTGCCCATTTCCGAACTTAACCTGCCTAGGAATATAAGACATACACTCAAAATATTTTGTAGGCAAAAACAAATGAAAAACACACTTAAAACCAGTGAATAAACAATTGAAAACCATCCCAGTAATTATTCATTTGTTTTAACAAACATCAACATTTATTTTTTACTGTTGACAAACTTTTCTAAAATAAATGACATTAAACATTAAAAAATTACTTTTTTTCACTCTTTTTTACCAACAAATTCGAAAAAAATAACCAACGAAAACATTAAAAATTAATGATAGTTCTGTTATTTTTACCAACAAATTTCAAAAAAATAACCTACGAAAACAATAAAAATTAATGATTTCGTAATTTTTTACAATTTTTTATTGAAATATTTTTTTAAAAATTTTTAATAAAATTTTTGGGGAATCGATCCCGCAATCAACTACATTCTGGCCAGACACTCTACCCATCGTGCCAAAGTCACATGATACAAACATGTTTTTATATTTCTATATATAAATTTTTGATTTTTTTTTCTACAAAAAAATAACTGACTTGTGTAGGTAAAAGCTAATGATATTTCATTAAAAAATAACAATTAAAAAAAAATTACTTACACAAATCATTAAAAATCAAAAGAATAATCAGTAGTTTTTACTTACAGAACTAAAATAAATGACTTTAAAAATTAAATGCTAATGAAAGTCTTTATTTTTTAGTGTGTTATTTTTGAAACAAAGGACTGAAGTAGTCATTAATAAAAACTGAACATCAAACAAATGTTTTTTCTTTTGAAAACGACTAAACGGAAAACTTTTTAAATAAACTACAAACAGTTAATGACATAATTTTTTGAGTGTATTCGTGCCAAACTTCGGAAGTCTAGCTTTTTTATTTTGGACTGTATCGTGTCCTCTACAGACGGACGGACGGATGGACGGACATCGCTAGAATGTCTTAGAATCGATCACTGATCAATAAAATATATACTTTGTGGGGTCCTAGACCGATATTTCGATGCGTTAACAAAAATAAAAAAAACAATTTTTTTTTTGTAAATTTTCTATTTTTTTTTTAATTAAGTTTAATAAGTCCCGGACATAATTTTTTTTTTATTGAAAAATATTTTAAAAAAAAGTTGACAAAATTTTGAAAAATTTATTACGAGGATTCTAGGTTATTTACAAAAAAAAAAAACAGTTTTTTACAAAACTGATTTTATTACGAGGATTTATATTGTTTATATTTTTTTTTTTTGTAAATTTACCATTTTGGTTTGTAAATTTATCATTTTTTAAACATATTTACCATTTTTATACCCTCCAACTATCGGTCTGAGACCCCATAAAGTATATATATTATTGATCAGTGATCGATTTTAAGACATTCTAGAGATGTCCGTCTGTCGGTCCGTCTGTCCATCTGTGGAAATGGTGATCACGGCCAAAGTATTAAACATTTATGACTGAAACTTAGCACATCTACTTGTTGTTGTCCTAAGTTGTTTGGTATTACATTTGAGAGAAATCGGTTCAGCAGTTCAGAAGTTATGAACGAAAATGTCAGAACACCTCGATAATTTTAGCACACTCAAAAAAACCTTGCAAAGTTAACAAAAAATCTCGTGATTTTACGAGGCTATTCTCGTAAAATAGGAGGTAGGTAAAATTCTCGTAAAATTACGAGGATTTCCTTGTAATTTGGAATGCGTCAAAAATTGGTAAAATAACCAATTATATTGGTAAAAATATTGTTTTAAAACCGGAAAAAAAAAAAAAAATAGTAAACTTACAAGAAAAAATGTTAAATATGTTTAAAAAAATGGTAAATTTACAAACCAAAATGGTAAATTTACCAAAATTTTTTTTTTGTTAAACATAAATCCTCGTAATAAAATTATTTTTGGAAAATAACTGTTTTTTTGTAAATTAACTAGAATCCTCGTAATAAATTTTTCAAAATTTTGTTAACTTTTTTTTTAAATATATTTCAATTAAAAAATAAAATAAACAAGTGAGAGTGTTAAATTCGGCTGTGCCGAATCTTTTATACCCTCCAAAATGTAAAAAAAATTTAAAAAAAAATTGTCAGAGGCGTTGTTTTTTTGGGGGGGGGGGTGATGGGCTTTGAGAGCAACTTCCCATCGCGATAAATATACCAAATATTTCATTTATTTAATAATAATACAAAAAAACATGTAAAAAAAGTGTATTTTTTCAGAGGTTGGTTCAGTTCTTCAAGGGGGAACGTTTTTCCCCCTGGCCCGATTTTGCCCATTCACGAACTTTACCTGCCTATGAACATAGGACATATTTGTGCCAAACTTCAGGAGTCTAGCTGTTTTATTTTGGACTGCATTGTGTTATCTACAGACAGACGGACGGACGGACATTCACAGAATGTCTTAGAATCGATCATAGATCAATAATATATATACTTTATGGGGTCCCCGGCCGATATTTCGATGCGTTACAAACGGAAAGACAAAGTGAGTATACCCCCATACTGTGGTTGGAGGGTATAAAAAATGTTTTTTTTGTTAAACAACATAAATCTTCGTATAACATAATTTTTGTAAAATAACAGTTTTTTTTTTGTAATTCAACTAGAATCCTCGTAATAAAAACTTTGTTGTAAAATTACAGTTTTTTTTTGTAAAATAACCTTTCAAAATGGTAGAATACAATTACGAAAATAAACTTGTAGAATTACCAATAAAGCTGTAGTTCTCGTTTGAGAAAAGTACTGGATTTTTTGTTAAAAAAGAAGGAAAATTGTTAAATATTGGTAGAACGGGATTACAAGGCATTTTACCAGGCGTTTTACCAGTTTATTTTTTTGAGTGTACATTCTACATAACCTAAAAATACAAAATGATTTAAATTGGCTGCTGGTTGGCATATGTGAACAGAATTGGACACAGAGTGGTATTTTTACAAACCTATTTTTAAAAAAAAAATCACGGAATTTTTTTGTCACCAAAAAATTTTTTCCGCGATTTTTTTTTTTTTGCAAAAAATCTTTTTTTTTTAGATTGTTGAGGGTATCTATACATTAGGCAAGGCCGAATTCAACTTTTTTACTTGTTTCTTGAAATTTTACCATTTATTTTTTATTTTCGCGGTTATAAAACAATATTTTTAGTAAAAAAAAAAATTTTACTAATAAAATTGGTTATTTTATTAATTTTTGGCGCATTCAAAATTACGAGGAAATCCTCGTAATTTTACGAGAATTTTACCTACCTCCTATTTTACGAGAATAGCCTCGTAAAATCACGAGATTTTTTGGTAACTTTACAAGGTTTTTTTTTTTTTGAGTGTAGTGGAATAAAAATTTGTCCGGACGTTCAAAATCGGAAGAAAAACTTTTTTATTGGCAATATAAGTGTTTAAAAATTTCATTGTCACCTTGTGAAAAAATATGGTCCTTCGGAAAAATTCCGCTAACTCCCGAATTCCGATAACTCACGAACTAACACGAATATCGTAGGTCTATGTCTTCATACAAAATCCGACAAAATTTACACATTTTCGGGAAAACAATATTTAACGAAGACGAATTTTTTGAACCTCTTAATCCCTGATATGACCTTAAAATCGCCTCCCTTATAAATATTTTATGTTTCAGGAAAATTCGCGTATAACGGTTGTGGTACTTTGTTATCAACTTAATGCATAACTCCCATCTATGTTTTTAAATAAATATGCACCTACATATTTCTTTTAATTTTTAGAATTAAAAAAAAACCTTTAGCTAGTTTATTTTTCAGTTAGTTTTTTTTTTTGCCCGATGCATAGTGAATATTAATTTCATGACCATTCATTCTGCATTGCAGAAAGAAGTGCTATGTCAAGTACTTGGCAGAGAAGTCAACGCATAAAATTCTATTCACGTACATTTCGTAACAGAGTATGATATTATTTTTATTAACAAACCAACAAAAAAATTTAAATAACGTTTAATTTAAATAATTCTTTTAATAAAACGAAAATTTTTGACAATATGAATAATAGAAAGTGTTTTTTTTTTTTTTTTTGTTGATGACCAAAAATTTAATTTGTGATACCCCAATTTGGGAATAAAAATGGAAAAACTGTTTTTATTTTGCTATGACTAACACTAAGAACTTAAATGGAAATATTTTACTTTAACGACTTTCTTTTTTAAATGATTGCCGTCTCTCTTACAGTTTTCATAGTATAATTTCCACTATACCTACACTTGCCACAAGTATCAGTAATACTAAGTACGCGTCGCACAGTGCGTTGCACAGTGGTTTATTATCGATTTTTTTGGAAATAATTCGGCCATTCAGTAAGTACTGGACTGATTGCAGTAAAATTCATACCGGATATAGCTAACTTAAGTTCCAGCTTAAGTTTGGACGGAGAACCCCACAATAGGGTGGATCGAATTTGGCTTTTTGGCGAATTTCGTTCCGGCTCACCGACAGATGTGTTGGAATAGACCTAAAAACAATGTGGTTAAATTTTCATGCAGATCGGTGGTCATCTTCCGCTGCCGAAATGACGTTGAAAATCCGCGATTTCTTAAAAAATAGTATTTTTTTTCAAAAAATTGCCAAAATTACAAAAATGACTTAATCTTTTTTTTTATTTCAGTCAATATTTTCAATTCGATCATATTTTCTTAGAAAACAATTTCAGCTTAATAGGACATTGTTAACCCCTCTAAACCGGTTGCCAAAAAAGACCCATACATTTTGCCATAAACTCAAAACCACCAAATTTAAAAAAAATTTTTTTTTTGATTTTAAGTTGCACAATCTTAAGGTTTTATTGCATTTATTTCAAGTATATTAAAGTTCGTTTGACAAATTTTTTTTTTTGAAAAAATACGAGATTCTTAAACAGCGCGTGTAACGGTCTGTTTCCAGGACATTTTGGGAAAATTGAATTTTTTTTTTTAAACTGAACATTTTTAGTTAAAAACTTTTCATTTTACACTAGATTTATTATAAATTATAAAACTTAATATAGAAATGTTGGATTTTAAGAAATCCCTTAACCCTAAACATCTTTGGGTCCTAAATGACCCACGATGAACAAATGCATCTAGCAATAAACCGGTTTTGGCGGGCGACTAACCATTGGGAACATATTTTTTTATTTAAAAATGTGAGCGTGAGTAAAGATGGGAGCGTGAGTAGAGATTGGAGCGTGAGTGAATTTGACCAACTCACGCTCACGAAAAAAAAAATCACTCAGGAAATTTTTTAAGTTTGCATACATTTTACGCAGGATCACGTGTGTGAAACATATTAAACTCGTTCACGCTGTAATCACGCTCACGAAAACTCCACATAACTATATTTTGACGTGTTTTATTTTTCTGTCACCATAAAAAGTCTTGCAAACTCATGAAATTTCACTCACGTTTACGACTGAATCACGTGAAATTTGTGCCACGTGTGCATTTGTACAAATTATATTTTTAATGCAAAATAAAAAAGTGATCCATATATTTTATTTAAACAAGTTTATATATTATTTCCCGTTTAAATGCACCCACGCCGAAAGCATTATCCCCTTAAATGCCAGAACGCAGCAAGTAAATATTCTATTGAAATTATTCAGCAATATTCTTGTTTAAATGTGAATTACTTTTTGTGTCAAATAAAAATAAATGGTTAATGATGAGTACGGAAAAAGTTTTAAGGGTGGGTGCATTTAAGCGGGAACACTATTTGCATGCTATTTGAACTTTTTTTGTTTCATTTTCATTAAAAAAATAATTTTTAAAATTCCACTGTTAAACGTGAGTAAAATTTCGTGAGTTTGCATGATTTTTTATGGTGACAGAAAAATGAAACACGTGAAAATTCAGCTTGAGTGAGATTAAAATGTGACACTCATGTAACCCTGCGTAAAATGTATGCAAAATTTAAAAATTTCTTGCGTGAGAAATTTTTTTTTCTTCGTGAGCGTGAATTGGTCAAATTAACTCACGCTCTCATCTCCACTTACGCTCCCATCTTTACTCACGCTCCCATCTTTACTCACGCTCCCATCTTTACTCACGCTCCCATCTTTACTCACGCTCCCATTTTTAATGGAAAAAATATGTTCCCACTGGTCAGTAGCCCGCCAAAAGCGGTTTATTGCTAGATGCATTTGTTCATCATGGGTCATTTAGGGTTAAAGAATTTCTTAAAATCCAACATTTCTATATTAGGTTTTATAATTTATAATAAATCTAGTGTAAAATGAAAAGTTTTTAACTAAAAATGTTGAGTTTTAAAAAAAAAATGCAATTTTCCCAAAATGGCCCACAGGTCCAATAGTGGCGCCTCAAGGTGTTCCCTAAAGTAGGACACCCTTTGCATACAAATGCTTTAAGTGCTTGCCAATTTGTTGTTTATTATACGATTTTTATGAAATTTGAAGTAGTCGTTATCTCTTTTACTTTCCGATTTATAACCAACCAGGCAGAAACTGCCAACCGTTCCAAAGAAAAAGTCTCGGCAAAGCACTTTATTTTTTGTGAAGAAGGTAGTATGAATTCGAAAAAGTGCTTTCCAAGCGCTTTGCCAATGTTTTTCTATTTAAATCCGTTCAAAGTATAAATATTTTATTAAAATTTATTAATTTTCATAACAATTGGACAATGACCTACATATTACAAACTTGACACCTTTTATGTAAAAACACATGTTTCTTTCGTGAGGAAGTGTCTTAAACTCCGGATACATCACCCTTAAACTCCGGATACATACCCGTTTCGGTTCAATACTTCACTTTTTTCGGGACTTCCAAATTTTTTCCTAAAAGCATTTTTATTAAATTTTTTATTCCAAAACGCAAAGAAAACTGCAAACAAATTTTTTCCGGGACTTAGAAAATTGTTCAAAGTTTGTTCAAAATTTTTTTATCGTAATAAATGCGTCAATAAATTTTTTTATCCTAATTTAATAAATTTCTTTATTCAAATAAACACCAAAAAAAGTTGTGTCTTATGGACTTCTGTATACAATTTAGATACGTCCCATTTTTTGTTCTAAAAGTGCTATAATAGTACCATATTTTGTTTTTAAAGCGCTTTAAAATAGTAACGGCATACCGTTTACCGTGGTTATCATTTTGAACGCTGGGAGAGTACTAAACTGTGATGTTTTCCCAGCACACAAGCTACCATAAAAGGTACTTTGCCAGCGCTCTCCCGTTCATATTTTTCTGCCTGGGCATTTGAATGGGGAACATTTTTTTCCGATCCTGGTCCAGTTTTTCGGGAATAAGTTGGTCACCTAACGTCCGAAATTTTTCAAACATTTAATTAGCTAGATAAATTTGTGATATTTTAAAACCATATCAAATAAAATATTATTTTTTGTTAAAAAGTTACACTATTTTAAATTTAAAAAAAAAAATTGGGATTTTTTGCCAAAATTTTGAAAAAATAAAATATTTGGACCTCTAACAATCTTTGAAAATTTATTGCTCAACAATACGAAAAAAGACCTCTCTGAAATTTTAACTGCGTTAAAAGGACATTCTGAGCTTTAAAATAAAATTTTGTTTTTGGAAATCCATGATGTCCTTTTTAGAAAAAAGGACATTCAAATATTGTTTTCAAAATTTTTTGTTGAAATTTTAAAAAAAAAAAAATTTTAAAAAAATTTTAAATCTTCATAATTTTACCTACAATATTGTTTTTATATAAGTTTTTTGTACGACTTACGGTTTCCGAGTAAAAAAATGTTAAAAAAATGTTTAAAAGTCAATATTGTCAAAAAGGGCATTTTTAAACGCCTACATCTTCCAAAGTATTGATCCAAAAAAAAAAAAAATATATGGTTTTTAATCATTTACAAAACTCTATCAAATAACCAAAATTAACAAAATTGGTGATCCGTCATTAAATTTCCCAGGGATTTTCTCAAATAAAATACAAAAAATGTATGGGGACCACGTTAAGGGTTGAAAATTAAGGGTAGGTATTGGAGATGGGCGAGTGTGTGATTTTTAACTCACTCACGCTCACAACAGGAATTTTGGAATCCCGCACACTCACATATTTTTTCTACTCACGCTCACTCACAATCACGTGAGTAATACAACTCACACTCACGTGCACTCACGCAAGCTTCACTCACACTGACAAAAAACACTTATTTATACAAAAAAATATCAAAAACTAAAATTTCAAAAATCTTACAAGATTTTAAACAAAATTTCGAGTTCAGCGAAATTTTAAAATTTTTTTATTTTTTTCGGACGAAATCTTAAATTTAGCCCAATTTTAAAGGTTTGTTGCTGCTTTTTTTGGTACGAAAGGAAATATAAAGAGAAAATAAATCACGCAAACTCACGCAAAAAAATCGACTCACGCAAACTCACTCACGAAATTTTTTCCCCATTCACACTTACCAACAATCACGTGAGTAAAATTGAATTCAGTCACACTCGAGCGTGATCATGCGAGAATCACGTGAATCACGCTCTAAGCTGATCATCAGTAGGTATGTTCTGAGAAAATGTTTGTATTAAAAAATACATTTATCTCGTCAAGGGGCAACCCTGGGAGAGTTAGAGCGGTGGGAGCTAATATTTAATAAATGGCATTTTGTATGGGAGCTCACTTAGGGAGTGGAGAAAGGGGGTAGGTTTGTTCGGAAAACATGTTTGGAGGGAAAGTAATGTGGTTCGGTCATATATTTTAGCCTTCTAGAGGGAACTATGTGAGCGCTATGAGCCGATGTCGTAAAAAAACTAAATTTTAAATAAAAAAATGTAAAGAGACTACCCTAAGGATTGAAGATTGAGGGTAGGTATGTGCTGAGAAAATGTTGGTATTGGAAAATATTGGAGGTTGGTCATACATTTGACTCGTCTAAGGGCAACCCTAGGTCAGTTAGAGCGGTGGGAGCAAATTTCATAAAAATGCCATTTTGTATGGGAGCCCCCTTAAGGAGTTGAGATAGGAAGTAGGTTTGTTTAAAAAACATGTAGGGGTGTAAAAATGAATAGGGGTCAGTCAGTCTCACATTGCACCACTCTAGAAGTGACTCCAAAAAATCGCAATTTTTTTTTTGCATTTTTAAGTTTAAAATAGTGTAACTTTTTAACAGAAAAAGAAAAAAATTAAAATTTTTCCCATTCAAACGGCTATAAATCGGAAAGTAAAAGAGAAAAACTAATTGAAGCATTTTTTTTAGGTATTTACAAGCGCTTAAAAAAGTCCAATAAAAATCATATAATAAACAACAAATTGGCAAGCACTTAAAGTTTTTGTATTCAAAAGTTGTCCTACTCTAGGGGCCCCTGAAGGCGCCCCTATTGTACATGTGGAGTCCTCCGTCCAAACTTAAGTTCGAAATTATTATAACCAGGGAAACCAAAAATATGCTCTAAAAAACACGTTTTATGCGCTTAAAAAATGCGCTTAAAAACGGAAAATATGCCCTAAAAACACTAAAAATATGCTCTTAAAAAAAACTATGTCCCCTTTTTTGCGGTGTTTTTTACAATTTGTTAGAGAATAGACCTTCCAAATACCGATATGTGCGGTAGTTAGAGGGTTAAATATGTTCAACAAAAATATTTGCCTTAATATTTTCTACCAAGTTGCTGAATATACCCAGATCTAAAGAAAACTTAGTTTCATATACCGATTTAAAGCAAGAACAGGCCAAAGGGGAATCAGTCGTCATAATTCCGTAATTGTTGAAAAAAACATCCTTGTTAGATAAAAAAATTTGCAAATAAATGTTGTCATAAAAAAAATTGGAAAAGAATGCTCCAAAAATTAAAAAAAAAAATGCTCTAAAAATGCAAAAAAATGCTATAAAAAGTGGAAAAATGCTCTGCTTGAAAATATGCTCTAAAAATATGCTCTTATGCTAAAATATGCTCTTAAACCTAAAATATGCAAAAATATGCTCTTAAGGCTAAAATATGCAAAAATATGCTCTAACAAATCGACGCCAGATTTCTTAAAAACTTCTGAAACGGATGAATAGCTTACCCATTTATCAATAAAATGCACAGGAAAAAACATGATACTGCATATTTTTGGTTTCCCTGATTATAACTTAAGCTCGAAATAATTATAACCGGTATAAATTTCATTGCAATCGGTTTTGTACTTACTGAATGGCTGAATTATTTCCAAAAGAAATCGATAATAAACACTGTACAACACTAAACAAATTTACAGGGTTCCTACGATTGATTCTGGTAGAAGCGACAAAAAAAATATACATGTGTCGGCGTTTTGCAAGATAACATCGGAATTTTATTTTAACTTTGTAGAAAAAATTATGCCAAATATTTTTGTCGAACATATTAACCCTTTAACGCCTCCACATAACGGTAATTTTTGGCTCTATTCTAACAAATTGTATAAAATACCCTAAAAAGGGGAAGGGCGTGAATGTAATGTTCTACAAAAATACTGGCCATAAAACTTTCCTATAAATGTCAGAACACACCAAAGCCCAAAACTCAATAGATCACCAAAAAACAGTCAAATTCAATATGGCCCACTAAGGGTTAATTTTTTTTTTTTTAATTTTTTTAGCACGCAAACTTGAACTTGACTCGTTTTTGGTGTTTGTGTTAATTTTTGGGCTTTGGTGTGCTCTGACGTATGTAGTAAAATTTTATGGACAACATTTTTGTAGAACATTTTATACACGCACTCCCCCTTATTCATGGTGTTTTTTACGATTTGTTAGAATAGAACCAAAAAAATATTATTATGAAAGGGAGTTAGAGAGTTAATATGTTCCACAAAAATATTTGCCATAATATTTGCTACAAAGTTGCTTAACATACCATACACCTCAGATGTAAACAAAACATAGTTTTTCATACCGATATGTTCCAAGAACAGGCCAAAGCTGGGAAACTTTAACTGTCTCTAAAATAAAATTCCGACGAGATCTCGCAAAACGCCGACGTGTATCATTTTTTGCCTCTTCTACCAAAATCAATCGTCGGAACCCCGTAATTTTGGTTTTAAATTGTGCAGTTAAAAGGGTTCTTGCGGATCTTAACGTAAATAAATCACCGGGGCCGGATGGTATTCCAGCACTGGTGCTGAAACAGTGTTCTACGACGTTAGCACGTCCACTGGCCAACCTTTTTATCTCGTCTTACCGTGCGGGAGTCTTTCCCTCATGTTGGAAGGTTGCCAATGTGCAGCCAATCCCTAAAAAGGGAACGGCTAATAACCCTGATAACTACCGCCCAATCGCAATATGCTCAGCGCTCTCGAAGGTGATGGAGAGCATGGTAAATTGCCATCTTGTAAGGTATCTTGAGGCTAACTTACTTTTTAACGATCAACAATATGGTTTTCGTAGAACTCGTTCTACTGGGGATCTGATGGCGTTCCTTTCGGAACGTTGGAGTCGTTCGATCCACCGTTTTGGTGAGAGTAAGGTGGTTGCTCTGGATATTTCCAAGGCATTCGATTGTGTGTGGCACGATGCACTCATATCTAAGCTAAATGCCTTTGGTGTCGGTAATGACTTCTCTCGATTTATTTCGAGTTTTCTTAGGAACCGATCTATACGTGTTGTTATAGATGGTTTCTCATCGGATGAGTTTCAGCTTCAATCAGGGGTACCGCAAGGTTCTGTTCTTTCTCCTACTCTTTTTCTTATTTTTCTTAACGACCTCCTAAGTCAAACTTCAAATCCTATCTACTCTTTTGCAGATGACAGCAACATTTGTCATTCATTTTCCTTCGATCGTAGGCCAAGCCTTGTTCAGGTTGAGGAAAAAAGGCGGATTATGAATGACACACTTAATCAGGACCTGTCGACAATCTCTGAGTGGGGTCTTGCGAATAGGGTCAAGTTTAATGCACGCAAGACCCAATGTTGTATGTTGACCCACAGGAATGTGGAATCACCAGCGTCATCTGTACAAATGGGTGGTATAGGTATCGAGGAATCCGACACTCTTGATGTTCTGGGCATGAAAATTCAGTGTGATGTCCGTTGGAATAAACACGTTTTTCAAGTGTCGAAAGAGCATTCAAGTGTCTCGGTTTTTTAAACCGGTGCAAGATGTACTTCACCTCATCCGATCTCCTAACTATTTATACCACCTACATCCGACCGAAGATGGAATACAACTCCCATATATGGGCAGGGCTTCAAAGTCTATTTTGGAGCTTTTGGACCGTGTGCAAAGGAGGGCGTTGATGCTTATCAATGACAATAGGGTATCCAACTCTATTGACTCACTGGAGCATCGTCGGAATGTGGGTTGTGTGACTCTGTTCTATCGATATTACCATGGAAAGTGTTCCGCTGAGATAAGTGAACTTATCCCTAGAGCCCGAGTTTTTGTTCGCAGCACTCGGTCCTCTAGTAGATCACATCCATTTGTTGTCGATTGTCCAGTTGATCGCACATCGCATTACAGACAAGGTTCGTTTATCAGTCGTACTAGCCGTATGTGGAATAATCTTCCAGCGGAGGTCTTCCCAGCTTCTTTCAATGTAGATAAATTCAAGTCAAATATACACAAACACTACTCCCTCTTTCCTCCTCCTCACAACCTATTTTCCTGATATCAACACAATGCACTGCATTAGTAGGGGCATCCCCTGAGTGTTGGTTCAACGTAAAAAAAAAAATAAAAAATAATGTTTCCACATGTCTTCTGTGAAATTTGATGGCGGTTATTTTCTTACTGGAACGCAAACGGCATACGCCAGCATAAAGAAGAACTCGATTATTTTCTCAGAAACAAGCAAATTGATATAATGCTTGTTTCTGAGACTCATTTAACACCTTGCAGTCTATTCGCTTTAGATGGTTACACATTGTATGATACAAAAGACCCCAGAGGCAGGTCATATGGAGGCTCAGGCATCTTAATTAAAACTCGACTAAAACATTATCTTATGTGTGATCTTTGTGAAGATTATCTTCAAGCCACTACTTTATGCGTAAACGAGTTTGACATGAACCTTGGGATTTCGTCTATTTATGCTCCCCCCCAGATTTAAAATTACTGATAATCAGTATAGAACTTTTCTCGAATCTCTAGGTTCACGCTTTCTGGCTGCTGGCGACTACAATGATAAGCATACATTCTGGGGGTCACGCCTCATTACCCCGAGAGGTCGTGTGTTGTTTGATACAATTTCTAAAATGGGTCTGGATGTGGTCTCAAGTGGAGAACCGACATACTGGCCTTCAGATGGTAATAAGATTCCAAATCTTATTGACTTTGGAGTGACAAGGAATATAAAAAGAAATTTTGTAAGTGTAGAATCTTCATTGGAACTTTCTTCAGACCACACACCCACTATTATTACTCTATTTAACCCCCGAGAAATTGTATCCCCCACTGGTGACTTAGCACTGTCAGGCAAGGGAACAAATTGGCTAAAATATAAAAAGTTTCTCAGTACTCATTGCTCGGAAAACATATCGCTAAGGACACCAGAGGAAATTGACCTCTCGCTCAAGAATTTCGAATCTAATCTCAAACTAGCTGCTCAACTTGCTACTAAACCCCCCCGACAATCCAGACAGAATTTATTTTCTTCTGTTGATGTCGAACGACTCTTAATTGAAAAACGGAGAGCTCGTAGAGAGTGGCAACTGCACAGATCTCCACGCTTAAAAGCACAACTTAAGGAATGCACGAACAACTTACGAAGATTGTTAGAATCTCAGAGAACGGCCGCACTAAATAGATTTCTTGAAAATCTGGAGCCTACATCAAGAACCGACTACTCGTTATGGCGTGCTACAAAAAATTTAAAAAGACCTGTCATATGTAAGCCTCCTTTGCGAAAGCAAAATGGAGGTTGGGCTAGAAATGATACTGAAAAAGGAAATCTGTTTGTTGAGCACTTGAAAAATGTATTCACTCCAAATGAATCAAGTGTTATAGTAGAGAATTTTACCCCAGCGCAGAGCAGTACCCATCCGGTTTGAGATGCGAGAGGTCGAAAAGGCAGTTTCTGATTTAAACCCCAAAAAAGCATTTGGTATTGATAAGATCAGTAATAAAATGCTTTTTGAGTTACCCCGGATAGCATTAAGAATAATTCTTTTTATTTTTAATGCTATATTACGCCTTCAACATTTTCCCCCAGAATGGAAAATTTCTCTTGTTAAGATGATACCCAAGCCAGGTAAAGATCACACAAAAGTGGAATCGTATAGGCCTATCAGTCTGTTATCCAATTTATCCAAACTTTTTGAGAAACTGTTAATGAACAGATTAACAACTCATGTCACTCAAAACAACTCTATCCCCGATCACCAGTTTGGATTCAGAAAAAACACGGCACAATTGAGCAAGTTCATAGACTGGTAGATGAAATTAGAAGAGCCTATGAGGAAAAAAATATTGTTCTGCACTTTTTATTGATGTCACGCAGGCGTTCGATAAGGTTTGGCACGAGGGTTTACTCTATAAGATAAAGAATATGTTACCACCAAATACACATAAGTTACTCGAAAATTACATTACAGATCGTAAGTTTACAGTGAAGGAAAACGATTTTGTTAGTACTCCACAAATCATACAAGCTGGAGTTCCACAAGGTAGTATTTTGGGACCGCTTTTGTATATTTTGTACACCTCTGATATGCCAACTAATCGAAATACGCATACCTCCACATTTGCAGATGATACAGCTATTTTAAGCTCCCATAACAATCCACTTGAAGCAACTCGTATTTTGCAGAGTCACATTCTTGAATTAGAATACTGGTTAAATACTTAAGTGGAAAATTAAAGTGAATGAGCAGAAATGCATCCACATAACGTTCACGTTAAGACGAGAAACTTGTCCCCAAATTCGGATTAATAATCACATTGTACCTTAACATACAACAGTAAAGTACCTCGGAATTCATCTCGATCGTCGTCTTACGTGGGAAAACCATATAGATGCAAAATTAACCCAAATAAAATTGAAAACTATTGCACTTAATTGCTAATTGGGAGAAACTCGAAACTTAGGTTAGACTGTAAACTATTGATCTACAGCTCGATTATAAAACCTATATGGTGCTATGGTATTCAGATATGGGGCACTGCCTCTGCGTCTAATGTGGAAAAAATACAAAGAAAACAGAACAACATTTTGCGAATGATTACTGATGCCCCCTGGTATGTTAGAAACTTGAACATACACAGAGATCTGAATGTTTCCCTTGTTAAAGATGAAATTGTGAAACATACTCCGAACTACTTACGAAAATTGGAAAAACATCCAAACAATTTAGCACGCAATCTTCTAAATAATCGTGGTCACCAACGCCTTAGAAGGAGGGCCACTGCTGACTTGGCACACTAAAGTGAAGGATGATTCTTTTGAAAACATTGGATAATTTATGACCAGATGAAATTTTGTCTGGCACTGGCTGGACTTAATATTAAGTTATATTAGTTTTAAGATTTGAATACTTATTGTTACCCAGTTGGCAACGTCCTCGAGCCATCCTCAGTGACGGAGCGATGACATGTCAGAGTCACACCTGACATCCACAAGACATCTCTATGTACTGGGTTGAGGACAGTTTCATACAAATTTTCAAAATGTCCTCACTCAAAGTCAGCAGTGGTCAGGGCTGACCTTCTGGGGACATGTCACCTAAGACTTCTTTGGGGAAATGTCTGACATAGGTCATGTGAAAATACAAAAAAATTTCATATTTTCTTTAGTTTTTACTTTTATCCATTTTCCTTTATAAATTATCTTTCTCATATTTAGAAAAAACTTTTAGCCTTTTTTAGTCCCAACTGGATTTGAACCTGGAACCTCCAGTTTATTAGTCCCACACCTAACCACTTGTTCCAAACTTAATTTTTAAAATTGTTTGTCTATTTATTACTTTTATTCTACTTGTTAGATTTTGATTTTATTTTAATTAAGTCGATAATATTGCCATCTTTTTCTTGGAAATTAAAGAGTTGCCCGGATTTAAAATTCTAATTTAATATACTGCTATTCTGAAGACATTTCCTTTTAGACGTCTTAGAGGAATTGTCCACACTATTAAAGCAAACATTCAGTGCTGACAATGTTAGGACATGTCATCAAGGATTGCCTATGATTTGTCAGAACCTGAAGACATTTCCTAAAGGAATCACTGTGGAAATTTCCTCAGTGACACATTTTCCAACTGGGTAGTTCACATAATTTTAGTGAAGATTTAATAAAACAAATGAATGAGAAAAAAAAAACATTTTTTCTTGGAATATATTAACCCACTATCTCCTATTTTAAAGGGGTCATTTTAGTCCTTTTTCTCAAATATCATCATTAAACACCAATAAAACGTGCTTTTAATGGTTAAACATGTCCCAAAATAATTTTCAGCATTGACTTTAAATAGAGTTGTCCCAAAGTGATGACTTTTAAAAAGCCCTAGTACAAATTTGAAGCAAAAAATATTTGTAGAATATTTTAACCCTTTAAACGCGGGTTTTATTGGTTTTCTATCCTTATATATATATAAAAATGACATGTTAGTTTGTTTGTTTGTATGTTTGTTTGTTTGTGTCGCTTTCAGAAAAAAACTACTGAACCGATTCAAATGAAATTTGGCATGTAGATAGAGAATTTTCTGGAATGAAAAATGCGACCAATGGCATCTCGATTGGATGCCCCGCCCCCTTTTAAGCCCACTTTTTGTGAATTTCAGATTTTTTAATATATTTGGATGTTTGTTACTGTATTTGGATGTTTGTTACTATATTTGAATGTTTCTTACCGATTACCATGAAATTTGCCATCCCGCATCTTGATTGGAAGCCACGCCTCTTTTACGCACACTTTTGTAAATTCAAGGCTTTTCAATACATTTGCCTGTTTGTTACAATATTTGGTTGATTGTTACCAATTCACGTGGGATACATATAGCAATTTTTGTGGAAGTGAATATAGGCCTTACCGCATTCGGATTCGATGCCCCGCCTTTTTTACGCCCACTTTTTGTTAGTTTATGCCGTTTTCACGCCAAAACGATGTAACGAATTCAAAAGGAATTTGGCATACAGTGAGTTTTCTGGAATGCAATAGTGGCTTTACGCCCACCTTTTTTATAAATTCGACATTTTACAATATATTGGTTGTTTGTTTTCTTTAACATTCCACTTTATATATTTAAAATATCTTTCTTGAATTATCCTTATCCTTATATATATATATAAAAATGACATGTTAGTTTGTTTGTTTGTTTGTGTTGCTTTCAGAAAAAAACTACTGAACCGATTCAAATGAAATTTGGCATGTAGATAGTACGTTTCCTGGAATGAAAACTGGCACCAATGGCATCTCGATTGGATGCCCCGCCTCCTTTTACGCCCACTTTTTGTGAATTTCCGATTTTTCAATATATTTGGTTGTTGTACTATATTTGGATGTTTGTTACCGATAAACATGCAATTTGGCATACTAATAGGGCGTTTTTGCAAGGAAATATATGCCATCCCGCATCTTGATTGGAAGCCACGCCTCTTTATACACCCACTTTTTGTAAATATATGATCCTTACAAAGGGGCGTGGCATTCTTTGGTTTTTCTGTCTGTCTGTACCGATTTACATTAAATCTTCACCACAGATAGTACTAACCGAGACGGGAACTATAGGCCATAAGAGAGACCGATCTGCCAAGTGGGCGTAAAATGGCACGCCCCTTTGTATTATATTGAACATTATTTCTGCCTTTTCAGCAATAACACTTAAACGGCTGAACCGATTTTAAAAAAATTTTCACCACATACTACTAATCCAAGCGGGAAATATAGTTCATAATAGGGCGGCGATCACACAAAGAGGCGAAAATGCCACGCCCCTTTGTACTTCATTGAAAGGTATTTCTATCTGTTCCGTAATCACGCTTAAACGTCTGAACCGATTTTAATGAAAATTTCACCACACATAGTACTAACCCAGACGGGCACTATAGGTTATAATAGGAGGGCGCTCTGACGGATGGGCGTAAAAGTCCACGCCCCTTTGTATTAAATTGAAAGTTATTTCTGCCAGTTCCGTAATTACTCTTAAACGTCTGAACAAATTTTATTGCAATTTTCAACACAGATAGTACTAACCGAAGCGGGAACAATATGCCATATCAGCACGTTATTGGGCAAACGCGTTTTAAAATGCCGCTCTATGTATTAATTTCAAATTATTTTTGACTGCCATAATAAAGCGCGTTTGGACAAAGAGGCATTAGTTGCATCGCTCTTTTGTACTATACTAAAAGTTGTTTCTGTTAGTTCCGCAATTACGCATCAACGGCTGAATCAATTAAGATGAAATTTTCGTCACAGATAGTACTAAACGAGGCGGGAACTATAGAACATAAAATGAGCGATCGGACAAAGGGGCATAAAATAACACGCCCTGTTAAATTTATTGCACCTCCTTTCTGCCTTTTTCGCAATCACGCTTATTCGGCTTAACTGATTTTGAAGAAATTTCCACAGCAGATTGTACTAACCGAGGCAGGAACTATAGGCCACAAAAGAGTGTGGTTTGACAAAGGGGACCCACGCTATTTTGTATTACATTGAAAGTTATTTCTGCCTGTCCCACAATCAAGCTTAAACGGCTTAACCAATTTTAATGGATTTTTCACCACATATAGTACTTTCGAAACGGGAATAATAAACCATAATAGAGCGTGTTTAGACCACGGGGCGTAAGTTGTCACGCCACTTTGCACCACACTGAAAGTTATTTTCTGTCTGTTCCGTAATTACGCTTAATCGCCTTAACTGATTTTAACAAAATTTCAACACATATAGTACTTACTAACCGAGGCGGGAACAATATGCCATATTAGCGCGTGATTGGGCAAAGGCGTGTATTTTTGCCAGTTCCGCAATCACGCAAAAACGGCTGAGCCAATTTTTAATAAATGACTAACAGATGCGGGCCCATATCAGTGTGCGATCGAACAAAGGGACGTAAATTTCCACACCCATTTATAATATATTGAAATATATTTCTGCCTATTCGTTTATCACGCTTAAACGTCGAGTACTAAACAAGGCGGGAATAAAGGGTCATATCAGCGCGCGATCGGACAGAGGTGGTGTAAAGTAATGCGAAATTGAAATTTTCACCAGATGGAGTGCTAACCGAGAATGCAACCATAGGGCATTACAAACTGTTATTCATTATATAATATTTTTTTCAACCCGGGCAACGCCGGGTGCGAAACAGCTAGTAAGAATATATAGAAAAAAGGGACTAAAATTATCCCTTAAAAATGGAAGATAGAAGGTATGTTCTAACAAAAGAACCGCCATTAAATTTCATTGAAGACATGTAAAAACAATATTTCGCTCAGTATATTTTATAATTTTGTTTGACTATTTCACGCTACTCTGGTAAAACACAATTTTACAATGTATGGTTTGGCTGAAAAATGTATGGGACTTGCAGATGTAAATTTTTGTTGTATGCAGAACGCCGCCCTTTAAGCCTTAATAAAACTCTCTCATATTTTTCCTTAAAATTTTAATTTATTTTACATAGTACATATTTAGGAAACTACAATTAACAAAAAAATGCAACAAAAATGATGAATATATTTTTTTTTTTTTCTGATGTTGATTTTGATTCCTTCGATCAGTCTCTCTATTTCTAAATGTTAGAAATGCAATGAAATCTTCTTTAAAAGTTTTGAATACTCTTTAAATTAAGAACGGATGTCCTTATAGTGATGTTCTTCTTGATCTGTATCCAATTTGATGGAGTATTTGCCAATCAATGAACCTTGAACATCAGCTTGACCGCCGGCATTGAATTGAGGACCATCACCGATTTCTTCAGTGTTTTCCTTGACTACACGATAACCATTCTCATCGGCTTCATAGTAGACAGTACGCATAACGAAACCATCACTGTACGAGTACATGCCGGTGACTTTGGAGCCATCACGAGTTTCTTCACGTGTAATCATGTTATCGTTGATTTTATCTTGTACGTCCGAGTTGAAAGAATATTGAGCAGATTCATTTTGAATACGTTCCAATTCAGCTCTTTCTTCGGCTTCTTCTTGGGTCTAAAAAGAAATTAAAAAAAAAAAATATTATTTAAGATACACATGGAATATAAATCAGTGTTGCCACATTAAATTTTAGTTTTTGAGATATAAATCAATGTTGCCACATTAAATTTTCTCTTTAGAAGTGTCTTCTATGTGTTAAAAACTTTAAAGTTTACTAAAATTGTTGTTATTGCATAAAATTTGAATAAAAAAACTAATAAATGATGATTGATATTTGAGAAAAACTTTGTCATACCGAATGAATGATTGATTGACAGGATTTAAATTAACAAAATTGTGGTTAGAAAAAGAAGATAAAACAAATTTGTTTTTTAATTTTACAATTTTGACAGACTTATTGAGTTACATTGCAATTCAAATATTTTTATAAGAATGCATTTACGCCTCACCCAAAATGTAAATAAAGTAAGATTTACAGGGACATGACGAGAAATAAGTCATGGATAATTGCTCATCGCAATGCACTTCGACAATGTCATTGGAAAACCAACTGCTGTGCGGTCCAGATGAGGTCGGTGTTTGGGTGGCGATGCCGGGTACACTCGATGCACAGGTAACCCCTGTGTCTCCTCTGTGCTGGTCAATAACTTGCGACGTCAGAATATCTGTATGTAAGGACAACGCAGTCTGCAGAAAGGCAACTTTCAGCAGATGCTAAGCGATTATGATCGACCTTTTCTCGGGCTATATATGAAGAACGCCTTAGCGGTGATAATGTTTTATCTTAAATTGAATGCCAATCTGTTGCAACACAAGTTATTAATACCCTGAATGCAACAGGAAAGCAGACCAGGCAGGATGAATCATCTTCTCTGATGGAAGACTCTTTCACTTTAGGTCCAGTCGCTGCAGCAGTGGAAAAAAATAGGAAGAAGAGAAAGACAAACAAGTCGGACTCCATATCTTCCTCTTTTCCCCTGCTAACCACGCCAGGTGCATCTAACGGGAACCCACCTGAAAAGAACAATGTGCCATCACGAAGGAAAAGTACACCTTTGAAAAGTTTGAAGACAAAGACTTGTGAAACTGCGTCTAAAAAGGCTGGGGACGGGAAAAATAGAAGCAGTAAGAGAAAAGATGCAAACCTGGAAACCAGCTCTTCCTCTTCATCCCGGCCTCGGTTGACTGATGGACTCTTGTAAAAGTCAAGCAGGCCCACAGTCAACCAAAGCTACGCAACTACTGCAATCAGCAGGACCTCAAAGCTACTCTTATATAGCAAGAAGGGAATTGAAGGTGGCAATATTTGCTTTAAACAAGCGAGATCCGTTGTCTCAAAGGCAAAGGGATCATATTAGTAGCCACATTTAGAAAGCCATGGGTTCACTCACGTGTAAACCCAATTTTGAGGGAATGAGGGTGGAAGTGGGAATGATTAAAATTCACACTGTTCCAACCAACTTTCCCTCGAGTGGCTGCTATACAAACCTGCGAAGATTACAAATTTAGAATTGTAAATTGTGGCAGTCTACGCCGGCTAGTCCTAGCAGCAATTTGGATTCCTGGTAATCTCAGGATCCACGAAGTACTCTCACGAATCCGTATGCAGAACGAAGGCCTTGAAACCGGAAACTGGAGAGTCTGGTCCTACAAACAGGAGTGGGTCACTCAGACAATTCTTGTGGTAAGAGTGGACCTACAATCTCTGGAAGTCCTTCATTCAACATACGGAATGCATTCTTATGTCTTAGAATCTGAGATGTCACAGAATCTGAGACTTTTCTATACGAAAAATTTCTCAGAATCTGACGCTTTTTCTATACGAAAAATGACACAGAATCTGAGACTTCTTCTTTTTGTAAAAATGTCTCAGAATGTCTATACGAAAAATGTCTCAGAATTTGAGATGTCACAGAATCTGAGATTTTTCTATACGAAAATTATCTCAGAATCTGAGACGTTTTCTAAAGGAAAAATGTCGTAGAATTTGAGACTTTTGCTACAGGAAAAATGTCACAGAATCTGAGACTTTTTCTTAATGAAAAATGTCACAGAATCTAAAACTTTTTTCATAGGAAAAAAATGTCTTAGAATACGAGACTCCTTCTATATGTAAAGTGTTAAAGAAACTGAGACTTTTGCTTTAGGAAAAATGTTTTAGAATCTAAGACTTTTTCATTAGGAAAAATGTCTCAAAATCTGAGACTTTTTCTTTAGAAAAAATGTTTCAGAATCTGAGACTTTTTCTTTAGGAAAAATGTCTCAGAATCTGAGACCTTTTTTTTAGGAATGATGTGTCAGAATCTGAGACTTTTTAGGAAAAATGTCTCAGAATCAGAGACTTTTTTTAGGAAAAATGTCTCAGAATCTGAGACTTTTTCTATAGGAAAAATGTCTCAGAATTTGAGACTTCTTCTATAGGAAAAATGTCTCAGAATCTGAGACTTTTCTATAGGAAAAATGTCTCAGAATCTGAGACTTTTTCTATAGGAAAAATGTCTTAGGATATGAGACTTCTTCTATACGTAAAATGTCGAAGAATCTAAGTCTGAAAATTTTTCTATCTGAAAATTTTTCTAAAGGAAAAATGTACAAGAATCTGATAGGAAAAACATCTCAGAATCTGAAACTTTTTCTATAGAAAAAATGTTTCAGAATCTGAGACGATTTCTATAGAACAAATTTCTTAGAATCAGAATTTTTCTATAGAAAAATAGTCTCAGAATCTAAGACGGTTTCTATAGGCAAAATGTCTCAAAGTCTGAGACTGTCTCATAATCCGAAACATTCTCAGAGTCTAAACCAGTATCAGAATCTAAGACTGTCTCAAAGTCTAAGACTTTTTCTACAGGAAAAATGTCTCAGAATCTGAGACTCTTTCTGTATGAAAAGTGTCTCAGCATCTGAGTCTTTTTCTATAGGAAAAATGTTTCAGAATTTGAGACTTTTTCTATAGGAAAAATGTTTCAGAATCTGTGACGGTTTCTATAGGCAAAATGTCTCAAATTCTGAGACTGTCTCAGAATCTGAACCATTCTCAGAATTTACAACTGGTCCCAGAATCTATGACTGTCTCAAAATCTTAGACTTTCTATAGGAAAAATAAATCAAATTCCAAGACTTTTTCTATAATAAAGATTTCTCAGAATCTGGAACTTTTTCTATATGACAATTGTCTCACAATCAGAGAAATGTCTGAGAATTTGAGAGTTTTATTATAAGAAAAATGTCTCACAATCTGAGACTTTTTCTATGGGAAAAATGTTTCAGAATCTAAGATTTTTTCCATAGGAAAAATGTTTCAGAATCTGAGACGCAAAATGTCTCAGAGTCTGAGACTGTCTCAAAATCTTAACCATTCTCAGAACCTACAACTGGTCTCAGAATCTAAGACTGTCTCAAAATCTGAGACTTTTTCTGTAGGAAAATAAATCGAATTTTGAGACTTCTATAAGAAAGATGTCTCAGAATCTGGAACTTTTTCTATATGAGAATTGTCTTACAATCAGAGATATGACTAAGAATATGAAACTTTTTCTATAGGAAAAATGTCTCAGAATCTGAGACGTTTGCTACAGGAAAAATATCTCACAATCTGAAACTTTTTCTATATCAAAAATGCCTCAGAGTCTAAAACATTTGCTATCGGAAAAATTTCTCAAAACCTGAGACTTTTTCTGTAGGAAAAATATCTCATAATTGAGACTGTTTCTATAGGAGAAACTGTTTCTATAGGAGAAATGTCTCCATAGGAAAAATTTCTGAGAATCTGATTATTTTTTGATAAGAATAATTTCTCAGAATCTGAAACTTCTTCTATAGTGGCATTTTATTATAGAAAGTCTCAGAATCTAAATCGTTTTTCATACACTCAAAAAAAAACCAAATAATGCTAACTTTTTATATCGAAAAAGCGCTTAATAAATTTTGAAAAAATGTATCAATTCATAATTATTATGGTAATATTATTTAAGAAATACCTTTAAAAGTGTTTAAAACAAATTCTCAGCAAATAAAAAGTCATTGGATTTCCCGATAATCCACAAAAAAAAACTTTTTTTACAGCTAGATGAAAAAAAACGCTAGCTTTAGTCTGAAAATCGCCAAATTGCAACACTTTTTCTTTTTTTATATCGAACTTAAGGGATTTTTTTTGGTTTGACCAAACGTCCAGTTCGATGGCGGACTTAGCAAAGGGAATTTAAGAGAGGGTTTAACAGAAGAAGGGAGAATTCACATATCTTTAAGTATTGATAGTCTTTGATTTTACTGGATTTTTTGCTACCTCCTATTTGACAAAAATTCCTAGTAATTTTACAAGCTTTTTACCAATAATTTTGTAATTTTACAAGCTTTTTACCAATAAAATTGTAAATTTACAATTTTTTTGGCGCAATAAAAACAACAAGGAATTCTCGTGAATTTACTAGATTTTTTTGTAAAATATTCTTGAAAATTTGTAAAATTACAAAAAAAAATTGTAAAATTACAAAAAAAATGTAAATTCAATCCAAATTTGTTTGGTAAAATACAAGGAAAATTATCAAATATTGGTAAAATGGGATTACGAGACTTTTCCTAGCAATTTGACAAGGTTTTTTTTTGGTTAGCTTTAAGGATATTAATATATCCTTTATAAGAAAACATTTAAAAAATACACTTAAACAAAAAAAACTTAAAAATCGTTCATCTTGATGAATTGAATTACACTCAACAGAAACACAATAGAGGTATTCAGAGTCTTGTTGCCACCCCTGGCAATGTAGCAAAAGAGTACTTCTTCCAAAAAATACATGTATTTTGAAAAGTAATTTTGAAAAGTGCTCTTTTACCACCAGTGCCAGGGCTGGCAAGCAAGACTCTGAATACCTCTAATGTGTTTTTTTTATAAAAATATAGGAAAATCCCCAGAATAAATTACAACAATTACACAATAAAAATAAACCATCATCTTGTTTTGTATTTATCAATCCATGATGATGATGATGATGCTGTTGTTGGTAGCTTAAAGATTGGTTGTTAACCTTCAAGTGTTAACAACTTGTGAATTATTTGGTAATAAAAATAAATATTGTTGTACAATGTACATTTAGTTAGTTAGCAGGCTAGCAGCTATCAAGCTATTTTTATTAGCTTAGTTATTTATTATTTATGGTAATACGATCATTTGTTATTGATATCAATCACAATTAATATTTTTTTCCAGTTTTTTTTTTTTTTTAAATTTTGTTTTTGGTGACATGTAATTTTTTTTTTTTAAAATAATTAATATTTTTTATTGTAGCCAAAGTAATTAATATTTTTTTAACTATAAAAACAGTTATTGGGGTTTTTACCAAAACCACAGCAATAGCAATAGCCATGGGGGGAATTTAAATTTCGAGAATTTAATTTTTTTTTTGGGGTTTTGATAATAAATTGTTTATTTTGTTGTTAATTTTTCAAAAAATTTGTAATATCATTCCTTTTATAAATTGCACTTCACTTAATTTTTTTTTAGAATTTATAACAAATTAGCATAAATTCTTAAGAAATTTCTTGGAAATTTTTAAGAAGACACTTCAATCTTATTATTAATTTTTTCATTTAAAGTTTTTTTCAAAAAATTTCCACTCACAATTGGTAAAGCAATGGCAGCAGCCAATAGACAAGATATTAACACAAATTTGAACATTTTTGTTTTGAATTTTTTTTACAGTTGTTTTGTATAGATTATTGAACTATTGATCGATTTGTAGTTTGATGTGCACGTTTCAAGTGTACTATGGACTATGTTTTAAAAACGTGCAAATATTCTTCTTTTATACGCACTCCACTTCAAAAGTTGAACTGCAGTCAACTTTGGTTTAACCAAATTCAACAATATGCTGTCAGTGTTACCCCTACCGGCAAAAGTTTAGTCACTTACTATTTTTGCTGTTGCTGCTACTGCTGCTGCTGTAGTAGTTGCTGCTGCTACAACGTATGCACAGACAAGTTTCGGTTTGGGAACAGCCGCATAGTTTTAGCTGAAGCTGCAGCCACAGCAACAACTTCATATGTGTTTTTATAGTTTTTTTTTATTTATTTCAGTTTCTGTTTTTTTTTTGCATTTTAAAATGAGAAATGTCAGCGGTTAACCCATCTTTTTTGTGTATGGTGTGTAAATCATAAACATTCATATCAATCCATTACAGAGATGATAAAAAAAATTCTGATTAATGTACCAACTACAATTTAAAATGTAGTTTTTAGAACCCTGTTACACTCTGCAACAAATTTGGGGTCATCGAGTGTAACTTGAATGGGACAAAAAAATGAAAGTATACCAATAGTAGACCAATACTCCCAAAGGATTTTCAAAACTTAGCTCGAGTTCTTTTTTATGGCCCACTGAAGTTTTCATTTTTTTTAAAGCCGTTTGAAATGAGTCCAAAAAAACTACACTGTGCTACAAAAAACACAAAATCGAATATACTTTTAAAATGAGGTAGTTAAGGTTGTAGGTCTCGTCGAAAAGATCACAAAAATGCCCATCAAACTTGCTAGACACCCTCAAATTTTAAAGTTGTTGTCAAAAAACGTTTTTTAGGGACTTTTCTCACTAAACCACGTGTAACTTAAACATTTTTCAACCGATTTTAAATTTTTCAACTGTTTTGGTTAGAAGAAGGATAGGGCTTTTCATGTGAGTGAATTGGTCTATACATATAAGAAAGATATGTATTGATTTTTTCAACAATATCTATTTTTTTATTATTTTTTGAAAAATTTTGGTGTTTATCGATTTTTTTCTGCTATAGTTTGTTCAACAACATTTATGTTAATAAACGAATTCCTAAAGAAAATTTAATTGTGAATACGATGAGCTTTATGCAAAAAAAATCGGATAACAATTGACAGAGTTGTAATAATTTTTCTAAAAAAGAAAATTAAGATTTTGTATGAAATTGCCGTGCGGATAACCCAGGCAAAAAAAATAAAAAAATAAACGAACATACTGAGTGGTCGCGTATCATTATTTTAAAGGTTTTTGACCTCCTGAATTCGAATTGGACCTTGAAATTGCGCTATCTTATTAAGTTTTTGATATATCAATTTATGTTGAATATCTCAAAAACCTGACGAGATAGAGCAATTTAAAGGCCAGATTCGGATTCAGCGCACCTAAAACCATTAAAAATACTAGCTGTTTCGCACCCGGCGTTGCCCGGGTTGAAAAAAATATTATATAATGAATAACAGTTTGTAATGCCCTATGGTTGCATTCTCGGTTAGCACTCCATCTGGTGAAAATTTCAATTTCGCATTACTTTACACCACCTCTGTCCGATCGCGCGCTGATATGACCCTTTATTCCCGCCTTGTTTAGTACTCGACGTTTAAGCGTGATAAACGAATAGGCAGAAATATATTTCAATATATTATAAATGGGTGTGGAAATTTACGTCCCTTTGTTCGATCGCACACTGATATGGGCCCGCATCTGTTAGTCATTTATTAAAAATTGGCTCAGCCGTTTTTGCGTGATTGCGGAACTGGCAAAAATACACGCCTTTGCCCAATCACGCGCTAATATGGCATATTGTTCCCGCCTCGGTTAGTAAGTACTATATGTGTTGAAATTTTGTTAAAATCAGTTAAGGCGATTAAGCGTAATTACGGAACAGACAGAAAATAACTTTCAGTGTGGTGCAAAGTGGCGTGACAACTTACGCCCCGTGGTCTAAACACGCTCTATTATGGTTTATTATTCCCGTTTCGAAAGTACTATATGTGGTGAAAAATCCATTAAAATTGGTTAAGCCGTTTAAGCTTGATTGTGGGACAGGCAGAAATAACTTTCAATGTAATACAAAATAGCGTGGGTCCCCTTTGTCAAACCACACTCTTTTGTGGCCTATAGTTCCTGCCTCGGTTAGTACAATCTGCTGTGGAAATTTCTTCAAAATCAGTTAAGCCGAATAAGCGTGATTGCGAAAAAGGCAGAAAGGAGGTGCAATAAATTTAACAGGGCGTGTTATTTTATGCCCCTTTGACCGATCGCTCATTTTATGTTCTATAGTTCCCGCCTCGTTTAGTACTATCTGTGACGAAAATTTCATCTTAATTGATTCAGCCGTTGATGCGTAATTGCGGAACTAACAGAAACAACTTTTAGTATAGTACAAAAGAGCGATGCAACTAATGCCTCTTTGTCCAAACGCGCTTTATTATGGCAGTCAAAAATAATTTGAAATTAATACATAGAGCGGCATTTTAAAACGCGTTTGCCCAATAACGTGCTGATATGGCATATTGTTCCCGCTTCGGTTAGTACTATCTGTGTTGAAAATTGCAATAAAATTTGTTCAGACGTTTAAGAGTAATTACGGAACTGGCAGAAATAACTTTCAATTTAATACAAAGGGGCGTGGACTTTTACGCCCATCCGTCAGAGCGCCCTCCTATTATAACCTATAGTGCCCGTCTGGGTTAGTACTATGTGTGGTGAAATTTTCATTAAAATCGGTTCAGACGTTTAAGCGTGATTACGGAACAGATAGAAATACCTTTCAATGAAGTACAAAGGGGCGTGGCATTTTCGCCTCTTTGTGTGATCGCCGCCCTATTATGAACTATATTTCCCGCTTGGATTAGTAGTATGTGGTGAAAATTTTTTTAAAATCGGTTCAGCCGTTTAAGTGTTATTGCTGAAAAGGCAGAAATAATGTTCAATATAATACAAAGGGGCGTGCCATTTTACGCCCACTTGGCAGATCGGTCTCTCTTATGGCCTATAGTTCCCGTCTCGGTTAGTACTATCTGTGGTGAAGATTTAATGTAAATCGGTACAGACAGACAGAAAAACCAAAGAATGCCACGCCCCTTTGTAAGGATCATATATTTACAAAAAGTGGGTGTAAAAAGAGGCGTGGCTTCCAATCAAGATGCGGGATGGCATATATTTCCTTGCAAAAACGCCCTATTAGTATGCCAAATTGCATGTTTATCGGTAACAAACATCCAAATATAGTACAACAACCAAATATATTGAAAAATCGGAAATTCACAAAAAGTGGGCGTAAAAGGAGGCGGGGCATCCAATCGAGATGCCATTGGTGCCAGTTTTCATTCCAGGAAACGTACTATCTACATGCCAAATTTCATTTGAATCGGTTCAGTAGTTTTTTTCTGAAAGCAACACAAACAAACAAACAAACTAACATGTCATTTTTATATATATATATAAGGATAAGGATAATTCAAGAAAGATATTTTAAATATATAAAGTGGAATGTTAAAGAAAACAAACAACCAATATATTGTAAAATGTCGAATTTATAAAAAAGGTGGGCGTAAAGCCACTATTGCATTCCAGAAAACTCACTGTATGCCAAATTCCTTTTGAATTCGTTACATCGTTTTGGCGTGAAAACGGCATAAACTAACAAAAAGTGGGCGTAAAAAAGGCGGGGCATCGAATCCGAATGCGGTAAGGCCTATATTCACTTCCACAAAAATTGCTATATGTATCCCACGTGAATTGGTAACAATCAACCAAATATTGTAACAAACAGGCAAATGTATTGAAAAGCCTTGAATTTACAAAAGTGTGCGTAAAAGAGGCGTGGCTTCCAATCAAGATGCGGGATGGCAAATTTCATGGTAATCGGTAAGAAACATTCAAATATAGTAACAAACATCCAAATACAGTAACAAACATCCAAATATATTAAAAAATCTGAAATTCACAAAAAGTGGGCGTAAAAGGGGGCGGGGCATCCAATCGAGATGCCATTGGTCGCATTTTTCATTCCAGAAAATTCTCTATCTACATGCCAAATTTCATTTGAATCGGTTCAGTAGTTTTTTTCTGAAAGCGACACAAACAAACAAACATACAAACAAACAAACTAACATGTCATTTTTATATATATATAAGGATTGTACATGACCATTTATGATAAATTTATTTTTTTTGCCTGGGTTATCTGAACGGCGATTTCCTGCAAAATCTTAATTTTCTTTTTTTGAAAAATTATCACAACTCTGTCAATTATTATCCAATTTTTTCAGGATAAAGCTTATCGTATTAGAATTAAATTTTCTTCAAAAATACGTTTATAAATATAAAGGTTGTTTAACGAACTATAGCAGAAAAAAATCGATAAACTCGAAAAATTTTCAAAAAATAACAAAAAAAATTGATTTTATAGAAAAAATCAATAGATATCTTTCTTTTACGTATTGACCAATTCACACACATGGAAAGCCCTATCCTTTTTCTATCCAAAACAGTTTAAAAATTTAAAATCGGTTGAAAATTTTTTGAATTACACAAGATTTAGTGAGAAAAGTCCCAAAAAAACGTTTTTTGACAATAACTCTAAAATTTGAGGGTGTCTGGCAAGTTTAATGGGCATTTTGGTGATCTACTCGACAAGACCAACAACCTATACTATGTCACATCAGAAATATTTTTTCACTGTAGCACAGTGCTATTAAACCTAATTCTGAGGTAAATAATATTAAGAGATGATTTCAGTAAAATTTAATGGTGGTTCTTTTCTTAAAACATATTAGCCACTTATCTCCCATTTTAAGAGGTCATTTTGATCCTTTTTCGTATATCCTCGTTTAAAGGGTTAAAATGTTTTACAAAAATTTTCTGCATCAAATTTCACTAGGGGTAGTCAAATGCCAAAAGTTCGGACAAAAAGTGCAAATTGATTAAAAAGTAAAATTTTGAATTATCGCATACTGTTAAAATATGATGCAGAAAATGTATGTAGAACATTTTAACCCTTTAAAAATGGAAGATAGATGGTTTTTAGGTTTTAGTGGGGTTTTATGAGAATATTTTGGAAAATGGCCCATAAAAATGGGAGAAAAGGGGTTAACTAAAGACATTAGTTGACATTATTTACCCCAGAATTAGATTTAATACGTTTTTTTCCGTAGGCCAAAAAGAACTTGAGCAAAGTTATTTTTTTTTTTTGTCCCATTCAAGATACAGTCGATGACCCCAAATTTGTTGCACAGTGTTATCAAAGACCATGGCAGCGAGGACAGCCTTTAACGGCGTTAACTGTGACTCGAGTACTACCCATAGATGTGGTTATTTCCCTGCTCTCTAGCATGTTCCTAATCCATCGACACGTACCCTGATCTTCACCACTACACCGAAGTGCAGATTCAATAGACCAGTATTATCAAAAATTCCCTCAATATCCAGAATGGCACAAAGAGCTATTCCTTTGTCACTGTGGGCTTTTCCTATTTCTGATAAAAGATGATATAAAGCCGAATCAGTTGATTTACCTTTTGAATATGCATACTGATTTCTGTGAAAAGGATATTGGTTCAAATATTTGGATCTAAAGTGAAGATCCAGTAATATTTCCTGGGCCGTTTAAAGGTATGGTGGGGCCTTGGGCACACATAAATTTGGGGCCCCACTGGAAAGTAAAAATTTATTCTCATATTTAGAGTTTTTCTGGTCAAAAAATTTTCCTTGAAGACAAATTAAAAATTTTTTGCTATAAAAAACATTTTATGCGCTTAAAAACAGCAGTATAAAACGGAAATATAATCATGAAAAATTAAGGCCCATTTTTCATCAATCGTAGTTCAATATTACCAAAAACTTAAAATTTTTCTTCTTAAAATGCAATGGATGACCAAAATTATTCCATGAAAACTTTTTAAATATTTTTCTCTTTATGTACTCAACATTCCGCGAATTGTGTCACCAATAGCGGTCAAAACAGAAAATATTTTTTTTTTTTTTTTTTGCAAAATACACTACGATTGCGAACTTTAGGAAGAAAAATGTTTTTTTTTTTTTATTATTTTTCCCATCATCAGATCTGTAATACGCATCATCTTTTTGCTATTACCAAGCGAAATTCTAAAAAAGTCCATTTTCGGGACAGGCTAGTGCACAGTGTGCCCTAATAGTTAAAACGGTACTAAATATTTATATTAAAATAAAATAAAATAAAATAAAATAAAATAAAATAAAATAAAATAAAATAAAATAAAATAAAATAAAATAAAATAAAATAAAATAAAATAAAATAAAATAAAATAAAATAAAATAAAATAAAATAAAATAAAATAAAATAAAATAAAATAAAATAAAATAAAATAAAATAAAATAAAATAAAATAAAATAAAATAAAATAAAATAAAATAAAATAAAATAAAATAAAATAAAATAAAATAAAATAAAATAAAATAAAATAAAATAAAATAAAATAAAATAAAATAAAATAAAATAAAATAAAATAAAATAAAATAAAATAAAATAAAATAAAATAAAATAAAATAAAATAAAATAAAATAAAATAAAATAAAATAAAATAAAATAAAATAAAATAAAATAAAATAAAATAAAATAAAATAAAATAAAATAAAATAAAATAAAATAAAATAAAATAAAATAAAATAAAATAAAATAAAATAAAATAAAATAAAATAAAATAAAATAAAATAAAACTAAATAAAATAAAATAAAATAAAGCAAATAATTACAAAAAATTACACCGCTCAACACCCATTTTCCGGTTTGAATACTGGTGATCAATTTTAGTAGACTTTGATCTCCTGATTCCAAATCTGTTCTTCAAATTTTTCCATCACGTCCAGATTTTTAGTTATACATGGTTGAAAATGCGAAAAATGACGATTTTTGCATTATTTGAAAGCCTGCACAGCAGCCATTCAGTGGAATACAAATCTGGTATAAAGCGCAAAAGTATAATTTGTCTTTGGTCTCCAACATAGAAAACTATTTTTTTCTAATTATTGCGTTTGGTTGGGTTACAATTGCGTTTTAAAATGACTCTGTTAAAATTATCATTTTTGTAAAAAAGGTAAGGTAGATAGATACCTTACTTTTTTTTGGATATTTTTCAAAGAAAAACTAAAAAAAAAAAATATTTTACAAATTTAAGTTTTCTGTGTTATTTTTCTATAAACCGGAAGATATCTTTAATGGGTTTAAAAGTCTACAAGAAAGAATGAACTTTTGCCTAAATTTTGAGCTGATCTCAGTAAAGATTGATCATCTGGTTTTTGTTTTAGAGCCTTTTAAAAATTGTGCTTTTTCTAATTTTTTTCACAGTGTTTTTTTAAAATATATGTTTGGCCAATAATAGTGCAACAACTTAAAATTTTTTTGATCATATATTTCCCAGTTGGCAAAACAAAAGCACACCTGACATACTGCTGACGCTCCCTTTATGAAATCGCTGACATCTTCATACAATTTTTGAAAATGTCATCAATGACATGTCAGCAGTTGGTCAGCAGTGTCCACCAGTATCGGTGGCCACTAACAATTCGTTTAAACAACCGCTGACCAACTGCTGACATGTCATTGATGACATTTTGAAAAATTGTATGAAGATGTCAGCAATTTTATAAAGGGAGAGTCAGCAGTATGTCAGGTGTGATTTTTTTTGCCGACTGGGTTGAGAGCATAGTTCAATTCTACTCTAACGCTTTAAGGTAGAAACAGAACAAGCACGGCACGGGGGACGGTTGCCGTTGCCGGAGAATATAGGCCCTAAACAATGACGGGGGACGGCGACGGCAAAAAATGTCATTTGTTTGTTCAGTGGTGCCAACTTTTAATAAAATTAGAGTAATTTTACGGAAAAAAATCGCTTATCACATATTCAATGTGATTAAGTTGGCACTACTGTACGTTTGTTACACCATTGTGAATGAAAAGATTAAAAATTGTTGTGAAAATGCGGCAACCCTGGAGTGTGAGAGGGAGGGAGATTGAGAGAACCCGGAGATAAAATAAAATAAGTTTTAATTTTTTGTCGTGCCGGTCACGGTTTTTAACTGTCAAATCGTATGGAAAAAGTCGTGCCGGGCTTGTTCTGTTCGTACCATTTTACCAGATTTTTATTCCTCCCAGTGGCTGCTGTGCAGGCTTTCACAAAAGGCAAAAATCGCGTTGTTCGCATTTTCAACCGCGAATAATTAAAATTCTAGACGTGATGGAAAAATTTGGAGCACAGATTTGGAATCAGCGAGTCAAAATCTTTAAAAATTTTATATCAAACTTCAAACCGGAGTCAAAAACCTTTGATTTGTTGAGCGGTGTTATTGAAATTTTTATCGATTGCTTAAGGAACTTCTAGCGAAGCCAAGGCGGTCACATGAATTAGGTGCTGTGTCATATTAAATGGTATACATGTAGCTTTAAAATAAAGTAAGAATGAATTTGAACTCACACCGTTATTATTTTATGTAAATTTCTTTTTAAGACATTTTATTAATTTTAAGACATTTTATGAACGTCCGTCCGTCTGTAGTAGACACGATTTAGTCAAAATAAATGAGATCCTGAAGCTTGGTACAAATATGTCTTGGTTCTAGGCAGGTTAAGTTCGTAAATGGCCAAAATCGGAATAGGGGGAAAACTTTGAAGAACTTAACCAACCTCTGAAAAACGACATTTTCAAAAATGTTTTTTTTGTTAAACAAATGAAACACAGGGTCTTGCACTTGGACCCTGGATACAAAAACTGTCGTTTTTTTAGGCCACTTTTGAGGGCTGGATACAAAAATTAGTTTAAATAATGATCAAATTCTATTATTTTGATATTATGGGACACGAGAGGAAAGGTGTCTCTGCATTGCACCTTTAAAGCGTTAAAATGTACGAATGTTTTATAGCAAGTTTAAATTGTACAACACAGCGAGTACAAGTGTACCTACTTGAACATAACTGATACAACACTGTTGTGAGTGATTTGTGAGCTTCGTTTAAGTTTAAGCCAAATTTAAACGCATTTACTAGTGGTTTTTCTGCGTATAAATATTTTTTTATTTTTTTGCTGTTGTTTGTCTTTAGTGTTGTCATCTTCACTTGAATTTATAATATTGTATTTATTTTTTTTTTTGTTTTCTGAATAGTCATTCAGGTTTCATGATTGTTATTTGGGTGAAGATGTTGTTAAAGGGAATTGTTTTTTTTTTAGATGTTTACATTTTTTGAAAGGTGCATTTCAATTGAGATCAATATAAATTTTAAATTTTCAATGTTTTATTTCGTTGGTTAAATATTATTCAGCAATTGTTGAAATAAGGTTTCTTTGGGTAAATTTTTATTTTTTATTTTAATTCTTGTAGAAAAGTTACTTGAAAATTCATCAGAGAGATCAATGATTATATTTCAAAAATTAAAGAATATACAAAAATTTCGGAATATAAAGTTTTCGAAAAAATCTAAGATTTTGGTATGGCTATAATTTTTGTATACACACCACAAATAAGTTACAAATGTCATTTCTAAGTTTTCGAAATACTGGTTTCCGCACCATAAATTTATATAATCGAGATGCTTTTTAGTACAATTTTTCAAAATATTCCCAAGGACAAATCAGCACTTTGTCAGCGGTTGTCTTAAAGGACTGTTGATGGCCACAGATGCTGGTGCGCACTGCTGACCAACTGCTAACTTGTTCTTGGGGGCATTTGAATAAAATTGTATTAAGATGTTAGAAATTTTAAAAAGGGGAAGGGGGGGGGGCAACAATATGTCAGCAATGGTTTTTTGCCGACTGGGCATATTGCAGGAAGTTGTAAAGGCTTTTAAGACAAATAGCAACTTCACATGATTTTTTGTCGCTGTTATTAATGGGTTCAATTTAAAAAAAAAACTGTTTAACTAACTCATCTTCCTCATGCATTTGTACCTACTTTAAGTGGGAATATACTAAAGCGGAAGTGTCTTAAGTACGACTACACCTTTTCCATTTAAAATTCAGAAAATACCAATTGAAATTCTTTGAAAACTTTAAAAGTTAAAATAAAAATCAGTAAAATCCAATTAGAATTCAGAATATCATATGAAATTCAGAAAAGCTTAACTGAGATTATTAGAACCCCATATAAAATTTAGAAAAGCCCAATTGAAATCCATTAATCTCGTTTTATTCAAATTCAGAAAAGCTAAGTAAAAATTCAGAAAAGCCAACTTTGGAGTTACAAAAATATTTTTTTTTTGTTTGGAAAACCGAAATGAAATGCAGCAACGGCTAAAAAACGCCTTCGATTATTTTTTGATATGTTTTAGTACGTATTAAATGCAACTTGGACTCAAATTTTCAGCCTTTTTTACCAAGTTTATGTTTAGTAATCAATTTTTTAAAACGGCGATTTTTTCAAAAAAATTAAAAAACTGAAATTTTCAATTAATATTGACCAGTAAAAAATATAGGTGTCTTAAAAAAAGTTGGACAACGTTTTGTTAGTATTTAAATGTAGTTTTAGAAAAAAAATCACAATTCTTTTTACTTTTTTTATAATTTTTAAAATTGCATCTTTTATTTTTTAACTCTGATTTATTTTATATGGTGCTCCAAAAAAATTAAATTGGTAGATACTGACCCTAACTTACCCTTAGCATATTCATTTGGAGGTTAAAATACGTCTCACAAAATTTAAGAACAATAGGACATTGGTAAGGCGTTCCGCATGCGCCTTGAAGTTTAAAACACGGATTACAAGGAAAAATATGATTTTTTCGGTTTTCGCAATTTTTTTGGTATTTTAAGTTAATTATAAATTCAAGTAGTTATATAATTATGATGTGGAGTAAAATGTCTTTCTAATAAGGTACTAAAAACTAAAATCGGTTGAAAATCAGCAAAGTTATTACAACTTCCCCAGGCATCTAAAGTGTGTCATACCAATTGATTAATGAATTCGAGTCCCATTTTTTAAATTTATTGAAATTGTCTAGTTTAATAACATTTTTTTATTATTCATGTTTCAGTGTAATATTTTTTTGGTTTTTCCAAATTTAAAAAAAAAAAAAAAAAAATTTAAATGGAGATTTCAAAATAGTGTTGAAAAGTAGAGGCAATTTTAGCATTAATTTAAATCATGTTAGCAAAACACAATATCAAAAATACTTGTCATCTAATTACATTTGAACTTGGAGAATAAAAAAATTTTATTACAGTAGAAAATTTCAATAAATTTCAAAAATCGGATTGTATTGCTTAATCAAGTAGTCTGCCACACGTCAGATGCCTGGGGCAGTTGTAATAACTTGGCTGATTTTCAACCGATTTTAGTTTTTAGTACCTTATTAGAAAGGCATTTTACTCTTCATCATAATTCTGTTACCACTTGAATTTAAACTTAACTTAAAGTACCAAAAAAATTGCGAAAACAGAAAAAATTCATACATTTCCTTGTAATCCGTGTGTTTAAACTTCAAGGCCCCTGCGGAACGTCTTACCCATGTCCGCTCGTCCTTAATTTTTGTGGGACGTATTTTTACCTCCAAATGAATATGCTTAGGGTAAGTAAGGGTCAGTATCTATCAATTTTATTTTTTTGGAGCACCATATAAAATAAATCAGAGTCAAAAAATAAAAGGTGCAATTTTAAAAATTTGAAAAAAATAGAAAGAATTGTAATCACACCTCGAATTATGGATTAAAAGTTGTGTAATTTAGAGTAGAATTTTTAGACTTCTTAAAAAAATCGAAGGTTTCGGACTTTTTCAAAAAGTCGATTTTAATTTTTAAACGTTAAAAAATAAGTGATAATTACTTCGAATAATTTTTTCATATTTTTTTTTCTAAAGCTACATTTAAATACTAACAATATGTTGTCCAACTTTTTTTAAGATATTTATATTTTTTACTGGTCAAAATTAATTGAAAATTTTAATTTTTTAATTTTTTTGAAAAAATCGCCATTTTGAAAAATTGATTACTCAACACCAACTTGGTATAAAAAGCTGATTTGAGAGCAAGTTGCATTTAACATAAACCATATAAAAAAAAAATCTAAGGGGCTCGGGTGATTTGGCCTGGAATGCCCCATATATAGTCAAACTGAGGTGGCGTCCTGCATCATTTTTAAAATTAGATACCGGCCTAAAAATATTATCATGTTAAGAAATATTTTTTTTATTAAACTTTTTATATGTATTGTGAAATCTTTTATAAATATTATGAATTGTTCATGGTATTTCATTATATTTTCCTTAAATATTTTATCATATTTATGAAACTATTTCAAAGTATTTTTGAAATGTTTCATTATCTTTATAAAACAGTTACATTGGACGAACTTTAATGAAAAGTTTCATTAAATTTATGAAGAACGCTCAAAGTATTTATGAAATATTTGATTAATAAAAAAGAACATTTGAATCCTCCCGATGAGTACAGTTAACTGGAACTGTTTGAAACCGTTATAGGAGTACCAGAAATGGTTATAATTTTTAGAAATTAAATTTACCTCTACATTTTTCAACTTGAGTCCGTATAACAAATAGAATTAGAGCCCGTGCTCGATCTGTACCCAGCAAAAACTTCGCTTACCAAGTAATTTACTTAAGGGGTTAGCAAAAATATGAGTAACTAGCAATGTTGGCAATCGATACCTTTTCAATACCGTTATTCGTTTTAAAACCCTTTAAATTGAATACCGGTACCAATACTGAAACTCAGTTTTGGTATCGGATACCGGCATCCAAAAACCTTTTCCTTCGGTATCGGTACGTACCGGTATTGAAACGGGTTTTCTTAAAAACCATGTTTTTTTACAACAAAAAAAAAATTAATAGAAAGTTTGTAAATTTTTTGGTTTTTGAAATTGAAAAATCGTACTCCAAATGCCTCACCGAAGTCTCATAAAAATCAAAAAAATCTTTTGGCACCCACATCGTAAATTAAATAAAAATTTCAAAAAAGCCATACCTCAACCGCGATGCGAGAGCAAAAGAAAATTATTGATTTTCACGAAATTTTTATGGATTTATTTTGACTCCCAATAAAAACCTTCTGGACCCCTTTTGAATAGTATAGTTTTTTGGGGATTTTATTTAATCCGTGATGTGGGTGTCCAAGGATTTTTTTTGATATTTACAGGACTTCGGGGAAAGCATTTGGATTTCGAGATAAAAAACACGCTAACTTTCGAAAGGCAAACCTGAGGATGCTGAAGCTTAGCATATATATTTGCCGTTCCCCTGGCCTGGTTCCTAATCAGACAAATCGGTCCAGTGCACAGTGATTCGTTCCCATATATCGAGTGGGCAAAAATAGAATATTGGTCGCAGATTTCTGAAATTTGGTACACAAGCATTAAATTATCTAATCAAGAAAAAAAAGAGTTTTTGGAAAAATCGGAGCAAGGACACGCCTACCCCCCATATATCCTGAAATTTAAATATGTGATTAAAACTACAAAAATGGTCACAAAATTCCCAAACTTTGTCAATGTTACCAATTTTGATATAGTATTTTATGTGTAAATTTTTTTCTTGATTGAAGCAAGGACTCGTGTGGCTGCCATATATCCTTTTTCTTAAAAATATTGTAAATCGCTCAAAAATTACTCGATACCCTTGAAATTTTTTGTAAAAATTTAAATAAGTGATGTTAATGTGTGTGCCAAATTTCGCTAAAATCGGTTTTGTAAAACAAAAGTTATTTACACATCCTTTCTAAAAACTGCAATAAAGTGTTAATTTAGTTTAATCACAAAAATAAAATAGAAAGAGTTGAGAACGATTTTCTAAATTTGGTACGCAAGCACAAAATTAATTAGTAGAAAAAAAATTAAAATTTTGAGCAAATCGGTCGAAGGACATTTGTACCTGTCGTATATCCTGAAACTTAAAAGGGGAGTTTTAGCCACAAAACTTGATATAAAATTACTAAACTTAGTTATTGTCTTAGAAATTTAGATAACTATCGACGTACAACATTTGTATTTTTATCTGAGCAAGGACTCGCGTGGCTGCCATATATCCTTTTTCTTGAAATCGCTGTAACTATTTTAAAAATGTTTCAATTGCTATCAAATTTTTAATATAGATTAGATCAAATGGCGTTAATAAGTGTGCCAAATTTCGTTGAGTTGCTTGCGGTAACAAAAAAGCTGTTAATATATCCTTTTTTTAAATATAGTCAAAAATATAAAAATACATATTAACTGCAAAAACCAAACATTCGCAACACTTATTTCCTATTGCATTACCAAAATAAATTTATTCAAAATAAGTTTTAAGTAAACTCGTTTAATATTTGCTTTATTCCTAAGTATATACCCCGTTAATAACAAAAAAACTTAAAAAAAAAAATTTTTTTTTTTTGGTGCTTAAAAATTTTTTTTTTTTTCGTTTTCTTCAAAAACTTAGTTATTTTTATCATTTGATCGTATAGAAAACAGTCCAGGATGTTTAAAAAATCAATAAAAAACAATTTCTAATTACGAACTTTTTTTATGTATCTCAAAAAAAAAATTGGTTTTGATTTGGGATACCAACGAAAATCAAATACTGGTTTTAAAGCAAAATGGCCCACTGTATACTTATTTTATCGAATTATTTACTATAAATTTATGGTATACAATACAATAAATCCCTTTATATAAAAAAACACTAAAATGTTGATGTATTTTTTAAATTTATTTACAGTAAATAAAATAAATAAAAAAAAAATAATCCAATTTTAGATTTTTTTTTAAAAAAAATTTTTTTAAACTTAAAAAAAAAAACTTAGTTATTTTTATTTTTTGATCTTATAAAACATAGTTAAAGCTACAAAAAAAATGAAAAACAAAAAAATTTTATTCACGAACTTTTTTTATGAAGGCCATTAAAATTTGGGGATTTTGGGGATTTTAGTAAAAGTCATAGATAACTTTTAAAGCAAAACGGCCCACGTACGGCATATTTTTTTTTGATTTTTTTGTTATATTTTTACAGTATACTATATAATGTATCAATGTGTTAAAAAAAAATACTTAATATTGGATTTTTTTCTAATATTTTTTCCATTAATAATAAAGCTTTTGAAAAAAATAAAATAAAGACACATACAAAACCTTACTTTTTTCCAACTTCAGACAAAAACTTAGTTATTTTTATTGTTTTGCCTTATAAACCATAGTCCAAACTATCGAAAAAGCAAAAAAAATAATTTTTTGACTCACGAACTTTTTTTATGGAAATTTCAAAATTTGTCAATTTTTGGGGATTCTGTAGAAAAAATACAGATTTCAGAGCAATACAAAAATGTATTTTAAGATTAATTCACAAAAATTGAAAATACAGCTTTTAGCAAATATATCTAAGTAACTTTTGCAAAAAAAACTTAGTTGATTTTTTTAAAATTCGATTTTTTATAATTATTTTAGTAAACCTATAAAATTCAATTTTTTGGTTTACAGACAATAGCGTAAAATTTCCATACTTTAGCGCCCTCTTGTGGCAACATATGACTTCTTAAAAATCAGAAAAGCACATATTTTTTTTAGTTTACTATTAAACTATAAAAATACAAAAAATCATCAACATTGAAGACATACTTCTTTTTTTGATTTTTGCCAATGAAACGAATCAGTGGTTCAAAAGTTATTAAGAAAACCGTGAATTTCAGATTGGTTTCACCTTAAATTCACTTGTAGAAAAAACCGTTAAACCAACTTTAAAAAAATTTATGAGTCAGGAAAATATTTTAAAAAGTATTCTTGTCACTCACAAAAATTTTTATACTAAAACAAAAAAAATTACACTCGAAAAAAAATTTACACTCAAAAAAATTTTTTTTTTTTTAAATGACTAAAAAAAGTTTTTTACTCAAAATAATCGGGGCTATTCCTGTTGTCATAAACGCGTTCAAAACGCGACCAAGGTAATTTTTGGTATTCCTGAATACGTTGGAGATGATACAGACGAAAAACATATGTTTTTTCGTCATCGTCGACATTCGACGTATTCCTCAATTCGTCTTCGACACCAGATTCATAAAATTTTGTTCAACATCTTTTTTGGCGCGTTTTTATAGAAAATTGTGTTTTTTTAAATAAATAATTAAAACTCATAAAATTTTCTTTTAAATATCAATTAAGTGTTTTATTTTTGTATAAATTATGAAATAAAAATGTCTCCGGCAGAATAAAAACCATGAAAATGCAAACTGCATTTGTTCCCGGACTGTGCCACACAGGGAGGATTTTTGTTTATAGCGATTTTTTGTTTAATTTCTGAAGTTTAAAATACTTCTTCATATTTTTTTAATTATATATATTATAGTAAGATGGAAAATATATATAAAATATGACCCGCAATACAATTTTAATTAATTTACAATTCACGTTATTTTATTGTTTTGTTGTTTTTTTGTGTTTTGCTAGTGATGACAAAAATTAATCGATATTCCTTCACCGATACCACTGAAGTATTGTAGAATGTGATGAAACTCGGTCGTCGAAAGTGAAACTCATTCGACGTCGAAGTGATGCGCGTATTTAGAAATTAGGATGAATATATTTCTAATCAAAATTGTTAATTTGATTCACGTTAGAAAATTAACTATCACTTTAGAAGGGCATTGCGGAGGGTATTGATGGATTCGTCCAAGTCGAATTTAACTTTTCTACTTGCTTTTACAATTTTTTTAAGTTTTTATAAGTTTTTTTATATTTTTAGCATTTTTTCGATAATACCGGTACGTACCGGTATTGACGTTTCGGTATCGGTAATACCGTAACCGATTCAACTCAAATACCGTAACCGATACCGATACCGAAATAAATAAAAAAACGATACCAATACCGATATCGATACCGTTATTCGTTTCAATTGCCAACCTTGGTAACTAGTTACCTCCCAATTTTAAGGTTAATTACTTTAACACGGTGATGTCATTGGAGGTAATCACATTTTGCCTATTTTGGCGCAATGTAATGCTAATGGTAACTAGTCCCAATTAGAAATTTTGTCTTTAAGACAATGTCAGTAATGATTCATCAGGTAGAAGTCAGCAAGTGAATACATTTTACTAAAGACAACTTAAGGACATGTCATAATTTTTGTCGGAGCTCCCCAAGTTCTATAAATATACTGACTTGTCATATAAGTTGTCTTATAAATTTAGAAAAACCATGTGTTTAATGCTGACAATTATATACATAGCAAATCCGACCAATCACTAAAAAAAAATTTTCCGATGTAAAATCGATGTAATTTTGTTTAATCTTTTAAAACTCTTTTAATTTCCTTTGTAATTAAAAAAATAAAATTGAATTGGTCTTAAAACAATAAAAAAATAAAAAAAAAATCCGCGACCGGGGATTGAAGTTCTGAGTTCGCAGACCAAGTGAGGCAGATCAAAATAGTAAGTTTTAAAAAATTAAATTTAAGAAATGGACAGATAAAAATAGTAAGTAGTGTAAACTAAAAGACGCGATTACTAAATTTTAAATTTTTGGACGATCTCAGACGTACTATGTACATTAGGGTGGGTCGATGAAATGCATATTTGCGAATCTCGTGTACTAATAGCAAAAACTCGACGCGCATTTTCGAGCTGATAACGGGAAAAATCATGAAAAAATTTTAGGAGGGTACTTTTAGGCCTCTACAAGCGGTTTTAGTTCGCGGTTTTTGGAAAAAAAAATATTTTTTTTAATTTTTTAAAAATATTTTAAAAATTAAGTAAAATGATGCTTATTACGAAACAAGTTCCGTGGATGCATTTTTATACCCAGGAAAGTTCGATTTATACCCAGCAAAAACATGGTAATGAGTTGTGAAAAGTAATCATTACCAAGTACATTATTTATAATGAGTACCCATTACCATTAACATTATTTTAAGCCCAAAAGTAACTACTTCTCAGTAATATGTTATAAAAGCACCTCTATGTAATAATATCTTCTTGCACTTGCAGTTTTTAACCTTTACAATTTAATTAACTTAAAAAGTACTTAAAAACTTAATAAAAATTACGGAATTTTTAAGTGTTAGTAAAAACAAGTTAAATTTTAAAAGTTTTAATTAACTAATTATTTTACTTCTTATTGGTAATGGGTTTTTACTCCTTATTTGTAATCCGAGGCAGTAACTACTTATTTATCTCCATACTCTTCACTAGTTATTTTTGTCTCACGCCCTTGTTAAAATAATTAGTGTTTCATTCAATAAGTAAGTAGTGATAAACATTTGTTTCGGATTACAAAACCCATTACTAGTAATGTCAGTTTTTGCTGGGTATATATAAAAAAATATATTTTTTATTTTATAATAGCACTCAAATGGTGCATAAGGCCGATTTGAGAACATGATTGATAAAAATAAAAAAATTGCGGGTATTTATACCAATCCACAAGTGCAAAAAATTCGCAAATTACAAAAAAATTAAAAATGGGTATCAAAATTTTGGTAAAATAAAGCATTTTAAGAAAATGATAAAAAAACAAAACAAATTGGCGGCTATTTATAACAATCCGCAAGTGCAAAAAATTCGCAAGTACCAAAAAAAAAATAAAAAATGGAAAACTGGGTATCAAATTTTTGGTAAAATAAAGCGTTTTCAGAAAAAGAAAACAAAAACTAAAAACAATATATTAGATGATCAATATGGTCCATGGAAGCATTTTGAAAATCTGATGTTTTTTTTTTTGTTTGATATTAAACGTTCCATAAAATAAATAAACTTTTCAGATTTTAAAATGCATCCATGGACCAACTACAATCGTAAATAAACGTTTAAATGTAATATAATAAAATGCATCCATGGACCATATTGATCTAATATATTTTTTTGTTTTTTTTCTGAAAACGCTTTATTTTACCAAAAATTTGATACCCATTTTTCCATTTTTTTAATTTTTTTTGTTACTTGCGAATTTTTTGCACTTGCGGATTGTTATAAATAGCCGCCAATTTATTTTGTTTTTTTATCATTTTCTTAAAACGCTTTATTTTACCAAAATTTTCATACCCTTTTTTAATTTTTTGTAATTTGGGAATTTTTTGCACTTGTGGATTGCTATAAATACCCGCAATTTTTTTATTTTTATCATTCATGTTCTTAAATCGGCCTTATGCACCATTTGAGTTCTATTATGAAATAAAAAATATTTTTTTTATATATATAAATTGAACTTTCCTGGGTATAAAAATGCATCCACGGGCTAAAATTTGCGAGATAAATTTTTTTTGGAACTTGTTTCGTAATAAGCATTATTTTACTTAATTTTTAAAATATTTTTAAAAAATTAAAAAAAATATTTTTTTTCCAAAAACCGCGAACTAAAACCGCTTGTAGAGGCCTAAAAGTACCCTCCTAAAATTTTTTCATGATTTTTCCCGTTATCAGATCGAAAATGCGCGTCGAGTTTTTGCTATTAGTACACGAGATTCGCAAATATGCATTTCATCGACCCACCCTAATGTACATGTCATAATGTAGTCAGCACTATTGACTACCTGCATACTTGTCGGTGAGGAATTTTGACAAAATACTTGAAAAAATCAGGAGGTGTCATGAGGTTTTTTGTATGGTCAGAGATTTTTCAGTCAGCAGGTACACTGACATTGTCATAAGGAAGTCTTTGAGATGTCTTAACAACATTTCTAATTGGGCTAGTATTTTGGCCCAAGGACGAATCCTATTGGAATTGGAGAAAATCGGTCCATGTTAAGACCAAGCCCCCATACAAACGCCCCCTTTAAATTTAGCTTAAATGACACTAATAACCGTATTATAATAGATATCGCTTTGAAATTTAGCAGGTAATCAAATTTTGTATACACGAATCACCATTCCAAATTCCAAAGACATCGAGTCAGTCCTTCTGGTAGTCCCCATACAAACCACCCTCCCGATATTCACATAATTCCCTCAAAATTCATAAAAATGGAAATATTTATTAAAAATTTTATTTCTAGGTGTTAAACGTGTACTTTAGTAACCTTATCAAATCGGAATATAATTGGACCATTTTTGGACTTAGTCCCCCATATAAAAATTTCGACCGATATTCAGTTAAATCGGTCTATTGACAAAAAATAAACCAATTCCACTAAAATTTGATCTGTGTGTGTTTTCTACACTAAATAAAGATCTAACAAAAGACAGACCAAATCGGTCCATGTTTGGACTTAGGACCCATTTTCCGGAAAACACTGGTGTAGGGTATATGGTCGGTCTTGACCGACTATAACTTTCTTACTTGTTTAGAAATAGTTTTATGAATAAAAATGCTTTAAGGAAAAAAATTTAATTATTTTCTAGTTCCGAAAAAAAATTATGAAAATTTTTATGACAACAAGAAAGAGTTCGTTCAACTGTTGACGAGTGTGGACGTGTTTTATTTTAACTCCGTGCTATAAATTGAATTACTAAAATTGTTCGTAATAGGTTTGTTCGTAATAGGTATTTTTGTGATATTTTCATTACCACATCAAGGAAAATGAAAATATGGACACAAATGATACCGATTTAGTTCGAGGCTCTGCCTCACCGACTGGTGCTGGTCCTAGCACTGGTCTTAGGGTTGCGACCTTGAAGTCCGGCCTTGATTCTGGTAGGGGTGCTCAGCCTAATATTGGTGGTAAAAAGAAAAAGAAACTTAAGCCATCAAAGGTCAGGCACAACCAGAGAAGGCTTTGTTTGAAAATAATTAACAGACTAAGCCAACTCGATGGAACGAAGCTCTCCGAACGTGAGAGGGCGTCGCTATCATGGGCGAAAGGAGTCATTGAAGAACAGGACAAACTTTCGGCAATGCGCGCATCTGACGAACAGAGCGCTGTTTCGGCCTCGTCATCGAAGTCTGGTAAAAGGTTGCGCTCGCCCGACGAGAAACCTTTACCTAAAAGATCTAAGGTGACCGGCAACGTCAGGACTCAGTCTTTTAGTGAAGTGGTGAAAGGTAACTTCGTTAGGGCTGTGATAAACAGGCAAAATGGGGATTGTAGTATTCCAAGGGACAAGTGGAGTTTAGTTGAAACTAAACTAAATGAAATCTACTATAGGCTTCTTGAGAGTATGCCTGATTTTCTCCCTACTACTGTCAACGCAGGTTGGTATCAGGGGCGAGTAAAACTCGTTGCTTTTGGAAACGAAAGATCCGCAGCCGTGTTTAAGGTTGCCATTAGCCAAGTGGGAGAGTTATGGCCTGGAGCCAGACTGGACGTTGTGGAAAAACATGATATCCCCTCGCAACCCAGAGCTCATGCATGGATCCCAATGGCTACAAGTGACACTGCGGTGATTCTAAAGATGATAAAAGTCTGCAATCCTGACCTTCCAACTCAGAATTGGCAAATTGCCAGATTGGGTGAGATGGAGGGCGCTCGTCGTCAAGCAGTGGTCTTGGTTAATGAGGAATCGCTTCCGCTTTTAGCCAGGACTGACGGCATTATTAGATTTGGCTTTTTTCATATAAGAGTCAATGTCTACAAGGGCGACCAGAAGCCTGTTTTGGAAGCAGACAAGCCAGTGGCAGAGTCGGCTGGGGAGGAGAATCTGGAAAAGGTTGATATTCAGCTGACCGATTCTAGGCTGATGGGAGATGCATCTGGCATTTTCGAAACCGAATCTGGTAACGAATGCGACCTCTGTGATGGCACGGAGGACAAAGCTGATGCCACTATGGGTGACATTCAGGACGAGGCCCATGCAGTGAGGAATTCGGAGAGTTCTGTTGCCTCCGATTCAGAACAGATGGGACACATATCTGGCTTATTTGAAACCGAATCTGGGGACGAATGCGACCTCTATGATAACACGGAGGATGAAGCCAATAACACGGTGGTTGAAAGGATGGTGGAAAAAAAGCAAGATGTTGCGGTTCCTACAAATAAACCTCCATCACTGTAAGGCAGCCTCAGCTGCACTATTGCTGCGCCTGACGACAGGAGCAGTTGACTTGGTTTTTATCCAAGAGCCCTGGGTGCGGGGTGGCAGGGTTTGCGGATTGAAGACCCCTGGGTTTAAGTTGATGGTTGCCAAAGGTGAGGGCTCACCAAGAGCCTGCATCTTGGCGAAAAATGGCTTAAATATATTATTTTTATCAACTTTTAGTGATATGGATGTTACAGCGGCTAGCTTAGAGCTTCATGGGAAATCTATTTGGCTCGCCTCTGCGTACTTTCCTAATCCGGGGCCAATACCCCCGGAGAAGGTTGGCGGTCTGATTCGGGAGTCTGAATCTAGGGGACACCAGTTACTAGTGTGCTGTGATGCTAATGCACATCATTCAATATGGGGTAGTACAGACACAAATGATAGAGGCGAATCACTTTTGGAGTTTTTGTTAAGCACTAACCTGTATATTTGTAACAAGGGTAGTGAACCAACTTTCGTTACAAGTACGCGGCAAGAGGTTCTTGACGTAACACTTGTATCAGATACATTGTCTGATAGAATTGATGACTGGAGAGTTTTGGAAGAGCATTCTTTCTCAGATCATCGCTACATTGAGTTTTTACTCAGGGAGCGTGCCCCGGTTAAGACAGTCTCTAGAAATCTGAGAAGAACAAACTGGGTGAAATATAGGGAGACTTTTTCTTTGCTTTTGGATGAAGTACCCCTATCTGAACCGCATAGTTTAGCGGAAATTGACTGTCTGGTTGACCATATAACAAATGTTTGTAATAGGTGCCTGGATGCGTCTTGCCCTTCTGCAAAGCCTAGAGGGAAAAAAAAGCCACCTTGGTGGTCAAATGAGTTGCAGACGAGCAGAGATTCCTGCAGAAAGCTCTTTAATAAGGCTAAATTTTCAAGAGCGGACGAGGACTGGTCTGCATACAGGCTGCAACTTAAGAGTTATAAAAAGATGATCAGAAATGCAAAATGTGATTCTTGGAAAAACTTCTGTGGAAACATAGAAGACGTTTCTGAGGCATCCAGGCTGCGCAAGGTTCTGGCTTCTTCTCCTTGCACCCTAGGATACCTGAAAGATCCTAATGGGGTGTGGTCTTCCTCCAGTGGAGAGTCGCTGGATCTCCTTTTAAACACGCATTTTCCGGGCAATTCCATGACGCCGTTTCAAGCTTTGGAACGTTCTGACGCCCAAGCATCTGAAATTGCTTCGGAAATAATAAATATGCCAACATTAATCTGGGCAATAAAAAGCTTCAGGCCCTATAAATCCCCGGGACCTGATGGTATAACCCCGGCTGAGTTGCAGCAAGTGTTGGACTATATAGCCCCGTTGCTGTATAATCTATACACAGCATGCATCAACTGGTCGTATATTCCTTTAAAATGGAGGGATACCAGAGTCGTATTTATCCCGAAGGCTGGGAAAAGTTCCCACACAGCTCCGAAGGATTTCAGACCAATTAGTCTGTCTTCTTTTTTGTTAAAGACAATGGAACGAATGATAGACTCATATTTGCGTAGAGTGATTGACCCGAGGTTGCTTTCGACAAAGCAACATGCATACAGCAAGGGACGATCAACGGAAACAGCTCTTCATGAGCTCGTTGGTACCATCGAGAGATCGCTTTCGGTAAAGGAGTACACTATGGTAGCCTTTCTTGATATTGAGGGGGCTTTTAATAATGTCATTCCAGAATCGATAATATTGGCATTGTCTGGTCTGGAAGTAAAGCGTGAAATCGTTTTAATGGTGGAAAACCTACTTGCCAATAGACGTATAACGTCTGAATTGGGAGCGTCCGTCATATCTCGATTTGTCAATAGGGGCACACCACAAGGAGGTGTTCTTTCGCCGCTTCTTTGGAACCTGGCACTGAATTCAATGCTACTATCTCTAGAAGCACGTGGTTGTCATGTTATAGCATATGCTGACGATGTCGCGATAGCGGTAAAGGGGAAGCATCTGCCAACATTGCGGGACATTCTTCAGGGTTCTCTGAAAGATCTGTCTAAATGGGCAAGAGACTGTGGTCTAGGAGTTAATCCTAGTAAAACAGAGCTTGTTTTGTTTACAAGGAAAAATAAGATTCCTGCTTTTGATCCTATTTCTCTGGACGGTACTGAAATCACCTTCTCAGATGGAGCCAAGTATCTTGGAGTATTTCTAAATAGGAAGCTGAATTTCAGGCGTAATATTGAGGAACGGGTGAGAAAAGCAACGATTGCTTTGTATTCCTGTAAAAGGGCCATTGGAAAACGATGGGGTTTTAGCCCTCAAATCGTTCATTGGATCTATACAGCAGTGGTGCGTCCAATTTTGCTGTATGGAATCATTGTCTGGTGGCCTGCTTTGGAAACAAAAGCGAACTTTGTCTTTATCACGAAGGTACAGAGAATGGCGTCAATGTGCATCACTGGTGCTCTTCGTACTACACCTACGGCTGCATTAGAAATCCTCCTTCACCTGATACCCTTGGACATATTGGGTAGGCAGTATGCGGCTGCGTCGGCAATTCGACTTAATAGCACGCTGCAATGGAGGAGCAGTGATTGTGGCCATAGCGCGATCTTGAAAAAGTTAACAATACCACAAAATGTGGACTGTGCTCCCTCTTTGAGCCTCTTTGAGCGCCACTTTACCACTATGATACCATCCAGGGAGTCTTGGATGGGGGATACTCCGGGTAGTGGAGCTACCATAAATTTTTACACAGATGGATCGAGGCTGCACGAACAAGTGGGCTATGGAGTCTATTCGGAAGAGCTTGGGTTGAGCCTGGCTCGTAGATTGCCAGATCATTGCAGTGTTTACCAGGCAGAGATGCTGGCAATAAAAGAAGTGGCTGACTGGTTGAGCTGCAATGTCTTGTCTACAACCGCGGTCAACATCTATACTGACAGTCAAGCCGCGGTCAAGTCCCTGGATTCAATGTTTCTGAAAACAAGATCTGCCCTTAACTGCCGCACGTCTTTAAATGAGATGGCCAAGCAGTTTAATATACGACTCATATGGGTCCCAGGGCACAGAGACATTCCAGGGAATTGCAAAGCCGATGAGCTTGCAAGACTAGGAACTACCTTACAGGTTCCAACAGGATTGGAATGTGTTGGTATGCCTCTAGAAACTTGCAAGCAAAACCTACGGCTTTGTTCTGCGACGGAGACTAATCAAAGATGGGCAAGTGGATGGACGTGTGAGACAACACGACTGATTTGGCCTTTTCTTAATCAGGGGCGCACAAGTGAGCTGATATCGCTTCCAAGAGGAGAGATTTCGACGGTGGTTTCTATAATTACCGGACACTGTCTTATAGGGAAGCACGCAGAGCGGTTAAATGTGCCGTCGAATGACTTTTGCCGAAGTTGCATGGATGAAGAGGAGTTGGAAACTATCGAACACTTTATTTGCCATTGCCCGGCACTTTCTGGTCAGAGACTTGCTTCACTGGGATCTAGGGAGCTGTACGATCTTTCTGATTTGTTGGATGTCAAAATTCAACATCTAAGGAGTTTTATAAGAAGCTCAAAATGGTTTAACGACAGGGACTAGTAGGGAAACCTATTACGGTCCCGTGGTATCACAATGGACCTCAGAGTCTACGTGTGTTGACGTAAAACGTCAGCAGCCACTTACAACCTAACCTAACCTATGACAACAAAATTTGTTTGTCATTTTTTTATAAATATAAAAGGTGTCAAGTTTGTCTGGGTCCACGTGACATGTCACGTTACCTACCACCTTTATTAAAATATAATATTTATTTAAATCTTAATCTATATTTCGCAGCTATTATTCAATAGAGGTATTCAGAGCACGGTGCCCTGGATAGGATTTAAATAAAATTTTGGTGTTACTCCAATTTTTAAGTGGATTATGTTTTTAGACGATAAAAGAAAGAAAATGAGTCAAAAATTAAAAAAAAGTACTAGGCGCTTTTTTTTTGGCGGGCAAAAAGAAGAATTTCAAAAAAGCAAAAAAGAATTTATTCTTTCAAATGCATTAAAATTTGTTTATACGGATGTAAATTCATCACATATTTACTTATCAGTGAGATTTAAATATATATGCAACTTATTTTTCAAGATATGAGACTTAAAAGAATAATTTCACTAATAATTGAAACTAAATGAAATATGTCCTTCCTATTTAAAAATGTAAGTTCTTAAAAGTTTTCAGTGTACTACTCAGACGGACAGCAAAACACAAAGTTCCCTCAATATAGACATTAGTGAGTCATATCATTTTAAAAGAATTTATACTTTTTGTTAAAAATGTTTTTTCAAAACTAAAAAAAATCTGAAAACGATAGTAAAAGCCATTGCAAAATGTGTTTGCAGTGCCTAAGGAAGAGTAAAACAATATAAATAGTTTGCAAAAAGATGCAGAAAGTGGTTGGGACTTTTTGTTTATTGTCAATCTTATGGATGCACTAAATATCCTTTTTTAATATTGTTTATTTCGCCAAAAATCCTTTGTAAATTTTGTTTGTATTGTTAGGGTAACTTCCCCCCTTCAAAATCTAGAAACAGTATCAGTAAGCAATGTGAAGTAACCCCTAGAGTTAAAGTATTCATTAATTGAAGATAAAATTTCATTTAGGCTAACTTAATAGTGAAATTATTCTTTTAAGTCACATATCTGAAAAAATATGTCACATATATATTTAAATCTCACTAATAAGTGAATATGTGATGAATTTACATCCGTATAAACAAATTTTAATGCATTTGAAAGAATAAATTCTTTTTTGTTTTTTAGAAATTCTTCTTTTTGCCCGCCAAAAAAAAAGCGCCTAGTACTTTTTTTTCTTTTTTGACTCATTTTCTTTCCTTTATCGTCTAAAAACATAATCCACTTAAAAATTGGAGTAACACCAAAATTTTATTTAAATCCTATCCAGGGCACCGTGAGAGTCTTGTTGCCAGCCCTGGCAATGTAGCAAAAGAGTACTTCTTTCAAAAACTACATGTATTTTGAAAAGTAATTTAGAAAAGTGCTCTTTTACCACCAGTGCCAGGGCTGGCAAGCAAGACTCTGAATACCTCTAATAATTTTATTAAAAAAAAAATAATACAGATTTATAAATTTTTCTTATAAAATCATGAAATGCATTTTATAGATGTTTGTCACAAAACTTCATTATATTTATGAAAGTTTCATAAATATAGTGCAATTTTATGACAAAAACTTTTATAAAGCACTACAAAAATATAAACATTTTTCTTTAAGTGTAGTTAGAAATTAATATTAAAAGAGGATTTTTAAACCATTTTTTTTTTTAAGTTGGGCACTCCCTTTACTAACTCCGGGTTACTTTGCTGATTGAGCTTAACAGTCTAAATTTCTGAACTTTTTTTTATGATTTTCTGTATTTCAACTGAAAATGGTGTAGTAACCTTTAGCTAAAACCGTAGTTAAATTTAATTTTTCATTTTTTAAAATTAAATATAGTTACTAAATTACAAAAGCAGGAAATAAATCATGTTATTTACAATCATTTGACAGGATGAAACCTGTTGTAACAATTCTAAAAGTACGTATCATAAATATTGAGATGAATTTTAAAAGGTTTTTGAAAAACATCAACTGTTTGGCAATACTAAATCAAGAAATAATTTAAATACATTAAAGGTATTCGTGTCAGAAACTATCAGCCTTGCAAAGTGTAAATTGCAAAGGTTTTTTTATCCATAACTCAGGACCAATTACTGTATGACGAACGTCATTCGTCTGCAACGACTTTGCACGTATTTTGTTATTATAACAAAAGAAAAATACATGCGAATTCGTTGCAGACGAATGACGTTCATCATACAGAAACTAGGCATTAATTTCGGGTTTTATTAACTCGTATGCGTCTGTTTGTAAAGAATTTGCAAACATTTACACAATTTTACACTTTGCAAGGGTAAACAATTTCTATCATGAATGCCCGTATTGTAAGTTTTTACGATTGCTATTGCAAATGTTGCATACATTGAATGTTTGCAAAATTTTCTTGTATAAAACGCTTTGCAACGTTTGCAAGACTTATCATGAAACCTGTTTATTTGTAATTAAATATCTTAACCTACATACATTAAAATTACTTTCATTATCACTAAAAATATTAAAAAAACATTTTGGTTCAAAAAAGGTTTTTTTTTTAAAACGAGTGCAATGCATGTAATTAATCGAAGATGTATTTTCATTATTTTTTTTTAATGTATAAAATGTTGTTTGGTGAACCAGTTGACCTTGCGCAAAATTACACAATGGCCGGTGAATTAAAGGAATGATAAGCAGAAATAAAACCTAAATTGAAAACAACAAGAGAGCATGAAAGAAATCATAAAAAAATTAAGGTAGGTCGATCTTCTCATGGCACTCATACACAATACATTATGAATTGTTGTCTTTAAGGGCTTCTTGTGTAGGAATACATACACTTAGGTACTCGTATGTTGGTTGTTTCTTTTGGTTTTGACTGTGTCATGATGGGTTTAGTATAAAAGTACAGTCTTGATTTTATATGCAACATGTAGCAGAAAATAAATCACTTTTGAATAAGTTTCATATTTATATCCTACTTGAAATAAATTTATTTAAATTTAAAATTTTTTTAATAAATGCGAATTGCATGTTCTGTATTTAATAGAGTGGGCCGAAATTCAGCTTGGCGCTTGACTAAAATTTTATTTAATTAATGATTATTTAAATTTTGAATCATTAATGTATTCAAAATCTGGAGAAACCTTAATCAAAGTTTACCCTTTTCGCTAGATATTGAAATTTAACCTCATAATATTTGATCTAAATTAAGCTATAGTTGGGCAAAGTCCCATACAGGGGCGGATCCAACTCTTGAATTTGTGGGTGATTTTTTTATTTTAACTCAAGATCCAGTTTTTTTTTGAACAACATTTGTAGATCGGGTTACAGATATATTTCATAACCTGGGTTGTCAGATTTTTTTTACGCTCATCGCCAAATCGGATACTGGACAAATTTCCCAAATGTTTTTTGTTTTGTTTTAATTCATAAAGAGCCCCTTAGACGAGCAGACTTGTAAAAAGTATGTCGAAAATGTTAAACAAAAGTTTTAACTGTCTAAGCGCAGCAAAAGTAAATAAAATTCGATAATTTGAGAAAAATCGTCATATCTGACAGCCCTGTTCATAACTAAAATTTATGACATAACTGTTTTTAAACTTGTTCCAGAACTCTTGAACTACACCACACTCATTGTCAGAGAAGAGATATGATTTTGGAAACCATAACTTAAGAACGGAATTTTGTTATAATATGCCTGTTCGTTTAACTTACTACATACAATCTACTCATTTTTACTACTTTTACTACAGCTGGAAATTTTCAACACAAAAAATAAACAAAACTTTCCAGTTGTAGTAAAAATAGTAAGAAATTTTGGTAAACAAACAGACCAAATATGTTTATAGCAACAATAAAATTTGCAATCATATTATAGTTGTAAATTAAAATTTTTCGAATATTTTGGATCATAACAGAATTGCTACAAAAATGTTATGGTTGCTACAAACAAAATTGTCAATTTTATTTTATTTTATTTTATTTTATTAGATTTTTTAGAGCACAGTATTACCGACCCCGGTAATGCTGTTCTCTAATGTGATTAGTACAGTGTTGCCACTTTCTGGATAATTATCCAAAAGTGGGACAATTTCAAAAACCTTGGATAATTTTTGGATAATGATATTTTTTGTGTAATTTTACCTAAAGTTCCTACTTTTTTATCATTTTATCGACATATTTGGCTTAAAAAATCATTGACAACATCGATTTTATAATTTTTTTTACCAAATACAAGATAAGAAATAAAGAACATGCATATTTGGAACATTAAAGCCTTAATTTTCTTCATGACTTAGATGTCGAAAAACAACGTTCTAAAATTTTTTTAAATTAGAAATTGTTCTGGAGAATCCACTTAGAAAATTATTGCAGTTACTACATGCCGGTCATTTGTGTAGTAAGTAGTAGCTGTGGTTTTCAACTACAACTTCAGTTGTTTTTGTATGAAAAATCTCAAACAACTATTTTTTGTAGTCGTTTTAAAAAATAAATGCAAAAAATTACTACATTGTAGTAACAGTTGTTTTATGTAGTTGTTTTTAGTATATAAAAAAACTTGTAATTTTCTTTGTTGAACAAAAATACAAAAAAAACATTAAAAAATTTCGTTTTTCAGGGATTGGTTTAGTTTTTCAAGGGGAAAGATTTTTCCACCTGGACCGATTTTGCCCATTTACGAACTTAGCCTACCTATGACCATAAGACAAGACAAATTCGTGCTAGTCTTCAAGAGTCTAATATTTTTATTTTAGACTTATACAGACGGACGGACGAACATTCAAAGAATTTCTCAGAATTGATCAAGGATCAATAATGTAAATATACTTTAAGGGCTCTCTGACCGATATTTCGAAATTTTAGTGTCCACAACTGATATAACGTCCAAATTTTTATATCAATAATTGCTTGGCAATTTTTCTGAGCAACTATTGCTGGCAATCAAACATTAAAATCGTACGCCATCTTTGTTTGGAATTCATCAAAATAGACGCAAAACGTTTTTTATACCCTCCACTTAGTGATAGAGGGTATACATAAGTTTGTCATTCCGTTTGTAACTTATCGAAATATCGATCTGGGACCCCATAAAGTATATATATTCATGATGCCCGATCGATTTTAAGACATTCTAGCGATGTCCGTCTGTCCGTCTATCTGTCTGTGGAAAATGCTGTCACGGACAAAATATTGCACAGAGATGACTGAAACTTAACATATTTATTGGAAGTTCTCCCTAGATATCGGTTCAGCGGTTCAAAAGTTATGAACGAAAATGTAAGCACACCTCAAAAATTTCAGTACATTCAACATAACCTAAAAATACAAAATGCTTCAATTCGGCTTCTGGTTGACATATGTGAACATAAAATGATATTTAAACAAGTACGAACATAGTTTTTGACAAAAAAAGAAAAAAATCCCGGATTTTTTTACCAAAATTTTTTTTCGCGGAAATTTTTTTTTTCAAAAGTAATTTCCTTTTAAATAAAGTTTTTTGCAATAATCTTTTTGAAATTGTGGAGGGTATCACTACATTCGGCAAGGCCGAATTTAACTTTTTTACTTGTTTTTTTTTATTTTGCATACGTTATTGCTAATAGCCACCAATAAAAATCAGGTGTGGACCAGGGGTTGCAAACGGAATGACAAAATAAAAATTTTTGTGTAATTTGTGAGATTTTGGATAATTTCTTGTGTAATTTACAATTCCATTGGTGGCAACACTGGATTAGTATGCCGTCAATTTCAATTTAATACAAAAAAAAATGTAGTGTCATATAATATAGGCTGACCATTCGTACTGATTTGATCAGTACATGTACTGATTTTTGATCATGTGTACTGATCAAATAACAATGTACTGATTTGTACTGATTTTTTTCAAATATGTACTGATTGTACTGATGTTTGAACATTTTGAACATAAAAAATATTTTTATTTGAAAATCCTATACAAAAATTTGAATTTTCGTAAAATAAGTTGTCGTTTTTATAACTTTGGTCTGACAATGAGATAAAATGTATTAAATTAATTCTAAGGAGATTAGAGATCGCGAATCAAGAGGTTCCTTAATGAAAAATGTATCTGAGCATTATGTTATTTTGACATTCACAAATTTATATAAAAAAACGCACAGAATCTTATAATGTCATCAGAATTTATTAGATTTTTCTAATAAATTCACAAAGGATATTTAAAAATATGTGTTAATTATCTGTGAAGTTTTCTAAAAGGAAGAAATATCAGACTTAAGGCAAAAAGTCCTTAGAATCTAAAGGGATTTTATTCTGAAAACCTGTGGGTTTTTGTTATTTTTTCTCCACTGAAACTTTTTTGTCGGTAAAACATTGAAATGAAGTTGTTTGAAGACAGCTAAATTTTCTGCAATATAACGACAACCGTTTATGGCAGTTGTTTTTAATAGTTGTTTTACTGCAATACTATTTGACCCCATATTTGTTAGTTTAACCGATTGAGTTTTGAAAATATTTGTTTTCCCATATATTTTTTTTATGAAGAAACATAAAAGCTTGGGTGTACTGATTTGAGTTTAGAAAAAAATTGTCATCCCAAATATGACGCTTTAAATAACACTGTGCAACAAATTTGTGTATCTTGGACGGGACCAATAAAAAATTAAATTATACCAATAGAAGAATAAAACACCCGAAGGGTTTTGAAAACTTAGCTCGAGTTTTTTTTTATGGCCCACTTAAGTTTTTAAATTTTTTTCAAAGGCGTTTTGAATAAGTCAAAAAAATATTATTAAATCTAATTCTGAGGTTAATAATGTTAAGACATGTCTTTAGTAAAATTTTCGAGGATATTTAAAAAAGGGCCGAAATGACCCCCAAAAATGGGAGATAAGGAGTTTATATGATCTAAGAAAAGAACCGCCATCAAATTTCACTGAAGACATCTTTTAAAAAATTTGAAAACTTAAGTGGGCCATAAAAAAGGACTCGAGCTAAGTTTTTAAAACCCTTTAGGGGTTTATGTTCTAAGAAATTCTAAAAATTTTTATTATGTTCTAACAAATTACAGATTTTTTTTTAACTTTTTAAACTCTGAAGATGTTTTTTGTGAAAAATTGGATGTAAATTGAGATTTTCTTCTTATATAAAAGTAGTTCTAAAAATGTTTTCTTCTTTCAGAATTTTTTTTTTTTAAGAAAAATTATGCAGTTCTAAGCAATGTTGAAAAATGGCACTCTTATGCCACACATTACGACCCATTCTAATATTAAAAGTAGCAACAATTGATGTTGATTCTATAACATTTGATTGTCATAATTATGCAAATATACAGTTGCTGAAAATTAATATTTAAATATTTCCTCCACAATTCATCATGTATAGTTCGGTTGTATTCTTTGTCGACAGCAATGAATGTTAAATTTAACCCCCATTAGGATTCATAAATATTATTGGTACGTGATTAGTAAAAATATTTCAAGTTGGTATTGAAAAAATAATTATTAAAAAAATTATTGATAAAAAAATTGTTTTAAATATACTGCTATTAAAATTACAACAGTATTCGGATATAATTTGCTACTAATAGCAAGGTTAGGTGTCACAACCAGGGTTGCCAGAATTGTTGGGTACAAAATCGTCAAAAATGTACGATTTTTATAAAAAAAATCGTCAAAATCGTCATCCCATTTGCAGAAATCGTCAAAATAAAAAGGTATGTTTATCATTGATTAAAGATTCATTCAAGCGATGTCCGCCCGTATGTTGAAGACATGATGCAGTCCAAACCAAAAGAGCTAAATCCATGCAGTTTTGCACAAATATATCTTATGGTCAATGGATGGTTCAGTTTGAAAATTTACAAAACCAGACCAGGGAGAACAAAGTTCCCACTGGTAAAACTGAACCTACACTCAAAAAAAAGTGAACTAAAATCTGGAAAAATTAACTCACTTTTGAGAAAAAGAGGGAATGATTTGGGTCAAAAGATTTTTTTTCTTGGATTTAGTTCATAATTTTTCCAAAAATAAGGAAAACAAAGTTATTTAATTTTAAGCCAATTTTAACTAAAAAATGGGAAAAATTATATTACACTTTAGTTCATTTACATTTTAGAAATAGATTGGGTCTAGACCCTGGACCCATGGGTTCGGACCCCACGGGTCCAATCCCTGTTAACTCGAGACCCCGTTGGGTTCTTTAAGGGTCTCCATATATTTTGACCAAAAACTTGTGTCCGTTTCGCTCTACCTTGCTTAGTTTTTGAGATACGGTAATAAGGGGTCTGATAGGGTCTTGAGAATCTTAAAAACTGGATAACTCAAAAACTATTAATCGGAGGGCTTTCGGGTATTTTTCGGAAGTGTTCTACGAGTCAAGAGCTACAAAAATGCCGTTGGACTTTTTCTCGTGTTGGCAGCGTTTACCGAGATATGTGCATATATAAAATCTCGGGAATTTCAAATTTTAGATCTAAAATTAGGGTCTTGAGACCCCGACAGATATGCAGAGCTAAGCTATTCCATATTTTTATACCCTCCACTTACTGATAGAGGGTATATAAAAGTTTGTCATTCCGTTTGTAACTCATCAAAATATCGATGTGGGACCCCATAAAGTATATATATTCGTGATGCCCGATCGATTTTAAGACATTCTAGCGATGTCCGTCTGTTTGCCTGTGGAAAATGCTGTCACGGACAAAATATTGCACAAAGATGACTGAAACTTAACATATTTGTTGGAAGTTCTCCCGAGAACTTTGGTATTGCATTTAAGCGATATCGGTTCAGCGGTTCAAAAGTTATGAACGAAAATGTAAGCACAACTCAAAAATTTCAGTACATTCAATATAACCTAAAAATACAAAATGCTTTAATTCGGCTTCTGGTTGACATATGGGAACATAATTGAACACCAAATGGTATTTAAACAAGTACGAACATATTTTTTTACAAAAAATAAAAAAATCGCGGATTTTTTTTTTGCCAAATTTTTTTTTCGCGGAAAACTTTTTTTCAAAATTTTTTTTTTCAAAAGTAATTTCCTTTTAAATAAAGTTTTTTGCAATAATCTTTTTGAAATTGTGGAGGGTATCACTACATTCGGCAAGGCCGAATTTAACTTTTTTACTTGTTCTTTATAGTCTTTCTTTTGAAAATTTCATCCGTTTCGCTTAGTTTTCGAGATATCGACATTTTGAATTTTTAACTAAATTCTAAGAACTTATTTACTAAATTCTCAGAAGTTATTAACTAAATTCTAAGAAGTACACTTCCTCAATTCAAAGAAGAGAAATACGATGATGTTTTTTTTTAGTAAATTTTAACTAAACTTGAACTAAATTGTTTTTTAAGAAATAGGTCTTAAAAATAAAGATACGTTTCTTAAATTTGTGAAAAATTTCTTTGGCAGTAAGAATTTTTTTCCTAATATTTAAAAATTCCATTTAAAGAAAACTATAAACTAATTATAAGTAAATTAACTAAACTTTTTTCCTCATAGTTAAGAAAATTTCTCATTTTTTTGGGAAAATTTAACTAAGTTTTAGAAAAATTCATGATAAATTTTCAAAGACATTTTTTCCTTAATTTGAGTTAAGTCCGATTATCACAAGTAATAGCTCATATGAAAGTTGAATTCTTCTTGGAAATATTTATAAAAGCATATGGTGTTTTCGCTGAAGTGTTGCAAAAATTCAAAAACATTTTATTTTTGCGAATATTTAAAAAAACATGTCTTCGATTTAAAAAAGAAAATTTGTGATAAACAATACTGCTTTGTATAACATATCCAAAATTCAGAGTGGGATCCCAACGCCATCAAAACATATTCTGGTTTTAGTACGAGGTTCTTATATTTAACCTTAAAAAATTCAAATTTTATATTTCTTCAATATAAAAATTTTAATTTTCATAGAAAATTATACTACACTCAAAATAATTCTACAGTAAAAAAATTAGTAAGTGCGTTGGTAACCCAAATCTACTAATAAGTTACCAATTACCAGTATTACAGTAGTTTTTTTAGTATCTTCAAAGTGCTAAAATTAGTATTTCTTACTGTTTATGAGTAATTTTTGTTGGTAGTTGGTTTTACTAATTTTGTTACTATTTTTAGTTCATAAAAGTACTAATATACAGTAATTTATTAGGTTTTTAATTTATTTTTGTTGGTAATAATTCCGTAAGGGGGCGCTTGTTTACAAGCAGAGCTACCAACTGTTTTTTCTGCAAAATCGTTAAATTTTAATTCAGTGTTGCCATTATGTTACATTTCGGGTATTTGCTGGTGCTTTTTTGGTTTTGCCGTTTTTTAAATACGCGTTTTTAAAGATAAGGTATTTACGGTGTTTTTTCCATTTTTTTTAATTTGTGATTTTTATATTATGAATAGATTTTGCTGAAATTTGAAAGTTAAGCCCAAGACCTAATGAAATTGGGAAAATTTGATCCATGTTTGGACCTTGGCCTCATACAAACAACCCCTTTAAATTTGAATTAAGTGACTCTAACAATTGATTTAAATTGTGCCGATGAGGAACTTTCGGTTGTGGCGACTCGCCCCATTTGCTTGCCGACGGCGGCGTTTGCTCTCAATCGTCGGCTAATTTAAATTTTTGGTTATGGAGTTGTATTTTTGTAATGACGCAATCAAAATATGTATTTTTGATAGAGTTAAATAAAGAAAATTTGGGGTTTATTTTCGTAAAAATTTCAATACAATTTATTGTTTTTACAAAACCAATTTACACAGAATTTTGAACAACGATATGCGTTGTGATCGAATGTGATTTCATCTTAGGTGTGAATTAGGTATTAGTTCATGTAGTGTGAACGTGGCCTTGCTCTATACAGGATTAATGATTTTATGGGATAAGACTCAAAATAATGCATGAACCTTCGTAATGCATGAAAAATTAAAAAAAAAATTTAAGGCCTATGGTAAGCGGTAGGGAACAACTAGTACATTTTCCATTTTTCCATTTTTTGTGGCTATGCATTACATGGTAATGCATACCGTTACTCCCAGGAGATTTAGTCGCCGATATTCAGTTAAAAGAAGCATATTTCTCTCAAAATTGTTTTATATGTGTTTTTTCCAGTAATTAAAGATCTTAAAAAATATATCCAATCGGTCCATGTTTGGACTTTCCTACTTGTATTTGTGTAAAAACTTTTTGGTTCATATTTTCTAAATTTTTTTTACAACTACGTATTTTTTTAAATATTTAATGACTGTTGTTTTTTTAAACAATTTTGTTTACTGTCAAAATAAAGTAAAATGCATAAAAATTAAACTGATAAAATACCCAAACATTTCATTAAAACAGTTCTGTGGCTTGATAATTGAATGCAATAAAAAAAGTTTGTTTTAAATTTAATCTTAACCATTATCTTAATATTATTTGAGTAATATGAATGTAATATTATTTTTACTTTTGATTGTATCAGCTAATTTATTTAATTTATAATAAAAACAAATATTTTTATTTTTTTTTTTTTGCTTTTTATCCTTTTTACCTTAAAAAGCACATTTTCCATTTTTTTTTTAATTTTCTCTTTTTTCTTGGCGCTGATTTTTGTTTGGTAAATTTTTACCCTTTTCCTACGATTTTTGCGTTTTTTTTCATATTGATAATGGCAACACTGTTTTTAATAGCGACCAAATGCTCCTTCACAATTCAGCAGCAAGCAGCAGACAGCAAAAATTAAGAGTACACTATTTAATTATAATTTCACTAAAATGTCGTATTTTTTATTTCTTAACATTGCAAAATCACACATCAAGTTGCAAATACAATAAGTACTTTATAAATTTATAATTTATAATTAAACAGGTACTTTATATTTTTTGCCGTCTGCTGCTTGCTGCTGTAGTGTGTGCGAACACTACGTTTGCTCGCATTAACTGCAGTGCTACCAACGGTTTTTTTCTGTTTGTTTAGTGCGAAAAAGAATTAGAAAACGTAACAACGCGATACCCAGTCACGGAGTGTTTGTAAAAAAATATATGTTAAAATTATTTAATTAAATTGTGTTATTTTTATTTATTTTATTTATTTATCGGTACATCAGTACAACAAGAACAAGTCTTTTTATAGCACTGATTAGATGTTGTTAACATAAAGTGATATTAAGAACTAAACTAAAAACTTATAACTATTACACTTAACAATTAACATATAAAAAAAACAATAATAGTATAAACATAACAAAATATCATTAAAATTTTATTAAAGCATATTTAACTGAAGTGAGTAAAAATATGACGTTTAAAGTGACTTGCATTGCATAATATTTGAATATTTTGAGGAAGTTGATTCCAAAGTCGAATGGCATTTATAAAGAAATGTCTGTTGGATATTTCACTGCGGTATCGAAAAGTATTAATCTTCTTTCCCCTGTTAGACCTTGAGAATGTTAGTCTTTTGTGCAGATACTCCGGTTTTTTTGTAAAAATTATTTTGTGCAAGAATATAAGAGAACGGCATTTTAACAGATTATTAAATGACATATTATATATTTGTCTTGAATATCGTGAGATTCTGGCATAACGCTTAAGACCAAACACGTATCGAGCTATGTTATTGAATGTAACATTCAGTTTTTTCTTACTTGTTGACTTACAATTCAAGAAAAGTTCACACCCATACATAAGTGTTGGTATCAGGTAAGTTTTTGCCAATAGCATTCGGATTTTTAATGGGGTATAGTATTGTGTCATCCAAAGATTTCGTAACATTGCATACGTTCTTCCACAGATCACATTAATATGATCAGACCAATCATGTTGTTTATTAAAAATAATTCCAAGATTTTTTGCTGTTTCAACTATTTCAATCGCAGTGTTGTTTATTTGTATTGATGGTATGGGTTGAGGAATATGTTTGTTATTACCAATTATCATTGCTTTAGACTTGTTAGCATTTAGGCAAAGACCATTCCTAGAAGCCCAAGTATTAATACTGGCCAAATCTTCATTTAGCTTATCTATACACTCTACAACTCCGGATGGTTCACAACTGATAAAAAGCTGAACATCATCAGCATACATTTGGATTTCACAATATTTGAGTTGAGATGGTAAGTCATTGGCATAAATTGTATATAGAAGTGGGCCCAGTATCGAACCCTGTGGTACACCCCTTGATAATAAAGAACTGTTAGACACATTGGAGCAAGAGTATACTGCTTGGGATCTATCACATAGATACGACGATATCAGTTTTACTGATGTTGATGAAAAATTACACATGTTCTTCAATTTAAGGCAAAGAATAGAATGATCTACTGTATCAAATGCCTTAGAATGATCCAGTAAAACAAGAAAAGAGATTTGTTTATCATCAATTTTCATTCTTAATTCTTCAGAAACCTCAATTAATGACGTAATGCAACTGTGATTAGGTCTAAATCCTGATTGTCTGTCAGTAAGTAGTGAATTTTGGTATAAATATTTACTCATCTGTGTGTGAGTTAAACGTTCAAAAATTTTAGATAAATATGGCAATATTGCAATTGGACGATAATCTTTATTAGTTTTCGGAATCGGAATGATTTTGGCATGCTTCCACATAGTTAGATAAGTGGAGGCGTTATAATACTATTGTATACATGTGTTATATGCGGTAAAATGTACGGGAGTATTAGTTTTACAAACTTTGGATGAATTCCATCATGGCCTACAGATTCAGATTTTATTCGCAGCAAAGATTCAAGTACATCTTCTTGCGTAAAATGTGTGAAGTTAAAACATGGCAATAGTTGCTGATCATCAGCTGTAATACCGTTAGTGGCAAAAAAAGTAATTAAATATAAATGTTCTTTAATTATTTAAATATGTACATTAAATAAAATGCAATTAATAATAAAACTACATCAGTTTTTTTGTTAAATCGTTTTTTATTTCAATGATTGTGTAAGAAAAAAATTCAAGCTGAAAAAGAATATTATGGATACACACACGTATACAAAAAAAATGTATGTATAAAAAAAGCACCCTCTGTAGTAAAATGTTTGTACATACATTTGAACATGTATTGAGAAAATATTATTTATTTTTTATATTTTTAGCAATCGTTTACGTGTTACAATCAACGCTAAATTTTTTTAAACACCTTAAGAAGACATGTAATTAATTATATCTTATAACCGAAGTGAAATAAAAAATCATTTATATATATAATTTTTTTCTGATTTTTATTTACTAAAATTGATATAGGTAGTAGTTTTATTAACTAAAATTAGCAATTTTATTTACTAAAATTAGTAATTTTTTTTATTAAATAGGGCAAAAATTTGAAATATTTATGATTTTTTTAGTAATTATATTTACTAAATTTGTAGTAAATTGCAGTAATATTTACTGTTTTTTTAGTATTTTTCATGTACTACATATTAGTAACAAATTTTAGTATTGATTACCAATTCCTGCACTAGGTCCTTTTGGACTAAAACATTAGTACTCGTAGCTAAATTTTTAGTATTGAATACCCATGTTTTTTTTTTGAGTGTACATATTAAAATTTAAAAAAAAAATTCAAAATATTAAAAATATGAGAACCTCGTACTTAAAACAGAATATTTTTTGATCCTATGGAGATCCCACTCTGAGTTTTTAATACATATGTTATACAAAACTTTGTAATGTTGAAGAAAAAATGTCGCACATTTTTGGATTACGACCCATTCTAATATTCAAACTAGCAACAATTGTTGTAATTGATGTTGATTCTATAACATTTGATTGTCATAATTATGCAAATATACAGTTGCTGAAAATAAATATTTAAATATTTACTCCACAATTCATCATGAATAATTCGGTTGTATTCTTTGTCTACAGCAATGGTTCCCAACCTTTGATTCTCGCCCCACTGGGGGGCAATTTGAATGCTTCAGGGGGGCAACGTGCAAATTTTTAAGTTTTTTTTGTTTAATAAACTAAAAAGTTTTATTTTAGTTAAATTATTTAGTTAATTGTTGAAAACTTTTTCTAAAAACTTTGTTTAGACGATGATTTTAACAAAAAACTTGCTTAACCACAAGTAAATTTTAAATTTTAAAACAAATCTGAAAAATTTACAAATTTTTTTTTTTGAGTGTAGGGGGGACATTTTAGTTTTTTAACTTAAAAGTGGGGCATGGCGCAAAAAAGGTTGGGAACCATTGGTCTACAGCAATGAATGTTAAATTTAACCCCCATTCATTAATATTTTTAGTACGTGATTAGTAAAAATATTAATAGTTGGTATTGAAAAATTAATTATTAAAAAAATTATTAATAAATTATTATAATAAAAAACATTGCCAAAAACATACTGCTATTAAAATTACAACAGTATTCGGATATAATGTTATACTACTAACAAGGTTAGAAGTCACAACTTCATAAGCTTAAGTTCGTGATGATCAACCGCGGATACACAAGGGGCGGTTGATCATCACGAACTTAAGCTTATGAAGTTGTGACTTCTAACCTTGTTAGTAGTATAAAATTATATCCGAATACCGCGAATCAACCGCGGATACACAAGGGGCGGTCAAGAGGGAAAGGAAATATGCCACACCAACTGAACAGATTTAACAAGTACGAAAATTATAGTCGGTCATGACCGGCCATATAATACCCTACACCGGTGTTTCCCGGAAAATGGGTCCCAAATTCAAACATTGACCGATGGGATCTATATTTTGTTAAATCTTTAATAAGTGTAAAAAGCACCCAAAAACCAAGTTTTAGTGAATACGGCTTCTATTTGTTGCAAATACACCGCTTTAACTGAATATCGGGCGAAATTTGTATATGGAGTCCAAAATGATCCGATAATAATCAGATTTGATAGAGTTATTAAAGGTTAGGTTAGAGGTGGCCGATTCAAAGACTCCTCACATAGACCGGATGGTCCATAGCGAAACCACAATAATTCCTCAGCGACGCTGATAGAACGCATTTGTCCTCATCGCGAATTGTACTATTTGCCTTAGGTCGACATTCGACATTAGTCATGTCTGCCTAAAATGTGTAGTCGGGTTCTGGCCAAAGCAGGACATTGGCAAAGAATATGTTCGACCGTTTCTTCAGTGTTAGGTTCATCGCACCTTCTACAGCTTGCATCAGAAATAAGTCCCTTCTTCTTTCTATGATAACCTATTAGGCAGTGCCCGGTGATCACTCCAGTAAGTACACGGCAGTTCCATCTAGTGAGTGAGAGTAAGTATTCAGTTTTTCATAGATTGTAGCATGCCCATAATCTTCTACTGATCGCACTTGTTGTTAGCTCTCTCCACTTTCTATTAGCCATTGCAGTGTTTTGAATGTCGCATAGCGATCTGAAGTGCTGGATTGGTGGATCAATATGCACAGAAATACCAATACCATCAGCAGCTTGTTTCGCGAGCTCGTCCGCTCTCTCGTTTCCTTGAATACCTATGTGACCTGGTACCCATATTAGTTTCACCTTGTACATACTCCCTAAACTTTGTAAATTCTCGAAGCATTCGAAAACTACTTTCGACTTGATGTAAAAGCTTTTAAGAGCTTTTAGAGCAGCTTGGCTGTCAACGTAAATGTTAAATTCTCTGTTTGTCTCATCACCGAACTGTAAAGCCGCCCTGCTTATGGCAACTATTTCGGCCTGGAAAATGCTAGAGTCCAATGGAAGGATAAAAGTCTTCTCTAAATCTCGCAAACTCGTTTAAAAACCTGCACCGACTCCCATGGATTGTTTGGAGCCGTCTGTGAATATGCTAATAGCATTCATTGGGGAGTTTTGCCAGTTTGACCAAAATTCTCGAGTCGGAAATTCTACGTCGTATTTCCGGTCGAAAATAAGTTTGGGCACTCTGTAATCGGTGGCAATATCATTTAAATTGTCCATGTTACTGTGTCCAAAATTGCGTCGCCTGAATAAATTTGACTCTTTGAGACGAAGGCAGGACTTATAAGCCTCCCCCTTTGCAAAGATGTCAATTGGTATCAGGTGCAGTAGCGTGTCAATAGATTCAGCTGATGTTGTTCTCAGAGCGCCTGTGATGCATAAACCCATGAGACGTTGAATTCTCTGAAATTTTAAGTGCGTCACATTACGCTCCAGTGCGTTATACCAGACCATAACACCATACAGTAAGATTGGTCTTACTATAGAAGTATAAATCCAGTAAGTGATCCTTGGTTCCAGCCCCCAAGTTGCGCCAAACATTTTTTTGCATGCGTAGAAGGCGTTGTATGCCTTCTTGACCCTTTCTTCGGTGTTTTGTTTCCATGACAGTTTACTGTCTAAAATGATTCCTAAAAATTTCGCTTGGTTTGATAAAGGAATTCTAACTCCGTTTATCTCGACCTTAAACGTCTCTATTTTGTACCTGTTCGTAAAAAGTACCATTTCCGTTTTTTCCGGGTTAACGTTTAGGCCATTATTATTAGCCCATTTCCACATTTGCCTCAGTGACACTTCCAAAAGTTCCGATACTGTGCCCAAAAACTTTCCACACGACATAATGACAACGTCGTCTGCATAAGCTACCACTGTTGTCCCTTGCAATTTCAACTTCTTTAAAATGGGGTCCACTACTAAAAGCCAGAGTAGTGGTGACAAAACACCACCCTGTGGCGTTCCTTTTGACCTCACGACATGATAGCAGTCGACCTATCCATGTTATGATACATGGGTTGATCAATGCCGTCTCCATTGCGTTAATTATTGCCTCCATACTGAAATTGTTGAAGGCACCTTCAATGTCCAGAAAAGCGGCCAGTGTAAATTCTTTATCATGCAAAGATTTTTCTATAGTGTTAACTACAGAGTGAAGCGCAGTTTCTATAGATTTTCCCTGTTGATAGGCGTGTTGCGAATCAGAGAGGAAGTGAAAACCTAGATTTTCTCTTATGAAAAGGTCTAGAATTCTTTCTAGAGTTTTCAAAATAAAAGATGATAAACTAATCGGTCTGTAGTCTTTTGCCATTACGTGATTCAATTTTCCACTTTTTGGTATGAAAACCGCCTTAGATTTTCTCCATGATTGCGAAACGAACGTTAGTTGAAGACAAGCAATAAAAATGTCCATTAAGTGAGGGATGATCTCATTTGCACTATGTTGCAACATTGCTGGTAAGATTCCATCCGGTCCAGGCGATTTGTAGGGTTTGAAGGAACCTATAGCCCATGCCAGACGTTCTCTCGAGAACAAGTTTAAAGGACAAGTTAACGGTCCTATATGTTGATTTCCTGAAACCGAAGTTTCCCTGCAACCTGCAAAGTGCGTCCTTAAGAGTACGTCAACAGTTTCCTCTGCACTTTCGGTCCATGTTCCATCACCTCTTTTTAGCAAAAGTGGGGGGATGGATTTCTTCGTTAACATTTTTCTCAGTCTGGCAGCATCTGTAGTGTGTTCGATTTTACTACAGAGCTCATTCCAGCTGCTCTTTTTCGATTTCCTAATTAGCTTTTTAAAACTCTTAAGTTCTCTCCTGTAAACTGCCCAGTTATCATCATTGTTGTCTTTCCTTGCGTTTTTAAAAAGTGTGTGGATATTTTTTCTGTGTTGCGAAAGCTCCTTTGACCACCATGGTGGTTGAATCCTATTCTGTCGATACCTTACTGGACAGGCCTTCTCAAATGACTTGATTAGGATTGAAGAAAGGTTGTCATTTTTCCTATCTATATCGAGTTGATTAGTTAGTCGATTCCGTTTCAGTTTTCCTAAATCCGTAATCGCATTCTCCCGAAACATTGCCCAGTTAGCCTTTTCGGGATTTCTGAAAGGTTTACTTATACTTGCGTCCCTAGTTAATATCCTGAAGCTAATGTATTTATGGTCGGAGAAGGAGGCCCTATTGAGAATTTCCCATTTAAGTACTTCTAGACCACTTTTATTTGAGAAAAGTGTTAAATCTAAAACGTTTCGACTATTAGGCCCTATATATGTTGGTTCAGAACCACTATTCGCTATGTTCAAATTTCTCGAGTTGATATAGAGTAAAAGATCTTCCCCCCTATCATTTATATCAGTTGAGCCCCATACAGTATTGTGTGCATTAGCATCACAACCTATCACTAACAATAAGCCGTTTTCTCTCTAATAAATGTTTGAAGATCGGGAGGCGGTGCTTCCCTGTTATGTGCCATGTACGACGATATCAGATGTAGTGTCTAGAGTTTTTCACGGGAATTCCCGGGACGGGAATTCCCGTAAATTTTCGATCCCGAAATCCCGGGAAATAGAGCGGGAATTCCCGGGAATTTTAGTTTCTTTGAAATTGTTGATTTTCGACTTCTATTGATTATTTAGTAAGTGATTTTTTAGAGATTTTATTAAAATTCTTGATAATTGATGACAGAAACGTACGCAGGGACCATGAGGGCCCAAAAAGGGAGACATTCTAACTAAAAAATTTCATGAAATCTGAGACTTACGAAATGAAAAAAGTCTCACAATATCAAAATTTCGATAGAATATAATTACACAGTGAATCGAAATTTCCGAATCGGAATAGAATGAAACCAAAAGCAAATTAAAGTTTACATTTTACATAACAAAGCCATCAAGACGTTTTTTTAATTCAGCGCTAGATTATTTTTTACACGCATTTTAAAGCAATTAAAGCTTTTGTGTTCTAAACCTGTCCTACAATAGGGGCCCCTGGTCTAAACATAAGCTCGAAATTATATTAGCTACAACCGGTATGAATTTCGCTGCAATCGGTCCCGTACCTATTTACTGAATAGCCAAATTAATAAAAATAATCCACTGTTCACCGTTGCGTATGATTGTTATTTAAAGGCAATTACAAAATTAATCATACGCCGTATACAATTTTTAAGCAATTATTATTATAATTATAATAAAAGTTCACCAACTTCAAATGCGTGTAAAAAAATCTAGCGCTAAACCAAAAAAAAGTGTCGAGGGTTTTATTATGCTTTCATTTGCTTTTTGTTGGGCTGTGTTATCAGATCCTGATACTTTTTTTCAGAAGCTAAGAAATGTTCTTTCTGAGAACTGCATTATAAAAATTTGCAGTATGATTAATTGTTTCTTTAGAAAATATTTATGTCTCTGGACATGATTCTTTTTAAATCGATAAATTGATATAAAAAATGTGTAAAGGATGACAGTTTTTTTGAGAAACCAGGATTTTTTAATTTTTTTAATAATTTTTGGGGTAAATTTTCTTATAATTTCATTTCTCTGAAACAGTTACATTCAGTTTCAGAAACATAATAGAGAAATTCCTGTGAATCAGTTTCATTGTGTTTTAGAGGCAAAGCGTTGAAAACCAATTGTAAAAATGAACTGAAATGAATTAGAATAAATGATGAATTTTTATTATTAAAACAGATAAAGTGATGTGAAATAACATATTCCCTTAAAAATACCTTTAAATGATTTCGATATATTTGGACCGTTTTTTTTATAAAAACTGGGTAACAAAAATTGTTCTTTTTTTCTCGAAACTTATTTTTTTTTTCTGTTTTAAAGGTACTAAATAAGATTCTTATGGTGTTAATAAACATTATAAATAGTGTAATCGCATTCATAAGGTTTTTATATATTTTTTTGACAAAAAATTTGGGTTTTAAGTTATTGCGGGAATTCCCGGGATCCCGGGAAATTTAAAAATGAATCCCGCTTTCCCGGGAAATGAAAAAGTCCGGGAAAAGAAAAACTCTAGTAGTGTCCTATTCCCCATCTTGTATATTGCGATTGCTAGATCATTTGTACTATATTTTTGTAGAAGAAAAAAGTTTAAAGTTTTTTTAGCCAATATAGCAGCACGTTTTATACCTTTTGTTTGCGAGAAAATTAAATCGTACTCCTGCGTCGAAAGCCCTTGAATTTCGCCAGTGGCATTCACCTAGGGCTCTTGGATGAGTGCCACATCATATGACTCTTCTACAAGAGTCATGAGTAGAGCAGCTGAAGCCGCACTACTGTGATGCATGTTTATTTGCAGCACACGCATCATCTTTGGCATTATTAATGGAATTAGAGTTATTAAAGAACGCGTTTAATACACCATACACCTGCCGTTAAACCAATTTTAGCTTGTTATGAATTTTCTTAGATATTCAATTTTGACACCCGACAAACCAGAAAGATTTATTTAGCACATAGATTTTCTTCAAACCGACTTTGTTATCTTTGTAAAGGTTCAGCCTTTAAAGAAAAACCAAAAAAGCAGGTAATTTGTTACGATTTCTATTTTCTCCGATCATCCAAATTTTGATTTTCTTACTCAAAAACGATTTTTTGTCATATGTATGCCAATTCAAAGTTAATTAATGAACTGATTGGAAAATAATGTTTGTACAATTTGTTGTGAAAAATTTATCTGCGAAAACTTTATTATTTTGAGTGTATGGTAGGTTAGGTTAGGTTATGGTGGATGGCATTGGCAAAAAACCAATGCCCATAGAGGCCGACTTGTGGCCCATTATGATTCCAGTTTCCCTTCCTCTTCGATAAAAAGCAATAGTTGCATCTATGCATTCCACTTCGATAATTTGATAAACGCCAGTAAGGTCCATGGATTTATTCCTCGGATTTCATGTAAATTCTGAAAGAAGAAAGAGCCAAATAATTTAAATCTTCTAAAAGACAGTGCAGGGCATTCACATAAAAAGTGATAACTGTCCTCAACAGCTTCCCTACACCATCGGCATGTATCATCATTACCTCTTCCAATTCTTACCATGTGTTTACCCAGGGTGTTGTGGCCTGTAATCAAATTAATTACCATTCTCAGTTGTCTTCTATCCATATCAAGAAGAACTTGGCTATGGTAACTTTCATGTGATTCATCGAACTTGAAAAAATTTCTTTGTAATTATGCTACTGAAGTTGACGCCACTGTATATCAAATATGGTTTTGTTTTTAAATTAATTACATACATTCTTATATCAAAAACCTATTATTATTTATTAATTTAGTTATAACAAATTTAACAAGAAATCACTCAATATCACGCGTGTTCGAAATAACCACAATATAAATTTTCAATCTATGCCAAAAATAATATTTTTAGTTTAATTTATTTAATTTGCAATTTTATTGCTTTTTTATTGACCACATGGCTGGGGCTGGTATTTGGTATTTTTTATCCCATTATCTGGGGTTAAGTTATTAAAAAAATATGCAAAAAATTAAACTAAAGCGAGGCCAATAACCTGTTTTCTTTTTAAAATTAATTAAATCTTATTTTTTTTATTAATTTTATTTTTAATTCAATTTTAAATGAATAAAATGTTTCACAGACCTGATGCTGGGAGCTAAGCTATTGCAGAGTTATGAAAGAATTTATTCTTAAAACCGGAGCTTAATTTGGAATTTCATATATACTCACAATGGCAGTACCTCAACCCTTATAAACCGATTTGCGTCAAACTTAAAATATATACAAATAAGACGAATTTAAGGTTGGGGTGTCTCGGCTTATCGGCCATATCGGGAATTTAGGGGTTTAAAAAAATGGGTCAAAAATGGCGATTTCTGGATTTTTTGTGATTGGAGACAACCTTTCTGGATCCAACTGCAGGACTTTGAACTTTTTCTGACGTAAAAATGTTTTGTTTGCTTAGCAAAAGAACAAAAAACCTATAAAAAACGGTGTTTTCAGAGGTTGGTTTAGTTCTTAAAGGGGGAACTTTTTTTCCCCCTTATCCGATTTTTCCCAAGTTCGAACTTAACCAGCCCAATACCATAAGACATATTCGTACCAAAATTCAGGAGTCTATCTCTTTTATTTTGGACTGTATCGTGTCTTCCACAGTCGGACGGACAGACGGACGAACATCGCGAGAAGGTCTTAGAATGTCTTATACCTTCCATGCTGTGGTTGGAGGGTATAAAAAGAAAAGGAAAGAAAAGAAAAAGAAAAAAAAGAGGAAAAATTTAACTTTCTAAAGAATTTTCCAAAGGAAAAAAATGTTGAAAATTTACGAAAAAAAATTGTTAAATACACGTTGAAAAGAAAAAAAAAACAGGAGCGTATTTTTTTTAGGGGGGGGTGGGGGTTCGGTGATTGGAGACAACCTTTCTGGATCCAACTGCAGGACTTTGAACTTTTTCTGACATAAAAATGTTTCGTTTGCTTAGCAAAAGAACAAAAAACCTATAAAAAACGGTGTTTTCAGAGGTTGGTTTAGTTCTTAAAGGGGGAACTTTTTCCCCCTTATCCGATTTTTCCCAAGTTCGAACTTAACCAGCCCAATAACATAAGACATATTCGTACCAAACTTCAGGAGTCTATCTCTTTTATTTTGAACTGTATCGTGTCTTCCACAGACGGACGGATATCGCTAGAAGGTCTTAGAATGTCTTATACCCTCTATGCTGTGGTTGGAGGGTATAAAAAGAAAAGGAAAGAAAAGAAAAAGAAAAAAAAAGAGGAAAAAATTTAACTTTCTAAAGAATTTTCCAAAGGAAAAAAATGTTGAAAATTTACGAAAAAAAAATTGATAAATTACAAAAAAAAAAAAAATTTTGATAGTAATTTGTTTGTTGAAAAACAAAAAAAACTGTTAAATGTTGCTAAAATGGGATATCGAGACTTTTTCCAGTAATTTGACAAGGTTTTTTTGTCATCCTCGTTTAAAAATGATTTCATACATCAAAGCTCTGTTTTATTAATAATAAAAATGTTTATTTTTTAATCGTGATAACTAAAAAACAATAATTATATTTTAATCACAAAAAAGTGTTAATCATTAAAAACAAAATAATTATCAACAACAGTAATTGCCATGGAATTGAAAGCAGATTTCCTAATTTTTGGAATCTTTAAAAGTTTGTTAAAAATGCTGGAAGCTCAAACATCATAATTGTAAAAGATGATTAACATTAAAATGCCATGAGACAAGTAAAGTAGTAAGTGTAAAAATGATGAATATTATTGTATTGGATTCCCTTCAAATAATCATAATAAAGATGATGATGATGATGATCATAATGATAATGATGACGATGCTTGATCTGGACTGTCTGTAATATTTGTTTGGTTGTAGTTTTTGGTCGGTCAGCCGGTCTTTGGATTTTATTGTTAAAAGAAACTAAGGAAGGTTGTACGGGTAGTTTACATTTAGTTCATGGTTGTAATAAATTAACACATCAAGTTAATGCTAATTCGATATTTTTTGTTAATATTTATGTACAATAAAGTTATTTTAGTGTACACCTTTTATTAAGCAGATAGATTAGTTTAAAATAATTTACAGATCTATATCTTTAAGGTGGAATTAATATGCATAAATTAAAGTGTTAAATAAATGCACTGTAGTTTCTGTAGATGACCCTTTAAATAACAAAAATATGCATTTTTATTCAGTAATATGCATAAACTAAGTCAAAACAAATAAATATGTAGTATAATAGTTTTTACTTTTAGAGCTACTGCTACTTTGATTTATTACTTTAACATTTTTTGGAACTTTTCCGCTGGCAGTCCCAAGTTTCCCAAGTGTCCGGGAAAATGTTTGTTTTAGGGGGCCGAAAAAATATTTGATACAAATTTGAAGTCAATCGGATTAAATTAACCCGTAGTGCCCGGCGATCAGTGTTTTGGATTTTTAAAAATTTTTTAAAAAATTTTAAAAATTAATTGAGCTCTAGAAAAACTAATTTGGGTCAAATCCGATCATTTTAACCCTTGGTGCCCTTCGATCAAAGTTTTAAATTTTTAAAAAATTTTCACCAAAAACTCTAAACATTGATCAAACGGAAACAAAATTTTTTGATTTTTTTAAAAAATTTCTTAGTGCCAGTTTACAGAAGACGATCGATACACACGAACGAAAATTTTGCATGTGTTTTGTTATTGTAACAACAACAAAATACATGTAAAATTTTCGTTCGTGTGTATCGTTCGCCTTCTGTAAACTGGCACTTAAACTTAGCAAGAAACCGACATTTTTGGAAATTTTTTGACAAATTTCAAATGGCGATAACTCGAAAACCACTTGATTTCAGATATTTTTTGATATTCGGATATTTTTTGATATTCGTATTCAGCATGCCAAAATTAATAAAAAATAATGTATCGGTAGGTATTTTATTTTTTTATTTTTCGAAAATCCAAAATGTTGGTGACAATAGATTTTTAAAAGCATAATATGGTCACTTTAATCGATATTTCTATAAAAACACTGGGTAGGAATCTAATATTTTTTACATTTTTATTATAAAAATGGCTCCGATGTGTGAATTAAAAAAAAAATGGCTCATGTCTTAGGAATCGGAGAATCTTTCTAAAGAAAAAAATTTAGATAATATGAGATTTTTATACCCTTCAACTACAGTATGGGGGTATACTCACTTTGTCATTCGAAATATCGGTGCGTAAAGTATATGGGGCATTCCATGTGAAATCGGACACTTTGAAAAACTTTTTTTTTAGATTTTCCCAATTTGTTTACAGTTTTTAGTACCCTTCGAAAACTCCTTCGTGGTAAATTTTCAGATTTTTTTGATGACCCGTTCAAAAGATATCGAATTTTTAAAAATTGGTAGTTTGTTCCTTTACTCAAACTTCTTTTAATCATAACTTCTTCAATAATGGTCCAAATTCCATTTTTTTTTTTTTTTAATTTTTGTTTTTTTACGTACTTTTTTAAAAAAAAATCCCAAAAAATTCTTAAAAGCGCTCTAGTATGCGATTTTTAAGTTTTAAAATTTAAATCTCATTTTGAAAATGTTTGTACTCTTCGATTTTTTTGAAATTTTTTTGTGTAAAACTTCTATCAATTCTACAAATTTTTTGCCCAGGATCATCGTGGGATAACAATTTTTACTATTTTTTAAAATTTTTTGAAAAAATTTTATTGTAATTTTCCAATCTTAAAATCATTTCTACTGCTCTAATGGTGCGTCATAGAGGGGTCCTTTATAAGACCGATCCCCATTAATTTTTACGTCTTAACATTTCTTTGGAACAAACTTATACCCTATCTCCAATTTCTAAGGGGGCTCCCACACAAAACGACATTTTTTAAAATTTGTTCCAACCGCTCTAACTGCCCTAATAGTGCCCTTAGAGCAACAAAATGTATGACCGACCCACAATATTTTTTTAGTCCAAACATTTTCTCTGAACACACCTACCCTCTATCTCTAACTGTTAAGGCGGTCCCCATACAATTTTTTTTATTTTTTGTAAATTTGTTTTATTTCATCAGCTTCTACCGGCCCAATGGTGCGTCCGAGAGGGGTCATTAGTGAGACCGACCCCCATTTATTTTTACCCTACAACATTTTTTCAAAACATACCTACGCCCTATCTCCACTCCCTAAGTAGGCTCCCATACAAATAACAGTTCGAGCAAATTTTATAAAAATGTAATTTTGTATGGGAGCCTACTTAGGGAGTTGAGATAGGGCGTAGGTATATTTTGAAAAAATGTTGAAGGGTAAAAATAAATGGGGGCCGGTCTCACTAACGACCCCTCTCGGACGCACCATTAGACCGGTAGAAGCTGATTAAATAAAACAAATTTACAAAAAATAAAAAAAAATGTATGGGGCCGCCTTAACAATTAAAGATAGAGGGTAGGTGTGTTCAGAAAAAATGTTTGGACTAAAAAAATATTGTGGGTCGGTCATACATTTTGTTGCTCTAAGGGCACTATTAGGGCAGTTAGAGCGGTTGGAACAAATTTTAAAAAATGTCGTTTTGTGTGGGAGCCCCCTTAGAAATTTTGAGATAGGGTATAAGTTTGTTCCAAAGAAATGTTAAGACGTAAAAATTAATGGGGGTCGGTCTTTTAAAGGACCCCTCTATGACGCACCATTAGAGCAGTAGAAATGATTTTAAGATTGGAAAATTACAATAAAATTTTTTCAAAAAATTTTAAAAAATAGTAATAATTGTTATCCCACGATGCTCCTGCGCAAAAAAATTGTAGAATTGATAGAAGTTTTACACAAAAAAAATTTCAAAAAAAATCGAAGAGTACAAACATTTTCAAAAATGAGATTTAAATTTTAAAACTTAAAAATCGCATACTAGAGCGCTTTTAAGAATTTTTTGGGATTTATTTTTAAAAAAGTACGTAAAAAACAAAAATTAAAAAAAAAAAAAAATTTGGAATTTGGACCATTATTGAAGAAGTTATGATTAAAAGAAGTTTGAGTAAAGGAACAAACTACCAATTTTTAAAAATTCGATATCTTTTGAACGGGTTATCAAAAAAATCTGAAAATTTACCACGAAGGAGTTTTCGAAGGGTACTAAAAACTGTAAACAAATTGGGAAAATCTAAAAAAAAAGTTTTTCAAAGTGTCCGATTTCACATGGAATGCCCCATATATATTATTGATCTATGATCGATTTTAAGACATTTGTAGAATGTCCGTGTGTCTGTCCATCCGTCAGTGTAAGACACGATGCAGTCCAAAGTAAAACAGATAGACTCGTTAAGTTTGGAAGGAATATGTCTTTTGGTCCTAGGCAATTTAAGTTTGAAAATGGGCAAAATCGGACCAGGGGGAAAAAGTTCCCCCTTGAACTACTTAACTAACCTTTGAAAAACGCCATATTTTTACAGGTTTTCTTGTATTTTTGTTAAGCAAATGAACCAATTTGATGTCAGAAAAAGTTGAAGGTACTGCATTTGGATCCAGGAAATAAAAAAAAATCGTTTTTTTTTGCCCGCCCTTTTGTGGGCGTGGATATTAAAAATTTGTTTAAATAATGATAACATTTTATTACTTAAGCTCAAAAAGCATACTTAATAAATAAATTTGTTAACATTTATCGCGTGGGTTTATGTGTCCCCCAATGACCCATACTAACCCCCCCCCGCCAAAAAAAGCCCTGCATTTTTTTTTTTTTAATCTAATAGTTTTTCTATTAAAAACTCAGAAATTTGAAATCTGACCATTTATCTTTAGAAGAAATGTCTAAGAATTTAAGAATTTTCTATCGAAAATGTTTCTGTATCTGAAAATTTTTCAAAAAATGTCCAAAAAATCCAAAAAATTTTTGATTCCGAAATATTTTTCGTTAAGAAAAAGTTCTTAGTTTTTGAAAAAAATGTTCGATAAAAAAATTCAAAAATTCTTAGAATTTTTTTTTTATTGTTTAAGCCCTTATGACACTACATTTTTTTTGTATTGGATTGATATTGACAGCAATGTAAATCACATTAGAGCACAGTATTACCGACCCCGGTAATGCTGTTCTCTAATGTGATTAGTATGCGGTCAATTTCAATTTAATACAAAAAAAATTTAGTGTCATAAGTTTCTTTAAAAATGCGTTGTAGTGCCGCAGCAAAAATAAATCGATATTTTGGGAGCACTGCTTCTTTTTATATTAGTAGTGCATCCAAAGAGCGCTCTTCAGGATGCAGTAAAAATTTAACTTTTGTTTGGAAGCTATCTTAGGGAGTGGAGATATGGGTAGGTTTGTTCTATAAAAATGTTGGGGGGCAAAAATTAATAAAAGTCTGACTTATATTTTACCCCTCTAGAAGGCACCATGGAAGCGGTAGGAGGTGACGTGATAAAACAAGTTTATAAAAATTGTATGCAGACTACCTTAAGAATTGAAGATAGAGGGTATATGAGGCATTCCACACCAAATGTCCCGCTACAGAAAAACATGAGCCCGTAAATTTCTGAAAAGGTTGTTTGGATAGCCCTATATGGAACTAACAAGGGAAGTATCTCAACCCTTATGAACCGATTTGCCTGAAACTTAAAATATATATAAAAGAGACGATTTTAAGGTTGGGGTGTCTCGGCTTATCGGCCATATCAGTGTTTTAAAATTTCGTTGTCCCCTTATGAAACAATGTGGACCTCCGGGAAAATTTCGATATCTCCCGAACTAAGAGGAATATCCTCTAGAGCAAAAATACGTGTCGACTTATTTTTAATAAGGATTATTTCGTATTCATATGGACATCGTAGGTCTATGTTTTCACATAAATACCCCCTAAAATTTACACATTTTCATGAAAAAAGTATTTAACAAAGCCAAACTTTTACAAGGTTATGCCACCGTTGGATAGGCATTAAAAAAACCTTTCTTCTCATATGTAAACATCATATAGTTTCTTAGAAAGAAATGGCTGAAAAATCCAAAAAACGATTTTTTCGCCATTATTTGACCCATGTTTTGAACCCCTAAATTCCCGATATGGCCGATAAGCCGAGACACCCCAACCTTAGAATTGCCTCTTTTATATATATTTTACGTTTCATGCAAATCGGCTCATAAGGGTTGAGATACTTCCCTTGTAAGAAAATTGCGTTTTTGGTTTTTCTAATTTTCAAAAACTGGGCTTAGAAGGCGTGGTCAAATATTGGAAAAATGGTCAAATTTGTGGTGAGTTGCCTTGATTAAATATTTATCACATTAAAACGGAATGCACCACAATCTCAAAAATTTACCTTCTTATATACTTAGTTTTGTATGGGTTGTTGATTAAAATTTTCAGAACCCGTTCTGAAATTTTCCATTTTCAAAAAAGTCAATTTATCAAAAATCCGGCAATTTTTTTTTAAAGTTTAGATGTTTTTCCATCTGCACAAAAAAAAAAATTCAGACACGCGGTTGTCGTTTTTTTCGAGAAAATCGCATTTGAATTTTAAATTTCATAACAATTTTGTAATTTACTTGTATTTTCTTGTTTTAACGTTGCGAATGAGTAATATTAAATGCATAAATATTACTCATACGCTCTGTTAAAACAAGAAAATACAAGCAAAATACTAAATTGTTATGAAATTTAAAATTCAAATGCGATTTTCTCAAAAAAAAACGAAAAACGAGAGTCTAAATTTTTTTGAGTGGATGGACAAACATCTAAACTTTAAAAAACAAAATTAAAAAAAAAAAAAATGGCCAGATTTTTGATAAATTGACTTTTTTAAAAAATATTATGATGTGTTACCCACACTGAAAAAAAAGACATAACTAAAATTTATGAAAAAATGTCTTTGAAAATTTATCATGAATTATAATAAAATTTTGTTAAATTTAACTAATGGGAAATTTTTTTAACTATGTGAAAAAAAGTTTACTTATAAAAAGTTCATAGTTTTCTTTAAATGGATTTTTTTAATATAAGGAAAAAAATCTTACTGCCAAAGAAATTTTCCACAAATCTCAGAAATGTATCTTTATTTTTAAGACATATTTAAAAAAAAAATTGTTCAAGTTTAGCTAAAATTTACTAAAAAAAAACATTTTCGTTTTTCTCTTCTTAGAATTGAGGAAGTGTACTCCTTAGAATTTAGTTAAAAATTCAAAATGGCGATATTTTGACAACTAAGCGAAATAGAGCGAAACGGATGACATTTTCAAAAGAAAGACAACAACTAATATACGGAATAGTCTAGCTCTTAAATAGCCTAGCTCTATCGGGGGCTCAAGACCCTAATTTCGGATCTAAAATTTGAAATTCCTGAGATTTCATACATGCACAATGTGCATTGTACATATCTCGGTAAATACTGCCAACACAAGAAAAAATCCAACGGCATTTTTGTAGCTCTTGATGTAGAACACTTTCTCAAAATACTTGAAGCCCTCCGACTAATATTTTTTGAGTTATCCATTTTTTAAAATTCTCAAAACCCTATCAGGTCCCTTATTACCGTATCTCAAAAACTAAGCAAGGCAGAGCGAAACGGACAAAAGGTTTGGGTCAAAATCTTTAGCGACCCTTAAAGGACCCAATGGGGTCTCTAGTTAACAAGGTTTGGATTAAATAACTTTGTTTTCCTTATTTTAGGGAAAATTATGAACTAAAACCAATAAAAAAACCTTTGGAGCCAAATCATTCCTTCTTTTTCTCCGATTTTAGTTAATTTTCCCAGTTTTCAGTTTACTTTTTTTGAGTAAAGTAAAACTTACCTTAAACAAAGAAAAAAAAATAAATTTTGTTGATGCATTTGTAAATTATTCGCAAATTTCATTATAACATTTTTAACATTTACAATTTATTTAAAAAAATGATTTGTTTAACTTAACTAATAAATCAATACGACTTATTTTGAGTTAATTAAAAATGTTGTTGTTGGGTATTGTAATAGAGGTGGCCATTAGTGTCGATGATACCAGTAGTTTGGACGGCATGACCAGTAGATCCATCACCACCGAAACGAGAAGCCAAACTAAAAAATAGATTAAACAAATAAAAATTATAACATGTAAATAAAATTTAAAAATAAAATGTCTTGTAAATTAATTTAAAAAAAAAATAGAAAAACATATTGCAATTCATTGTTTAACTAAAATTATTACTTAAATCAATATAAAACACTTGAGTGTACAAACATTTAAATGTTATTACTTACCCAAAATCGGGTGAATGTGATTGAGATGTATGGGCTGTGAAGTACACTGGTCCACCATCCGATGACACCGATGATGATGAAGATGATGAATGTGATACTTGTCTACGTAAACGCCTCAAGTAATGAGCAGTCTAAACGAAATAGACACACAAAAGAGATAAATAAAACAAAAAATAAATTAAATAAACTCAGCAAATGGAAGTTTGTTTAGTAAGTACTTCATAGTACATTCATAAGTGTTCGTTTGTATTCAAATATGTTAATTAAAGTCTGCATTTTTTTTTTATTTTTGTTAAATTTTTATGTTTTATCCCGGCAAAAATATTAACTCTCTAAAGATTTTTTTATACGAAAATCTAAGAATTTTTCTATAGAAAAAATTTTAAAAGGTATGATGAAAAGGAAAGAGGAAAGGAAATAATCTAAAATTTTAAAAAATATTTTGAAATCTTAGAATTTTCCTAAAAAAGTCTTAAAATCTGAGAACTTCTTTAATGGAAAAATCTAAAAATTTTGTTCAGGAAAAATTTTGAGAATTTTTCTATAGAAAAAATGTATAAGAATCTGAAACTCACACAGAAAAAAATAAAAAAAATATTTGAGTAAATTTTTAATACTATTGAGTAAAAAATTACTCAATTTTGCACCAGTAAACGATTTAATAGTATTGAGTAAATTTTTAATAAAAATTTATTAAATGTTCGAAAAAAAATTTGAGTAAATTTTTAATTGACACAATTAAAAATTTACTCAATTTTAAAATATTTTAAAATATTTTAGTTTATCTATTTGATTTCATTGAATACATCCCAGGGATTGTACAAAAAAATTCCTGGTTAAATTCCTTCATCCAGTTAGTCTCTGGAGCAATTTGAATTTACTGGATTTCAAGAAAATGTGTTTTTTCAAAATTTTTGTCTAATTTAGAGCTGTAGGCAACATTTTACTCAAAATTAACCAACAGTCATTTTCAAATAGTTGTTTTGGACCATAATTACTCTGATATAAAATAATAGGCTTTTTGGACAACATTAACCCTTGCCGGCACGCGGTTTAAAGTATTCCCCAATGAAATTTCAGAGAAAAGTTCTTAATTTTTTTGACGAGGACGTGGTGGAATGTCTAATCTAATTTTTTAAATTTTTTTTAACCCATTTCGATCCTCTGTTGGAAGGTGGAATTTCGGGTAAATATGGTTACAAACGTTAACACAGAAAAAAATATCGTGAATTCAAAAGTAACAAAACAAATTGTTAGCAACTAACTTCCAGTTCAACAACGTTTTTAATTGTATCAACAATGTATATAGTTAATGTGACAAAAATTCAATTTAATTTCCAATTAAATGCATCAATTAAAATCATTGTTAAAAAACGCACAAAAAGCGCATTAATAAAACAGACACTTTATAAATTCATTTAATGAAGCTCAAAAATATGTGACTAAAGCTCGGTGGTAGTGTGCTAGACTCAAATGATGAACATTCCGGGTTCGCTGCCAGCTGGCGGAAACATTTTTTTATTTTTATTTATTTTTGTTTCAAATTATTTTTGTTTTGCTCTTCTGGAACACCTTTTATACGCGTTGAGTCAAGTGCAATATATATGAGAAATAGCACGGTGGTAGTGTGCTAGACTCGTACCATGTTAGTTGCCGGTTCGATTCCAGCTGCCGCTAGATGTTTTTTTTTTTTTTAGTTTTTTATATTATTTTTAAATAAAATAACATTAAAACTGGTTTATTTCCTTTAATATACGCGTATAGTCAATTAAAAATATATACAAGGAATAGCACGGCGGTAGTGTGCTAGACTCGTATCATGGTCATTGCGGGTTCGATTCCAGCTGCCAGATAATGTTTTTTTTTTTTTTTTTTTAATTTTTAGATTTTTTTTTTTCTATTTTTAGATTTTTTTTAAATAAAATGACATTAAAGCATGTTTATTTCCGTTAATATAATTTATTACAAACTTTTCAAATAATTTCATTGTTGATACAACAATGAGTTTAATTGACAAAAACGAGTTGATATTTTTTTAAAAAGTTACAAAAGTCAATGTTGTATTGACAAAATCCAATGTAGGCTCAGTTTCAATTAAATGTTTAATTGTATTAACAATGAAATTAATTGTATTGACAAATTTTTTTTTTCTGTGTAAGTCTCATCTTTCTGCAATTGAAAAAATATCCCCACTTTACCACCGCAATTTATATGCCCATGAAATGCAAATCAGCACAGAAATTGTTTCAAGCAAAATCGAAAATTTAGCATTGTTTAATTTTCGGCTTTTAATTTTTTTGATTAATTTAACATTTTTTTAGATTTAACTTATTATCAAATTCCACTAATTTAAATCATTTTGAAACTATTTATTTTAAAAATAATGAAATAAAATTATAAAATAGAAATTAAATCCAAATATTAAAATTGCATAAAAAGTTCAAATGCAGGTTTTTCTGGGATAACGACACATTGAACATTTTTTTTGACAAGATTTTTGAGATCTGCGGATGGAAATTACCCTAAAAAAGTACCTTCTTCCAAAAAAGAAAATTAAAATTGAGTCTTGGTCCAAAATGGGTTAATTTTTTTATTTTTTATTTATAAAAAATAGTTTTTTTCTTTTTATTGATAAAAAAATAAAACAAAAATGGGATCAGACATTTCACCACGTCCTCGTCGTTGTTTCTGAGAGTGAAAAAATTATTATTTCATAAGTAAAAAAAGTCCAATTTGACTATGAGCAAAAAACAGCTCTTTGAAATTTTTTGGGCCCTGGTTCAACAAGGGTTAAAGATGTCTTTCAAGAAAACTTTGCATAAATGTATAATTGTTCATTATTTGAAGACATACACAATTTTAGATTGAGGAATTTCAAAAAATTTAAGAACTTTTCTCTGAAATTTCTACACAAAAATTTTTTTATTTTTTTTTAAATAATTTTTTTTTCAATTTTTTTATTTTTTTTTTTTTAATTATGTCCATTTTTTCAAAAACCCCAATTTTGACCCGCGATGCGCGAACAGAAGACATGGACAGATTTTAATCATTTTGGTTTTAAAATGCTTGTATTTACTTAAACTAACTTTTCCGCACTATTAATAGTTGATCTGAGCACTTCATTGGAATACGCACCACCCTAATGTTTATGTCTCAAAAACATAGAAAAATTTTATAAAGACGATTACAAACTTTCATATACATACACAAAAAACTATAAACTAAACGAGAATTTAAAAAACTATGAGAGTTTAAAAAAAATTAAAAAAACTATTAAATTTTTATTAAATTACTTACTTAAATTGTTTTTAAAATATTTAAGTAAATTTTTAATTGCGTCAATTAAAAAATTACTCAATTTTTGTTTTTAAATTTAAACAAGTGATTGCTCAAATTTGTTTCCTCTATATTTTTTTCTGTGCAGAATCTGCTGTTGTATCTAAACAAAAAATTTCTCCGAAAATATTTCAGAATCTAACACTTTTTAATGAAAAAATGGTACATTTTCTATAGAAGAAATATTTCAAAATATATATGAAAATATATTAAAAAGAATTAAAGTCGAAAATTGTTTATATCTCAGATACTTTCTATAAAAAAATGTTTATCTAATAATTTTGGTGTAGGAAGAATGTTTCGGAATCTCAGAATTTCTTATAGAGAAAAGTCTCCGACGATTTTTGTCAAAAAAAGGTTTTAGATTCAGAGAGTTTTCAATAAAAAAAGCTCAGAACCTGAAATGTTTTCTATGAAAAATAGCTCTAAAATTTATCATTTTTCTTTATCACGAATTTTTTAAAATATTAAAATTTTTCGGTTGGAAAAATGCCTCAATATTAGGGCGGAGCTACAAATGCTCTTTCGCAAATTTCGCTTGTGCGATATGCGGGATTGGTAAAAATAGATGCCAGAACGATGTGGTTTAAATTTCAGGAAGATCGCACTTTATCTTGGGGTCCCCTTTAAGCGCTGAAGTTTCAACTTTTCTAAGCCAAAGATCATTTTTTAAAAAAATTGTCAAAATTCAAATTTACAGCAAAAATTTGATTTTCTGGTATCTCCAAAATGTATGCATATTTTTCGACCTCTGATTTTTGGAGGTAAGCGGTATTCTATAAAGCTGGTATTTAAAATCTAAATAGATGTGGTTAACTAGACGTCATACAATTAAAAATTTAGAAGATCTGATCAAATTTGAATTTATGACAATTTTTTAAAAAAATGCTCTTTGGCTTAGAAAAGCTGAAACTTCAGCGCTGATGGGGGACCCCAAGATGAAGTGTGATCTTTCTGAAAATTTGACCACATCGTTTTGGAATCTCTTTTTACCAATCCCGCATATCGCCCAGCGAAATTCGCAAAAAGGCATTTCTCGCTCCGCCCTACTCAATCAGAAAATTTTTCTATATAAAAGTTTATTACACTCAAAAAAATAAAACTGTAAAGTTAACAAATTTTTTTTTTGTTAACTCAAGTTTACTGGCTTTTTAGCAAATTTTTAGTTAAAATCAGCGTTTTAACTACTTTTTTTAGTTAAGTTCAATTTACGAAAATACTAGTTTTGCACAAATTTTGAATTAATTTTTTTTGTTGACTTCAAAACTGAGTTTACGAATTTTTACTAATTAATTTGCTGATTTTTCGTATCAAATTTGTTAAGTGAAATTTCTTGTGTAGCCTCCTATGCAAATCTCATAAGTTCTACTTAAGCTGATGAAAAAACAGAAAAAATAAACTTGTAATTTTTTACGAAATATTTTGTAAATTTTAGTTTACGAAAAGTAACAAAAAGTTTAGCTGAATTCAACTAATTTTTTTGTTAATATATGTACATAAAAACGTTACGAAATTTCAGCTAAATTTTTAGTTAAAGTTATGGTTTTTTTTGCTACATTCATTCTACGAAAAGTTAGCTAAATATTTTTAGTTAAATTAACTAAAAATTTAGTAGGCCCAAAATCAGGTGCTTTTTTAGTTAAATTTAACTAAATTTTTTGCCAACTTTACAGTTTTTTTTTTTTGAGTGTAGAATCCGAGAATTTTTCTAAAGATGCACTATTTTAAACTCTAGAGCTTTTTATGATCAAAATGTTTCAAAAGCTCTAAATTTTTCTATTGATAAAATGTCACATGATCTTAAAACATTTCTTTAATCAAATGTCTCACAAAAATTTTAAAATCAGAAAACTTTTCTGGGTAAAACATCGGTCTGATATTTTTCCATTGAAAAATTGTTTCAGAATCTAGGCCTAACTCGCGAAACTTGGAGCAGATGGCATAGGTACCACCATAATGCTTTCACCGCCACTCCAGCATTACAAACTAAAACGAAATACCCTTACTGTCGCCAAGGCAAATCGAAGATGGAAGGAACTTAGGACAAGTCGTATAAGCAGAATTTTATGGCCACGCTATGATTTAGGAAGAACAAAATTCTTACTAACACTTACGAGAATAGAATGTCGTATGTTGACAGGTCTAATAACGGGACACTGTCTTGTCGGAAAACATGCCAAGAACATGAATCTTATTACGGACGCAAGCTGTAAAAGGTGCGAGACACCAGACGTCGAGGAGACCATTGAACACATCCTGTGTCACTGCCCGGCTTTGGCACGAACTCGACTATCAATTATGGGAAGTTCACAGTTCGAGACTTTGGAGGAAATTACGAGGATAGACCTGAAGAGTTTGAAACAGTTCGCGATGAAGGTCAATGTATTTAGTTTACATCGATAAGCGGAAAGAGTTTTGTGGTATCGCTATGGACCAACTGGTCTATGCGGAGTGCCCATCTGGCACCGCCACCCTAACCTAACCTAACCTAGGCCTATCAGAAAAATAGAGATTTGTTTAAACATTTTCTAAATGTCTATAGAAAAAAATAATACTAAACAAAAGATATACACTCGAAAATCTTTAATTATGTTGCAAATCCGTCTGGCATGTAAGAAAAAATTTTGTGAGTAAAAAAAAAATTCCTATAAATTAAAATTAACGATTTTTTCCTATATTTAAGAAAAACTTCTTTAGCGGCAAGAATTTCTGTTATATATATAAGGGAATTCCATTAAACAAAAACTATGAACTATTTAGCAGTACATGAACTAAGGATTTATTAACTACTTTAAATGAAATTGTGTCCCAAAATTTAGTTAGGTCTTTTTTTTAGAGTATCAGAAAACCTGTAAATACTTTCTTCACTGGGCTTACATTTTTACATATTTTTTGTATATTTCTCTTTTTTCTATATTTAATGTGTTTGTAGTAGATATTTTGTAAAACTAAATGAATGAACTGTTAAGTACTTTGTAATAAAACAAGCAGACGTTGTATATCTCTTCAGGGTCCGGATACAATTTTGTTTGATTATCTTAAACAAATATTATTATAGACAGGACTAATAAAAGATGTGGAAAAATGCAGTACAAATCAACAAATGCAGTCAAAATTATAAAATAAAAACTTAAACTTAAATTCTAATGCTTAACAACAACGGAAGATTTGCTTGTGGAGAAAAAAATACCAACATTTTTTTTTAAGTAGGTTTATTCTAGCTCGAGGTAATTTTTTCTTTACTAAATAAAACTATGATATTCTCATAGAATAATTTTCAAGAAAATTATTTTTCTATTTTAAAAACATTAATGTTGGTAATTTTTTTACAGAATTTGTCAGATTCCATTGTCAAGACTATTTAGCAAATATAAAAACCCTGGAATTTAAATGACAAATCGCTAATGTTCCAACAATAATATAAATACATATTCAACTTTACCCTCATTGAGAATTAGATAAAGAAAATTGCACATTATCTTAGTTTAATCACGACTGTGTGTTTTGATAACATGTTTCAAAATAATGCCATAAATGCCTAAATCTTTCAACACTGTTTTCAAACCTCTACACTCAAAAAAAACTTGTCAAATTACTAGAACTTGTCAAATTACTAGAAATCTTCTTGTAAGTTTCATCGCGTCAAAAAAATGTAAATTTACAATTTTTGTGGTAAAAAGCTGCTTGTAAAATTACAAAATTATTAATAAACAAGTAAAAAAGTTAAATTCGGCCTTGCCGAATGTAGTGATACCCTCCACAATTTCAAAAAGATTATTGCAAACAACTTTATTTAAATGGAAATTATTTTTGAAAAAAAAAAAAAAATTGAAAAAAATTTCCGCGAAAAAAAATTTTGGTAAAAAAAAAATCCGCGATTTTTTTTTTTTTTTTGTCAAAAAATATGTTCGTACTTGTTTAAATACCATTTGGTGTCCAATTATGTTCACATATGTTAACCAGAAGCCGAATTAAAGCATTTTGTATTTTTAGGTTATGTTGAATGTACTGAAATTTTTGAGGTGTGCTTACATTTTCGTTCATAACTTTTGAACCACTGAACCGATATCGCTCAAATGCAATACCAAACTTCTCGGGAGAACTTCCAATATATATGTTAAGTTTCAGTCATCTCTGTGCAATATTTTGTCCGCGAGAGCATTTTCAACAGACAGACAGACGGACAGACGGACAAACGGACAGACGGACAGACGGACAGACGGACAGACGGACATCGCTAGAATGTCTTAAAATCGATCGGGCATCATGAATATATATACTTTATGGGGTCCCAGACCGATATTTCGATGAGTTACAAACGGAATGACAAACTTATATATACCCTCTATCACTAAGTGGAGGGTATAAAAACTTGAAAAATAATAAGGAATTCTTGTCAAATAGGAGGTAGCAAAAAAAAAGTTACAAACTTTTCTTGTAATTTTATAAGGTTGTTTTTATTTGAGTGTAATATTGTTATATTTAAAATAAAGAAAAATCAAAAAAATTACTACATTAGAACTTGAGGAATAAAAAAATGGAGAATTTCAATAAATTTCAAAAATGGGACTCGTTTTCCTTAATCAAGTGGGGTGCCACTCGTCAGATGCCTGGGGAAGTTGTAATAACTTAGCTGATTTTCAACCGATTTTAGTTTTTAGTACCTCATTAGAGAGACATTTTACTCCGAATCAGAATTCTGTAACCATTTAAATTCAAACATAGCTCCAAATATCGAAAACATTGAAAAAATCGCCATTTTTTTTATTACTCAAAAGTAACTTGGAGTAAAAGGCTAAAAATTGATATGAAAGTTGTATTTAAAATGTACTAAAATATATACAAAAATGAGCGAAATCGAAGGGGGTCGTGTTCGAAAATGCCACAATATTAATGAAAAACAAAATATTTAAAAAAAAAAATAAAAAAATTCAGTTTCACTAGATTTTACCTACAACATTTTATGAGTGTATTGCCTGCTCTCTACAATACGTAGCAAGAGAATAAATTTCGATGCTCTCATGTACATATTAATTTTACAGCATTTCTTTAATTTGTTTACATTTTCTGAATTTCAATTGTGATTTCTGAATTTCAATAGCGATTTCTGAATTTCAATTGGGCTTTTTTGAATTTCAATTGTGATTCTGAATTTCAAATTGGGCTTTTCTGAATATCAATTGGGGTTTTCTAAGTTTCAATTGGGCTTTTCTGAATTTCAATAACGATTTCTGAACTTAAATTATGATTTTCTGAATTACAATTGTGTTTTTCTGAATTTCAATTGGACTTTTCTGAATTTCAATTGTGCTTTTCTGAATTTCAATTAAGCTTTTCTGAATTTCAATTGGGTTTTTCTAAATTTCAATTGTGATTTTCTAAATTTCAATTGGGCTTTTCTTAATTTTAATTGTGATTTTCTGAAGTTCAGTTAGGTTTTTCTAAAAGTACGTAAAAAGATTAAAATTTTAAGAACAAAATCGGAATTAGCACCATTATTATGAGTAGAAGAAGTTTGAGTAAAGGAACAAACTACCAATTTTTATAAATTCGATATCTTTTGAATGGGTCATCAAACAAATCTGAAAATCGAAGGTACTAAAATTTGTAAACAAATTGGGAAAATTTATGTTTTTATTTTATTTTATTAAGAATTACAATATTTTACCTAGCCGAGAACTGGTAACAATGACCTTCGTCTCGTTGTAAAGAAACAGACCAAAACCTCTGGTGGAAATTGAACCCACAACTCCCAGACTCATAGGCTAGCACGCTACCAACTAGCCTTCTGGGCGCCTTAAATTGGGAAAATCTAAAAAAAAAATTCAAAGTGTCCGAATTGACACGGAATGCCCCATATATTATTGGTCCATGGTCGATTCTAAGACATTCTATGAATGTCCGTCTGTCTGTAGATAACACGATACAGTCCAAAATACAATCCAAAGCTACAATCCAATACTTTGGCAAAAAATTATCTTGTGGTCTTGGGTAAGTTAAGTTCGTAAATGGGGAAAATCGGACTAGGGAGAAAAAACTTCCCTCTTAAGGAACTGAACCAGCCTCTGAAAAACGCCTTTTTTTACATGTTTTTTTGTATTTTTGTTAAACAAATAAAACATTTTTCTGCTAAGGAAGTTCAAAGTCCTGCACTTGGACACAGGGGATTAAAAAATATCGTTTTTTCGGCCCGCCCCCATTTGAGGACGTGGAAAAATATCGTTTTTTAATCCCCAGTCCCCCTTTGAGGACTTGGAAATAAATAGTTTAAGTAACCAAAAAGTCCCCGAAAAAAACGCTCCTGGTAATTTTTATTGTGGTAATAAATGTTGGAGGGTACACTCAAAATAGATTCTCTGTCCAATCAGCAGAAAAATCAGCTGAAAATACGCCCATTTTGAGCCATATGTGGAATCTGCTGATTTTAGCAGACAAAGTATGCTGAAAATTTGCCATGATTATCTAGGTAAAATAAACAGATAAATCTGTCAAAACAGATGAGAAATCTGTTAAGACATTTTCTAGAAAATTTTTGTTTTTAGAAAATTTGTTTTCATGAAAACTTTAACAGTTTTTGTTTTTTTGATTTAAACTTCAAATAAAATGTTTCTGTAAAATTAGCAATATAATCTACTGATTTTTTGTTTGTTTAAGTTTTGTCAACTACACTGTCCGACAGCCAATATTAAACATGAACCTATGATATACGTCTGAATGTAATGATAAAATAGAGTAAAACTGCATTTACAGTTTTTCATTTCGTGGTCATGTTTCCTTTTAAAAGGACTTCAAATTTTTAAAGGATGAAATTTTGAGAAGATGACATTTTTAAAATATTTGTACTTGTTTTCTAATGTCACTATTGACTGCAAATGAAAGAGGAGAATCTTAACTAATTTTTCCATTTTTTTATTTTGCCATATCAGGAAACAGGATTTAAATAATGTCCTTTCAAAAATTTATCAAAATATTTTGTAAAAAAATTTAAATGAAATATACAAAATTTTTAAAGGACATTACAAAGCTGTGTCAAAATAATAAAATGGGAAAATTAGCGTCATCTTTAATTTGACAACTAGTGGCATCCTAAGACAGGCTCAAAAATTTAAAAATTATTTTACAAAAATTTATTCTCTAAAACTTTGAAGTCCTTTTAAAAGAAAATAGGATCACGAAATGAAAAACTGTAAAAGCAGTTTTAATGCATTTACTCTCTATTTTCAAACTTTTTGTATCCAGTTCGTGTTTAACGACATATTTTTCTTTTTTTCGGACGGTGTTAGTAGTCTCAAAACGTTTTAATTGTACAAAAACCGAAAATAATAACGGTTTAAAAAAACAAAACTTAAGAAAGTTTTCTTGAAAAAATTATGACAGCAAACTATTTCTGTAAAATTACAAAATAATCTGCTAAAAATACATATGTTTAAAAAAATCGTTTTGATTGCATAAAAAAAACAAAAAAAATTAGCACTTTAAAAAAAAAACTAAGAACTTTTTTTGAAAAAAGAATGACAGCAAACTGTTTATTTTAAAATTCAGTAAAGAGAATTAGTAAAAACGCAGTAAAATTTCTGTTATTTTCTAAAACTGAATGAAAGAGATCTTAGTAAAAATATCCTTAGCAGAAAAATCTGTTGAAAGTCGTTTTACAGATTTTTTGAAAGAGTTTTTCTTGTGAGTGTAGGAACAAGACACTGTGTTGCTTGCCCAACTTTTCTCATTGATTTTTTGTCCCGCCCAATTTTTAGGTGTGAATATACAAAAACAATTAAACTAGTATTTTTTTACATTTTGGAGGGTACTATCAAAAGAAAAACTCTGTCTAAAAAATCTGTAAAGTGACTTTTAATTAGATTTAGCAAACTTGGATATTTTTAATAAATGTACATTTTTTATAAAATCTCTGTCATTTAGTTTTAGAAAATAGCAGAAATTTTACTGAGTTTTTACTGATTCAGTTTGCTGAATTTCAACATATTTTTAGCAGATTATTTTTTATTTATACAGAAATATTTTGCTAACGTTCTTTTTCAAGAAAATTTTCCAAGTTTTTTTTCGAAGTTTTAATTTTTTTTTTGTTTTTTTTTTATGCAATCAAAACAATATTTTTAAACATTTTTTTAACATATTTTTAACAGATTTTTTTTTAATTTTACAGAAATAGTTTGCTGTCATCCTTTTTTCAAGAAAATTTTCTTAAGTTTTTTTTTTCAGAGTGTTAATTTTTTTTTTTTTTCGTTTTTTAAACAATTAAAAAGTTTGAGACTAATAACACTGTAAGTATAATTTTAACTTTTGAAATGACAAACCAAAACTCCTAAGCACGCAAACTTAATTTTGGGTCGTAAAATCCAATGACATTCATCGTTTTGCCAGATCAGGTCAAAATCAAGAGATATTTCGCTTTAAAGTTGTGCGATTTTATAGCGAGTTTTTATTATATCTTTCTAGGAAATCCTTTAAAAACTCTTTTAAAATTACTTTATTCAGTATTAAGTAGTCGAAACTCTACTCTAACAATGATGGCCGATCAGTTTAGGCGTGTAAAAAAAATATTTTTCTTAAATTTTTCAATTTTCTTAAAAAACAATAAAAAATCGCTTGAAAATCACGAACTTAAAAATTAAATATCTCTTATTTTGACCTGATCTGACAAAACGGAGAATGTCAATGTGTTATACAACCCGAAATTAAGTTTACGTATCTCGGCTTTTTGCTGTGTCAATTTCACATACTTACAGTGTAAATGACAAAAAAAAAAATTTAAGTTTAAATTTAAAAAAAAGTTTTCATGCAAAAACTTTTTCTAAATACAAAAATTTTTAGAAAAAGTCTTAGCAGATTTCTCCGCTGTTTTGACAGATTTCTCTGCTGATTTCACTTAGATAATCATGACAGATTTTTAGCAAACCGTGTCTGCTAAAATCAGCAGATTTCGCATGTGGCTCAAAATGGGTGTATTTTCAGTTGCTTTTTCTGCTGATTGGACAGAGAATTTATTTTGAGTGTATAAATTAGAGATGGATGGAGTGAGTGTGCGTGAGTAAGATTTTTGCGTACGTCGATTTTTTTTCGTTATTTATTTTTTCTTCGTATTTCTTTCGTTTCAAAAAAAGCAATAAAAAAATTTAAAAATTTAGCTAAACTTAAGATTTGGTCCCGAAAAAAGCAAAAATGCCGCAGAGTTTTGTACTCTTGCCCAAAAAATTAAATCATGATAATGTTTTACTTAATAAAAACTTTTTACGAATAACCCTCACATATTTGCAAAAAAATATGTAAGATTAAAAAAATAATCGGAAAAAAATAACTCCAAGAAATTTCTCAAATTTATCAATATTTACAAAAAAATTGGAAAACTACAGAAAAACTATGCTAATTTAACAGAGTTCACCGTACTTTTCCAGCTAGCAACATTACTTGCTAATTTTACTAAAAAACTCTGTAAAATGATTTTTATAAAAAAAAACTGTTAATTTACAGAAAATATTGGTTAAATATTAGCGTCTTTTGACAAAAAAAACTCTGTTTTTTATTATAAAACTCTGTAAAATGTTTTGGACAAAAAAACTGTTAATTTACAGAGTCTGTAGTAAAATATTGGTTAAATAAAGCACCATTTAGCAAAGAAAAACTCTGTTAATTTACATATATTTGTAAAATGTATTTGATGAAACCAAAATTTTATAGAAAAAACTTTGTAGTTAAATGCAGTTTATTTTGGAATTTTCTTTTTTAAGTTTTCTGTGAAATTAATGTTTAAAATACCGACGAAACTTAGTTTTTGGTTACAAAAAATACAAAGTATTTTGCTAAAATCTATATTTTTGCAGAAATATTTGTTAATTATCTGTAAAATAAAGATTACGAGGTTAAAACTAATATAACAGATAAAACTTTTTTGTCACAAAAAATTCAAAGTATTTTCTTTAAATCTGTATTTTGACAGAAAACTCTGTCAAATATCTGTTGAATTGAGATTACAGTCATTTTATGTATTTTTAATGTATTTTACAGAGTTATTATTTTGAGTGTAAGAACAAATCAAGAAAATACAAAAAAAATGAGTCAGAAAAATGCAGATATATTTAGAAAAATTCACAAAATTCAGAAAGAAAAACAACTAGAAAATTTAGAAAAATCTGAATGTACATATATTTTTTTTTTATTTATAATTAAATAAAAAAGTATAAAGAACTAATGCAAACTAATTTTTCCTTAACAACAAGAAATGTACAAGCTAAAAATGCCGCTGAGTTTTGTACTCTTGCCCAAAAAATTAAATCATGATAATGTTTTATTTAATAAAAACTTTTTACGAATAACCCTCACATATTTGCAAAAAAAATATGTAAGATTAAAAAAATAATCGGAAAAAATTAACTCCAAGGAATTTCTCAAATTTATCAATATTTACAAAAAATTTGGAAAACTATAGAAAAACTCTGCTAATTTAACAGAGTTCACCATACTTTTCCACCTAGCAACATTACTTGGTAATTTTACTAAAAAACTCTGTAAAAGGATTTTTATAAAAAAAGCTGTTAATTTACAGAAAATATTGGTTAAATATTAGCATCTTTTGACAGAAAAAAACTCTGTTTTTTTACTATAAAACTCTGTAAAATGTTTTAGACAAAAAAACTGTTAATTTACGGAGTCTCTAGTAAAATATTGGTTAAATAAAGCACCATTTAGCAAAGAAAAACTCTGTTAATTTACATATATTTGTAAAATGTATTTGATGCAACCAAAATTTTAAAGAAAAAACTTTGTAGTTAAATGCAGTTTATTTTGGAATTTTCTTTTTTAAGTTTTCTGTGAAGTTAATGTCTACAATACAGACAAAACTTAGTTTTTGGTTACAAAAAATACAAAGTATTTTGCTAAAATCTATATTTTTGCAGAAATATCTGTTAATTATCTGTAAAATAAAGATTACGAGGTTAAAACTAATATAACAGATAAAACTTTGTTTTTTATCACAAAAAAATCAAAGTATTTTCTTTAAATCTGTATTTTGACAGAAAACTCTGTCAAATATCTGTTGAATTGAGATTACAGTCATTTTACAATGTATTTTACAGAGTTATTATTTTGAGTGTAAGAACAAATCAAGAAAATACAAAAAATGAGTCAGAAAAATGCAGATACATTCAGAAAAAATCACAAAATTCAGAAAGAAAAACAACTAGAAAATTTAGAAAAATCTGAATATATATTTTTTTTTATTTATAATTAAATAAAAAAGTATAAAGAATTAATGCAAACAATTTTTTCCTTAACAAAAAGAAATGTACAAGCTAAAAAAACTAAATAAAAAAAAAAAAATAATAAGTTGCCAGACCACGGATTCGATCAGCGAACCTTCTGTTTTCCAGTCTGGCTCACTTCCGCAAGCCCACCGTAGCTCTTTTACATAGTGAGTTAAATTTTGATATGTTTCTCTTGCTTGTAGATACATATTCCATTTTCAAATATACTGGTTAGTATTGCCATGTGGTAATATTTTATTGGAAAAAATTTGCGATGATGGTAACAAATCTAATTGGAAATGCGATACTTGGTTTGGCAATACTGCGTTAATCGAGTGACACCTAGCGCCGCTAGGTGTCACTACCAGAGCTATGTATTTTTTATTTTATTGATTAATTTTAAATTATTGTCGGAGTTTAAGGTTGTAATAAAATGAAAACTATAATTCTAATTTTCTTTTTTGTTTAATCGTTAGCTTATATAGTCAAACTGAGGTGGCGTCCTGCAACTTTTTTAAAATTAGACCCCAGCCTAAAAACATTATCATGTTAAAAAAAAACTAAATAAAAACAAGTAGAAAAGTTAAATTCGACTTGGCCGAATCTATGAATACCCTCCACAATGCCCTTTTTAAGTTATAGTAAATTTTCTAGAGTGAAAAAATAACATTTTTGATTAGAAATATTTTATTTTGTTTAAAAAAACTTTTTTTATTAACTAGTTTTTGAAAAAAAAAAAATTTACTAAATTTTTTTTTGGGTGTAAAATTTTTTTTGAGTGTAAAATTTTTTTCAAGTGTATTTTTTTTTTCTTTTAGTGTAAAAATATTTTTGAGTGACAAAAATGCGTTGTAAAATATTTTACCAATGTTTTTAAAACCTGTTTAACGGGGTTTCAACACGTGAATTTAAGGTGAGGCGAATCTGAAATTTACGGTTATGCTAATAACTTTTGAACCACTGGACCGATTTGGCTGAAATTTAAAACGAACCGGACCAGAGGAACGGCAAATATATATGCCACACTTCAGCACCCTCAGAATTGCCGTTCGAAAGTTACCGTGTGTTTTATCTCGTAAATTCCAGAAAAACCCTTGCCGAAATTCACTCATTTGCTTATAACTTTTGAATCACTGGACCGATTTCGCTGGATTGCAATACCAACCTGACCAGGTAAATGCCCAACATATATGCCAAACTTCAGGAGCTTCCGTAAAGTCTTTCAAAAGTTAGCGTGTTTTCAACAGACAGACAGACAGACAGACGGACGGACGGACGGACATCGCTAGATCGTCTTAAAATCGATCGAGGATCATGAATATATATACTTTATGGGGTCCTAGACCAATATTTCGAGGTGTTACAAACGGAATGACAAACTTATATATACCCTCTATCACTAGAGTGGAGGGTATAAAAAAAATAATAAGTTGACAGACCACGGATTCGATCAGCGAACCTTCTGTTTTCCAGTCTGGCTCACTCCCGCAAGGCCACCGTAGCTTATTTAAACAATGAGTTAAATTTTGATATGTTTCTATTGCTTGTAGATTCATATTCGATTTTCAAATATACTGGTTAGTATTGCCATGTGGTAATATTTTATTGGAAAAAATATTTTATTGGAAAAAAAATCTAATTGGAAATGCGATATTTGGTATGGCAATACTGCGTTAATCGAGTGACACCTAGCGCCGCTAGGTGTCGCTACCAGAACTATGTGTTTTTTTATTTTATTTATTAATTTTAAATTATTGTCGAAGTTTTAGGTTGTAATAAAATGAAAACTGTAATTCTCATTTTCTTTTTTGTTTAATCGTTAGCTTATATAGTCAAACTGAGGTGGCGTCCTGCAACTTTTTTAAAATTAGACCCCAGCCTAAAAACATTATCATGTTAAAAAAAAATTAAAATTTCGTTAATCTATAAATTTTGCTTAAAATTTTGTATTGTTTTTCAAATTTTAATTTTTGAAATTTTTTTGTAAAAATAAGAGTTTTGTGAGTGTGAGTCAACGTGAGTGTGAGTGAAGCTTACGTGAATGCACGTGAGTGTGAGTTGTATTAAATTAACTCACGTGGTTATGAGTGAGTGTGAGTAGAAAAAATATGCTCGTTAGTGAGTGTGCGTGATCCAAAAATTCCTGTCGTGAGCGTGAGTGAGTGTAGGTCAAAAGTCATTAACGCTCCCATCTCTACTATAAATTATTCGGCACTGTTGAATTTATCACTCTCAATAGTTTTTTAAGTGCAATTTGAATGAAACCTTATATATTTATTGGTGTCAAAATCGAAATTTGTGTCAAATCTCTTACATATTTCTACAGTGACTCGCAGCTTATTTCGTGTGTGAGATATCAGTTAGCAATCCATTTAAGACAAAGTTTCCAATAATACACCTAATTATTATCAAACGAGTATCTTTTTTAAAAGTGCTGTGTAGGTAATTTATCGAGCTTTAATTTAAGCTTAATGGCGTCCAGATTGAGTTAATATTAATCGTGCTACGAGGGTCGAAATGGAAATTAAAATTATTGAAAGACGTTGGTTAGAAAATTTCTTAAAAATACTTTTAGGTCGATTTTTCCCAAGCTCAAACATTAAAAATTTAAAAAATTGTCCAATAGTATATAGTCATTTATCAAGTAATTGTTCCAATGACCCAAACAAAAATCAAAATTTTTAAAATGCAGTCGAAGAAATCCGAATTTTTTGACCTCCAATTCTTTTGACCACCAATTTTTTGTAAACAAAGGAAATGTTCAATTATTTTTATATCTCTTTACTATACACTTAGGTGCACTAAAATTATTAAACAATTAAATCTTTTCTTTGTTTACCGATAATTGGTGGTCAAAAGAATTGGAGGTTAAAAAATTCGGATTTTTTCTACTGTGTTTTAAAAATTTTGATTTTTGTTTGGGTTTTTGGAAAAATTATTGAATAAATGAATATTAACTATTGGACTATTTTTTAATTTTTTTATGTTTGAGCTTGGATAAAATCGACCTAGAAATATTTTTAAGAAATTTTCTAACAAAGGTCTTTCAATAATTTCAATTTCCAGTTCGACCCTCGTAGCACATTTAATATTTAGACAATCTGAACGTCATTAAGCTTTAATTAAAGCTTGATTAATTACATACACAGGACTTTTTACAAAAATACTTATTTTATAATAATTAGGTCTATTTTAGTTAACTTTGTCTTGAATGAATTGCTAACTAATATCTTTCATAAGCTGCGATCCACCGTATGTATTTCATTGTATCTACAACATATGGAGATTAAAAAGGGGTGTGAGTTTTAAACCACCCATTTTTAAATTATTGCAAAAATTTAAAGTTTTTTTTTTTTTTTTGGTTTAAAATTTATTAAGTTTAATGATCTTGTTTTGTACATTTGTACTACTAATTGCTTAAACACCAATTTGCTTATTAAGATTTGCTTGGTGCTAATGTTGCTACTTTCGGAATTTGCAAATCATGATTTATATACCTACTTTTTCAACTACATTTTTCAACACTTTTTTACGATCTAACTAAAACTAACGTAATACATCCGAACCCTGCATATGAAAAAGGTTATTGTACTAATAAACTTACGTGTGGATTTACTGGATGTAAATTAGACTTCTGTCCATTAGAGTCAAGTGTATAAAAGGCCTTTGGTATAAAATGACCAGCATCTAAATAAAGAAGTGATAAAATAAAAACACTCAAGTTAATTAAAATTTTAACTTCTAGGAAATTGTTAACAAAATTTGTGTTAAGTTAATGATTAAAAATTAAACACTAGAATTTTTATTATATTCTTTTAGATTCTTTTTTGTTATATACAACATTGTTCATGAATTATTTTACCAAATATAGAGATGATGTAATTCTTTGGAATTAAAAAATTATATATTTTTTTTTTTAATTTTAAACTTAACACAAAAACAAATACATAAAGTTAACAAGTTAAATAAATAATTATTTTATCTTAAAGATTCATCATCATCATATTTAATAATGATCACGATTGATGAGTATTACCAGATTCAGCCATAACGACTGCCAACACAGCTACCAAACACAAAGTACACAAAGCAAATTTCATTTTTGATTAATTTTTTTTCTTTAATTAATTTCAATAATTTTTTAACCTAAAAGTATAAAAAAATTTAAATTTTATTTAGTTTTTATAATTATTAAACAATTAATCCACAGTTAATCCACTATACAAAAGACTTAAGAAACGAACTTGGTTTCAAAAGACTTAAGAAACAAACACAATAATTAAAATTCTCTATTCTTTTTCTTTTTTTGTAGAATATTTTTATTTCACGCGCCACAAACTTACATTAACTACCGTCGAAAGTCAACTAAACCTTACTAAAGGTGAGTAAGAATTTTTATACAAACTTCAAGTTGAAGTTTATGGCCAAATCTATTGGAGAATTATGAAAAAACAAATAATAAACAAACAGTTAAATAAAAAAAAATCTCAAACGCAGATGTGGCTTTAAAAGTTCTACGTCAACATTTTTAAGTTAAACAACAACAAAAAAAATTGTTTAACACATTTAATAAACAATGAAAAAAAAAATCACACTAGAAATTTTGTTTTATCTACCAAAAAACCAAAAAAAAAATAACTAGTTGCGAAAAATAAATAACAGATTGTACAAGAAACCGGTTTTGAAATTTTTAAAAGAATAGATTTTAGATTGTTATTTTTAAAATAGAAATGTTTAATTTCTTTCGAATTTAGAAAGAAAGTTATAATGTTTTGGGGGCAAGAGATTTGTTAAAAACAAATTTGTGAATTTATTGAATGAGTCGGTATAATAAAGAATATAACACCGTCCGACAGCCAATATTAAACATGAACCGGATGATATACGTCTGAAAGTAGAGATCAAATGGAATAAAACTGCATTTACAGTTTTTCAATTCCTGATCCTGTTTCCTTTTAAAAGGACTTCAAAGTTTTAAAGAATACATTTTGTAAAATATTTTTGAAATATTTTTACATGTGCCTGGATGACACTGGTGATGGCAAATGAAAGAGGAGGGTCTCCCCTAATTTTTTCATTTTTTATTTTGCCATATTAGAATAAAAGGATGTGAATAAAGTCATTTGAAAACTTTATCAAAATATTTTGTTGAAAAATTTGAATGATATTGAAGGATAAATTTTTGAAAGGACGTAACTTACCTCCTTTTTCCTGATATATAAAAGTAATAAAATAGGAAAATTAGGGGAGATCCTCCTTTTTCATTTGCTAGCCCTAGTGGCAAGTACAAATATCAAAAAAATAGTTTATAAAATTTAATCCTCTAAGACTTTGAAGTCCTTTTAAAAGGAAACAGGATCACGAAAAGAAAAACTGTAAATGCAGTTTTGCTACACTTAGTATTTAGTAGGGCTGCCAACCCTGAAATCCCGAATCCCAAAATCCCGGGATTTTCGTCATAAAATGAATCCCGAATCCCGTGATTTTTACGCTCAAATCCCGGGATTTTTGAAATATTAAAAATGTATGAAAATTTATTTTAAAAAATACAACTTTGTTCAATTATTGTTACATTTACATCAACTAATTGAAACTAAAACTTTGTTGAATTTTCAACGTAGCTGGCCACGACTTTAACAGAGCTGAGAATTCTACACAGGCTTGCTGAAGAATAGTCCAACGAACTAACCATTAAGCCACAGTCACGGAGCCCTTTGACCAAAGTTTGCAGATTTTGGAGAGCATTTTCTAAAAAACCGAAACTTTTATCGAAGGGCGCCACGGGTAAATTAAATCCGATTGTCCTTAAATTTATACAAAAAAATGCAAGTCTAATGTAAAGGGTGTCCAAAATTGAGGTATCATTTTAATTTTAATGAAAAAATTAGTTTTTTTTCAGATATTAAAAATATTTTTATTTCAGTTTACTACAAATAGGTTCCGTTTAAAAATAAAAAAATATGTGGGTCAAGTGAACCCCCTTACAGGCTCGGCAGGCTCCCAATATTTTACCAAAATTATGAAACACGTTTTTCAATAAACTATTGTCAATGGTTGATATGTGTTTGATAATGTTGGTTTCAAGGTATTGAACTGTTGTGGGATTATTGCTGCACTCTTTCGATTTCAAAAAATCCAACAAAAAAAATCTAAATGTGTCAAATCACACGATCTTGTTGGCCAATTTACTCCTCCTCTGCGAGAAATAATGCGATTTTCGAACTTGTCTGTCAAATGATCCCTTGTTTCTCTTGCAGTGTGACACGTGACATTATTTTGTTGAAACCACATATTCTCTACATCTGAATCATCAATTTTCCGCCACAAAAACCTTCAGATCATCTCCCTGTAGCGATTTCCATTGACCGTAATCACATTTCCATTTTCGTTTTCAAAAAATATGATCTGATGAATCCTCCGGACCACAAACTACACCAATCCGTAACTTTTTGGGGATGAAATGGTTGCTCTAAGATAACTCTTAGATTCTCTTCACCCTAAATGGGACAATTCTGCTAGTTGCAGTAGTCATTGAGCTGGAAATGGGCTTCGTCGGTAAAAATTATTTTTTTAAAAAATTCTCATTTTCTTCTTTCTATTTTTAAAAAAATTTTATCAACAAAAACACGTTGTTCCTTCGTGTATCGTTTCATATTAACTAACCGGAATGTATTTAGAATCTGAAAACTAAAATTCAGAATAAAAACTACAAGTAGAAAAAAATGGCAGCAAAATTAAAATGATACCTCAATTTTGGACACCCTTTATTATATTATTAACTTTCTCCTTTAAATAGTTTTATTATGTTAAATTTTCTTTAAATTAGTTTTAAAATTATACACTGCAACGACCAAAATCGGAATGGGATGAAACCAGAAGCAAATAAAAGTTGTCATTTTCCATAACAAACCCCTCAAAGCTTTTTTTAGTTCATTGCAAAATATTTAATAATAATTACTTGAAAGCTGCATAAATGGCGTATACTTAAATTTTAAATTGCCTTTAAATAACAATCAGAATAATTAGAAATCATTTTTTTAATAATTTCGTTGTAGCGAAATCGACCCAAGGGTTTTCGTGGGAATCAAACCCACGACTCCCTGCTTAATAGGCTAGCACGCTACAAACTCACAGTAGCCCCCTTAATATGCACAATAAAATTGAAACATGCCCTAAAAAAAATCAGAAAAATTCTGTAAATCCCAATTAAAAATCAGAAAAGCTCAAATCAAATTCAGAAAAGGCCAACTAAGTTTTAGAAAATACCAATTTAAATTCTGAAAAGCTTTATTGAAGCTCTGCAAAGACTACTTGAAATTTAGCAAAGCCCATTGTAAGTTCATCAAAGCCAAATAGAAATTCTAAAAAACTCAAATGAGATTTTCTGGATTTCAATTGAAATATCTAAATTTTGTTTCATTTTAAAAATTCTAAAATCGTTTTTTTTTTGTTTTAAACATATTAATTAACGAATCATCATATTCTTCTAAGCGCCATTCGTGTTTAATTGTTAAGATTATGTTTAAAAATATCTTCTACGTACATAAGACGGAAACGTATTTTAATCATTATATGTTTAAGGTTTTAAAACCAGTTAATGAATATTCTTGGTTTATTTCCATACACTCAGAATATTTTTGCAGTTACTACATAACAGTTGTTTAATTACAGTACCATTTTAACCATTAGGACACACATGGCAGATGTTCAGGGCCCCCGAACTCACAGGGGCCACGAAATCCAATAAGTTCGCTTATATCAAAAAAAGGAGCTTAATTTTTCGTTATCATTCTTCCGTTTTATACTCTTTTTTAAAGATTATAAAACGTTTTTATAGAAAAAGTCTCTTAATCCAACACATTTTTTGTATAGAAAAAGTCTTAGATTCGGAAGCATTTTTCGTATAGAAAAAGTTTCAAATTCTGAGACATTTTTCGTATAAAAAAGCCTCAGATTCTAAAACATTTTTCGTATAGAAAAAATTTGAAATTCTGAGAAATTTTTCGTATAGAAAAAGTCTCAGATTCTGAGGTATTTTTCATATAGAAAAAGTATCCGATTCTGAGACATTTTTTGTATAGGAAAAGTCTCTGATTCTAAAACATTTTTCGTATAGAAAAAGTTTGAAATTCTGAGATATTCTTCGTATAAAAAAAGTGTCAGTGTCATGAATATCCTCTACAATGCCCATTTTAGGTGATAGTAAATTTTCTAACCTGAAAAAATTTAAGAATTTTGATTAGAACTATTTTATTTTAATTTCAATGAACAAATGTAGATTCTACTGACATAATTTTTTGAGTGTACCTAAAAATAAAGTTCACACAAATGCTTTTTTAACCAATTTTGAGTGCAAATGATTTTATAAAAACAAGCAAAAATACTATATTCAAAAATTATCCCCACAATTCTTCAATCAGGAAAGTCTGATTTTGAGTTTAAATTTAAAAAATGTTTAATTTAATTTTTATGAAAGAAGACTTTCGAAGAGGGTAAAAAAATTAAATTCTTTGATCCCGTTCCCTTTTGTGGGCGTAGATTAGGGTGGTAGCTATTTTTTTTTTCAAAATTTCGAATTTCAAGGAGTGCACGGCATTTTTTTTTTACATTTGTCCTAAAAATGCTATGCTAAATATTTCAGACAAATCGGACAACGTTAACACGAAACGCATCGAGGTCAAAGGTCAAACACACGAAAATAGCTATATTTTGATGAAAAACATTGAATAAATGGTGTTGTTTCTTTAATATATTGTGAAAATGTGGTATACGAGTTGTTTTTAGTATAAGAAGATATATTAAAAAAATTTGGGCTTTAAAAAATTGCAAGCCTTTCGGAGTCAAAATGACTCGGTTTTTGCAAAAAGACCCCTAAAACACGAAAATCAGCCCGAATTTTCTAAATTTAATGAAAACAAGTAAAAAAGTTAAATCCGGCCTTGCCGAATGTAGTGATACCCTCCACAATTTCAAAAAGATTATTGCAAAAAACTTTATTTAAAAGAAAATTACTTTTGAAAAAAAAAAATTATTGAAAAAAAATTTCCGCGAAAAAAAAAATTTGTTAAAAAAAATCCTCGATTTTTTTCTTTTTTTGACAAAAACTATGTTCGTACTTGTTTAAATACCATTTGGTGTTCAATTATGTTCACATATGTCAACCAGCAGCCGAATTAAAGCATTTTGTATTTTTTTAGGTTATGTTGAATGTACTAACATTTTTAAGGTGTCATTACATTTTCGTTCATAACTTTTGAGCCGCGAAACCGATATCGCTCAAATGCAATACCAAACTTCTCGGGAGAACTTCCAATAAATATGTTAAGTTTCAGTCATCTCCGTGTAATATTTTGGCCGTGATCACCATTTCCACAGACAGACAGACGGACATTAATGGAATGTCTTAAAATCGTTCGGGGATTATGAATATATATACTTTATGGGGTCACAGACCGATATTTCGATGAGTTACAAAGAGATATCTCGAAACTAATAGCGATAGGCCAGTTTTAAGTTCATAAATGGACGCAGCACGCCAAAAACATTCAGAAAAGTGAACTTTGGTACCAGAATCGCAAAGACAAAAAGAGTTTTTTTTTCTAAGGGAAAATACACCACTTTTTATTTCCTGTCAGTGTGTTTCTAGTAATATTAAAAGTTCCAATGAAGTCTCCATCCTGAAAATTTAAACTTAAGTACTATTGGTGACCCTTAATAACATATATTTTTTCAAAATTTTAAAAATATCGTTTTTTGAGATATAGCTCTCCAAAAATTAAGGTTAAAACCATTGACCTTTGACCTTTTTAAAAAAAAATCTTGGGGAATGCCATTTTAAAGGCTGTCTCATTACCTATTACACAGGGTCACAAAAAATGATCTTTTTCAATTTGCCTGACATTTGACAACTGATTTATATGGAGTTTAGTGTGCTGATTCCGAATCTGTTATCCGATTTTTTCCATCAGCTCGCGTTCGCGAGCAAATCGCTGTTAAAGAGTCAAAAAGTTCCGTTTTTTACCAACTTTGCAAGACTATAATTTCCAACACTTATTTTAGAGCCTGAGTTTTAATCACGAACTTAACTAAATTGGATGCAAGAACTCCAAAACTGGTATTAATTTTTTTCTGACAGCTTTAGTTTTCGAGTTATGACGCAAGTAAATTTCGAAAAATTCTTTTCATCATTCCAGCCAAACCACTCTTGTGATTGACCTTATATTTACATCATATGCTTACTTGATTTTGGGAATTGTTCTAAGGAATGTGTGGTGTGGGTAGGTGGCGTGGGCGTGGCACCTCCCATGTAACCCAAAACAACAACTGCTTTTATTTGGCTCCTGAAAAATATTTTTCAACAAATTTGAGTACAGGATGCTAATTTTTGTTTGCTTAACTTTGTAGATAATATAGGCAAGATTGGGTTAAGGGGCGTGGCACCTCTCTTATAACATGAAACTACAAAAATTTTTTTTATCGAATTCTGACATAAATGAGAATTTAAAAATTTTATTTTAGCAATATCTCAAAAACTAAAGATGACTCAAAAAAACGAAGGGCATTTTTGGAATCAGCATATCCAACATACCTAAAATCGTCATTCACTTTTTTAATATAAGACCAGTGTTGGTAAATATGGACTCACAAATATGCCAAAAATAGCCTTTTTTTGAAAGTTTCCTACGGCTATATCTCGAAAACTAAAGCTGACCCAAAAAAACGGAAGGCAGATTTGAAATCAACGTACCCCAATTACCCAAAATTAGCTATCAGAACCCGGGCAAAAAAAGTGTTGCCCTGTGTTATCTACAACCTGACTGAGACCTGTATTTTTATTACTTTTCGAGTTATCTTTATTTATTTCTGAACACTTTTGTCAAATATATACGATTTTGCCAATTTTTAAGACCCCATATCTCAGGAAGAAAAACTACCAGAAGTCCAAAATTTTGGCACTATGATTTTTTTGTAAGGGCCCAACTATATTCCAAGTTTCATAAAATTCGAAAAGGGTAAGGTCAAAAATGCTACTTTTTTCAGTTGAATTGAGGTGTTTTAACTCATTTACCCTCTATCACTATAGTGGAGGGTAAAATAAATGTGAAATTTTGTTTCGGTTTCATTACCTATTATTTTAAACCTGGATGAGATCTGTATCTTGAGTACTTCTTGAGATAACAGCATTTTTGTCAGAAAACAGATTTCATTGATTTTCCCCTATTTCCAAGATTCCATTATGTCTCTACGCGGGAGCTAGGTTTTGATTTTAAATCTATAGTTTCTTAAAATTTCGTGTAGATTTTTTTCTATACGCCTATCACCTTTTATCTCATCCGAACAAATTGACCCACCCTAATGTATATTTTTTTTTTGTAACTCAAAATTTCTATTAATTTTTCCTTTTTTGGTTCTAGAATAAGTGATGTCAGAATCGATTCTAAAAAATTTCCAGGGATTTAAAGACAAAAATAACAAACGCAGTTTTTTTTTTTTATTAATATCATATTTACTTTTATTTCATGTATTTAGAGTAAAAAACTCATCTTTAATTAAAAATATATAATTTTTATAAAATATAGTACAATAATCAATATAATTAAAAACGTTTGGTTAATAAGGAATTATTACACATAGAATAGTTTAACAATAAAACAGGAACTGATTTTATAAAAAACAAAAATAAAAATTTACAAAAAAATCATTGTGCCTCTTTGGAATAAAAAAACTAAAAAATAGCGAATAACACATTCGTCAAGAGTTTTTAATTACAAAATAGATAGTTTACAAAGTTTGATGGTTTACAAAGTTAGATGGTTACAAAGTTTACGTCGGTAATCGGCTTCATGTTGCCGAATCATTTTTTTAAATCGAATTCTGCACAAAAAATATGTTGTTTTTATGGTTGGCTTATTTTTTAATTAAAACGTTGTTGTTTTTACAAATAATTTAACTGTAGTGACAAAATGTGTAGTTGAATATATAAGCAATTATTTTCTTTGTCAATACAATTAAATTGTTTGTTAATACAATTAAATTGTTTGTTAATAAAACAAACTTAATTTTTTTTTTAACTATGAAGTGTTTTTACGAAATGATTTAAATTGAAGTCGAAAAATGTTTTTAAATAATTTTATTTTATAAATTCGCTACAATTGATCTTAAATTAAAAAAAAATAAATAAAAATTAAAAGGATTTTTATAAAAAATATAGATAGATATATATTTGGTGTTGTTTTTTATTTAATTATTTTATTCATATTATGATTGTTAATTATTATTTGCATTTTTGCAATTATTTTTTTGTTTATTTTTAATTTATTTAAAATCACAGAAATTATAGAATCATGCTATTGAGTTATAAAAATAAATATGAATTAATAGTAAATATTTCTAAAAGAAGACTTAAATAATAATAGGTAGTAAATTATTTATACGTAAAAACAATTAAAGCAACAGGCTATGAAGATAACCCAAAAATTTTAATTTTTGGAAAACTTTCCTATTTTTGAATAGATTCTATGGTAATCACTAGGGTGGCTCGTTTTTGGGCTTTTCTCTCTGATCAAATTCTAATACCCGCCAAAAGTGTCGGTCCCCTAAGGGTAACTCACATGCAAAATATCACTCCGATCGGAGTTTATCTTCTGTCTCCACTTTGAGCCTCAAAATTGGGGTTTTTGGAAAAAAGGACTTTTTAAAAAAAAAAAAAAAAAAAATTAAGTTTTTTTATTAAAATAATGAAAAAATTTTTTTTGTATAATATTTGATCATAAATACTTAAATATGAAATTTAAAGATTTTACGGTATCATTAACCCGTTCAAACTTGCTACCAAAAAAATGGCATGATTTTGGGGGCGTTCTCAAAACACCTTTTTTCAAAATTTGAAAATTTTTTTAAAAAAAAATTTTAAATATACCATTTTTTATTTCTGAATTCATTAAGAACACTTTGGAGAAGAAAAATGTGAAATATGGCGGTTATCCGTCGAGCCACTTTTTGGGAATCGCGGGGGGAAGTTAGCGGATTTCAAGGAAATGTTGGTTTTATCAATAATTTGGATTAATAAAATCTTATAAATTTAATTTTTGGGCAAATTAACTGTTTTTTGGTATCGTGGCGTTCAATTAGATAACTTTAAGTCTGTCATAAAATCTTACCGATCTAGGACGTCTTTAACCCACATTGGCGGGGGGTCAAAAATGACCCCCGCAGGAAATTTAAAGTTTAGAGCTTAAATTTTGTGCTATTAATAAGTATAAAACGGCTTTTGTGTTTTCTACCCTAACTATTATTTCGTATTAATATATTATCTTTAAAAAAATCGTTAACCCTTCTTGGTAGGGGGTCAAAAATGGCCCATTCAATAAAAAGTATATATTTTTTACAGAAAATTAATTTGTGGCAGTCTATTAGATAACTTTAAATCAGCCCTGAAATTTCACCTGTTTAAGATATCTTTAACCCACATTGGCCAGGGGTCAAAAATGACCCCGGCAAAAACTTTTCGGCATAGTGCTTGAATTTTTTGATATCAACAAAATTTATATTTTTTATTGAATGGGTCATTTTTGACCCCCTACAAAGAAGGGTTAACGATTTTTTTAAAGATAATATATTAATATGATATAATAGTTGAGGTAAAACACACAAAAGCCGTTTAATACTTGTTTATAGCACAAAATTTAAGCTCTAAACTTCAAATTTCTTTTGGGGGTCATTTTTGACCCCCAGCCAATGTGGGTTAAAGACGTCCTACATCGGTAAGATTTCATGACAGACTTAAAGTTATCTAATAGAATGCTACGACACCAAAAAACAGTTAATTTGCCCAAAAATGAAATTTATAAGATTTTATTAATCCAAATAATTGATAAAACCAACATTTCCTTGAAATCCGCTAACTTCCCCCCGCGATTCCCAAAAAGTGGCTCGACGGATATCCACCATATTTCACATTTTTCTTCTCCAAGGTGTTCTTAATGAACTCAGAAAGAAAAAATGGTATATTTAAAATTTTTTTTTAATAAAATTTTCAAATTTTGAAAAAAGGTGTTTTGAGAACGCCCCCAAAATCATGCCTTTTTTTTGGTATCAAGTTTGAACGGGTTAATGATACCGTAAAATCTTTATATTTCATATTTGAGTATTTATGATCAAATATTATACAAAAAAAAATTTTTCATTATTTTAATAAAAAAACTTAATTTTTTTTTTTTTTTTAAAAAGTCCTTTTTTCCAAAAACCCCAATTTTGAGGCTCAAAGTGGAGACAGAAGATAAACTCCGATCGGAGTGATATTTTGCACGTGAGTTACCCTTAGGAGACCGACACTTTTGGCGGGTATTAGAATTTGATCAGAGAGAAAAGTCCAAAAACGAGCCACCCTAGTAATCACTACAAAATTTTCAATACAAAATATTTTTCCAAAAAAAAAACTTGTTCTAACATGCAGAAAAGGGATATGATTGTCTCAACCATATTTTAAGATCGTCATATTATGATTGAAAATTTTAACATAATATAATAGGTTTGCAGCAATCATGTTATGATCCTAAATAATCATTAAATTATAAGTAAGGAGCATAATACGATTTCAACAAAAATTTTATGATTGTTATAAACATACAATTTTCATTCATAATATGACTCTCAAAAATTATGATTGCCACAATCATATATCTTCTCTGAGTGAACAAACGATTGCTTTCGTGACAATTTCAAACAAAAATCTTTAATTATAAAATGTTAAATGGAATCGATTGCAGGTAGCTAAAAGGCATTCTGCAAACCCATTATTTGCGACGAAAAATTTTACTGGAAAAAGTTACAAAGTTTGTAAGATCGACCGCTAAATTATATTACATTTTTATAGCCTGTCCCTACAATTGTTTGATACATAAAGTTGTATTGAAACATTTCCATAATATATATTGGATTTTTTTCTTTTAGATAAGATTGTTACGTTTATTTCAAGATGGGGTTTCATCTTTTAGATATGTTTACGGAACTAAATATTTTATTATCATAATTTTTTTTTAGTTTTATTTGTTTTGTAAATGCTAAAAGTTACAAAAATTATTAATACAAAAAAGCCATTGACCGCTCAGACGATCTTCACCTTTTCCAATTATAACACTGTGCAACACGGATTTGAAGAAATAAAACTACACCAGGAAAATGCATTTTTTACATCCTTTTTTGTATATTTGTTCAATAAATAAAACATTTTTATTGTTATGAAGTTCATCGACCTGCACTTGGATCAAGAATATCGGGAACGTAAAATTGGTTTTCGACTTGCCCCTTTTTGGGGGCTTGAAAAAATAAATAATTTAAATAATGATAGAAGTGTATTATTTAACCCTAATATTTTAATATACATCGCGAGAGGAAAGGTGTCTTCTCCACCAAACACTTTTTGAGTCGATTTTGCTATGCCCGTCCATTTGTCTGCCCATGCAAACCTTGTACGCACAAAACAGTAGCGGTGTTCTATAACTCTCGAATCGAAAGATTTCTCGCATGGAATATGAAAAACGAAACAGAAACATCGTGAATCGGCACAAAACCTGACTTTTCGCATTCGACTGTTTCTGTAATTTTGTTATGCGGAAACTTTCTGTCAAATATGATTTTTTTCAAAATTATTGGAAAGATGCGAGAAAAACTGTTTCTGTAAACTAATTGATCGAAAACTTTTGAAGTTGAAGTGTCAAAATCACTCACATTTAAAAATGGTGCGATATTTCGTAAATTTAACAACTTTTGAGTTATAATAAATAAAAAACAATCTTTTTTTCAAGAAAATACTATCAACTAATATTATTAATGATATACTACACATCATTTTTATTAATTTAATTTATTATTTCATTTTTGTTTGCCAATGTTACGAGTGTTGTTTAAAAAATTGTGAAATTGCGTTTTTTTTGTTGTGATTTTTATTATTTTCTCGCCTTGTTTACCTTTTTGACAGCTGATTTGGAATATTCCAATAAAAATGCTGCCGTTTTCGCATTGATATACAGAAACAGCTTTTTTTCCAGAATCGAGAAACGATGGAATTTTTTGTTTCATACTTTTCGATGCGAAAACTTTTCGCATAAATTACAGAACACCCCCACAGGTCGCCATTTTTATTCGAGTGGTCTGAAAATTAGAATTATAGCAGCTCTTTACTCAAGGAAGAGACCTATTAAATTAGAAAAAATCGGTCCATGTTTAGACCTAGCCACCATACTCCCTTTATAATTTAATTCAAATGACTCCAATAACCGTTTTACAATAGGAATCTTTTCGAAACTTGGCATTATTCCAAATTTTAAATGAAACGGCCCAGTTCTTCTTGCAATCCTCATACAAAGCACCCAGATATTCATATCAATCTCTCATGAAAATAGAAAATATTTTATCAAAATTTTGTATTTACTAGATTTTAAACGTGTATTTTGGTGGCCTTATCAATTCTGAATATAATATAAAAATTTAGCCCAATATTCAGCCATTTTCCGAAAAACACTGGTGAAGGACTAAGTATAATTTTCTTAGTTGTTTTTTTTTTAATTCGAAAATCCAAAATTTTGATTGCCGGGCGCCACGGGTCAATTTAGTCCGATTGACCTTGTAGGAACTTGTTCCTAAAATACCTGTTATTGTTTTTATGTATTTTATTATTTTTGGAATTTTATGTTCTATTATTTTGATGTCGAAAATATTTAATTTTTATTGTATTATAATTTGAACATTCAAAAAATAAAGATATCAAATTTTATAATTATCTGCCTACATAATTTGGCGATCCTGCCAGGAGATTATTTACAATATACAATTCTCCTTACTAATTAAATTTACAACATCTTAATTTACATAAAAAAGGAACAAATTTAATAAATAAAATTGCAATCCTGCCTTTATCAAATTATACCAAAGGACAAGACAAATCTTTGGTGCTGAAGATAAGACTCATCAGAAAATTGCCTAAACATAATTGATGCAAGATACATTATTAAATAATTGTATGCTGATTTCGAGAATTTGACTTCAAATTTAATTCAAATTAAGAGGATCAAATACCAAAAATTGTTGACTTCATAAGATCTTAAGGTTCTGGAAAAGCAAATACAATTGGTGAATATACGTTATATATATATAACGGAAAAATTAGCAAAATAAATAGATAATTAGCAAATTAATTTTTTTTAATTCATAATTGAATTTTTTTTTGTGTTTATTAGTTTATTGTTTTCTTTTGGTTGTTTGTTTTTATGTTTTTATGTTTGATAATTTTATTGTTACCTACGATCTCATCAGCTTTATAAGTTATGGTTCTTACCAGATCTTTTACAAGAAATAATTTATTATTAAATGTTCAACAATCCGAATTTGCGAACGAATCGAATCCTTTAATTTCCACTCCTTTATCTCAAAGCACTCCTAGTATTGTTTTAGAAAACGGAATAGAGCAACAAACAGTAATTCAAAATCCAATTTGTTCCAATATGAACACACAGACTTTCAATTTTCCAGTTGCTAGTAATGATAACAATTCATCTCTTAAGTTACCGCCCTTTTGGGTATCTTGTCCAGAAGCATGGTTTATTCAAACAGAGATGCAGTTTAATATAAAAAGAGTAGAAGATGATACAACAAAATACCAACATGTCATTGTTGCTCTTCCTCAAGAAGTAGTTACTAAGATTTTAGACGTTTTACAGAAACCACCTACCATTAATAAATATGAACATGTTAAAAAGATATTATGTGAACGTTTTTCTCTTAGTGAAGAAAAACGATTGGAACAACTATTTTCTGATAAGCAACTGGGAGACCGCAAACCATCAGAGTTTTATAGGGATATGTCTAATGTTGCAGGGTCAGTTTCTATGATAGGTACCGATCTACTTTATAAATTGTGGATTCGTAAATTGCCACAAGAACTTCAGATTCACCTTACTTCTACTAATTTAGAAATTTTGGAAGATAAACTTAATTTTGCTGATAAAATTTGGGACATTTTAAACAGAAATCAAATAAACCAAATCAATTCTAATGATATCGTAAATGCTAATCAGGAAATGTTTCAAAATTTTTCAAAAATTACTTCTCAAATCTGTCAAAATTTAGATAAACTTAGTCTTGAAGTTTCTGAACTTAGATCTTCAAGAACAAATTATAGAGATAATTCAAATTTTCGTAGAAATTCAAAAAGTAGATCACGTAGTCGATTTGAAAAGTGTTGGTATCACTTTAAATTTGGTTCTAACGCTCATAAATGCATTCCACCGTGTAACTTTACATCAAATAATCTAAATTCAAATAATCCAAATTCAAGTAATTTAAACTAGAAAATCCTATCATGGCGGTGACGAATGATAGGGTGTCTTTAAAGCCATCTCGTCGCCTATTTATTTATGATCGCTCGAATAAACTAAATTTTTTAGTTGATACAGGTGCTTGTGTTTCTGTTATACCGATTTCTAAATTTAACCATATTAAGTGCAAATCAGATTTACTTTTATCTGCTGCAAACGGTTCGAGTATTAAAACGTTTGGTAATAAACTTTTAGGAGTAGATATTGGGTTACGTAGAGAATTTAATTTTCCGTTTATTTTGGCTGATATAAGTACACCAATAATTGGTGCAAATTTTCTGGAAAATTTTGGTTTACTAGTCGACATGAAAAATAAACAACTTCATGATTCATTAACGAAATTAAAAGTGTGTGGTTCTTCAGGATTTAGTGATATTTTTTCTTTAAAAGTCTTAGTTCCGGAAAATAAATTTACAAAATTACTAGAAAAATTTCCAAAAATTACTTCAGAGCCTGATTATTCTAAATCTGTGAAGCACAACACTGTACATAAGATTGTAACCAATGATAATCTGCCTTTTTCAAAACCTAGAAGATTAGATCCTTTAAAATTAAAAATAGCCAAAAAAGAATTTGAATATTTAATAAAAATCGGTGTTTGTCGACCTTCAACTTCTCATGCAGCCTCCCCTTTGCATTTAGTTCCAAAAAAGGATCCAAACGATTGGAGGCCTTGTGGTGACTATCGTCGACTTAATTGTGTGACTGTTCCTGACAGATATCCGTTACCAAACATTCAGGACTTTAATTTTAATATGCAAGGAAAAACTATTTTCTCAAAAATAGATTTAGTAAGAGCATATCACCAAATACCAGTTTCCCCAGAGGACATTCATAAAACGGCAATTACAACTCCTTTTGGAATGTTTGAGTTTGTCAGAATGCCTTTCGGATTGAGGAATAGCGCTCAAACATTTCAACGTTTTATAAACGAGGTATTTTTCGGGTTTGAGTTTGTATTTACATATATAGATGATATTTTAATTGCAAGTTCAAGTGAAGGGGAACATATTGAACATTTAAGATTAGTTTTTGAACAATTGGATAAATTTGGTTTAAATATAAAACCTTCAAAATGTGTTTTTGGTGAAGAAAATTTAGATTTTTTAAGTTATGAAATATCTAAAGAAGGAATTCAACCTTCAAAAGATCGTGTTTTAGCAATTAATTTGTTTGAGAAACCTTTAACTATTAAAAAACTTCAAAAATTTCTTGGTATGATAAATTATTACCACAGATGTATTCCTATGCTGGCTAAAGATTTAATTCCTTTACATAATATAGTTACTGAAGGTATTAAGAAGAAAAATAATATTATTAAATGGACTGAGGACGCTGAAGATGCATTCAACATTGTGAAACAAAAGTTTTCGGAAAAGACACTAATAGGTCATTATAATAAAAATGCAAAAATATCATTAGCAGTAGATGCGTCAGGTGTAGCCGTAGGATCTGTATTACAGCAGTTAAATGGTAATAGTTGGGAACCGTTAGCATATTTTTCTAGAAAATTAAGTGCTGCGGAAAAACGATATTCTACTTTTGATCGGGAGTTACTTGGTATATATTTATCAGTTAAACATTTTAGATATTTTTTAGAAGGATGCAATTTTACAATTTTTACTGACCATAAACCTTTAATGTATATTCTCACATCTAAAACGGATAGATCTCCCCGACAAACAAGGCAAATGGAATATATAGCCCAATTTACGAATGATATCAAATATATTAGGGGTAAAGATAATATTGTTGCAGATACGTTATCGAGGTTACCTGAGATAGATTCTATAACACAATCCGAAATTAGTTTTGAACAATTAAGAAAAGAACAAGACCAGGAAATTTTAAGTGGTTTAATAGATACAAACTTTAGAAACAAATATAATATTAGGGAAATTCAAATTCAAAATTATTCTTTTAAAATTTTATGTGAAATAACCGGAAACGACCCAAGACCATATATTCCAAGGAATATGAGAAAAAGTATTGTTGATAAGATTCATACTCTTTCTCATCCTGGTATTCGATCTTCTAAGAAAATTATACAAAGTAGGTATTTTTGGCCGTTTATGAGCAAGGATATTAATTTATGGGTATCGGAGTGTCTTCAGTGTCAAAGATCAAAAGTCAATGTATATACCAAATCTCCGAATGTGCCAATTGCAATACCCAGGTGTAGATTTGAGCACATACATATGGATATCGTAGGTCCTTTGCCTGTTTCGAGAGGTTATAAATATATATTAACTATTATAGATAGGACGACGAGATGACCAGAAGCTTATCCATTAAGGAATATATCATCCGAAACTGTTGTGAAAACTTTTATACAAAATTATATTTCACGCTTTGGTATTCCATTACAAATTACAGTAGATCGCGGCACACAATTTACTTCTAGTTTATTTTCTGATATATCTAAAATACTTGGAATTCATAAAATTCATACCTCTGCCTATCATCCCCAATCAAATGGGATGATTGAAAGGTTTCACCGACAGCTTAAAGCGGCAATTACCGCATCAAACGATTCATTACACTGGTCAGACCAACTTCCGGTAATACTTTTAGGTTTAAGATGTTCGGTTAAAGAGGAGTTTAAATGTTGTCCCGCAGAAATGGTTTACGGTCAAACATTAAGAATTCCCGGTGAACTGGTAGTACATTCTAACGATTCAGAAAATAGTAGTTCCAATTTTATTCTTCAAAAATTAAGAGAATATTTTTCTAATACACGTAGCTTTATATCTCATCATGGTAATAGTCGAAGTTACATTCCTTCTACATTAATGAATTGTAAATATGTGTTTCTTAAAGTAAGGCAGAAAATTGGATTGCATCAACCGTTTGAAGGACCATATAAGGTTTTAGAAAGGAGTGATAAATGTTTTAGAATCCAAAAAGGCGATTCAGTTGTTTCTGTCTGTATTGATCATTTAAAACCAGCTTTTGTTGATAATGAAAACAATGAAAATGAACATGGAGAATTAGATTTAATACCAAAAAAGAAAAAGGTTACATTTAATTTAAATAATTTGTTAATAGATAATTCTTCAGCTGATGGGGGAGTAGATGTAGGAACTTGTTCCTAAAATACCTGTTATTGTTTTTATGTATTTTATTATTTTTGGAATTTTATGTTCTATTATTTTGATGTCGAAAATATTTAATTTTTATTGTATTATAATTTGAACATTCAAAAAATAAAGATATCAAATTTTATAATTATCTGCCTACAGACCTCAAATCGGTACCAGTTAAATTTTAGGGCTAGGAGAATAAAAATTTGCCCACACCTTCAAAATCGGAAGACAAAAATGTTTGCAATACCAAAAATGCTGGTCTAATGGCCCACTTGTATTTTTAAATGTTTTCCAATCAAATCTGTTGCATAAAATTAAAATATTTCAATTGAAATTTTTAACATATCAGTTAATATTTAGAAATCCAAAACTAATCTATTAGTACAGGAAAATTAAGGTAAAAAAATGGCAACCTGCACAATTTCAGATCCCCAAATAATTCGCAAAAACCTTTATTTTGATGATCTTATAGAATTCGATCAAGATCAATTGTAATTTGAAAATTCTACTTGTAATTCGAAGATTCCATTTGTTATTCGAAGATTCAAATATATAGTCCCCAAAAATCTTTACACTATTTACAGATGGAATTTGGACAAGATCAATTGTAATTCGAAAATTCTACTTATAATTTGAAAATTCCATTTGAAATTCGAAAATTCCATCTGTAATTAGGAAATTCTAATTGTAATTCGAAAAAATATCAATTGTTATTTGATGACTCCAATTGCAATACAAAAAGATCAATTGTAATTCGAAAAAGATCAATTGATCTTATTCGAATTACAATTGATCTATTTTGAATTACAATTGATCTTATTCGAATTAAAAATTGATCTTTTTATACCCCCCAACACAGTATGGGGGTATACTCACTTTGTCATTCCGGGTGTAACGCATCGAAATATCAGTCTAGGACCCCATAAAGTATATATTTTATTGATCAGTTATCGATTCTAAGACATTTTCGCGATGCCCGTCTGTAGAAGACACGATACCCAGCAGAAATAAATCCAGATTTTGGCGACACAGCATCTGTTTATAGCAGCGACAGGCAAACACATACTATCATATTTTGTCTTTGTGTGTGTAACATGTAGCACTCTCATACTCAATGCACTTAAAGAAACTTATAATAAAAATAATAATACATTTAACCATTTAAAAAATAAAAAAGATAATAAATGACATTGGTTAAAATGTCTAGCAATGTAATATTTAGTGAATAGTGACAAACTAAGCATTCTGGTTTACCAAAAAAATGTTCCTTAAACAAGAATTTGACATTAAAATTCTTTATTGATCATTTCTCTAAGTATATTTTAAGCAAGAAGAGAGGAGAAAATTGTGTTTTTTTTGATTTTGTTTAATGAGTGAGAGCATGTAGGTGTGAGAGTAAAAACGCCGCGTAGTGCTTTTGCCTGTCGCTGGTTTATAGCATACCGTAGCGCATCCAAAGAGCGCTCTTAGGGATGCAGTAAAAGGAAGGGGAAAAAATTTAAATTTTTTTTTAAGATTTCTTATATAAAACTTATAATGTGTAATTATTTTTTGATAAAATTTCACACTTGCTTTCCTTTTTAATATTTTTAACACTTTTTGAATAAAAAAACATGAGTTTTAGACAAAGACACATGATTTGACTGCATCATTATTGCGCATTAATCAGCGCTGCAAAGAGCGCTTCAATCATAGCATCTTTGACCGCTGTTCCCAAAAAAAATCCCATAAAAAATGTGAAAATGAAAATTTCCGATATTTTTTTGATGTTCACTTCCGATTTTTTTTTTTTTTTCATTTTGTTTCACATAAATAAAGTTTTGTAAAGTAAAACGAATGAATTTTTTTGTTTTATTTTTTTAAATTTTAGTTATTTGATTTCAACTTTGAATTTACAGCATCTTTATTCTGCTTAAATCAGCTCTACAAAGATACATGAATTCACTGCATCTTTAATCTGCTTAAATCAGCGCTAAAAAGATACATGAATTTACAGCATCTTTATTCTGCTTAAATCAGCGCTCTAAAGACACGTGATTTCAGTGCATCTAAAGAGCGCTGTTTCTGTGTATCCAACTAGCGCTCTAAAGTGGGACATCGCCTTAGGGAATCATGCATGAATTCAGCGCAATTGGATGCGCTCCTTTACTCAAGTTCCCCTTCCAAAAGCTGCTGAACGTTCAGCAAAATTTCTGCTGGGTACAGTCCAAAATAAAAGAGCTAGACTTCCGAAGTTTGGCACGAATATGTCTTATATCCCTAGGCAGGTTAAGTTCGGAAATGGGAAAAATCGGACCAAAGGGAAAAAAGTTCCCCTTTGGAGAACTTAACCAACCTAAGAAAAACTGAATTTTTTGCAGGGTTTTTTGTACTTTTGCTAAGCAAATTCAACATTCTTATCTCAGAAGAAGTTCAAAATCGCAAGGGGAAGGCGCCCCTAACGTCTCCCACCAACACCCCTCCCCCCCAAAAAAAGAAAGACGCCCCTGGATTTTTTTAAATTGTTTTTTTTTACATTTTGGAGGGTATAAAAGATTCGGCACAGCCGAATGGAACACTCTCACTTGTTCAAACTACAATTGGATTTTTTGAATTCCAACTGATCTTTTTCGAATTACAGTTGATCTTTTTCGAATAACAACTGATCGTTTTAGAATTACAATTGATCTTATTCCAATTACAAATGATCTTTGTCGAATTACATTTGATATTTTACGAATTACAATTGATCATTTTCGAATTAAAATTGGTCTTTTTCGAATAACAATTGATCTTTTTTGAATTAAAATTCATCTTTTTCGAATTGCAATTACAATTGATCTTTTTCGAATTGCAATTAATCTTATTCCAATTACAATTGATCTTTTTCGAATTGCAATTGATCTTTTCGTATTAAAATTGATTTTTTTCGAGTTAAAATTTATATTTTCGAATTACAATTGATCTTTCTCGAATTACAATTGATCTATTTCGAAATAAAATTGATATTTTGCAAATTACAATTGGATTCTTTGGATTACAATTGATCTTTTTCGAGTTACAATTGATCTTTTTCGAATTACAATTTATCTATTTCGAATAACAACTGATCATTTTAGAATTACAATTGATTTTTTTTCGAATTACAATTTTTTTTTTTTTTTAATTTTTTTTTTTTTTTTTTTTTGACCAACACTCAGGGGATGCCCCCTATAAATGCAATGCATTGTGTATAGATCAGGAAATATAGGTGTGGGAAGGAGGAAAGAGGGAGTAGTATTTATGGATATTTGACTTGAATCTGCTTTTTTCGAATCATAATTGATATTTTTCGAATTACAATTGATCTTTTCGAATTACAATTGATGTTTTTCGAATTACGATTGATCTTTTTCGAATTACAATTAACCTATTTTGAATTACAATTGACCTTTTTTGAATAACAAAATAACAATTGATCTTTTTCAAATTACAAATGGATTCTTTGAACTACAACTGATCTTTTTCGAATTACAATTGATCTTTATCGAATAACAACTGGGGGATAATCAAGTAAAACGGAAACGATAGATGATGCATAAACGACATCAAAATACGTATCGTTTTGAAGGGAAATTTTAAAGTTTTTCTTTATTAAATTATTAAAGAGTGTTGTCTAATCCAGAAATATTAAAAAAATTGGAAATATTTTGATTAGTTTAGGAGCAACAAGGCTCCAAAAATCGACGATAGTTTACTATCGTTTTACGCGATCACAGTCCTGATTGTTGTAGAATTACAATTGATCTGTTTCGAATTACTATTGGTTTTTTTTTTTAATTACAATTGATCTTTTTCGAATTACAGTTGCTCTTTTTCAAATTAAAATTGATCTTTTTCGAATAACAATTGATCTGTTTCAAATTACAATTGGAATCTTGTTCGAATAACAATCGATCCATATCGAATTAAATTTAATACATATTTTTAGTTTATGTGACACAGCCCAGACGGCGCTAGTTTATTTTATTTGAATCATTTCCGAATTTCAATTAGCAGCTACCAATTTACAATTGGAAAAGGTGAATAACGATGCTATTTGAATTCCATTTCACAAAATAGGCACAAAATAGAATAGTTCGCTGGATTGTTTTTAATTTTGTTATTTTTTTTTGTTTTGTTTAATTTAAGTTTTTTTGTTTGTTTTTAAAATGAATTATAATTAAAGTACAAAAATATAATTTTTTTACAAAGTTTGGAAGTTTTAATAAGGGAAAAATTATATGATACAGGTAATAGTTACGGGTTTAGTAGTATACAAAAAATGTAACATATACTGAACGTTCATATTTTTTTTTCTATTACCCTCCGGCTACACCGTCTATAATTATGTAGACATAAATCCCTATGTCTACATAATTATGGAAGGTGTTGCCGGAGGATTAATTAGGACACACATAATATCATAAGATAAGACAAAATATGATTCAGATTTTATGTTTTAAATTTCAAAATCAGGATTATATTTTCAATTATCTAATGATTCTAAGTTATGACATTGTCACAGACTAAAACAGACGCTACAGTAGGAATTTATAACAAAAAACTAAGCGATTTAAGGGAAAACAGATGGATTATAAGCTAGTGGCAACACTTTTTCTGTTTAGGAGTTAGTGAAACATTAAAATCCAATCTGGCATCTATTTTTTCTTATAACGCGTTATATTAGTTGTCTCTTTCTTACCTAAAAAGTAAAACAATACGCAAATATTTTTCAAGTTTTCATTTTTGACACCTGTCATTAGTGCTTAGTCTGTGACCTGTGTTTCGTCTGCTTAGTCTGTGACATTGTATTAGTCTTTTTAAAACTATCCTTAGATTTTTTTCTAGTTTTCGCAATTTTTGTTTTTGTAAGAATTATTAATTTATTTTCTTAGTTTAATTTTCTATCGCTTTGTTTTTTTACTTATATAAAAAATTGGTTTTACGAGAGATCTCTTATTTATAAATCACACACATACATTGTTTTCTTAATTTTTGGTTTTTTTTTTCGCTACATTAATAGTATTTGGTTTCTTAGTTTTAAAAATTCCTTTATAAAATACAAAATGTTCTTCATCGTTTATCATTTTATCTAGAACAACAAATATTTACCATACTTCACATTTCTTGTCAGGATTCATTTTGGTACCAACATCACATTGAAAAACTTCAGAAAATTCGGGCATATTTGAAAGTGTACCAGCGACACGTAAACGTGAGGGAGAATGTGTATCCTTTTCTAGTTGTAAGACGGTTGTCTCATCGGTATCCGTAGAGCACCAAACCTGTAAAAAAAATGTCAACATATTAATCTAAATTTCAATTTAGTTTACAAACATTTGAGGACCCAATTGGGCGCAGACCCCATTTGGTTCGGAACTAATGGGGCTAGACACCGTTGGGCCAGACTCAGCTGGGTCTCTTAAGATCGTCATAGATTTTGATCTACACTTTTTGTCTATTTCACTCTACCTTGCTTAGTTTTAGAGATACGTAAATTTAGGGGCTCAATAGGGCATTGAGAATCTAAAAAACTGAATAACTTAAAAACTATATTTTCGGGCGTTAAGTGTGTTTTTTACTACAGTAATGTTAAACAAGTGAGAGTGTTTAATTCGGCCGTGTCGAATCCTTTAAGCTTGATTTACACGTTAACTACCCTTGACCACCCTTATCTACTATTTCCCAGTATTGGGGGATAACAATTGTCAAATTCAAATAATTTTTCATACAAAATTATTTAAACCCGGTAAATCGTATCACTAATACTGGGAAATAGGAGATAAGGGTGGTCAAGGGTAGTTAACGTGTAAACTGCCCTTTATAACCTCTAATCCACCAAAATCCTAGATGATCCTGTTTTTTGTTGAGTTATTGCTTAATAATTACACTGTTCGACAACAAATACCTCCCAGTGAAATATCTAACTGATCCTTATAGATTTCGGTCTCCTGATACCAAATCCCCCATTCAAATTTTTCTATTACGTACCGTTATTGAGATATTCGCTGTTAAAAAGTCAAAAAACCAAAAATTTAGCACTTTGGTGGGTCCACTGTTATATATTTTTACGTTGCTTCCAAAAATAGGACTTTATTTCATATAAAATAGACCTCCTGATCCCAAAACTGCAATCCAAACATTTCTAGCATGTTACGTTTTCGAGATATTCGCGTTCGAGTTATTCGTGTGAAACAAATTTCAAACGCAAATATCTTGAAAACGGAACATGCAAAAAAAAATTTGGATTGCAGTTTTGGAATCAGGTGAAATCATATGAAATCAAATCCTATTCTTTGGAAGCAACGTAAGAATTTGTAGCCGTGGACCCCCAAAAGTGCTAAATTATTAGTTTTTGACTTGTAACAGAGAATATCTCAAAAACGGTACTTGCTAGAAAAATTTGGATGACAGATTTAAACTCAGGAGAGCAAAATCTAAAAGAATCAGTTTGACATTTCACTATGAGTTTTTTTTTTGTCGCACAGCGTAAATATTTAGCAATAACTCGAAAACATGATCAGCTTGGATTTTCGTGTTAACGATTTTTAAAGTTCTTAATAAAGAGAAATGAAATGCTTGAAAAGGGGTGTGATCAAGGGTGCACATTAGGGTGGGTAGCTTCCCCTACATAAAACAAGTGAGAAAATTATAGTCGGTCGAGACCGACCATATAAAACCCTAAACCAGTGTGTAGACCCAGCGGAAAATGGGTCTCAAGTCCAAACATGGATCCGATTGGACCAATATCACATAAGATCTTAAATTAGTGTAAAAACAAACACAAACGATATTTAAGTGAAATAGGCTACTTTTTGTTGCCAAAAGACTGATTTATCGGAATATCGGATGAAACTTTTATATGGGTACTAAGTCCAGAAATGGTCAAACTAAATTCAAATTTAGTCAAAATTGTCAATTTTCATGAATTTTCAGGGATTTATGTGAATATCGGGAAGGGGGTTTGTATGGGGACTACAAGTAGGACTGGTCCGATTCTTTTAAAGTTTGGAACGATGATTTGCCAATTTCAATAGGCTTCGTCCTGGAGCCAAAAGAAGCTTAAGTTTCAAATTTCAGCCAAATCGATTGATGCGACCTGTATCGTGCATACAAGGTTTACATGGACAGACGGACGGACAGACATCACAAAATAGACTCAAAAATTGATTCTGAGTCGATCGGTATACTTAAAAGTGGGTCTAGGAACAATATTTTCGGTAGTTACAAACATCAGCACAAAGTCATTTTTGGTTAAGCCAGTTACCTATTAGAATTAAAGGTTAGTTGAAAACAATTCCAAAAAAAACTTTTGCCACGCCTCTGCGTCGCCACTCGACGTCGGAATCAAAGATGACCAAGTGTTCACTGAACCAGTTTATAAAGCAAACCCATTAACAACCAACTACTACCAGAACTTGAGAGAGTATCCCGTACTATGGGTTCTTGCAGATCTTAACGTAAATAAGTCACCGGGACCGGATGGTTTCCCAGCACTGGTGCTGAAACAGTGCTGTTCGACGTTAGCACTTCCACTGTTCATTATGTCATACTGTACGGGAGTCTTTCCCGCTTGTTAAAAGGTTGCCAATATACAGCAAATCCCTAAAAAGGGTGCAGCTAATAACCCTGATAATTACCGCCCAATCGAAATATGCTCAGCACTCTTGAAGGTAATGAGAGAGAGGTAATTAGAGAGCATGGCAAATTGCCATCCTGGAAAGTATTGGAATGCTTACTTTTTTTAAGCGATCGACAGTTTGGTTTTCGCAGATCTCGTTCTTCGGGAGACCTGTTGGCGTTCATTTCGGAACGTTGGAGTCGTTCGATCCATCATTTTGGAGAATGAAAGGTTGTCGCTCTAGATATTAATGACTAGATGTCATTTCTCGATTTATTTTTAGCTTCCTCAGAGATCGTTCTATACGTGTTGTTATAGATGGGTTCTCATCAAACGAGTTTCAGCTTCATTCAGGGGTATCGCTAGGTTCTGTTCTTTCTCGTACCCTTTTTTATTTTTCTTAACCACCTTCTTAGTCAAACTTCAAATCCTATCTACTTTTCTGCAGATGACAGCAACATTTGTCATTTGTTTTCCTTTCACCGTAGGCCAAGCCTTTTTGAGGGTGAAGAAAGAAGGAAGATCATGAATGACACACAAAACCTGTTAACCATCTTCAAGTGGAGTTTTGCGAATAGAGTCAGGTTCAATGCACGTAAAGCTGGATTTACATGTTAACTACCCTTGACTACCCTTATCTACTATTTCCTAGTATTGGAGGATAACAATTGTCAAATTCAAATAATTTTTCATACAAAATTTTTTAAACCCGGCAAATCGTATCACAAATACTGGGAAATAGTAGATAAGGGTGGTCAAGGGGAGTTAACATGTTAACTGCCCTTAAGACCCAATGGAATGTGGAGCCAACGCGTTATCTGTTCACATTGGTGGTATAAATATCGAGGAAACGGACACTCTTGATGTTCCGGACACAAAAATTCAGTGTGATATCCATTGGAATAAACACGTTTTTCAGGTGTCAAAAGAAACATTCAACTGTTTCGGTTTTTTAAACCGTTACTTCACCCCATCCGAACTCCTACGATTTATACAACCTATTTCTGATCGAACATGGAATACAACTCCCAAATGGGCTTTAAAGTCTATTTTAGAGCTCGTGTGCAAAGAAGGGCGTTAATGCTTATCAATGACAATAGCGTATACATCGCATTACAGAGAAGGTATGTGGAATAAACTCCCCACAGAAGTCTTTCCAGTCACTTTCAATGAAGATAAATTCAAATCAAATGTCCATAAACACTACTCCCACTTTTTTCCCTCCTCACTACCTATTTCCCTGATATCAACACAATACACTGCATTAGTAGAGGCATCTCCTGAGTGATAGGTTAGGTTGTAATTGGCTGCTGACGTTTTACGTCAGCACACGTAGACTCTGAGGTCCATTGTGATACCACGGGACTGTAATAGGTTTCCCTGCTGGTCCCTGCCCTTAAACCAATTTGAGCTTCTTATGAAACTCCTAATATATTGAATTTTGACGTCTGACAAATCTGAAAGATCGTGCAGCTCCCTAGATCCCAGTGCAGCAAGTCCCTGACCAGAAAGTGCCAAGCAATGGCAGATGAAGTGTTCGATAGTTTTCAACTTATCTTCATCCACACAACTCCGGTAAAAGTCATTTGACGGCACATTTAACCCTATAAGAAAGTGTCCGGTAATTATAGCAACCACCGTCGAAATCTCTCCTCTTGAAAGCGATATCAGCTCACTTGTGCGCTTCTGATTAAGTGAAGGCCAAATCTTTCGTGTTGACTCACACGTCCATCCATTTGCCCATCTTTGATTACGGTTTTGATCACGGATCAAAGCCGTAGGTTTTGCTTGCAAGTTTCTAAAGGCATACCAACACATTCCAATTTTGGTGGAACCTGTAAGTCTTGCAAACTCATCGGCTTTGCAAACTCATCGGCTTTGCAATTCCCTGGAATGTCTCTGTGCCCTGGGACCCATATGAGTCGTATGTCAAACTAATTGGCCATCTCATTTACAGATATGCGGCAGTTAAGGACAAATCTTGTTTTCAGAAACATTGACTCCAGGGACTTGACCGCGTCTTGACTGTCAGAATGTTGACTGCGGTTGTATACAAGACATTGCAACTCAACCAGTCAGACGCTTCCTTTATTGCCAGCATCTCTGCCTGGTAAGCACTGCAATGATCTGGCAATCTTCGAGCCAGGCTCAATCCAAGGTCTTCCGAAAAGACTCCAAAGCCCACTTGCTCGTGCAGCCTCGACCATCTGTGTACAAATTTATAGTGGCTCACTAACCAGAATGACCCTCATCCAAGACTCCCTGGATAGTATCATAGTAATAAAGTGGCGCCCAAAAAGGCTCATAGAGGTTTGAGCCTTTTTGTGGTATTGTTATCTTCTTTAAGATCGCGCTATGGCCACAATCGCTGCTCCTCCTTTGCAGTGTGCTATTAAGTCGACTTGCCGACGCAGCCGCACACTGCCTAACCAATATGTACAATGAGTAAAGGATTTCTAATGAAGAGCACCAGTCTAAGCCAACCCCTGAGTGTTGTTTCAAAGTAAAAAAAAAGTTGTGAGTTTTGTTGACATTCGTATTGTGTAATTGTAAATTACCGATTGTGTTCGGTTTCTGAGTGCTATGGGTGCTGATCAATAATATAGGGTCCGATATTTCGATGCGTTACACACGAGATGAGAAATTGAGCATGCCTGCATACTGTGCTTGGAGGGTCTAACAGCAGGTATTGACGACGATATTAGGTCACTCTTAGAGTTTCTGAATAACCGATAAATTTAGTAACCGCGGTTTCGGTTATCAAAAATTGAATAACCGATCGGTTTCGGTTAATTTCGGTTATCAGTAAAAATGTTATTTCGATGGAAAAACTTTATTTTTAGTTTTTTATTAGAGTGGAATTCAGTTTAAATTCGTATTTGGGTTCCGCTTATGTCTTTTTAAAAGCTTAATTCAATTCATTTTCCAAAGATTGAGTGGTTCCTCAGAACTGGATAATTCTTCATCAACTGGATATAAAAATTTAATTTATTTCGTTAGAAAAGTAAGAATTTTAAATTAAAAATATTTTAATTTTGTCATTATAAACTGTATTTTTATTGAGATGAACAATCAAACAATAAGTAATCGGAAACTTCTCCATTAGATTGTTGTTTTTTCTCCGAATTGGGTAAACCAAAAATGTGGCTGAACCCAAAATTATAAAATTTGTCGTTGGATTCATGGATATTGACAGATATATATCGCCTACCTCTAGTGCTTGTCCATTCGTTCCAGTCGGCAAAAAAATCACCATTGACACACTGCTGACCATCCCTTTATAAAATTGCTACACTCAAAATAATAACTCTGTAAAATACTCTGTAAAATGACTGTAATCTCAATTCAACAGATATTTGACAGAGTTTTCTGTCAAAATACAGATTTAAAGAAAATACTTTGTATTTTGTTGTGACATAACAACAAAGTTTCCTCTGTTATATTTCTTTTTACTTTGTAATCTTAATTTTACAGATAATTAACAGAGTTTTCTGCTAAAATACAGATCTAAGCAAAATACTTCGTATTTTTTTATAACCAAAAAAGTTTTCTGTTTTGAGTAGTTTTTGTTTTTGTTACCAAACATTAAAATTTTATCTGTACATTTGTTTTTTAGAAAAAGTTGAAAAAGTAGCAAAAAAAGTTATCAAAAATTTTTTTTCACAATCTTATAAAAATTTTACAAAATAACATGCTTTTAACTAAACTCTGTAAATTTACAGAGTTTTTTTTCTGTAAATTTTTTTTTGCATCAAATGTATTTTACAAATACATGTAAATTTACATAGTTTTCTTTGCTAAATGGTGGTTTATTTAACCAATATTTTACTAGAAACTCTGTAAATTAACCGTTTTTTTTTTGTCCAAATCATTTTACAGAGTTTTATAGTAAAATTACATAGTTTTCTCTGTAAAAAAGCTTTCATATTTAACCAATATTTTACTATAAACTCTGTAAATTAACAGTTTTTTTCTGTCAAAATCATTTTACAGAGTTTTTTAGTAAAATTACCAAGAAATGTTGTTAGCTGGAAAAGTATGGTGTACTCTGTTAAATTAGCAGAGTTTTTCTGTAATTTAACAGAGTTATTATTTTGAGTGTAACATCTTCAAACAATTTTTCCAAATGTCCCTAATGTAATGTTAAAGTGACTGCGTAGCGGAGAAATTTGGCGTATGTAGTCACAAAAGTTAATAATTAAATTTTTTGTTTGACGAAAAATATAAAATACATATCGTCGGTGCGCCGACCAGAACACCTATGTGTAATTTTTTGATTTTTTTTTTATTGGCCCATTAGGAAGCCTGTCAGGTAATGCATTTATCCCCCAAAGCGTTTCCCGTTATCTCAAATGGTTTCAAAGTTACCTTAAACTCCTATGTGTTACCTATAATAGAAATTCTCCGGCAAAAACACTTATGTGTTATTAGTACACATAACTGTTTTTGATTCAAACGTAAAAACATTGCGTCTGCCTTTGGTTTTTTTATAAATTGATATTTTAATAGTTTTCTGAACATTTTTTTTTGTAATATTCCGAAACTTAATTGCGTAACACTGTGCAACACGATTTAAAAAAAAAAAAATTCAAATTTTTTTTAAATGCGTTTTGAATAAGCTAAAAAAAGTATAAAGTATAATTCTGAAGTAAATAATATCAAAAGATATTATTATTATACATTAACCCTGCACTCAAAAAAAAAGTGAACTAAAATCTGGGAAAATTAACTCAATTTTGAGAAAAAGAGGGAATGATTTGGCTCCAAAGATTTTTTTTCTTGGTTTTAGTTCATAATTTTCCCAAAAATAAGGAAAACAAAGTTATTTAATTTTAAGCCAATTTTAACTAGAAAATGGGAAAAATTATACTTAACATTTTTGAAATAGATTGGGACTAGACCCTGGACCCATGGGTTCGGACCCCATTTAACTCGAGACCCCGTTGGGTCCTTTAAGGGTCCCCATAGATTTTGACCCAAAACTTGTGTCCGTTTCGCTCTACCTTGCTTAGTTTTTGAGATACGGTAATAAGGGGCCTGATAGGGTCTTGAGAATCTTAAAAACCGGATAACTCAAAAACTATTAATCGGAGGGCTTTCGGGTATTTTGCGGAAGTGTTCTACGAGTCCAGAGCTACAAAAATGCCGTTGGACCTTTTCTCGTGTTGGCAGTATTTACCGAGATATGTGCATACATAAAATCTCGGGAATTTCAAATTTTAGATCTAAAATTAGGGTCTTGAGACCCCGACAGATATGCAGAGCTAGGCTATTCCATATTTTTCTTTGTAGTCTTTCTTTTGAAAATTTCATCCGTTTCGCTCTATCTCGCTTAGTTTTCGAGATATCACCATTTTGAATTTTTAACTAAATTCTAAGAAGTTATTTACTAAATTCTCAGAAGTCATTAACTAAATTCTAAGAAGTACACTTTCTCAATTCAAAGAAGAGAAATACGATGATGTTTTTTTTAGTAAATTTTAACTAAACTTGAACTAAATTGCTTTTTAAGAAATATGTCTTAAAAATAAAGATACGATTCTTAGATTTGTGGAAAATTTCTTTGGCAGTAAGAATTTTTTTCCTAACATTTAAAAAATCCATTTAAAGAAAACTATGAACTAATTGTAAGTAAATGAACTAAAATTTTTTCCTCAAAGTTAAGAAAATTTCTCATTTTTAAGTTAAATTTAACTAAATTTTAGGAAAATTCATGATAAATTTTCAAAGACATTTTTTCCTTAAATTTAGTTATGACTTTTTTTTCAGTGTGTGTGTCCCATTTTTACGTGTCGTTTTAGTACTTTTTTTAAATATCCTCGTAGAACACAATTAAAACGTGCGGTTAAAGGGTTAAAATGTTCTACAAAAAAATTAGTTTTACATCAAATTTTACTAGAGGTTGTCACAGGTCAAAATTTTGTGCGAAAAGTGCAAAATGCTTAAGTAAATTTAATTGTAAATTATCACAAACTGTTAAATTGTTTTTCACCAAATTCGTGTAAAATAAGCTAAATGATGATGTCTTCAGTGAAATTTGATGGCGGTTCTTTTCTTGGAACACATTATCTTCCATTTTTGGGGGTAATCTTGGTCCTTCTGCCAAATACCCTCATAGAACTACACTTAAACATGCGTTAAAAGTATTAAAATGTTCTACAAAAAAGTTCTGCAGCAAATTTTACTAGGGGTTCTCAAAGGCCAAAAGTTCGTGCGAAAAGTGCTTAAAAAAGTAAAATTGTAATGTATCTTGGTAAGACACAATTTAACAAATTATGATAATTTAAAATTTTTTCCTTTTTTAAACATTTTGCTTACATTGCAAGAACTTTTGGCCTTTGACAACCCCTAGTAAAATTTGATGCAGAAAATGTTTGTAGAATTGGTTAACCCTTTAAACGTATGCCTTAGTAGTGGTCTATGATGATATTTAAAAAAAGCACAAAAATGAGGATAAAGGGTTAAAATGTTCTAAGAAAAGAACAGCCATCAATTTTCATTGAATTATCTTTTAACTTTATTTAGCTCAGAAGCAGATTTATATTTTTTTCGACTTATTTCACTCGACTTTTGCAAAAAAAAAATTTAACAGTATTTGATAATTTACAATTTTACTTTTTTAACCATTTTGCACTTTGCAGGAACTTTTGGACTTTGACAACCCCTAGTAAAATTTGATGCAGAAAATCTTTGTAGAAGATTTTAACCCGTTAATGTACGTTTTTGTGGCGTAGGTGGTGTTGTATGAGGGTATTTAAAAAAAGGACAAAAATGACCCCTAAAAATGGGAGATAGAGGGTTAATATGTTCTACGAAAAGATTCGCCATTACATTTCACTGAAGATACATTTTGCCATTTTTTGCATCAGAATTATATTTAATACTTTTTTTGACTTATTACTTATTATTATTTTGGTTTTCCTGATAATCACTTTCTGCATTGGTAAAGTTTTTCCGCCTCTTTGCGATAATAAAATTCACGTCAGAAGTTTTCAGCCTTGCAAAGTACGAAATGAAAAACTTTTTACAACAAACACATGGGATGAAAAAAAAACACCAAAATAATTTTACGTGTGTTTGTTGTAGTAAATGTTGCATTTCGCACATTGCAAGGCTAAAAATTCTGACGTGAATACCATCAATATTTCGCTACAAGTCCTTGCGGATATATAACTTGCAAAATTTTTACTTTTGAACAACAAAGAAAAATTTATTTAAAATAAATTTAAGAACAAAAACACCTATGTGTATTATATTTTTTTTATAAACATGTAAAAAGTCCGCAACAAAATCACCTATGTGTAGTTTTTTGTTAAAATCTTGTACCACTTCAGAATAAAAAAAGATTTTGTATGTTTTTCAACGCGTAATATTTTTAAATGGGTTTAGGAAAAATAAAAAAAATTTACTTTAAAAAAATGTTGCGAATTGGCAAAATAAAACGGTTTTTTTGCTCTCCTGAACAATTCATAAAAAACACATAGGTGTTCTGGTCGGCGCACCGACGATATGTAAATAATTGTTAATTTAAATTACTTTTTTTAAGTGCCAAAAAAAAACTACAAAATTAATAAAATTCGGATAACCGAACATATATGGGACGGTTTCGGGTTCGGTTTTTGGCTTCAATAACCGCGGTTTCGGTTATGGTTTTAACCGAAACAGAAACTCTAGTCACTCTTGACTTGGAATTTAATAAAACATATTATTACACGAACATTTAACTTACCCTTGCAAAGGAAACAAAAAACAATTGCTTATGTGTTAAATTCAATCCAGGCAACTTTAAAACATCTGCCTCCTTAGTCATTGATGTTTTTAGGAATGCATGAAATGCTGCCTTCAGACCACCATTATCAGCGATATTTTCACCCAACGTCTGTTTGCCATTCAAATGTCTACCATTTATACTATACGAACTATATTGTTTGGCGAAGCATTCAGTTTTTTCATTAAAACGTTCAATACTTTTGTTATCCCACCAACGATTTATGTTACCAAATTTATCAAATTCTCGTCCCTGATCATCGAAGGCATGCGTCAATTCATGGCCCATAACGACACCCATGGCACCGAAATTTAAACTTTTCGGATTGTGAATATCGAAAAAGGGTGATTGCAGTATACCAGCCGGGAAGACAATTTGATTTTTGGATGGTGTATAATAAGCATTCACCATATGTGGTACCATACCCCAATTAGTCTTATTCACCGGTTGATCTAGTTTTTCCAAATTCTTTTTCAAATTAAACATATTTGAATTGATGTTATTCTCAAAGTAGGCATTGGCGGTAACATTTAAATCGGAATATTTTTTATCTAGCTCATCTTGATTTAATATATAATCGGGAAAACCAATCATATCCGAAATAGCATCGGCCTTATCAATGGCTCGCTCTCTTGTTCTCTTATCCATCCAGGTGAGATTGTGAATGTTAAGTTTGAAAGCTTCTCTAATTTCATTAATCATTTGTTCGGCTTCAGGCTTGGATTCACCATGAAAAGCTTGCCGTACAAATATGGCACCAACAGCGAAACCCACAACGTTTCCAGTATCGGCAACACAAAAACGCCAAACTTCTTCGCCACCATCTGAGCCCATTAAAGCTTTTCGCACGCCTTTATAAGCATCACGGAATGATCTGGATAAACATGGAGAGAGTACACGAACAGCTTGCCAGACCAAATAATTATTGAGGGTGCTGTAAAAAAAAAAGAGTTTATTAGAAGTTTAAGGGGGATGGTTGTTATGTTTAGATTTTAACTTACTTTCTTCCCTCTACTGTCTTCTCCATATCCATAATAATTACTGATAATTTCTTTAGAAACTCTGGAGCATACACGACTACCACTTCTTTTTGTGTCACCCGACGATTGACCAATTGCATAGCATAATCTAAATGTTCGGTCCAATTTATAAATGGTGCTAAAATATCCAATTCCGATAATTTCATAGGATGATACATGGCCTCTTCGTTGCGCCGCTCCTCCAAAGGTATAGTTATATTGGCGATCTTAGTTTCAAAACTCATAATTTCTTCCATTTGACGACGAGCATCAGTTTCATTGGCTCCCAAAAGAACACATACTTTGGTCATATATTCAATATATTCCTTTAAGACTTTACGATGGATTTCCGTACGATTTTCGTAGTATTCTGGGGTGGGTAAAGTAAGACCACCCTGATCGATTTGTATAACATGACGGGTAGAATTTTTATCATCTTCACCAATGGCCCAACCAAATAAACAATTAATATTGTATCTGAAAATGGTAAAAATTAAATTAGAATAACTAAAACCATTAAGTAGGGCACTTGATCTGAAACTGTGGCAAAAGAAACCTTTTCTACACTTCTTAAATATGCAACTCGAAAAACATTAAAGCTGAATTCACAATGACAGAGTACTCTGTGCCAGAGAGTGGATTTTGTTCCTTTCCCTTTCGCACTTACAGTTTTTGTATGAAGTCGTCTCTATTTTTAGAGATGGTACTCTGTAGTACAGAGTACTCCGACATTGTGTCGGAGCCTTAATTGTAATTCGAATATTCTACTTCTAATTTGAAGATTCAATTTGTAAATTCAATATTCCATTTGTAATTTAAAGATTATATTTGTAAGTCGAATATTTCATTTGTAATTCGATGATTCCAATTGTAATTTGAAGATTTCAAATATAATTCGTAAAAGAACAATTGAAATTCGTAAAAGATCAATTGTAATTCGTAAAAGATTAATGGTAATTCGTAAGAGATTTGGAGATTCCAATTGAAAATTTTACAATTTAATTAAAAAAAACAATTATAATTTGATTTAAATCAATTATAATTAAAAAAAGAGCAACTGTGTTTCGAAGATTACAACTGATATCTTCCAACTACATTTAAATCTTCAAACTACAATTGGAATCTACGATTTTTCCTTTTTCTACGTTGAACCAACACTCAGGGGATAATGCAGTGCTTTGAGTTGATATCTGGAAAATACGTTATGAGGAGGAGGAAAGAGAAAATAGTGTTTGTGGACATTTGACTTAAATTTATCTACATTGAAAGAAACTGAGAAGACTTTTGCGGGGAGTTATTTCACATACGACTAGTTCGACTGTTAAACGAACCTTCTTTGTAATGCGATGTGCGATCAACTGGACAGTCGACAACAAACAGATGTGATCTACTAAAAAACCGAGTGCTGCAAAAGAAAACTCGGGACCTGAGGATAAGTTTGCTTATTTCAGCAGAACATTCTCCATGGTAATATTGATAGAACAGAGTCACACAACCCGAATTCCGACAATGCTTCAATGAGTCAATAGAGTTCGATACTTATTGTCATGCATAAGCATCAACGCCCTCCTTTAAACACGGTCCACGAGCTCCAAAATAGACTTTGAAACCCCTGCCCATTTATGAGAGTTGTATTCGAGAAAGAACAGAACCGGTACCCTTGATTGAAGCTGAAACCCGTCTGATGAGAATCCATTTATAACAACACGTATAGAACGATCACTGAGGAAGCTCGAAATAAATCGAGAGAAGTCATTACCGACTCCAAAGGCATTATGATTAGGAATGAGCACTTCATGTCACAAACTTTACTTTCTCAAAAATAATGAATCGAACGATTTATACGTTCTGAAAACAACGCCAACAGGTCTCCTGTAGAAAAAGTTCTGCGAAAACCATATTGTCGAACGTTTAAAAGTAAATTGTCCTTCAGATACCTCACAAGATGAAAATTTACCATGCTCTCCATCACATTTAAGAGCGCCGAGCATACTGTTATTGGGATATATACTATCAGGATCGTTAGCCGCACCATTTTTTGGGACTGATTGTACACTGTCAACCTTCCAACAAGCGTGAAAGACTACCGAAAATATGAAATTTTGGGTTTCCGTGTGTAAAACATCGAACTAAAGGTTTGTGATTCCATAAGTTAGGTTACAGGTGGCGGAATCAAAGACTCCTCACATAGACCGGATGGTCCATAGCGAAGCCACAATAATTCCCCTGTGACGCTGATAGAACACATTAGTCCTCATTGCGAATTGTATTTTTTGCCTAAGGTTGGCATTCGAAAACGTTTCCAGGCCAAATCAGGGCAGTGGCAAATAACACAGTGCAACACTAAAAAAAAAATACGGGGTTCCGATGATTGATTCTGGTAGAGGAGATAAAAAATAACGTGTGTCAGCGTTTTTAAAGACCACATCCGAATTTTATTTAAAAGACGGTTAAAGTTTCCCAGCTTTGGCCTATTCTTGCAGCATATCGGTATTAAAAACTTGTTTTTTTTTTACTTTACATCTGAGGTGTAGGCTATGTTCAGTAACTTTGTAGAAAATATTATTGCAAATATTTTTGTGGAACATATTAACCCTCTAACTCCCCCTCACAACGGTATTTTTTGGCCCTATTCTAACAAATTGTAAAAAACACACCGAAAGAGGGAGGATGAAGTGTTCTGCAAAAATGGTGACCCTAAAATTTTACTGTATATGTAACAACACCCCAAAGCTCAAAACTTAGCACAAACACCAAAAATTCAAGGTTGCCCATTAAGGGTTAATTTATTCTGTAATATTTTTAATTGGCAATCTTGAATTTGACTATAAAACTATGTGTTATTTACATCAAATGTTTAGGGTATGTTCAGCAAATTTGTAGAAATTATTATGACAAATATTTTTTTGTGGAACACATTAACCGTCTAACTCCCCCTCATACGGTATTTATTGGCTCTATTCTAACAAATTTTAAAAAAGACCCCGAAAGAGGGGGAGGGCAGGGATGAATTTGATGATGATTTTGCTTTATATGTCAGAACCATAGAAAAAATAGAAATGAAACAGAGTCGTATTTCGCTTGAATAAGTATTAGTGACAGCACATTATGTAACTTTTGACGTTTAATAAAAACAATGCAAGATAAAGGAGAACAACAACAAAGCAAACAACAAAAGAGAAAAAAAGTTTTTAAGCTATCAATAGTGCGTATTATCTTAAAAAAAAAGTTGAATACAGCAAAATAAATAATAAATTTAATTAAATGAAAGATAAATTCCATTTTTATAAACAAAGAATCTAATTTGATATTACATACGTGGGAGATGAGGAAGAACAAGCATTTTGCCACCATATTGGAAAATACATCAAATACAACACTGCGTACCTTCTAATCTTTTCTATGGTCAGAACACACCAAAGCCCAAAACATAACAGAAACACAAAAAACCAGCCAAAGTCAAGATTGCTTACTAATGGTTCATTTTTATTGTAATTTTTCGAATGCTCATTCTTGAACTTGGCACTTTTTTGGTGTTTGTGTTAATTTTTGGGTTTTGATGTGCTCTGACTTATATAGTAAAATTTTATTGGCAACATTTTTGTAGAACATTTCATCCCCGCCCTCCCCCTTTTTTGACGATTTGTTAGAATAGAGCCAAAAAATACCGTTATGAGAGGGAGTTAGAGGGTTAATATGTTCCACAAAAATATTTGCCATACTATTTTCTGCAAAGTTACTGAACATACCCTACACCTCTGATGTAAAGGAGACATAGTTTAATATACCTATATGCTGCAACAACAGGCCAAAGCTGGGAAACTTTAACCGCTTTTAAAATAAAATTCCGATGTGATCTTTCAAAACGCTGGCACAAGTGTATCTTTTTTTGGTCTCCTCTACCAGAATCAATTGTCGGATAACCGTAATTTTGGAAAAGTTGAAATTGTTGTACAGTGTAATATGTTCGACTGTTTACTCAGTGTTAGGTTAATCGCACCTCCAGCTGTCATCGCAAATAAGTCCCATTTGCTTTCTAGTTAGTTTTCTTCAGATTGTAGCATGACCACAATCTCTACTAATCGTACTTTTTGTTAGCTCTCTCCACTTCCTCTCAACTATTGCAATGTTTAGATTATCGCGTAGCGATCTAAAATGCTGAATTGGTGGATCGATAAGTACAGAAATTCAAAAACCATCTGCAGCTTGCTTCGCGAGCTCGTCCGATCTCTCGTTCGGAGGTATGTGACCTGGTTCCCATATTATTTTCACCTTATTCATACTACCTAAACTTTGTAATTTCACGAAGCATTCGAAAACTACTTTCAACTTAATACAAAATCTTCTAAGAGATTTAAGAGCAGCTTGGCTGTCAACATAAAAGTTTAATTCTCTGTTTGTCTCATCACCGAACTGTAAAGCTGCGTTGCTTATGGCAACTATTTCGGCCTGGAAAATGCTAGAGTCCAAAGAAAGGATAAAAGTCTTATCCAATCCGCGAAAACTCGTTAAAAATCCTTAATAAAAAATTCTAAAATAAAAGACTACAAAATTTTGACACGAATATGTGTTATGGTTCTGAACAGGTTAAGTTCGTAAATAGGCAAAATCGGGTCAGAATTTTCGAATTAAAATTGCTATTTATCGAACTACATCTGTAAATGGTGTAGAAAATACATGCGGTACTCAAAATCTCTCTCACCCCCCCCCCCCCCCCCTCTGACTACCGCTTTTATTATAGTTTAACTTACCTATTTTGTAATTTCTTAAGCGTATATGCCAAATTCCATTTACCAACATTAAATCCAGTATGCGTTACATTCCATCCTCCAATTTTCCACAGAAAATCCACCATAGGTTTAGCACCCAATTTCTCTAAGTCATCGTTACGATCCAGACAAGATTCATAATAAATTTTAGCTTTTTTCTCGGCATCAGATTTAAAAGTTTTCATTGGTTTCTCCAGGATGTTCTTAATGATCAATTGGTTTCTTTGTTCTATATTACTAAAAGTACCCCAGGATGATTTACCATCCGGTATTGGATTATTTTTAATCCATTGATTGCTATTGAAGAGAGAAGAGTGAATTTTTAAAAATCAAAAATATTTTAGTTAGGAATGTTATCTTACCAGGCATAACCATAAAAATCATCACATGGATTAACAGTGCGGTCTACCGAATTCAATATATCATTTGAAGCAAATATGCAATGCTCATTTAAACATGGCATCTCTGGATCTGTAATTGAAATAAGAATGTTTTTGAGATTTACAATGATAGTGTGCACATTCACTGTGAATTTTTATTCGATGTACATTTATTGAAAGAGATAGGTTAGTTTGTACCATGCTAGCATGTGAGTGTGGGGGTTGTAAGTTCGATTCCCACTAGTACCCTTTTTGGATTTAACGAGACTATGGTTATTGTAACTAGCTCTTGCTTGCATTTAAATTCGTAAATGATTTGTAATTACATGGTAGACGATATCAAAAACACTTGATCATGGGGATCGGATTAATTTAAAACTCCTAAAATTCCGGGTTACGGAGATGATTTTTTTCTTTGTACTTTTATTGAAGACTATCACATTCTTCTCAGCGGAATGTTATTTGTTACCCATTGTAGTTAATTCCAATCAGCAAGATGAAGAACAACACTATGGTGAATTTGTAATTCACAACAATGCAGAATTTCGTTGTTCAGAGGAGATTGCGTTTCATTATTTCACTAATACTTAGATTTACTGTATCTCTTTCAAACAGATTCAAATTATGTTTTTTTAACGTTCTAATCTACAGAGTTCCGTATAAAACTCAGAGTTACAGAATTTTTGCCAAACTTTTCATTATTATTTACCCCATATTTATTTTTCATTTCTATAATTAATCATTTCTTCAAACTGATCAAAATGTTTGAAAATTTTACATTAATAAGATATAACGTTTCAACAATTTTGCTTCATCAAAATGATGACGCGATACCCGAAAATTGGCTCAACTTTTTTATATAGTGCGGATTACTCAATGAAAAGTTTGCTGCTAACTGCCGATTTAACGGAGCCTTATGTAAAAATTTGCATGAAAAAGTTAAATTTAACGGAGAGTTATTTTTTAACGGAGCATTGAGAAATCCAGCCTTAATCCATTAAGATCTTTCCTGTAAATTTTTGTATTAGTTTTTTACTTACTATCTTTGTGTGGCTCCACATGAAGAATACGTGTAGTTTTATCCGCTTCATTCTGGACAATCAGTATTAACAAGCCCATTATAATAAACGATAAAACGATCGTTGTAATCAAAAGCCATTTCTCGACACGACTTCTTGAGCGCCAATTTAAAGTTGCCTGTAAAAGTAAGAAGAAGAACACTGTACAACAATTTCAAACTTTTTCCGAAAATACGGGGTTCCGACGATTGATTTTTGTAAAGGAGACCAAAAAAAAGATACACGTGTGTCGGCGTTTTGATAGATCACATCGGAATTTCATCTTATAGGCGGTTAAAGTTTTCCAGCTTTGGCCTGTTCTTATAGCATATCGGTATATAAAACTACGTTATCTTTACATCTGAGGTGGATGGTGTGTTCAGCAACTTTGTAAAAAATATGCCAAATATTTTTGTGGAACATATTAACCTTTTAACTCCCTCTCCTAACGGTATTTTTTGGCTCTATTCTAACAAATCGTAAAAAAACACCCCGAAAAAGGGGGAGGGCGGGTATAAAATGTTATATAAAAATGTAGCCCATTAATTAACACAAACACCAAAGCCAAAAAATTAACCCTTAGTGGGCAATCTTGAATTTGCATGGTTTTTGGTGTGTCTGTTAAATTTTGAGGTTTGGTGTGTTCTGACATAACTAGTAAAATTTGATCACCAGTATTTTTGTAGAACATTTCATCCCCGCTCCTCCCCTTTTTAGGGGTGTTTTATACGAATTGTAAGAAAAGAGCCAAAAATTACCGTTATGTGGAGGAGTTAGATGGTTAATATGTTCCACAAAAATATTTTCCTCAATATTTTCTAGAAAGTTGCTGAACATACCCTTAACATTAGATGTAACTAACAAATAGTTTTATAGTCAAATTCAAGATTGCCAATTAAAAAAATTGCAAAATAAATTAACCTTTAAGAGGCAATCGTGAATTTGACTGGTGTTTGTTTTAAGTTTTGGGCTTTGGTGTTTTTTGACATGTATAGTAAAATTTTATGACCAACATTTTTGTAGAACATTGGATCCCCGCCCTCCCCCTCTTTCGGTGGGTTTTTTACGATTTGTTAGAATAGAGCCAAAAAATACCGTTATGAGGGGGAGTTGAGGGTTAATATGTTCCACAAAAATATTTGTCATAATATTTTCTACAAAGTTGCTGAACATAGCCTACACGTCAGATGTAAAGAACACATAGGCCCGTTTCTGTAGAAAATTTTAAGATATCCATCAATTGATAACTATAGAATTTTCTATAAAAGGATAACTATGAAATTTTCTACAGAATTGAAAGTTATCAATCTATCGATAACTATATCGATAATCATCTATCGATATGTATAGAATTTTCTATAGAAAATTTTAAGTTAGCAATCTATCGATTACTATAAAATTTTCTATAGATAATTTTTATAGAAAATTTTGTGTTATCGATCTATCAATTACTATCAGATTTTTCTATATAAAATTTTAAGTTATCGATTTATCGATAACTATATAAATTTCAATAGAAAATTTTAAGTTATCGATCTATCGAAATCTATAGACAATTTTAAGGGTTTGATAGCTATAGAAAATGTGAATGATTTTCTATAGAAAATTTTAGGTTATCGATAACTATAGAAGTTTCTGTAGAAAAATTTAAGTTATTGATTATCGATAAGAATAGAATTTTCTATAGAAATTTTTAAGTTATCGATCTATCGATAAATTTGGAATTTTCTACAGAAAGTTTTATGTTATCGATCTATCAATAACTATAGAATTTCTATAGAAAATTTTCAGTTCTCGATCTATCGATAACTAAAGAATTTTCGATAGAAAATTTTTAGTTATCGATAGAGTTTTCTATAGACAATTTTAAGTAATTGATCAATTGACTACTATCGAACTTTTTTATATAAAATTTTAAGTTATCGATCTATCGATATTCATAGAAATTTCAATAGAAAATATAAGTTACCGATCTATCGATAACTATATAATAGCTATAGCAAATGTTAAGTTATCGAAGTTTTAGATTTATCGATAACTATAGACGTTTCTGTAGAAAGTTTTAAGTTATCGATCTATCGATAACTATATAATTTTCTATAAAAATTGTATGTTGTCGATCTATTGATAACTATAGAAATTTCCATAGAAAATTTTAAGTTATCGATCTGTCGATAACTATAGAATTTCTAGAGAACATTTTAAGTTATCTATCTATCGATCTTTCGATATGGAATTTTCTTTAGAACATGTTCAATAACTAACGAATTTTCGATCTATCGAAAACTATCGAATTTTTTCTATAGAAAATTTTCAGTTATCAATCTATCGATTACTATAGAAAATTTAAAGTTATCGATTTATCGATAACTTTAATTTTCTATTGTAAATTTAACGTTATCGTTTTATCGGTAACTATCTTATTTTCTTTAGAAAATTTTAAGTTGCCTATCAATCGCACTAAAACTATCTAATTTTCTATAGAAAATTTTAAGTTATCGATCTATCGATAACTATCGAATTTTCTATCGAAAATTTGAGGTTATCGAGAATTTTCTATAGAAAATCGATAACTATAGAAAATGTTAAGTTATCGATTTATCGATAACTATAGAATTTTCAATAGAAAATTTAAGTTTTCGATCTATTAATAATTAATTTTCTATAGAAAATTTTAAGTTATCAGTTTATTAATAACAATATCCAGATCAATAACTACAGAAAATTTTAAGCTACCGAAATTTAAGTTATCAATATATCGATAACTATAGAATTTTCTATAGAAACTTTTAAGTTATCGATCTTATCGATAACTACAAGTTATCGATCTATAAATAACTATGGAATTTTCTTTAGAATATGTTCGATAACTATCGATAACTAAAGAATTTTCGATCTACCGAAAACTATCGAATTTTTTCTATAAAAAATTTTAAGTTGCCAATCTAAAGAATTAAAGAATTTTCGATCTATCGAAAACTATGGAATTTTCTATAGAACATTTAAAGTTATCGATCTATCGATAACTATCGAATTTTCTATAGAAAATCTGAGGTTATCGATCTGTCGATATCTATCGAATTTTCTATAGAAAAATTAACGTTATCGATCAATCGATAACAATCGAATTTTCTGTAGAAAATTTGAAGTTGCCGATCTATCGAATTTTCTATAGAAAAATTGAAGTTATCGATAACTAAAGAATTTTTAAGCTAAATTCACAATGACAGAGAATCTGTGCCAGAGAGTGGATGTTCCTCCTTTCTCTTTCGCACTTACACATTTTTTGTATGATGTCGTCTTTATTTTTAGAGATGGTACTCTGTAGTACAGGGTACTCCGACATTGTGTCGGAGCCTTTAATAGAAAATTTCAAAGTTATCGATGACGTTAGAATTTTCTATAAAAAATGTTAAAACTATAGTTAAAACGATATCTATAAAATTTTCCATAGACAAATTTTAAGTTATCGTTTAAACGATTCGCACACTCACGCACGAGCATTTTTTTTACTTACACTCACTTACAATCACGTGAGTAAATTTAATACAACTAACGTGCACTCATACGAGCTTCACTCACACTCACATTGACTCACACTCACAAAACTTTTAATAATACAAAAAAAATTAAAAGTTATCGCTAAAACGAGAACTTTAGTTTTTGAAAAAATGAGAAAACTTTTGATGAAAAAAAAAATTATGAAAAAAAAAATCATGAAAAAAAAAATTTTGAAAACATAATTATGTTACATATTATTCACCAGCTGGTGTAAAAAAATTTATTCACCAGCAGGTAAATTGCATATTATTATTGTGAATATAAGTGAATTATTAGCCAAGTTTCAAACCTTTTTGGTACTATGAAAATAAAACAGTAATTCTTATTTTCTATTTTTTTTAGTCGATAGCTTAAAAGGTGGCGTCACTTTAAAAATTAGACACCAGTCTGAAAACATTATCTTGTAAAATACTATAAAATGTAAGTACTATTTTTTGCATTTCAACTAACGATATAAAAGTGTAATTTCAATATCTACCAGGCATTTAAACATGTACAATGAATTTTAATGATAATAAAATAAAACAGCATGAACATTTTCTGTATACAGTCGAACCCGGTTATAACGAACTCCGAGGGACCAGTAAAAATAGTTCGTTATAAGCGAAGTTCGATAAAGGCGGGGTATATTTTTTAGCAACCTAGTTTTATTTCCACAAAAATATATCCAATTTTGTTTTATTTGATGTTTTTTCGTAAATAAACTACTAATTGAGAAGAAAACATTAAAAAATATAAATAAATTTTATCAAAATTGTGATATAAACTAAAAATTTCCAACCTTTTGTGAGTTTTATAAACATGATTGCCGCACAATAAAAAAATATATATGGAAGTTCGTTATCAAAAGGTAAATAAACATGAAATTGTATTCATAGGACCATAATAAGCAGATCGCTTTAACCAAAGATTCGATATAACCGAGTTCGTTATAAAAGAAGTATTTTGTGTGAAAATTGATGCCGAAACGTCGGTACTTTAGAATTAGTTCTTTATAACCGAGAATTCGTTATAACCGAGACTTCGTTATAACCGAGTTTGACTGTATTTACATGAGTATTACATTATAATTTATCTTACCCTAGCCGTATGATAACGTATCTGCATACCCGTACTACTACTGGGCTCATTCAACTGTACGCCACCAATCGAACTGCTGTCTTCTTCCGAGAACTCAGTCTGTTTGTAACGGGTCATCTAAATGGAATGAAATTGAAAAAAAATAAAAAAAAATATTATTAAATTATTATCTAAATGAAATATGTATATCAAAACATATGGCGGCAGTCGATGGATGTCATCAGGCTCCTACCATTTCTTTATTTTTTTTTTTCACAGTTCCATCATAAACATACATTATTATTTTGACGTTGAAAGAACTTATAAACAAACATATCCCCGTCCGTCCTTCTCTCTTTCTCTCTTTAAATATAAAATAATTCAGTTATAGAATCTAAAACACTTTTTGTTTTAATAAATGTCTGTGACAGACAGAAGTACATTTATGTAAAAAAAAAACGAAGAACTACGCAAATAAATTGAAATTAATTATATGTAAATTAAATATTTTATATAGATTTTGTTTGCTAAATGACATACGATGAACTTTCTTATGAACACCGACCGACTGCTAATTGTATTGTGTTGCTAAAGTAAATATTGTTTGTAGTAAGTAGTAGATACACTTTAATAACGTCCAAAGGCCAAAGAAATACTGAAAATAAAATTGTTTCATACAAATCTTATGCAAAATACTCGTACAATTGGAAAAAATTTAAAACACTCTTTATACAGAGATCACAGATAAATTTTTCGCATTCGACAGGCGACCGGGAAGGTCGGAAAACAAATCGAAATTAAAAAAAAAAAAATGTGAAAGAAAAGGAAAACAAGTAGCGACCCCATATAAACAAACCACCCACCTCATACTAAGTAAATTCTAACATATCATTTTATGTTTACACTATAGTACGGGATTGACCAAACTTTTTTAATTTTTGGTGCCACATATTAATAAAAAAAAGGTTAATGTAAATTTTCTAATGTTTCATTAAAATGACAAGTCCGTAATAAGGGATTGCCGTAACACGAGAGACCGTATAACTAGGATATGGTGTAAGACCAACATTTTTACAGCCTTAAAAATTACAACAATTTTTTCCACCCATTTTTTTTTTTTTCAATTTTACAAAAATTTTGTTTCAGTGTAGGTCACTTTTAGGCTATCACAAAAAAGGCCCATAAAATTTAACAATCACTTTTTCATTTTGAATGTATTGTTTAAAAATTGTTTTTGAAGGGCCTCGAGCACAATCTAAAACAGACTTGACAGTAGAAAACTAACTGATTTTAGGAGATAGCAAGGCGGTTTTAAGCTAACATGTCCGTAATTAGGTATCGCCGTAAAACGAGAGACCGTTTTACTAGGTTTTGGTGTAAGATCAAAATTTTTACAGCCTATTAAAATTAAAACTATTTTTTTCCACACGATTTTATTTTATAAAAATTTTGTGTGAGTGTACTATGTCAATGTCCCGTTGAGGCTATCACAAAAAAAGGCCCATAAAATTTAACAAACACTTTTTCATTTTGAATGTATTGTTTAAAAATTGTTTTTGGTGGGCCTCGAGCACAAGCTAATACAGACTCGATAGTAGATTTTTTTCAGTTTCACATTATGTTTTACAAAAACTTTTACAAAATATATTTATGTCTTAAAGACATAGAAAAATTTCATAAAGATGATTTCAAACTTTTTTATACATATACAAAAATCTATAAACTAAATAAGAATTCTAAAAACTAGGAGAATAAAAAAAAAATATTAAAAAACTAATGAAAAAGAGTTTATTCTGATTCGAGGCCTTTTCATGTTCCTCATTATGAATTAACATAACAAGTACTTATGATAACTCTACTTTCTTTATTAGGATATTCTCCCATTAAATACTCAGAGTTTCTTGCTTTCAAAAAATTTGTCAATTTTCGGGAATGAATTGACGATCGTTTCGGGGGGGGGGGGGGTTCCAATTGGACCATCATCAGAATTCTTTAAAAAAAAAAAAAATTATTAAACTATTTACTTATGTAAATTTTTTTAAATACTTTTGAGTAAATTTTTAATTGCGTCAATTAAAAAATTACTCAATTTGTTTTTCGAAATTTAATCAAGTGATTACTCAAAACTTTTTCCCCTATATTTTTTCCCGTGCAGCGTGGTGTAGAGTATAATTAACATATGACCCAAGATTACTTTTTAGACACCTGTCATAATTGTCGAGTCTGTATTAATCTGTGCCTCGAACCTTAACCACTTAGGTAAGGTTAGGCTCAGTTTAGATTCTTAGAATTGCCAGTTAAAAACAATGAAACATTCGTCATTCTCATTCCGACGTAATGGCACCCAGGGGTCCTTACCGCTTATTATCGAATTTCTGAAGTTTCATTATTCCAAGTTCAGCGATTCTTTCATATCACAAAATAAGCTATCTCGTAGCGTGAAAATGAAGGACAGTACCAATAATTGTCATTAGATTATAATTGTCATTAGATTATTTTTACACGCATTTAAAGTTGGCGATTTTAAAGAATTTAAAATTTTTGTGTACTAAACACTTCCCACTTTAGGAGCCCCTGGTTGTGCCCTTATTAGACATGTGGGGTCCAGCGTCCAAACTTAAGCTCGAAAATACGTTAGCTATAACCGGTATGAATTTCATTGCAGTCGATCCCGTAACTACTTACTGAATAGCCTAATTATTAAAAATAATCCACTGTGCACCATTGCGTATGATTGTTATTTAAAGGCAATTACAAAATTAATCATACGCCTTATACAGTTTTCAACCAATTACACAGTGATATAAAATCGAACTTTCCTAATCGGAATGGGATGAAACCAAAAGCAAATGAAAGTTGACATTTTACAAAACAAAGGGTTTTTTTTAGTTCGGAGCTAGATTATTTTTTACACGCATTTAAAGTTGGTGATTTTAAAGCATTTAAAGTTTTTGTGTACTAAACATGTCCTACTTTAGGGGCTCCTGGGTGTGCCCTTATTGGACATGTGGGGTCCAGTATGAATTTCGTTGCAATCGATTTCTTACCTACTTACTGCATAGCCAAATTATTAAAAGTAATCCACTGTGCATCGTTGCGTATGATTGTTATTTAAAGGCAATTACAAAATTAATCATACGCCTTATAGAGTTTTCAAGCAATTATTACTATAATTATAATAAAAGTTCACCTACTTCAATCGCGTGTAAAAAAATCTAGCGCTGAACTAAAAAAACCCTGAGGGTTTTTTATGGAATATGTCAACTTTCATTTGCTTTTGGTTTCATCCCATTCCGATTTTGGTTGACAAGTGTGGACGTGTTTTTAGTTTAACTCCGTGCTATTAATTGAATTACTGAAATTGTTCGTAATAGGTTTAAAGGTTTCGAATTATTTTTATAATTATAATAAAAGTTCACTAACTTCAAATGCATGTAAAAAAAAATCTAGCAGTCATTCAGAAACAGGACAAACTTTCGGCAATGCGCGCATCTGACAAGGTGACCGTCAACGTCTAGACTCAGACTTTTAGTGAAGTAGTGAAAGAAAGCTGCGTTAGGGCTGTGATCAACAGGGAGAATAAGGATTGTAGTATCCTAAAGGACAATTGGAGTTTAGTTGAAACCAAAATAAACGAAACCTACTTTAGGCTCCTTTAGAGTATGCCTGATTATCTCCCTACTACGAAAGATCAGCAGCCATGTTATAGGTTGCCATTAGCCAAGTGGAAGAACAGCCATGTTATAGGTTGCCATTAGCCAAGTGGAAGAGTTATGGCCAGAAGAACTGGATGATATGGAAAAACATAATATCATGTCGCAATCCAGAGCTCATGTATGGATTCCGATGGCTACAAGTGACACTGAGAATTGGCAAATTGCCAGATTGGGTGAGGTGGAGGGCGCTCATCGTCAAGCAGTGGTCTTGGTTAATGAGGAATTACTTCCGCTTTTAGCTATGACTGACGGTATTATTAGAGTTGGCTTTTTTCATATTAGAGTCAATGTCTACAAACACAGCCAAGCCAGTGGCAGAGTCGGATGGGAAGGAGAATCTGGAAGTGGTTTATATTCAGCTGACTGATTCTAAGTTGATAGGAGATGCATCTGCGATTTTCGAAACCGAATCTGGTAACGAATGCGACCTCTGTGATAGCAAGGAGTTTAAAGCTAATGTCATAATCATTCATGATTCTGACAGAATTGATGACTGGAGAGTTTTGGAAGAACATTCTTTCTCAGATCATCGCATTGAGTTTTTTTTTTCATCATCGCATTGAGTTTTTTCTTAGGGAGCGTGGCCCGGTTGAGGCAGTCTCTAGAAATCTAAAGATAACAACCTGGTTGAAATATAGGGAGACTTTTTCTGGACTTTTGGATGTAGTACCCTTATTTGAACCGCATAGCTTTCCGGAAATTGACAGTCTGGTTGACCATTTAAAAAAAGTTTGTAATAGGTCCCTGGATGCGTCTTGCTCCTCTGTAAGGCCTAGAGACAAAAAACCACCTTAGTGAGTTGCATACGACCAAAGATTCCTGCATAAAGTTCTTTAATAAGACCAAATCTTCAAGAGCGGACCTTAACTGGTCTGCATATAGGCTGCAACTTAAGAGTTATAAGAGAATGATCAGAATTGACAAATGTGATTCTTGGAAAAACTTCTGTGGCAACATAGAAGACGTTTCTGATCCATCCAGGCTGCACTAAGTTATGGCTTCTTCTCCTTGCACGCTGGGATACCTGAAGGATCCTAATGGGTTGTGGTCTACCTCCAGTTGGGTCCCTGGAAATCCATCTAAGCATGCATGACGACGATTTAGGCTTTGGAACGTTCTGATTCCCAAGCATCTGAAATTGCATCGGAAATAATAAATATGCCAACATTAATATGGGCTATTAAAAGCTTCAGGCCCTATAAATCCCCTGGACCTGATGGCATAATCCCGGCTTAGATGCAGCAGTGTGCAAGTGTCTGACTACATATCTCCTTTGCTGTATAATCTATACACAGCAAGCATAAACTGGTCGTATATTCCTTTTAAATGGAAGGTACCAGAGTAGTTTTTATTCCGAAGGCTAGCAAAATTCCCACACAGTTCTGAAGGATTTCAGACCGTTTAGTCAGTTTTCTTTTTTGTTAAAAGCAATAGAACGAACGATAGACTCATATTTGCGTAGAGTGATTGACCCGCGGATGCTTTCGACATGGGAACATGCATACAGCTCGTTGGTACAATCGAAAGATGACTTTCGATAAAAGAGTACTCTATGGTGCCCTTTCTAGATATAGAGGGGGGTTTTAATAATGTCATCCCAGATATGATAATTGTTGCATTGTCTATTCTGGCAGTGAAGCGTGGGATCGTATTAATAATGGAAAATCTACTTGACAATAGCCGTATAACGTCTGAATTGGGAGTGTCTCTCATATCTCGATTTGTCAATAGGGGCACACCACAGGGAGGTGTTCTTTCGCCGCTTCTTTAGAACCTGGCATTGAATTCAATGCTGATCTCTCTGGAAGCACGTGGTTGTCATGTTTTCGCATATGCAGACGATGTCGCGAAAGCAGTAAATTGAAAGCATCTGCCAATTTTGAAGGACATTCTTCAGGGTTCTCTAAAAGATCTGTCTAAATGGGCGAGAGGCTGTGGTCTGGGAGTTAATCCAAGTAAAACAGAGCTTGTTTTGTTTACAAGGAATAATAAGATTCTTGCTTTTGATCCTATTTCTCTGGACGGTACCGAAGTCGTCTTCTCAGATGGAGCCAATTATCTTGGAATATTTTTAGATGGGAAGTTGAATTTCAGTCGTAATATTAAATAATATTAAGAAAAGCAACGATTGCTTTACATTCCTGTAAAAGGGCCACTTGAAAACGATAGGCCTTAGGCCCTTAAGTCGTTCATTGGATTTATACTGCAGTGGTGCGTCCAATTCTGCTGTATGGAATCATTGTCTGGTGGCCGGCTGTAGAGACAAAAGGGAACTGTGTTTTTATCACAAAGGTACAGAGAATGTGTACTATGTAGGTGTGCTCTTCGTACTACACCTACGGCTGCATTAGAAATCCTCCTTCACCTAATGTCATTGGACATATTGGGTAGGCAGTATGCAGCTACGTCGGGAATTCAGCTGAATAGCGCACTGCAATGGAAGAGCAGCGATTGTGGCCATAGCGTGATCTTGAGGAAGATAACGATACCACAAAACCTGGACAGTGGTCCCTCTGTGGGCCTTTTTGAGCGTCACTTTTCCACTGTGATACCTTTCAGGGAGTCTTGGATGAGGTGGAGCATCCTTAAATTTTTGCAAAGACGGATCGAAACTACACGGACAAGTGGGCCGGATAAGCTTGGGTTGATCCTGGCTCGAAGATTTCCAGATCATTGCAGGTTTACCAGGCAGAGATGCTAACAATAAAGGAAGTGGCTGACTGATTAAGTTGCAATGTCTTGTCTACAACCGCAGTCAACATCTATTCTGACCAGTGGTGCCCAAAAAGAGAAACGATAATATAATGGTTATTTTTAACAAATATGAGAGTGTATTAGTACTATTGCTCTGAAAGAAATCTACGCTTTGTTATAACAACAATAAATATTATTTGTGTAGTTTTTTATCAAACAAAGCGACATCGACCTGCTTCTTTGAATGATGGCAAACAACTAAGGAGTTTTTTTTTTGTTTTTTACGCTCTCTGTTGTTAGTTTCGTTGTCGTTCGGATTGTGTACGTGTATCTTCGTCGATCTCTAACAAGTGTTTGGGCACCATTGATTCTGACTGTCAATCCGCGGTCAAGTCTCTGGAGTCCATGTTTCTGAAAACTAGATCTGCCCTTAACTGAAGCACGTCGTTAAATGTAAGTTGACTATGCGTACTCTTTTTTAGAGGGCAATACTCTATTTTAACTGGTTGTACTCTATAAAATTTGTGTCCTCTTTCTGTACTCTTTTTTCAAATTCTGTCCTCTTTAATTTTAAAAGCATGATCAATATTTTTTTTATTTTTATAAATTAAAACAAATTTTATTTCACGGCGGTCACCGGTTGTTACTGGCAAATCTTATGGAAAATGTCGCGCCGTGCTGGTTCTGTTCATACTCCTACTGAATTTTTTTTTGTAAAAGTGACCATACACTTGTAGTATCGTTGTATAACTTGTTGGATGGACATGTATTAGACTCCCTTATATGATAAAAAAAAGGTTAAAGTTGTACCCCACTGAAAATTAACTTTGATATTTTTTACGATGATTCCCAAAATATTTGGGTTCTAGCGATAATCTATCGTGAGCTAAACCGCGTCAAAAATGCTCCAAAACTTGTATCGTTCATTATTAAAAAAATCGATACATTTTTTCTGCATTAAAAGATTTTAAAAATCTAACCACTGACTCGAGATTCATTTTTATTCATTCAAATTCCATTTTAACCGAAAATTAAACTTTGACATTTATTGTCCGATTTTCACTTCTAATACATCATTAAAAATGTGGTGACCACCGCTTGATGGTACTCGCGGTCGTTTATGTGAATGTAAATTTGTAAAATATGTAAAAATTGTTTAATTCGAATAATTTTTTTTACATTTTTCTTTATGTCCTCTATTTTTATTTCCAAAATCTGGTTGCCTTATTAAATGAGAAGGCCAAGCAGTTTGATATACGACTTATATGGGTCCCAGGGCACAGAGACATTCCAGGGAATTGCAAAGCCGATGAGCTTGCAAGACTAGGAACTACCTTACAGGTTCTAACAGAATTGGAATGTGTTGGTATGCCTCTAGAAACGTACAAGCAAAATCTCCGGCTTTGTTCCGCGACGAAGACTAATCAGAGACGGGCAAATGGATGGGCGTATGAGACAACACGACAGATTTGACCTTCTGTTAATCAGAAGCGCACAAGTGAGGTGATTTCGACAGTGGTTGCTGTAATTACCGGACACTGTCTTATAAAGAAGCACGCAGAGCGGTTAAATGTGCCGTCAAATGACTTCTGTCGGAGAAGCATGGATGAGGAGGAGTTGGAAACTATTGAACACTTCATCTACCATTGCCCGGCACTTACTGGTCAGAGACTTGCTTCACTGGGATCTAGGGAACTGCACGATCTTTCCGATTTGTCAGAGGTCAAAATTCAATATCTTAAGAATTTCATACGAAGCTAAAATTGGTTTAACGGCAGGGACCAGAAGGGAAACCTATAACAGTCCCGTGGTATCACAATGGACATCAGAGTCTATGTGTGCTCGACAGAACGTTGACGCGGATCCCAGCAACTAAGGGACAACCTCTCAATTTTTTTTTTGTCGTTCTCCAATATCTTTTATATCTGTCATATGTGACATTTAGAAGGGCCAAAGTTGTCACATGACAGATGTGGCACATGTGAAAAAAAAAACATAAACAAAATAAAAACGCCGAGAATATTTGAAAATTATACTCCAGTTTGTTTTTATAAGTGTGTCTAGGTAAACAAATAGTATGAGAATGTTATGATTGTGTTAAGTATTTATTTTTTTCTCAAAATTTTTTTTATTTGAACATTAGAACATGACTGAGCTAAATAATTCTCAATCCCAATTGGGGCACAAATTTAACAAAAAAATAAATTTTGGAGCGGAAGAGATTACGTCAAAGATAATTTTTGCAGTAATCTCTTGTTGTATAGGAACTAAAATTAACCATATAAAAAAAATATATGTATATTTTGTTAGATCTAAACCATTCATTTAAATTGAATTGTATTTAAATATTTGCACAACTTTGAAACATATGTTGATATAAGAACAATTGTTTATCACTTAAATTCTTAAAAAGAATCAAATTGCTTTTTTAATATCTCTTGATATTTTTTTTAAATTTTTCACTTTTTTTCCGTACGATTGTCTCACCTTTGCGGACATAATTTTTTCTTGTATACTTTTTACTTGTGAAAAAAAATGGGTTAGAGATTTTTTCTATCAAACTTTTTTTAAATTTTTCTTTTAATTTTGAACGAAATTAACATTATTTTTTGTTAATTTATGTTATTGCTTAAAACCTTGTTTGTTTTTTGATAAAATTTAGCTTTTTGTTAAAATTTTTAGTATTTTTTTTTTAATATTTCTTGGCGAAAGAAAAAATTTTGATTACCGTATTTATCTATTCAACAATTTCAATTGATGTCCAACCACCAATACAATAAATGAACTAGACTTTTGTATGCACATCCTCTCGCAGGGAATTTAAATGCGCATGACTGTTTAACGTGTATAGCGTTGCCAACTACACTAATTACCGTTAATTTAAACTTTATTTACACTAAAAAAAATAAGTTGGTTAACTTTAGCATAATTTATATACATGATAAGGTAGACCGAAAACCGGTCTACCGGGATGTTTTTATTACTTTAATACCATCCACTCTAGTGATAGAGGGTATATATTAGTTTGTCATTCCATTTGTAACACCTCGAAATATTGGTCTAAGACCCCATAAAGTATATATATTCATGATCCTCGATCGATTTTAAGACGATCTAGCGATGTCCGTCCGTCTGTCTGTCTGTTTGTTGAAAACACGCTAACTTTTGAAAGACTTCACTGAGACTGCTGAAGTTTAGCATATATGTTGGACATTTACCTGGTCAGGTCGGTATTGCAATTCAGCAAAATCGGTCTAGTGGTTTAAAAGTTATAAGCAAAAGACTGAATTTCGGCAAGGGATTTTCGCGAATTTACGAGATTAAAAACACGCTACGTTTTGAAAGACAACTCTGAGGCTACTGAAGCTTGGCATATATAATTGTCGTTCCTCTGGTGTGATTGGTATTGAATTTCAGCAAAATCGGTCCAGCGGTTCAAAATTTATTAGCAAAACCGTGAATTTCAGATTAGTTTCACCTTAAATTCACGTGTTGAAAAACCGTTACACATGTTTTAAAAACGTTGGTAATATAGCATTCACACTTGCGACCTTAAACAAGTTGTTCAACAAAACACCAGTAACAGAATAAAAACGTAATGGATACAGAACAAAGAGTTTTTTAAACAGCTCACTCTTGAACACTTCAAAACAGCAAGTGTGAACGCCGTATAAGTCACAAAAATATTTTACAACGTATTTCACTCAAAAATATTTTTACACTAATAGTACATTCAGACTAGCCTCGAAACCCCGTTGAAAATACGTATTTTCATTTTGAAAACTTTACCGTTCACACTTGAAATTTTTGACACTTATTAAGTTTTCAGAATTCACCGAAGAAAATTTTGCGATCAAACAGACATTAAATCCACACAATTAATTAAATTACGCGTTTGTTTACAATATTATATATATTTTTTTTGATTTCAGCTATTTTTTATGAAAATATTTAAATATTTTTAATTTTTTATTTTTGACACTTTCTTTAATTTATTTTCTTTTATGAATTTTAAAAGGTTTCGATCGTACATTCGTTGAAACCTCATAACAAAAAGGCTTCAATTTGTAGGGGAAAATACGTATTTTCAAATGAGGTTTGGCACGAAACCTCGTTATACGGGGTTTCGATGCCAATGTGAATGCACTATAACCATAGAAAAGATTAGAAAGTACGCAGTGTTGTATTTGATGTATTTTCCAATATGGTGGCAAAATTCTTGTTCTTCCTCATCTCACACGTATTTAATATCAAATTAGATTATTTGTTTATAAAAAATGGAATTTGTCTTTCATTTAATTAAATTTATTATTTATATTGCTTTATTTAACGTTTTTTTAAAGATAATACGCACTATTGATAGTTTAAAACTTTTTTTTGTTTCTTTTGTTGTTTTCTTTGTTGTTGTTCTCCTTTATGTTGCATTGTTTTTATTAAACGTCAAAAGTTACATAATGTGCTGTCACTAATACTTATTCAAGCGAAATACGACTCTGTTACACATCTATTTTTTTCTATGACTATAACAGAAAAAAAAATACACACAAAAAAATTTTTCGCTCAAAAAATATTTACACTCAAAAAAAAATTAGTAATAAAAATTACTAAAAAAAAGTTTTTTACACAAAATAAAATATTTCTAATCAAAATTGTTATTTTTCACGCTAGAAAATTTATTATCACGTAAAAAGGGCATTGTGGAGGGTATTCATAGATTCGGCCAAGTCGAATTTAACTTTTCTACTTGTTATACCCTACACCACACTGTGGTACAGGGTATAATGAGTTTGTGCTGATATTTGTAACTACCCGAAATACTGGTCCTATACCCACTTTTAAGTATACCGATCGAATTAGAATCACTTTTTGAGTCGATTTTGCGATGTCCGTCGGTCCATATTTAGACCTAGCCCCCATACAAAGGTCCTCTTTAGTTTTGGCTCAAATGACTCTAAGGGTCGAACCAGAATCAAATGCGTAGCGCAAGACGTAAAAAAAAACAAAAACAAACACATCAAATTTGAAATTTTTACGTCCGTTTGATTTAGGTAACTCACATTTAAATATTAGAAACGAAAAATTATTGGGCGTTACGCCTTACGCGACGTAATTTGATTCAGGTTGGGCGCTAATAGCCGCATTTTAATAGGTATCTTTTCGAAATTTGGCAGGTAATCATGTTTCATCCACACAATCACCATTCCGAATTTTAAAGACCAGTTCTTCTTGTAGCCCCCATACAAACCACCTTCCCGATTTTCACAAATTTCATGAAAATAGAAAATATTTAATTAAAATTCTGTTTGTGTATGTTAAACGAGTACTTTAATAACCTTATCAAGTCTGATTATCATCGGACCATTTTGGACTTAGGTCCCATGTGAAAATTTCGCCCGATATTCAGTTGAAGCGGTTTATTGTCAACAAAAAGAAGCCTATTTGATTTGTGAGTGCTTTTTACACTTATTAAAGATTTGACAAAATATAGATCTAATCAGTCCATGTTTGAACTTGGGACCCATTTTCCGGCAAACGCTAGTGTAGGGTATTATATGGTCGGTCTTGATCGACTACAATTTTCTTACTTTTTTTGCATTTTTCGCGAAAACGCGAATTGGTCTAGAAAAACTGGGAGACACGGGTATTTAATTTTTGGCCCTACTCTCAGAATTTTTTGGTCCGGTTCATGGGTACAGCCAAAATTTGAAATTTGTTGGACGGTGTTATTATTCGAATAATTGGCATAAATTCTTCGATTAATCCATTAATCGAAATTATCAATTTTACATTAAAGCTAAGTAAGTTACTTTTCACGTGAAAAATTTTTAAACGCCTAAAATCGTAACACAAACTATTAAAAACGAAAACTTTTAAATATTAGTACACTCATAGAAATATCTTAGTAGAAAAATTAGTAAACCCATTGTAGATCAAGTTTTACAGAATAATGACGTATTCAACAAAAAATAATGTTGATATCGTTGAATAATCAGTATAGTTGGTTCAATTGTTACAATGGCGTCTACAGAATTCAATAGATAAAACGAAAATGAAAAAACAACCCTGTTCATTCGTTTTTATAACAACGAGTGAACGAGTGAGTTGGTAGCAATGTGTCTGTCTCTTATAAAATTATTTAATGTGTTTGTTTCTTATAAAGTTATTTAATATTAGAAAAATAAATAAAAATAGGATCTGATCTGTAAATATTTGGTAAGTAATAAAATACATTGATTACTTTATGTATTCATACTATATTAAAACGTTTTTTCTTTTTTTAGGATTTTGTTTTGGTATCATCACATAACTAGAGAATGGCTAATGGGTGCATAACATAAATAAACGAAGTGTGTGTGAAAATCTTTGTAAAAATCTTCAAATATTGCAGCTTAAAAAGCCGGAAATAAAAAATATTGTGATTTATACTTAATAAAAGAATATTTACAAAAAACAACAACCTTTTTTTTTAATAATAAAATTTCTTATATTAACAAAAATATGAGTTGAATTTACATAAAATACGAGTTGATTAACAAAAAAACGAGTTGATCAACTTTTACAAAAACTGACAACAATTTTTATTGAAATCAACGTAAATATTTGTAGGGTCAAAATCAATAATGATTTCTGTTGAATTTACAACGATTTTCTTTGGGAATACAATGATTTTTGGTTGAGTGTAGAAAGAAACAATCATAACAAATCTTAAATGTCAATTTTATTGCAAAAGAAATGCGGTTTTATATACTCAAAATCATTTTAAACGATTTCCCCACTATAAAGCCGCTTTGCCAAACATATTTTTGACAGATTTTTCACGAACAAGTTTTAAGGTTGATTTACATGTTAACTACCCTTGACCACCCTTATCTACTATTTCCCAGTATTGGAGGATACCAATTGTCAAATTCAAATAATTTTTCATACAAAATTATTAAATCCCGGCAAATCGTATCACCAATACTGGGAAATAGTAGATAAGGGTGGTGAAGGGTAGTTAACATGTAAACTGCCCTTTAGTCTAAAATTGTTCGATTAATCGACAAAACCCCCTTATATATTCCATAACAAAACCATCAAGGCTTTTTTTTTAGTTCAGCGCTAGATTTTTTTAGACGTTTTGAGTCCTAAGGGCGTCACTTTTTTATGGTTGCTTTAAATAGCTCCAAATGGAATCAGCATACTCTATACATAATTTATAATCTACACAAAACTTTTTGTCGGTCCTTTTTGTGAACCCACATGAAAACAGGATAATCTAGACAAAATTGCAGATTTGCACACAGCTTTTCGTCCAGGTCGTAGAGCAACAATTTTAAGAAATCATCAGTTAAACTCATTAGGTCATGTGTTGTCCATGTATTTTCATGAAACTACAACGGTCTTTTTCGGTCCTAAGGACGGCACTTTTAAGTGGTTGCTTCAAATGGATCCATATGGAACCATTGTAATCTACACCATTTCCAATTTTAATTCAAAAATTTCCAATTATATTTCAAAAATTTCTAAATATTATTCAAAAATTTCTAATTATATTTCAAACATTTCTAAATATAATTCAAAAATTTCCACTTATAATTCAAAAAATTTCAATTGTATTTCAAAACTGTCCATTTATATTTCAGAAATTTATAAATAGAAATTTCTGAAATATAAATGGAAATTTTTAAATTATAATTGAAATTTTTTGAATTATATATTTCATTTATATTTCAGAAATTTATATAATTGGAAATTTTTGAATTGAAATTTTTGGAATTTTTAATTGAAATTTCGGAATTATAATTGGAAATTTTTTAATTCATTTTTAATTTTAAATTAAATTTCCAATTATATTTCAAAAATTTCTAAATATAATTTAAAAATGTTGATTAATTTTTATTAAAAAATAAAAATTATTTTTATTCGACCTTTAAAATATTATATTTTGAGTAGGTTTATTCTAGCTCGAGGTCATTATTTTCTTTACTAATTAAAACTATGTTATTCTCATAGAAAAATTTTCAAGAAAATTATTTTTCTGTTTTCAATTTATTTGTGTTGGTCATTTTTGCAAGACTTAATCGACGCCTGTTTCGGAATTTGTCAGATTCCATTGTTCAGATTATTTAGCAAAATAAAAACCCTATACTACAAGTAGCTTAGGTTTTAATCTTGACAATGGAATCTGACAAATTCCGAAACACATGTCGATTAAGTCTTGCAAAAATTACCAACACAAATATGTTAATTTTAAAACAGAAAAATAATTTTCTTGAAAATCATTCTATGAGAATATTATAGTTTTAAAGTGCATAAGTTGTTCGTGTTCACGTGAAAAAAACTGTCAAACTCCATATAAAAAAAAAATATTTTTTGCAACGCGGCTTTATAGTAGGGAAATCGTTTAAAATGAGTTTAAGTATATAAAACCGCATTTATTTTGCAATAAAATGGACATTTAAGATTTGTTGTGATTGCTTCTTTCTTCTAATATTTAAAAGTTTTCGTTTTTAGTAGTTTTTGTTACGATTTTAGGCGTTTAAAAATTTTTCACGTGAAAAACAACAACCTTAGCTTTAATTAGTAAAGAAAATAATGACCTCGAGCTAGAATAAACCTACTCAAAATTAATTTAAAAATTTCCATTTGTATTTCAGAAATTGCGATTTATATTTTAGAATTTTTTTATTTATATTTCAGAAATTTCCATTTATGTTTCAGAAATTTACAATTGCATTTCAGAAATTTCCATTCACGTTTAAAATTTTTTTAAATGATTTTCAGAAAATTCCAAAATGACTCCAAATAGAACAAGGACTTATGTCAGGATAGTGGCAAACATCAAAAGTCTTTTTTAGTTTAGACTGTAACGTGCTTTCCACAGGATGACGGACGGACGGACGGACATCTCAGTTTTTAAATGCTCTCCAAGTAGTACCAATTTTTTGCTGAGTATTTAATCAAATTTTGAAAAAAAAAACAAAACGGCAAAATATATCGGATTTTAAAGTTATCGAAATGTTTAACTACAACTTTTTTACTACTACTCTTTAATACAACACTGTGTGGCCAAAGTGACAGAACCCAGAACCACCAACTGTCAAACTATATGTCAATGGTTTCGTCGGAAAGTTTTCGTGTTACATCATTTAAGAAAAACAATTTTCCAACAAAAATAATATAAATATAACAAATTAATTTGTGAAAATAAAAAAAAACTTATAGAAAAATAAGTGCTGTTGTCATTTAATTTTGGCTTGGAAGCCTGCAACAGCAGTGAGTATTATAATAAATACTAACAGAAATACAATGACCGAAGAATCCAACAATCAGGTTAGTTGAGTTCCAATAAAAAAAATAAATGTAGAGAAAATGCAACTTGAATTCTTAAAATTCGTCATCAAACTTAATTTTGGACTAAATGGAACCAATAAATGTTATCTCCACTGACCACTACTTTGTTGAATTCATTTTTTTAAGGTTTTTTTCTTGGGGCTATTACTTTCTAATTGGATGTTAAATTTAACTATTCCTAATCAAAGTATCAACGTCATATTTTTGTGTATTTGTCTTATTATCTCTTTTTTTATTGTTTGTAAGATGTGTTGTATTATAGACTTTCTTGTTTTGTGCGCAATATAATTTGATTCATTTAACAAGTTTCTCACTTGCAATTTATATATTTATAAGATGTACTAATATCTTATTGAGGCCTTTTTACGTTTTAATATTTCATTTTCCTCCAAAATATTTACTTAGTACTAGGGATGTGCGATTAATCGATTAATTAATCACTTCGATTAATCGAAATCCTGATTAATCAATTAATCGATTAATCATACTTTCTGATTAATCAGAACTATGATTATTCAAATAATTTAAATTTTGATTAATCAAAATTCATGATTAATTGATTAATCAGGAAGTTGAATATTCAAAATTTGAATAATTGAATATTTTGTTTTGTTTTTACATATGTACATATATTGTTTCGTTTTTATATTTCAAATTCTATGACTACCCGGTTAGAAATCGTCACATGTGTACACGTATGAACACATATGATCACCCATATATGTGCATGGACGAAAATTGAGGTAATATGTAGACATATGATCATATATGATAACCCAGCAAAAAAAGAGCTTACCATTCACTACAAAATTCACCACAACTTATGAACCAGATGTACTTCTTCTTCAGCTGAAACACTGATGAATTTTATATGGGCGTGACACACAATATCACTAGTGTTTAGTATGTACATATATATTAACATCTTTATCACAACTTCTGAAGTAGTGATCGGGATGTTAATATAACTTGACCTTTTGGAAGTGCTTTTTTCATCACTTCTTTAGAAGTATATATTTCTTGGCATTTTGGATGTGATTATGTAATTTTTATATGGTGATTTAGAAGTGATTTTTTCATCACTTCTTGAAAAGTACATATTTCATGACTTTTTGGGATTGATTTTAAGATTTTTTTTTTTTTTAGTATTTACACTAATAATAATTAAAACCAAAACGATATTTTTAACAATGTATAATATTTATTATGTAATATTTAGACTTGAAATTGTTAAGATTAAATCGATGTTTTTAATAATTTAGTTTAGCTAATAGGAATTATTAATTAAATGTGGATGTATATATTTTTCTAATAGTTTTTCATGCGCTTAATCCGAATCTGGCCTTAGAAGTGATTTATCTTATTTTGAGATATTTAGATTTTCGATTGACAGTACTGCATAAACTCAGATATTCGCAATGTTCGGGACCTTATAAAACCGAGAATTATTTTATGATGTATAATTAGTTCAGCACATCTAAAAATACTTCACTTATTCTTCAAATTACTTTTGCAATCCTTAAGATATCTTTTTTCATTACGGAGATATCGACCGATAAAATTTTTATTATTCGGTTAACCGAATAATTCAAATTTATCCGATTATTAACCGATTAAATCTCAACCCCGCACTCAGAAAATTATGTAAGTTACTACATGTTAGTTATTTGTATATTTTACAGTAGTTAGTTGTTTTCAACTACAAAGTCAGTTGTTTTTGTATGAAAAATATCAAACAAATATTTCTGTTACTTATTTTAAGTCGTTTTTTTGAACAACTAACAAAAAAGTACTGTGATGTAGTAGTTAATTTTATTTATTTTATCTCTGAAAAGTTTTAAAGTTTTTTTCCAAAAAAAAAAAATTTCGTTATTTTTTTTTCACAACTTTTTTTTAAAAAAAAAACTTGGAAAAAATTTGGTCTTAAATTTTTTTTCTGAAAAATATTTTGAAAAAAAAATTATATATAAGAGGTATTCAGAGTCTTGCTTGCCAGCCCTGGCACTGGTGGTAAAAGAGCACTTTTCAAAATTACTTTTCAAAATACATGTATTTTTTGATAGAAGTACTCTTTTGCTACATTATCAGGGGTGGAAACAAGACTCTGAATACCTCTATTGATTTTTTTATTTTTACTACATTTTAGTTGTTTTGACTACAAATGTAAGTAGTTTTTACTACATAAGTCAGTTGTTTTTTGTCAGTTAAAATAACTAACATTGTTAGTTGATTTAACTGAAAAAGTAGTTGACCCCAAAACAACTTACAAAGTAGTTATTTTAACTGACATTTTCAGTTGATTTTACTAACATAATTTTTTAAGTGCGATTAATTATTTGCCCGATTAAACCAAAACCTCGATTAATTGAATACCCTAATGTTTAGAAGAGTTTTTATACCTTTCAACAGCGATACCAACTTAGTCATTTTGTGGCTATAATTCAGCCCTTTTTTTAAAGGCTACCACCTTTTTTTGGTTATCTTTTTTAGCCCTTTAAGCACTTTTTAAGTCATTTGATTTCTACCATAATCTGGAAACTTTTTATTGTTTTTTTTTTGTACATAATTTACAAAACAACTCCAAAAATTATAAAAAAAAATGTTTTTATACATGTAGTTATTAAAAAAACGTCCAATAAATAAAATGAAGAGATAAAAAAAAGTAATTCTCTCAATTTAAATCAGATATCGTATATTTTTAGAAGAGTTTTTATACCTTTAAACGGCAATACCAACTTAGCTCTTTTGTGGTTATATTTAACCCTTGTCTTTTTTAAGGGCTAACAGTTTTTTTGTTATCTTTTTAGCACTTCTTGAGTCATTTGGTAATTTTAACAAAAATCTGGAAACTGTATTTTTTTTATAACATAATTTACATAACAAATTCGCTTTTGCGGCATATCAAGTTAATTCATTTATAAAATTTAACTTTTTATTAAATCAGATAAAATTATAAAAAAAAAATATTCAACAAAACAAATCCAATACTTAAGTGCCACAAATTTGTACTTTTAAATTGCATTTGTAAACACATATGAAAATGGTACTTCTAAATCATTGAAGAAAGAACTGGTGAAAGTTGTTATTATTGGCATTTTTTTAGCAGTTTTGGAAGTGCTTATAAAAGTACTTCTTATGGAATATGAAGATCGGCACATATAGCTACTATGTATGTAGTGAATCACTTATTCTTTTTGCACCACTTCGATTTTTTTTTGCTGGGAATGTATGTTTTTGCATATATTCACAAATTTTTCTTTTATATTTTTTTGCTTTCTTATTGGTACATAAAAAGAGATTATTTTTTATATAATAAAAAGTTTATTGTTTAATAAAATTCATATTTTTAAATTCTATACTCGAAAATAATATTTGAGGTTACACAGTTTTTGCTAATCTTACACATCCTGTCCGGTATTCATCTTGTATAAAGAGTTAAACATTCCTTGAGTTTCTTTTCTTCAATTGCTGATTTCTTTACGAAGTTGCTGTCTCTCTTACCAAACGCATCCTGTCCGGGATTTATCTTGTTTTGAAACTATTATATTGCAATAGAGTGTTAAAAATTCCTTGCGTTTCTTCACTTCAATTTTTGATTTCTTGACGAAGTTGCTCTCTCTCCCCAAAAAAACAAATCGATATTGAGCTGTAAATAAGACATATAGTTATTTTAAGATAAATCTTAATTAAATGTTCTTATATTTTACCTTTTATTTTCCGCAAATTCTGTACAAAAGGATGATTTTGTTTTTCTTAAAAAATTTTCAATTTGTGAATAATTTTTTTTTATTTGAAGTTTTAAAAATTTTGAAAACAATAAAAATGTTTGACAACTGTTACGAAGAAAAAATAAACGGAAGGAAATAAATAGCATACATTTAAATACAAAGATAATTATAAATTATTTTAAAATGTTGCTTATTATCAAAAAGGAATTCTAAAAAGTATTTCAAATAAAAGTTGCTGTGATGTGATGATTTATTTAGTGGTCCATCTGTTCGGTCTTTTAGTTTTTTTAAAAAAATTAAATATTTTGTTGAACTAGTTTGGAAAGTTCTCTAAATTTTATTCCAATGATACCATATTTGTAAATGTACCAAGCAAAAAAGAATAAAATCGACAAACAACTCCATTTTTACACCTATTTTCTTTCTAACCCAAAAGAAAGTCTGACCTTATCACTACCAGCCTTCAAAACCTGCATGTTAAATTTGGCTAAAAGGGACAAATGTTCGATCATATGATTGATCATATAGTATCAGCTATGGGATGTACATATATCATATAATCTTCAAACACAAACCGCTATATGAATGTATGACTCCACATATGCTATCATATGTGCCGAACATGTTCATATATGTTTCATACGTAATCATATGTGATTCATACATGTTCACAAATGAACGCATACATGTCCATATGTGTACATACGTGACGATTTTTACCTGGGTATTGAAAATTTTTTAGAAAATGTATTAAATTTTAGTCGAATGGACTTTTATACCCTGTTCTCACTTACAGTTTTAAATCGTTTTTAGCAATTATTTTTAGCATTTTCTGTCAATATACTGTAATAGAATAAAGATAAAAATATTGCCGCTAAAAACGATTTAAAACTGTACGTGTGAATAGGGTATTAGGCGTTCTTTTCAGCTCACAATGCGGATATTACCACGGTCTCTTCATGTTACAAAATAACATCTAAAAAAATGGATGTGCCTCCCAATCATTTTTAATTTAAAAAAAATTATTCATTTTGTTGTATTGCACATGATATCCGGGTCATGCACAATTCAACGCCAATTTGCGCCGAAGTGCTAACACAGAGGACCATTTTTATAGAGCCCGTGTAGAAAACTAATTTTGTTGTATTTTAAATGATATCCAACTCATGTACAATACAACCAATTGGCGTCGAAGTGCTGGCAGAGAGAAGTATTTCTAGAGGGATGGAACATATGTACATACGTACATATCGTCGGTGCGCCAAGCAGAACCGCCATGTTTTTCTCAATATGTTTTGAAGAGGCTTACAAATCAGCTTTATTTTGACCTTTAAAAAAAATTGCACATTTTCTATTTCCATTAATTTTAATTATAAAAAACAGCGCAAAAGTAGCGGTTCTAGTTGGCACACCGACGATATGTATATTCATTTCTACATTTGAGCATGGTTAGAGGCATATTATTCATAGAATCTCCAGTCTTCCATGATAGATCTAAGAATGAACTTTCGTCATACATTTTGGAAAATTTGGTTGAATATATTGTTGGATTTTGGCATATTAAATTTCGCTCTGTTTATTAATTTATAAATTTTGTTTTCTTTTTTAAATATTTTTTGTTTTTTTGTCTTTGATTTTGTTTTGCCAACATTTTTTTAAAAATTGAATAAAATTATTCGTTTTCGATTAATCAAAATTCAAATTAGTTGATTAATCACAGTTCTGATTAATCAGAAAGTATGATTAATCGAATAATTGATTAATCAGGATTTCGATTAATCGAAGTGATTAATTAATCGATTAATCGCACATCCCTACTTAGTACACAATCTGTCTAGTATAAATTGGTATAAATATAAAAATATGCATTAGAAATTTAATTTTCTTTGTTTCATATTTTCGATGAGGGGGGCAATAAATATTTCTTGGTAAATTATTCACTTGTACATATGTATTTGTTTAATGAATTTGTAGTAATTTAGGTTTCACGTGTTTTGAAGCTCGGCATAGTTAATGTTGACAGATACTTAAATGTAGGAATTTATTAATTCCCTAATTTTGTAAAATGCGACGCGGCAAATTTATTGTTATAACAAAAACAATTTAGGTATAAAGATATTTCTTTTTCAAGAATGGAAGCCAATTGAAATTAGACAAAAATTGGTCCTTGTTCAGACTTAGCCCCATACAAAAGTTCCACAGTGGGGAAAATGGAATTTTTTTTGTCCAATTTTGCCTACAGGTCGCAATTCTTAACCGATTATAGTTTTTATTCTTTTGATTTTTATACCCTCCAACCACGGTATTCCACTTTGTCATTCCGTTTGTAACGCATAGAAATATCGGTCAGGGACCCCATAAAGTATATATATTATTGACCTATGATCGATTATAAGTCATTCTATGAATGTCCGTCCGTCCGTCTGTATAAAGCACGATTCCGTCCAAAATAAAAGAGCTAGACTCCTGAAAATTGGCACGAATGTGTCTCATGGTCATAGGCCAGTTAAGTTCGGAGATGGGTAAAATTGGATAAGGGGCAAAAAAGTTCCCCCTTAAAGAACTAAAAAAACCTCTATAAAAACGACATTTTTACAGCATTTTTTGCATTTTGTTAAACAAATGAAACCTTTTTATGTCAGAAGGAGTTAAAAGTTATTCACTTAGACCCCGAGGGGCAACAAAATATTGTTTTTTTTTTGCCCCGCCCCCTTTTGTGGGCTTGGCTTAAAAAAATCATAAAAATTATGAGAAAATGGAATAACTAAAGGTAAAAAGCACAATAAATAATTTAGTAAACATTTATTACGTTGGGGAAGGTACCCCCATCACTCCCCACAGAACCCCCACCCCCCTGCCAAAAAGGCCTCTGAATTTTTTTTATGTATTTTAATATGTTGGAGGGTATCAAAGATTCGGCACAGCCGAATTTAACACTCTCACTTGTTAGCTAATACAATTTCTTACCTCCCGATTTTTACATAAAAATCAATCAAATTCCGTAGAAGAAGGAAATATTTTATTAAAATGTTGTTTGCATGTGATTAACGAGTACTTTGGTAGCCTAATCAAATGTAGTTTTAATTGGACCATTATTGGTTTAAGGTCCCATCCAAAAATTTAGCCCGATATTCAAAAAAAAAATCTGTCTATTGGCATCAAATAGAAGCCAATTTCACTCATATTTGTTTTGTTTGTATTAACTACACCTTTTAAAGATCTAACAAAAGATTCAGTATGTGCAAGTTTGGACTTGGGACCCATTTTCAGAAAAGCACTGGTATGGGGTCGGTCTTATCCGAAAATTTCCAACTGTAATAAAAATAATATATTATTCACGCAAAAGTTTTTAAGCCAAGTTTTTGGTAAAAATACAGCTCACCAAGACTTTTGCGTAATTTTACCAAGTTTTTGATCTACGAAATTTGTCTAATTTACGCAAAAGTACTTGTGATTTTTATTTTTACTAAAAATAAAAATTGCTGCGAATTCTTTTTTTCTTCACCCCTAGCACGCCCCTACAACCCCCTTGAAGGGTTTTGAATTTTCATAAAAAAATCAAGATGTTTGAGTAAAATAAAATAAACAAAAAAAAACAAGTAATAACAAATTCGCATTCATTTTTTTAAACATCTTTAACCACTTAAACATGTTTAAATTTAAACTTGTTAAGGTACATAAACATGTTTAAGTGCTTAAACATGTTTAAAAAAATGAATGCGAATTTGGTATAAGAGTGTTAAATTCGGCTGTGCCGAATCTTTTATACCCTCCAACATGCAAAAAAATAAAAAATTTCAGGGACGTTTTATTTTTATTTTTTTTTTTTTGGGGATAGGTAGTGGTAATTGGGAAGCAAATTTCCTCTTGAATATGTGTGTAAAAATTCATTCTTATGCTTTTTGCACTAAAGAAATACAAGTTTATCATTATTTAAAAAAAAAATTATTCCACGACCATAAAAGGGGGGCGGACCGAGAAAAACGACATTTTATAATTCTCTAGGTCCAAATAGAGGACTTTGAACTTGTTGTAGCATAAAAATGTTGCATTTGTTAAACAAAAACACAAAAAATGATGTTACAAAATGGTATTGTTCAGAGGTTGGTTTAGGTCTTCAAGGGGGAACTTTTCCCCCCTTATCCGATTTTGCTCATTTACGAACTTAACCTGCCTATGAACATAAGACATATTCGTGCCAAATGTCGGGAGTCTAGCTCTTTTATTTTGGTCTGCATCGTGTTAACTACAGACGGACGGACAGACGGACATCGCTAGAATGTCTTAGAATTGATTGATTATAAATATATATACTTTATGGGGTCCTAGACCGATATTTTGATGCGTTACACACGGAATGACAAAGTGAGTATACCCCCATACTGTAGTTGGAGGGTATAAAAATAGGAAACTTTAGCTTTTTTTACATGTTCGAGGGTATCAAAGATTCGAATCATCCTAATTTAACTCTCTCACATATTTTTTTATCATTTTATTATGCATTGAGATAAAAAAAAAGTCGATTTATTTAAAGTGGGCGTAAAATAAAAAAGTAGGAGCTACATTTTTCAATTGTGACCACTCGTACATTATCCCGAAATGCCACTGCAATTATATTTCCGACGTTTCAATTCAAAATCTTTATAATTTAATATATTTTGAGGATGTTTATTCTGGACCGAGGTCATTATTTTCTTTACTACTTAAAACCATGATATTCTCATAGCATAATTTTCAAGAAAATTATTTTTTTTTGTTTTAAATTTATTTATGTTGGTCATTTTTGCAAGACTAAATCGACACGTGTTTCGGAATTTGTCAGATTCCATTGTCAAGATTATTTAGCAAAAATAGAAACGATTTACTACAAAGTAGCAAACGAGTCTAATGACAAATCGTTTGTGCATTCGACTCTATCCACAATGTGAATTAGAAAGACGAAGAAATTGTACTACACTAGTAAGGCAACGATTGTCAATAACCAACAAAAATATTCAAAACATTTTTACATATGATAGCCCATTGGACTACAACTATATGTTATTTGTTGTTGTGAGTGTAATAATACCACATTAGGGTTATTTATCACCATTATGTTCAAATTCTGATTAATTTTTATTAAACAATAAAAAATGTTTTATTCGACCTTTAAAATATTATATTTTGAGGATGTTTATTCTGGCTCGAGGTCTTTATTTTCTTTACTAATTAAAACCGTGATATTCTCAAAGCATAATTTTCAAGAAAATTATTTTTTTGTTTTAAATTTATTTATGTTGGTCATTTTTGCAAGACTTAATCGGCACGTGTTTCGGAATTTGACAGATTCCATTGTCAAGATTATTAAGCAAAAATAGAAACGATTTACATATTCGACTCTATCCACAATGTGAATTAGAAAGACGAAGAATTTGTACTATACTAGTAAGGCAACGATTGTTTATAATAGTGGTATTCAGAGTCTTACTTGCCAGCCCTGGCACTGGTGGTAAAAGAGCACTTTTTAAGCTGAATTCACAATGACGGAGTACTCTGTGCCAGAGAGTAGATTTTGTTCCTTACTCTTTAGCACTTACACATTTTTTGTATGATGTCGTCTCTATTTTTAGAGACGTAGTACAGAGTACTCCGACATTGTGTCGGAGCCTTTAAAATTACTTTTTAAAATACTTGTATTTTTTGAAAGAAGTACTCTTTTGCTACATTGCCAGGGCTGACAACAAGACTCTGAATACCTCTAATGTAATATTTTTTTCATTGAAATGTGGGCGTGGTTTTGGTTCAATCACAAATACAATTAATACAAATACAAATAATCTATACCATCTTCTAAGTTCATATGTGCAAAATTAGAATTTTGTACCCCTAAAATGAAAAAGCTCACACTGTGCGGCGTCCCCCTACCCCAAAAAACACCCCTTCAAATTTTGGTATAAAAGTTTTGACAAAGCCGAATTTAACACTTATCAATTGTTTTTTGTTTTGATTTTCTATTACATTTTAATTTGATTAAGCGTATCACCTGACGTAAGCGGCTAATCTATGCATTTATTATCTATAATTTCTATTATTTAATTTTATTTATTTTGTTTTCATTTTTTTATTTTTTCTATCTTCTTTCAGTTTTTATTATAGAACTTTAGTTTGTTTGTAATTCTCCCGCAAAAAAAAGAAAAACAAAAATAAGGATCCATTAAACGTCTTACCTACCAGCAACGAAAGAAGTAAACATAAATATTTGATTATAATTGGAGAAACCCCTTATCTTCCAAACAGTAAAATCCTAAACAAACTTTTACCTCGTTTTGTTTTTGATAATTTTTCGATAATTTTTGTTTTTGAATTCTCTACTTTGCTTTGTATGTCAGTTTAGTTTTAAATTATAAAAATAAATATCAAACGAACGAACGAGGTTTAAAAGAAACGATCATTAAAAATAAGATTAAATATTTTTTAGATATTTTTTTTGGTTTGTTTATTTATATATTTTTTGAATTAACTTTTATTTCTCATTCATAATATATTTGTAAGAAACATAAACAAGAAACAAAGATAATTTTTTTTGCATATTAAAAAAACAACCATTTATTTTCGTAAATAATGGCGGCCTATTTGAATCGTACAATTTCTATGGTAACTGGTAATGCCGGAAACGCCGGTAATTCTTCAAATTCTACACAACAACATAATAAATCATTAAATTACGATCCAACTTCGTTGATGTCCGAAAATCGTACAATGCATATAAACAATGATAAATCGCCATTGCAGATCTTTGTTAGAGCCAAGAAGAAGATTAATGATATTTATGTGGAAATTGAAGAATATGTCAATGAGACCACAACATTTATTAATGGTAAGAAAAGATTCAAACGAGATTCATCTATTTGCAACAGTATTAACTATTTTTAAATACTTTATATTTTAGTCCTTCACGCGGAATCTGAAATTGTTGACAAAGCCGAACGTGAACTCTTTGAAAGTTATGTGCTTAAAGTCTCTGGTATTCGTGAAGTCTTGGCTCGCGATCACATGAAGGTAGCCTTCTTTGGTCGTACATCAAATGGCAAAAGTTCCGTTATCAATGCCATGTTACGTGAGAAAATTCTCCCAAGTGGCATTGGTCATACAACAAATTGTTTCTGTCAAGTTGAGGGCAGTGACAGTTCAGAAGCGTATCTTATAAAAGAAGGTTCAGAAGAGAAGCTTAATGTAGTGGTAAGTTAATGCGAATCTTAAAAAAATAAATATATTTATAAATGTTTATAAATTAATTGTAATTCAGAAAATATTACTATGGGGGCTATCACAAAGTTAATTCCGTTCGGAAGTGGTTTCAAAGTTTTCCTCTTAAAACGTAAACTAAATATTTTTCGGAATTAAACCACTTCCATGCAACTCAATTCCACTTTGATTTTCTAAAAATGATTTCATTTCGAAAAAATATTTGTTTTGAGTTTTACGAGTAAACCACTTATTCCACTTCGTAACGAAATTGAGTCTGTGATATTCCCCTGTACATATTAAGATGTTTATTTCGGGTACGAAAGTCTATTTCGCTAAACCGATTTACATCAGACTATGCAAATATATTAGTCTATTCTCGAAAACTAAAAATGACTCAAAAAAGTCAAAGTTTTTTTTTTGGAATTAACATATTTTTTATATTGTTTTTAATTTCCAGAATATTAAACAATTAGCCAATGCCTTGTGTCAGGAAAAACTTTCAGAAAGTTCATTGGTACGCATATTTTGGCCCCGTGAACGTTGTAGCCTACTACGTGATGACGTCGTTTTTGTGGATTCACCTGGTGTAGATGTTTCTGCTAATTTGGATGATTGGATTGATAATCACTGCTTAAATGCTGATGTTTTTGTACTTGTGTTAAACGCTGAATCAACAATGACCAGAGCCGAAAAGCAATTCTTTCATACAGTATCACAAAAACTATCGAAACCGAATATATTTATACTTAATAATCGTTGGGATGCATCCGCACATGAACCAGATTCTCAAGAATCGGTAAGTACAATATTTTAAAAACTAATTGTAGCTGTTGATCTTTTTGGGTTTTGATAAAAACATTTCATTGTTTTGTATTTTTAATTTTGTAAAATTTGTCTTATATTTTGAAAAAATAAAATGTATCAAAAAATTTCACCCAAGGAGCTTGAAAAGGTAAAAGAAAACCTTTTGGCTAGCTTAGTTTTTTTCAATGTAACTCTTAGAGCTTTAAAGCTTTTTAAAAACAAAAAATTCTTTCTTAATATTTCAACTAACTTGAGGGTTTTGTATTATTTTTATAGGTTAAAATCCAACATACCGAACGTTGCATTGATTTTCTAACTAAAGAATTGAAAATCACTAACGAAAAAGAGGCAGCTGAACGTGTATTTTTTGTATCAGCTCGTGAAGCTTTACAGGTAGAACAAAATTTATATATTTCTTTTCAATATGCAACATTAAACTTTCTTTAAATTTAATTTTAGGCCCGTATCGAAGAAGCTAAAGGAAATTCACCCAGCCTGGGTGCCATAGCTGAAGGTTTTCAAATACGTTATTTTGAGTTCCAAGATTTTGAGCGTAAATTCGAGGAATGCATTTCAAAGAGTGCTGTTCAAACTAAATTTGAAAAACATAGTTCCCGTGGTAAAAATCTTTCAGGTGATATGCGTTCCATGCTAGACAATATCTTCGAACGTATTACAATTTTCCGCAATTTAAAAGTGGATCAAAAGACTTTACTCACTGAACGTATTCAAGGCACCGAAACCGAAATGATGAATGTTACACGTGAAATGAAATTGAAAATTCATAATATGGTTGAAGAGGTTGAACAGAAAGTATCGAAGGCATTAAATGAAGAAATTTGGCGTCTAGGTGTTTTAATTGATGAATTTAATATGCCCTTCCATCCAGAGCCGTTAGTTTTGAATATCTACAAAAAGGAACTAAATGGTCATGTAGAATCTGGTTTAGGCTCCAATCTGAGAGCTCGTTTGTCAATGGCATTGGCTATGAATGTTGAAGCAGCTCAACGTGAAATGACAGGTAAGTTTGTGGAGAGAAAAAATATTAATATTTTGACAATTACGTTACACACGAAATGACGAACTGAGGGAGGGTATAAAAATATACAGGAAGAAAGTTCTAAATACCTTAAATTCTAATTAGGTTATGTCATGGGGCGTATGAGTAACATTTATTTATTTGTTCTTGATTAATATTAATCATACGTATTTAAATTTCTTATGCAGAGAATCTTGAAAATAGTATTTTTCGACTATCTTTTTGTTTTGATATAAAAAAGTTGTTAAAAAAATAGTTGTTAAATAAAATGTTCGGGAAAATATTTTTATACACTCCAACCAAAGTGTGGGGATATACTCACTTGTTCATTCCATATGTAACGCATCGAAATATCGGTCTAGGTCCCCATAAAGTATATTATTGATCAGTAGGGTGGAGCAAATATATATTTTTTTTCGAATTTCGAAAACGTCGAGGTCGGGAAAGTTGCCTTTTGGGGTCGATATTAACCCACAAAAATATTGGACCTGTAGGGCAATGGCTTTGGGTTCCTTTTTTGACTTGAAAATCGGAAAGTCCCGAACAAAGTGAAAAAAACAATTTTTTTCGATCTTTTTTTATTTGTTTAAAATATTAGTAAAAAAATTAAAGACAAAAAATTTTTTTTTGTCTTTAATTTTTTTGTTTCTTGTTTTACAAAAAAAATATTTTTAATTAGTTTTTAACTGAAAATATAACGTAATATTAACTCAGTATTTAAAAGATAAATATTTTTAATTATTGTATTATGTTGTTGGCCTTTTTACCGCAATTTGAAATTAATAAAAAAAATTTGAAGTTATTTTTAAAGAAAATTAAAAAAAAAAAAAAATATAGACCAAAAAATGTTTACCATAAAAACACCAAAGAACCTATACCTCTGAAGTTTTGCACAAGTATGTCTTATGGTCATAAGCCCGTTAAGTTCGTAAATAGGCAAAATTGAAGCAGGGGGGGAAGTTACCCCTTGAAGAACTAAACGTAAACAAATGAAAAAATTTATGTGAGCTGAAGTCCAAAGTCCTGCCCTTGGAGCCGGGGGATTCGAAAATGATTTTGTTTGCCATTTTATATGTGGTGATATGGTGGGGGAGGGAGAGGTTGTCAATGGGATGGATTAAAAGATTATTTTTTTACTAAAACTATGATAAAGCATAATAGGGTGAATTAAAATATTGATTTTCTATTTGGGAGGAGTGCAATGGAGGTGGATCGATGGAGTAAACTTATTATTTTTATACCCTCCAACCACAGTATGGGGGTATACTCACTTTGTCATTCCGTGTGTAACACATCGAAATATCGGTTGGGGACCTCACAAAGTATAAATAATATTGATCCATGATAGAATCTAACAGCCGTATTCAAAATGAATTTTTAGACACTGTTTAGATACTGTTTAAGGATTTCTTATTCAAAACACATTTTCTTAAACTATGAACATACGCTGAACATCTCTTGCCTAACTGGCGCCATATTGATTTTGTAAAATGTCAACAACAAATTAAATGCCAAAAGTTAAAGTTATTTTAAAATTCTCGCTTTTATAAAAAACCATTTCCAGAACTTGCTTTTATAATTATAGCCATTTTTAGTAAAAAATTAAGATATTTTTTGTGGTTTTTCATATTTTTTTTTTTTGTTTTTTTCTTATGTGATTTACTAAAACAGGGATGGTCAAATTTTTGTGAAGCAGACTTAACTAAAATCATTTTGAATAGACTCTTGAACAAACAGTGAACAAGCCTTAAAAACATTTTAGTACGAACTCGATGTTCAGGGTGAACAAACCGTGTCTAAAACTTCATTTTGAATACGGCTGTAAGACATTCTTGCGATGTCCGTCCGTCCGTCTGTAGAAATAACGATGCAGTCCAAACCAAAAGAGCTAGACCCTTAAATTGGGCAAGAATATCTCTTATGTTACTGGTAAGGTAAAGATCGAAGATGGACAAAATCGGACCAGGGGGGAAAAAAGTTCCCCCTTGAAGAACTAAAACGACCCCTGAAAAATACGATATTTTTACGAGTTTTTTTTTATATTTTTGCTCAACAAATGTAACATTTGTATGCCATATTATGTTCATAGACCTGCGCTTGGAACAAGGGGGTTAGAAAATTCGATTTTTTTCAGGCCGCCCTCCTATGGGGGCGTGGTTATAGAAATTAATTAAAAATAACGATAAAAAATCATTGTTTAACGTAAATATCAAAAACAAATAATTTGTAAACATATGAAGCGGTGGTACAGGAGTATTACTTTTTGAGTCGATTTAGCGATGTCCGTCCGTCAGTCCGTCCGTCTGTCCATCTATCGGTTTTAGCACGATACAGGTCGCAATTTTCAATCAATTGACTTGTAATTTGAAACTTCGCCCAAGGACGAAGCCTATTGAAATTGGAGAAAATCGGTCCATGTTAAGACCTAGCCCCCATACAAACGCCCCCTTTGGATTCGGCTTAAATGACTCTTAATAACCGTATTATAATAGTTATCGTTTGAAATTCAGTAGGTCTTCAAATTTTGTATTCACAAATCATCGTCCTAAATTTCAAAGGAATCGGGTCAGTCCTTTTTGTAGTCCCCATACAAACCACCCTCCCGATATTCACATAATTCCCTCAAAATTCATAAAAATAGGAATATTTGATACAAATTTTATTTTTAGGTATTAAACGTGTACTTTAGTAACCTAATTAAATCGGAATATAATTGGACCATTTTTGGACTTAGTCCCCCATATAAAAATTTCGACCGATATTGAGATAAATTGGTCTATTGACAAAAAAATAAACCAATTCCACTAAAATTTGATATGTGTGTGTTTTTCTACACTTAATAAAGATCTAACAAAAGACAGACACAATCGGTGCATGTTTGGACTTGGGACTCATTTTTCGGAAAACACTGGTGTAGGGTATCATATGGTCGGTCTTGACCGACTATAACTTTCTTACTTGTTTTTTAATGCAGATTTGAGTTTAGGGGTCGAAATCATACTTGGGACCTGGCATTACTTTTGTATGGAAAAACAATGCCAATGCTTGCTATTTCATTGGCATTTTACGTGGAAAAAACTAATGCCTCAATGCTTAGGTCCCAAGTATGGTCGAAATATATAAAGATTTGTTTGGGCTGGTTTCTGGTCAGAACCTTTTTTCGTGGTGCTGTGTTATTTTTGAAATAAAATTAATATTTTCTGAAATACAATTGATATTTTCTAAAATAAAACTTAATTTATATAATTTATTTTGCTTTTCAATTTCAGATCGTATGCATGCTTTGGTACCAAATGAAAAAGTAATGCCACAAACTAAAATTGCTTCACGTACACAACCTTTTGAAATGCTTTACTCATTGAATTGCCAGAACTTGTGTGCAGATTTTCAAGAAAATCTAGAATTTAAATTCTCTTGGGGCATAACAGCAATGATACAACGTTTTACAGGAAAAGTTAAAGAGCGCAACATGAGAAAACAACAACCAGCCATTTTGAATCGTCAAGGCAGTGTTACTATTGTGGTAAATTTTCAAAAACCTTCCTAATAAGTATTACAGCCTTTATAATCTAATTTATATTTATTTGTCTTATATGCAGCAAAATCCTATGTCACCTATAACGCCAGTAAATGAAACCCCAATGTGTCTTATACCCACACCAGTTGGTGGCATTACCGCAGAACAATTATCGTTAATATCACGTTTTGCTATGACCTCAATAGGATCTCAAGGCACCGTAGGTGGTCTAATCGTAGCAGGCGTTGTAAGTTTATTTTATTGATTTGGTAGAGTGTCACTTTTATTTATTTTCTTATTTCATTTTAGATGTTAAAAACTATTGGTTGGCGTGTTTTAGTTGGTGTTGGTGCTTTATATGGTTGTATTTATTTATATGAACGTCTTTCCTGGACTAATTCAGCCAAAGAAAGAGCCTTTAAATCACAATATGTACGTCATGCTACAAAGAAATTAAAAATGATAGTTGATTTAACATCAGCCAATTGCAGTCATCAAGTGCAACAGTAAGATTTGAACTTGCTAATTACACAATAGATCAAGATTAATTAAATTTATTTTTTGTAATTTCTTTTAGGGAATTATCTAGCACATTTGCTCGTTTATGCCGTACTGTCGATACAGCCACCACCGATATGAATGATGAATTGAAAACATTGGAAGGTCAGCTTAGCGTTTTGGAAGCCAATCAAAAACATTTGAAATTATTACGCAACAAAGCCAATTATATACAAAATGAATTGGAAATATTTGAAAATAATTATATAACATCAAATTAGCCCCCTCTTCTCCCCCTCCCCATCCCCCACAAAATCCAAATATGAATGATCTTAAAGTTAAAGATTTAAAATTGTGTACACATTTCATTGAAGATAATGAAAAAAAAAAGAATAATCTGTATATAAGTATGATGAAAATGATGGCATTAATTTAAAGAAAGAAAGTATGTAGTTGTAGCACATTATAAGCTTGACTCTTAAGAAAATTGCATGAAATAACGAATGAATAGATTATGTTAAAACTAAAGAAACTTACAAATTTTTTAAACAAACCCAATTTTTTTTTCAAATATCCAAAATTTTGTTTTAATTTAAAAAGAAATAACCTTTATGTTGATTATTTTAATAATTTTATTCCATACATTGTGTGCTTCAAATTTATAAATTATATTTTTAATTTTCATCCCCGCTACTGCTTCTACATTATTTTACTATAAAAAGGCCTGGGGCCCAATTTATTATGATGATTTAATTTACATTTTGTTTTTATTATAGTGAAAAACATGTTTAAATTTTTCTCAATTCTGTGTAATTGTAGAAGTTTTTTTTTTTAACAAAACTTTCTTGAGTGGTTTTCTTTTTTTTATTATTTATATTTGCATAAAATGTTTGTTGATAATTTATCTTTATTGATTATATCGTAATAAAAAATGAAAATAACAACCTATTCTAAAATTTAAATTAACATTTGTTTTAATCAGAAACGGAATTATTCTCCAACAGGTAATTTATTCAATGGTCTACCTCGATTTATACTTCTTTTCACGAAAAATTACACTATGCAACAAATTAAGATTTTTTAAAAAAACACAAGAATTTGACTATAAACACACGCATCTTCAAGCAAGTTTGGGTTGTGTTAAACTGGTGACAAAATCGGGTAATGGCATTTCACTCCTCTTTATTTTGAACTTTAAAACTCGTTAACACGAAAATCTTAGCTGATCCTTTTTCCGAGTTATTGCTAAATAATTACACTGTTCGACAACAAAAATCTCCCAATGAAATATCCAACTTATTCCTATAGATTTTGTTCTCCTGAATCCAAATCTACCATCCAATTTTTTCTAGCATTTACCGTTTTTGAGATATTCGCTGTTAAAAAATCAAAAAATTAATAATTTCGCACTTTAGGGGGGTCCACTGTTATGTTGCTTCCGCGAACGCGAATAACTCGGAACATGCTTGAAAAATTTGGATTGCAGTTTTGAAATCATTAGGTCCATTTTGTATGAAAGCAAATCATATTTTTGGAAGAATCTGTAACAGTGGACCACCAAAAGTGCAAAATTATTGGTTTTTTGACTTTTTAACAGCGAATATCTCAAAAATGGTACGTGACGGTAAAAGAGACTTGTGTATAGGTTCGATTCTACAACCAAATGGTAGTTAAGCCCTATACATACTCCGATTGTTCTGTTAGTGGAATAGACTTATTTTTTTGTCAATAGACCGATTTAACTGAATATCGGTCGAAATTTTTTTATGGGGGGACTAAGTCCAATAATGATCCAATTATATTTCGATTTGATTAGGTTACTAAAGTTCACGTTTACAACTTAAAAAAAAATTATCAAATTTTTATGAATTTTGAGGGAACTGTGTGAATATCGGGAGGGTGGTTTGTATGGGGACTACCAGAAGGACTGACCCGATCTCTTTGAAATTTGGAATGGTGATTCGTGCGTATTTGATTACCTGTTAAATTTCAAAGCGATATCTATTATAATACGGTTATTAGAGTCATTTAAGCCGAATCCAAAGGGGGCGTTTGTGTGGGGGCTAGGGGTTAACATGGACCGATTTTCTCCAATTTCAATAGGCTTTGTCCTTGGGCCAAAAGATGCTTAAGTTTCAAATTTCAAGTCAATTGATTGAAAATTTCGACCTGTATCGTGCTTGAACCGATAGATGGACAGACAGACGGACGGACATCGCTAAATCGACTCAAAAAGTAATTCTGAGTCGATCGGTATACTTGAAGGTAGGTCTAGGACCAATATTTCGGGTAGTTACAAACATCAGCACAAGCTCATTATACCCTGTACCACAGAGTGGTGTAGGGTATAAATATTGTGCTCTATTCGGGGGTAATTTTTCACCATTCACCAAATTTTTAAAAATTTGATATTCTTTTGAAATTTAAGATTTTAAAATATTTTTTCTTGTTTAAATTAGGTTTCTAGTTAATATCTTTAATAATTACAAGCAAAAATTTTAAAATCTTAAAATTCGAAAGGATATCAAATTTTTAAAAAGTGGGTGAATGGCGAAAGAGTACTCCCGAATCGAGCACAATATTTTATCCTACATTTTTTCAAAAAAAAAATGTCCAAGAAAAAATGTAAGACCGACTTCCAAAACTTTTTCCGAACACACCTAAGCACTGGATCCACTTTTTAAGGGGGCTCCCATACAAAGATTACATTTTTATAAAACTTCTACCGCTCTAACTGTCCCAATGGTGAAACAAGAGGAGTCAGATGTATGACCATCTTAGAGATGCGCTCACGACACGAATTTTTAAATCTCGCTCACTAGCATATTTTTTTCTACTCACACTCAATAACTATTACGTAAGTAAATTTAATACAACTCACACTCACGTGCAATCACGCAAGCTTCACTCACACTCACGTTGACTCACACTCACCAAACTTGATTTATACAAAAAAAAAAATTAAAAACTAAAATTTCAAAAACCTTTCAAAACTTTTAGCTAAAACTTAACTTTAGCGATATTTTACATTTTTTTCCCTGTTTTCGGACGAAAACAATTTTTTGCTGCTTTTTTTGGTACGAAAGGAAATATGAAGAGAAAATAAATCACGAAATTTTTTTCTCTACACTCACTCACAATCACATGAGTAAAATTTAACTCAGTCACACTCAAGCGTGATCACGCTCTAATCTGCACATGTGCCCATCTCTAATACCTATCATCTTTAATCACGTCTTGTTATACCCTCCAACCACAGTATGGGGGTATACTCACTTTGTCATTCCGTTTGTAACGCATCGAAATATCGGTCGGGGACCCCATAAAGAATATATATTATTGACCCATGATCGATTCTAAGACATTCTGTGAATGTCCGTCCGTCTGTAGATGGCACAATGCCCCAAAATAAAAAAGCTAGCCTCCTGCAATTTGGCACGAATATGTCTTATGCTCCTACGCAGGTTAAGTTTGGAAATGGGCAAAATCGGAGTAGGGGGAAAAAAGTTCCCCCTTGAAGAACTAAACCGACCTCTGAAAAACACTTGATTTTACTTGATTTTTTGTGTTTTTGTTTAACTATTGCAACATTTTTATGCTACAAGAAGTTCAAAATCATGCATTTGGACCCAATGGATTGGAAAATGTTTTTTTTCGGACCGCCCGAAAAAAAAGTTGTTTAAATAATGATAAACTTGAATTTCTTTAATGCAAAAAGCTTAAGAATGAATTTTTAAACATATATTTCGAGAGGAGATTTGTCCCCCACTACCGACCCCCATTCAAATTTTGTTATATTTACGAAAATATTTCGTGAAGTTACGAAACATTTTGTATAATTACGAAATATTTCGTAATTGTTTTTTTGTAAAAACGAATTTAGTTTATTTGTACGAAAATATTTCGTAACGATACGAAATATTTCCTGAAAAAAAATATTTTTTTTTGTAAGGCCGAATTTAGTTTATTTTTTACGAAACAAATTTCATTAAGGTACGAAATATTTCGTAGCTATAAGTTGACATAAGTTTCTCAAGTTAAGCTGTAATTGGACCCAGAAGATTATTAGCCACTTAATCTTAAATTTCAAATACGTCCTTTTTTGTAAAATTCAAATAAACTTCGAATTAAAATGTGAACAACAGAACACCGAATTCGATTTCATGTAATTCGGAAAATTTCATGTGGATTAAAATTGAAAAGTTGTGAAGGACAGAAATAAGGCTTGAGCTTTTTTTAAAAACGTTAAACAAAATATTTTTCGAAATGAAACCACTCCCAAATATTCACTGCAAATGAAATTGGTTTCATTCCGAAAAAAAAATGTTTTACGTTTATAAATCAAATCAAATCAATCAAAGACCTTGATTTAGGCCGCTGTTCCAAAAAAAGTAATTCACATAAAAAATGTGAAAATGAAAATTTCCGAATTTGTTTGGTGTTCTAGATTTCACATCCGAATTTCTTTTTAGTTTTGTTTCACATAAATAAATTTTGGTGAAAGTAAAAGGAATGCAATTTTTTCCTTATAATTTTTTAAATTTTGATTATTCGATTTCAACTTTATATGAAAACGTGATCAACAAAAAAACACTTAACTTGATTTCATGTGATTCGGAAATTTTCATGTGAATTAAAAAGTTGTGAAAGACAGAACAGAGGCCTTAGTGATTTTTATTTACGAAAAATATTTTGTTAAGTTACGAAATATTTCGTATTTTTTTAGCTACACAGTAAAAAGTTTTAGGTTAATTTTAATTCCTAGCTGGTGTGTATATGGGGCATTCCAAGCCAAATCACTCACTTTTAGACCCGACCCCTTTCGATTTATTTTATTTTTGGATATGTTTTAGTCCTTATTAAATGCAACTTGGACACCAATTTTCAGCCTTTTATTCCAAGATGGTGTTGAGTAATCAATTTTTCAAAATGGCGATTTTCTCCAAAAAATTAAAAAATTGAAATTTTTAATTAATTTTGACCATTAAAAAATATAGATATTTTAAAAAAAGTTGGACAACGTTTTGTTGGTATTTAAATGTAGTTTTAGAAAAAAAATATGAAAAAATTATTCGAAGTAATTATCACTTATTTTTTGACGTTTAAAAATTAAAATCGACTTTTTGAAAAAGTCCAAAACCTTCGATTTTTTTGTTAAAAACTATAAAAATTCTACTCTAAATTACGCAACTTTTAAGCCATAACTCGAGATGTGATCACAATTCTTTCTATTTTTTTTTTAATTTTTAAAATTGCACCTTTTATGTTTTGGCTCTGATTTATTTTATAGTATATGGAGCTCCAAAAAAAAAAAAAAAAATTGGTAGATACTGACCCTAACTTACCCTAAATATATTCATTTGGAGGTAGGTTAGGTTAGGTTAGGTTGTAAGTGGCTGCTGACGTTTTTACGTCAACACACGTAGACTCTGAGGTCCATTGTGATACCACGGGACCGTAATAGGTTTCCCTATTAGTCCCTGTCGTTAAACCATTTTGAGCTTCTTATAAAACTCCTTAGATGTTGAATTTTGACATCCGACAAATCAGAAAGATCGTACAGCTCCCTAGATCCCAGTGAAGCAAGTCTCTGACCAGAAAGTGCCGGGCAATGGCAAATAAAGTGTTCGATAGTTTCCAACTCCTCTTCATCCATGCAACTTCGGCAAAAGTCATTCGACGGCACATTTAACCGCTCTGCGTGCTTCCCTATAAGACAGTGTCCGGTAATTATAGAAACCACCGTCGAAATCTCTCCTCTTGGAAGCGATATCAGCTCACTTGTGCGCCCCTGATTAAGAGAAGGCCAAATCAGTCGTGTTGTCTCACACGTCCATCCATTTGCCCATCTTTGATTAGTCTCCGTCGCAGAACAAAGCCGTAGGTTTTGCTTGCAAGTTTCTAGAGGCATACCAACACATTCCAATTCTGTTGGAACCTGTAAGGTAGTTCCTAGTCTTGCAAGCTCATCGGCTTTGCAATTCCCTGGAATGTCTCTGTGCCCTGGGACCCATATGAGTCGTATGTTAAACTGCTTGGCCATCTCATTTAAAGACGTGCGGCAGTTAAGGGCAGATCTTGTTTTCAGAAACATTGAATCCAGGGACTTGACCGCGGCTTGACTGTCAGTATAGATGTTGACTGCGGTTGTAGACAAGGCATTGCAGCTCAACCAGTCAGCCACTTCTTTTATTGCCAGCATCTCTGCCTGGTAAACACTGCAATGATCTGGCAATCTACGAGCCAGGCTCAACCCAAGCTCTTCCGAATAGACTCCAAAGCCCACTTGTTCGTGCAGCCTCGATCCATCTGTGTAAAAATTTATGGTAGCTCCACTACCCGGAGTATCCCCCATCCAAGACTCCCTGGATGGTATCATAGTGGTAAAGTGGCGCTCAAAGAGGCTCAAAGAGGGAGCACAGTCCACATTTTGTGGTATTGTTATCTTTTTCAAGATCGCGCTATGGCCACAATCACTGCTCCTCCATTGCAGCGTGCTATTAAGTCGAATTGCCGACGCAGCCGCATACTGCCTACCCAATATGTCCAAGGGTATCAGGTGAAGGAGGATTTCTAATGCAGCCGTAGGTGTAGTACGAAGAGCACCAGTGATGCACATTGACGCCATTCTCTGTACCTTCGTGATAAAGACAAAGTTTGCTTTTGTTTCTAAAGCAGGCCACCAGACAATGATTCCATACAGCAAAATTGGACGCACCACTGCTGTATAGATCCAATGAACGACTTGAGGGCTAAAACCCCATCGTTTTCCAATGGCCCTTTTACAGGAATACAAAGCAATCGTTGCTTTTCTCACCCGTTCCTCAATATTACGCCTGAAATTCAGCTTCCTATCTAGAAATACTCCAAGATACTTGGCTCCATCTGAGAAGGTGATTTCAGTACCGTCCAGAGAAATAGGATCAAAAGCAGGAATCTTATTTTTCCTTGTAAACAAAACAAGCTCTGTTTTACTAGGATTAACTCCTAGACCACAGTCTCTTGCCCATTTAGACAGATCTTTCAGAGAACCCTGAAGAATATCCCGCAATGTTGGCAGATGCTTCCCCTTTACCGCTATCGCGACATCGTCAGCATATGCGACAACATGACAACCACGTGCTTCTAGAGATAGTAGCATTGAATTCAGTGCCAGGTTCCAAAGAAGCGGCGAAAGAACACCTCCTTGTGGTGTGCCCCTATTGACAAATCGAGATATGACGGACGCTCCCAATTCAGACGTTATACGTCTATTGGCAAGTAGGTTTTCCACCATTAAAACGATTTCACGCTTTACTCCCAGACCAGACAATGCCAATATTATCGATTCTGGGATGACATTATTAAAAGCCCCCTCAATATCAAGAAAGGCCACCATAGTGTACTCCTTTACCGAAAGCGATCTCTCGATGGTACCAACGAGCTCATGAAGAGCTGTTTCCGTTGATCGTCCCTTGCTGTATGCATGTTGCTTTGTCGAAAGCAACCTCGGGTCAATCACTCTACGCAAATATGAGTCTATCATTCGTTCCATTGTCTTTAACAAAAAAGAAGACAGACTAATTGGTCTGAAATCCTTCGGAGCTGTGTGGGAACTTTTCCCAGCCTTCGGGATAAATACGACTCTGGTATCCCTCCATTTTAAAGGAATATAAGACCAGTTGATGCATGCTGTGTATAGATTATACAGCAACGGGGCTATATAGTCCAACACTTGCTGCAACTCAGCCGGGATTATACCATCAGGTCCCGGGGATTTATAGGGCCTGAAGCTTTTTATCGCCCAAATTAATGTTGGCATATTTATTATTTCCGAAGCAATTTCAGATGCTTGGGCGTCAGAACGTTCCAAAGCTTGAAACGGCGTCATGGAATTGCCCGGAAAATGCATGTTTAAAAGGAGATCCAGCGACTCTCCACTGGAGGAAGACCACACCCCATTAGGATCTTTCAGGTATCCTAGGGTGCAAGGAGAAGAAGCCAGAACCTTGCGCAGCCTGGATGCCTCAGAGACGTCTTCTATGTTTCCACAGAAGTTTTTCCAAGAATCACATTTTGCATTTCTGATCATCTTCTTATAACTCTTAAGTTGCAGCCTGTATGCAGACCAGTCCTCGTCAGCTCTTGAAAATTTAGCCTTATTAAAGAGCTTTCTGCAGGAATCTCTGCTCGTCTGCAACTCATTTGACCACCAAGGTGGCTTTTTTTTCCCTCTGGGCTTTGCAGAAGGGCAAGACGCATCCAGGCACCTATTACAAACATTTGTTATATGGTCAACCAGACAGTCAATTTCCGCTAAACTATGCGGTTCAGATAGGGGTACTTCATCCAAAAGCAAAGAAAAAGTCTCCCTATATTTCACCCAGTTTGTTCTTCTCAGATTTCTAGAGACTGTCTCAACCGGGGCACGCTCCCTGAGTAAAAACTCAATGTAGCGATGATCTGAGAAAGAATGCTCTTCCAAAACTCTCCAGTCATCAATTCTATCAGACAATGTATCTGATACAAGTGTTACGTCAAGAACCTCTTGCCGCGTACTTGTAACGAAAGTTGGTTCACTACCCTTGTTACAAATAAACAGGTTAGTGCTTAACAAAAACTCCAAAAGTGATTCGCCTCTATCATTTGTGTCTGTACTTCCCCATATCGAATGATGTGCATTAGCATCACAGCACACAAGTAACTGGTGTCCCCTAGATTCAGACTCCCGAATCAGACCGCCAACCTTCTCCGGGGGTATTGGCCCCGGATTAGGAAAATACGCAGAGGCGAGCCAAATAGATTTCCCATGAAGCTCTAAGCTAGCCGCTGTAACATCCATATCACTAAAAGTTGATAAAAAGAATATATTTAAGCCATTTTTCGCCAAGATGCAGGCTCTTGGTGAACCCTCACCTTTGGCAACCATCAACTTAAATCCTGGGGTCTTCAATCCGCAAACCCTGCCACCCCGCACCCAGGGCTCTTGGATAAAAACCAAGTCAACTGCTCCTTTCGTCAGGCGCAGCAATAGTGCAGCTGAGGCTGCCTTACAGTGATGGAGGTTTATTTGTAGGAACCGCAACATCTTGCTTTTTTTCCACCATCCTTTCCACCACCGTGTTATTGGCTTCATCCTCCGTGTTATCATAGAGGTCGCATTCGTCCCCAGATTCGGTTTCGAATAAGCCAGATATGTGTCCCATCTGTTCTGAATCGGAGGCAACAGAACTCTCCGAATTCCTCACTGCATGGGCCTCGTCCTGAATGTCACCCATCATGGCATCAGCTTTATCCTCCGTGCCATCACAGAGGTCGCATTCGTTACCAGATTCGGTTTCGAAAATGCCAGATGCATCTCCCATCAGCCTAGAATCGGTCAGCTGAATATCAACCTTTTCCAGATTCTCCTCCCCAGCCGACTCTGCCACTGGCTTGTCTGCGTCCAAAATAGGCTTCTGGTCGCCCTTGTAGACATTGACTCTTATATGAAAAAAAGCCAAATCTAATTTGGAGGTAAATATACGTCTCACAAAAATTTAGGACGATCGGACATGTGTCAGGCGTTTAGCATGGATTAAAACTTAACTTAAAATACCAAAAAAATTGAGAAAACAGAAAAAAATTCATATTTTTCCTTGTAATCCGTTTTCTAAAATTCAAGGCCCATGCGGAACACCTTATCCATGTTCGATCGTTCTTAATTTTTGTGAGGCGTATTTTTGCCTCGAAATGAATATATCTAGGGTAAGTTAGGGTCAGTATCTACCAATTTAGTTTTTTTGGAGCACCATATAAAATAAATCAGAGTCAAAAAAAAAAAGGTGCAATTTTCAAAATTTGAAAAAAAAAAAATAGAACAAATTGCGATCACATCTCGAATTATGGCTTAAAAGTTGCGTAATTAAGAGTAGAACTTTTAGACGTTTGTAAAAAAAAATATAAGGTTTCGGACTTTTTCAAAAAGTCGATTTTAATTTTTAAACGTTAAAAAATAAGTGATAATTACTTCGAATAATTTTTTTAATATTTTTTTCTAAAACTACATTTAAATACCAACAAAACGTTGTCCAACTTTTTTTAAGATATTCATATTTTTAACTGGTCAAAATTAATTGAAAATTTTAATTTTTCCATTTTTTTGAAAAAATCGCCATTTTGAAAAATTGATTACTCAACACCATCTTGGAATAAAAGGCTGAAAATTGGTGTCCAAGTTACATTTAATAAGAACTAAAACATATCCAAAAATAAAATAAATCAAAAGGGGTCGGGTCTAAAAGTGAGTGATTTGGCCTGGAATGCCCCATATATAACAATGCCAAAAATAATTTAATTTATTCCATAAAAAGTTTACTTTTAAAGAGATAAAAAGAGAGTGAGAGAATGGATTTTGAATTTATTTTTAGGTGTTATAATAAAACCAAAATATGGAAATAATTTTACACCTAAACAGGTGTTTATTTGAACAAGGCAGTACTTAAATTTCTCCAAAAATAAATAAAACAAATGTAAGGTTATGTTTTTAATATTTTTGTGTATTGAATACAAATACAGACCAAATACATGAATAAAGTTAAAATCCAGAGGACTGTTGATTTGTCTCTTATCTCAGCACAACTCTGCATAAAATAAACTGCTACTGCTTCTATATTAGGTGTGTTCCAGAACTTTCCGGGTAAAGTTCGGTAAAATGAGAGAAAATCTCAAAAACTCTCACCATACCGCAAAAATGCACAAAAGTACGGGAACGCTAAAAACCACATTTCTAGCCCAAAAACTAAAAAATGTAAACAAATGGAAATGCTAACAAAGTTTAGTAAGAAAAAATACGTTCAACAATGCGAAACAAATTGTAAAAGTTGATTTTAATGACTAAATATATTATTTTGTTTAAAATTAAACAATACTTTTGTTTCGTTTTTTTATTTTATTAAAATTTTTAATTTATTTTCACAACAAAAATCAGCTGTTTTCTAAACATCTGATTGTTACCAATTTACACGAAAAAATAGTACGGGTAAGTTCGCACTAAAAAAATTATGTTAGTAAAATCAACTGAAAATGTCAGTTAAAATAACTACTTTGTAAGTTATTTTGGGGTCAACTACTTTTTCAGTTAAATCAACTAACAATGTTAGTTAATTTAACTGACAAAAAACAACTGACTTATGTAGTAAAAACTACTTACATTTGTAGTCAAAACAACTAAAATGTAGTAAAATAAAATAATCAATATAATTTTTCAAGTTTTTTTTTTTAAGTTGTGACATAAAAAAAGCGAAAATTTATTTTTTGGAAAAAAACTTTGAAAATTTTTCGGAGATAAAAAAAATAAAATTAACTACTTTAAATAACTGTTACTACATTACAGTACGTTTTTGTTAGTTGTTCAAAAAAACGACTTAAAATAACTAACAGAAATAGTTGTTTGATATTTTTCATACAAAAACAACTGACTTTGTAGTTGAAAACAATTAACTACTGTAAAGTATACAAACAACTAACTTACAGTAACTTACATAATTTTCTGAGTGCGGTAAAATGAGAAACAAATTTATTCTCTCAAAAACACTCTCATTTACCCAATTTTTGCGTACGGGAACGCTTTTCGGGCTGGTTTGGGTACCCGCGGGCACCCGCGGTAACGTTCTGGAACACACCTATTAAGAAATTATTCCAGGGGGTAGGCACCGTCGTGATCTAAAAATTCCATCTCTCTGCCTTCTGCTTCAAGATTCAGCTGGCCTAAAAGTAAAGTTAACCAAAAATCAATTAAAATGATTGATAAACGTTTGTAGTCAATACTTACTTGATATTTATATTTCGGTCGGAGTAAAATCTTCACACTCAGAAAATTATGTAAGTTACTACATGTTAGTTGTTTGTATATTTTACAGTAGTAAGTTGTTTTTAACTACAAAGTCAGTTATTTTTGTATGAAAAATATCAAACAACTATTTCTGTTAGTTATTTTGAGTCGTTTTTTTTAATAACTAACAAAAAAGTACTGTAATGTAGTAACAGTTATTTAAAGTAGTTAATTTTATTTTTTTATCTCTGAAAAATTTTTAAAGTTTTTTCCAAAAAAAATAAATAAATTTTCGTTTTTTTTTATTTTTCACAACTTTTTTAAAAAAAAAAAAAGCTTTGAAAAAATTTGGTCTTCAATTTTTTTTCTGAAAAATTTTTTGAAAAAAAAAATTATAGTTTATTTTATTTTTACTACATATTAGTTGTTTTGACTACAAATGTTAGTAATTTTTACTACATAAGTCAGTTGTTTTTTGTCAGTTAAAATAAATAACATTGTTAGTTGATTTAACTGAAAAAGTAGTTGACCCCAAAACAACTTACAAAGTAGTTATTTTAACTGACATTTTCAGTTGATTTTACTAACATAATTTTTTGAGTGTATTTATTTTTACCCCTTAAAACTTTGTCCTAATGTACCTATTCCCTATCTCCACTCCCTAAGAGGGCTCCCATACAAAATGACGTTTTTATAAAATTTGATTCCATCACTCTAACTCATCCATAAGTTCCCCTAGAGGAGTCAAATGTATGACCGACCTTTAATATTTTTTGATCCCCAAGATTTTGTCTGTACATATCTACGCTCTATCTTTAACCCTTCATTTATTGATTTTGATCCGCTGAACATGAATATCCAAAAAAAAATCTGTTTAACGGTTTTCGAGATATCGCCGTTTGAAATTTGCAAAAAATTACGAATTTTTTCCTAAGTTCAAGATTTTTTTTTTTTTTAAATCTCAAAATGTATTTCCCTGGATTGGAAATGAACTTGCAAAAATGGTTAATTTGCAGCCTTACATTTTTTTGAAGTCAAATACTTGTCTGTCCGAAATGACTTTTTTTCCATTGATAAGCTAACAAAGTAAAAAATTATATAATTATTACAATAACAAAGTCTTCTGTTAGAAAAAAAACAACAGCAACAACCACACTCGAATTGAAAAAATCAGATTTAGTTGATACTTGCTTAACAGCATTCTTGGCGTATCGGTCTAGAGTGATTGTACGTTACAAGCAGTTAATAGCAAAGTATTACAGATGATGATGAATTCAATCCTTGTCGGCTGCGATCTGTAAATAATTTTCACATATAGAGTTTTATTGACTATTAACTAAATAAATTTGACATTAAAAGTTTTTCTGAAGATTATTATAACTGGATAATATGAAACTAGTAAGAAACAAACCAGGATGTCTAAATTTTTAGAAAAATTAAAAATTTTTCTTTCACACTTTTCTCAATTCAAAACCATATATAACAAATCAAAAAATTATAATACATAATTATAATTAGAGCCTGAGCTCGACTGTCTTAACAGAAACAATAATTTAAAAAATTATTATTTTTTTCAAAAATGTAAAAATGCACAATTTTTACAAGTTTAAGTGCATATTTTTGTAGTTTTAGGTGCATATTTCAAGATTTTTAGTGCATATTTTAAGCGCTTAAAACATAGTTTTTTAGTGCATGAAGGTCCCTGACAATAACGAACCAAATAAAACAACTGTTATGTTTTTTATTTTATTTATTATAATATATTAAATTACAATATACATATTAATTTTTTTTTATGCATTATTTTTAGTAGTAGTAATAATATGCAACCATTTTCGTCTTTCTTAACTAAATTACTAAGAATTATATATTTTTTTAATTTACGATTGTTTTTTTATTTATTATTATTTTATATATGTATATAAAAATATTGGACCAAAACTTGTGTATGATATATTGTATATATTTTAAAAACAATAATTAATTAAGCCCGTATGATAATTGCTTATTTTTGAACTTTTCAGACAACTTTTCTATAAGAATTTCGATATTTAAAAATTTTTTGTTTAAATTTTTGAAAACATCACAGAAAGATCTGATAAAGTTCAAAAAGCAGATGTCATTACACACTTAACCCTGAAACCAAGAAAACAGAACAAATACATTTTGACCTGGTCTTTTTTTGTAAAAACTTTTTATTTTATAAAAAGAAAAAAGAAACCCCAAAATAATTAAAAAAAATAACTTACATATTTTAACATTTTGTAGAAAAAAAAAACAAGGCAATTTAGGAGTTTTGTTCGTTTTGGTAGTACATACTATTAACTTTAAAAGTTTGTTTTATAATTTTTTTATTTATATATTTTTTATTTTTTTTATTTTTAAAATTTACACATAATATAATTAACCCATTTTGATTTAAACAAAATAAATTTAAATTATTACGAATAATGTAGTAAGAATAAAAACTGTTTCATTTTTCATTTGACGTCTATACATTTTCTTACTATAAAATTGACCCTTATCCTTCCTCCTCATTTTAATTAAATTGTTGCACCTTTACGATTTTTTTTTTTTCAATTCCTTTATTTATAAAATTTTTTATTACAATAGTAAAAAAAAAGTTAAATAAAACGTTCAATTTGAACTTAGGGCGCCAACGAACTCTTTCCATCTTTTTCGATCATTAGCTAATGATTTAACTTGGTTTCATGTCATTCCGATAGCTTCATAATCATTTTTTATGTTTCTTATCCACGTTAAGCGTGGTCGACCAGGACCTCGTTGACCTTGCGGGTTCCACTCCATCACTGCGCGTGCACTCAAAAAATTATGTTAGTAAAATCAACTGAAAAAGTCAGTTAAAATAACTACTTTGTAAGTTGTTTTGGGGTCAACTACTTTTTCAGTTAAATCAACTAACAATGTTAGTTATTTTAACTGACAAAAACCAACTGACTTATGTAGTAAAAACTACTTACATTTGTAGTCAAAACAACTAAAATGTAGTAAAAATAAAACAATCAATAATTATATATTTTTTTCAAAATATTTTTCAAAAAAAATAAAAAATGAAGACCAAATTTTTTATTTTTTTAAAAAATTGTGAAAAATTAAAAAAACGAAAATTTATTTTTATTTTATGGAAAAAAACTTTGAAAATTTTTCAGAGATAAAAAAAAATAAAATTAACTAATTTAAATAACTGTTACTACATCACAGTACTTTTTTGTTAGTTGTTCAAAAAAACGACTTAAAATAACTAATAGAAATAGTTGTTTGATATTTTTCATACAAAAACAACTGACTTTGTAGTTGAAAACAACTAACTACTGTAAAATATACAAACAACTAACATGTAGTAACTTACATAATTTTCTGAGTGTGATATTTCATGTGGAGGCTTTCTAAGTGTATGCCCAATCCACTTCCATTTACGTTTTTTTAGTTCATTCTCGATCGAGTTGAGGTTTGCCAATTCAAGAAGCTGTTCGTTTGTGACCCAGTACGGCCAGAAAATTTTTAGGATTTGGCGTAGACAGCGGTTTGTAAATGATTGTAGCTTTCTCAAGCTTTCCTGAGTTAATCTCCAGGTAGTACAGCCATAGAGAAGTACACTTGTGACACTACTGTTGAAAATACGAAGTTTTGCACTTAAAATAATTAATCTGTTAAATACTCCGTAAAATGACTGTAATCTCAATTCGACAGTTATTTGACAAAGTTATCTGTCGAAATACAGATTTTAAAAAAATACTTTGTATATTCTTGTGACAAAAAAAAAATATTTTTGTAAAATTGGAGTTACTCGTTAAAAACACGTAATTTTCACAAAAATAAACAAGTAAATTTACAATTTGGAAGCATTAAAGCGGGAAAATTTAACAAAATTTTAATTAATTAAATTTATTTAATGTTAATGTTTTTGAAGCAGAGAAGTTTTACTCATAAAATGGATTTAACTAAAACTTTGTAAATTTACAGAGTTTTTTTTTTTTTTGTAAAATTTTGAACTCATAAAATGCATTTAACTAAAGCTTTGTAAATTTACAGAGTTGTTTTGTAAAATTCTTTTCGGTTTTATCAATATTTTACAGATAATTCTGTAAATTTACAGTTTTTTTTTTATCGAAATCATTTTACAGAGTTTTCTTCGTAAAATAACAAAAAATCTTGCTGGTTGGAAATCTATGGTATTTTCTGCTGGCTCAGCGGAGTATCTCTGTAATTTAACAGAGTGATTATTTTGAGTGTGTTTTTCTAGTGATATTGCTTGATCTCCAAATTTTGTAAAGCGATTGGAAGGCTGATCGAGCTTTATTGATCCGGTCATTTATATCTTTATCCGACCCACCATCTACAGTTAATGTACTACCAAGGTAGCAAAATGAATCTACTTCGTTTATTACGACTCCATTAAGATGAATGGGAAGATTGTTTGCTGCTGCAACACGCATGAGCTTTGTTTTCTTTATGTTTATCTTCAGACCTACTTTTTCGGCGTTCTTAGCCAAATGAAATAATTTGGCCTGCATGTCGCTGTGTCGGTGTGCAAGTAGTCAGATGTCATCAGCATAATCAGCATAATCAATGCAAGTAGGCAGATGTCATCAGCATAATCACACTCAGAAAATTATGTAAGTTACTACATGTTAGTTGTTTGTATATTTTACAGTAGTTAGTTGTTTTCAACTACAAAGTCAGTTGTTTTTGTATGAAAAATATCAAACAACTATTTCTGTTAGTTATTTTAAGTCGTTTTTTGAACAACTAACAAAAAAGTACTGTGATGTAATAACAGTTATTTAAATTAGTTAATTTTATTTTTTTTTCTATGAAAAATTTTCAAAGTTTTTTTCCATAAAAAAAAAAAAATTGTTTTTTTAATTTTTCATAACTTTTTTTATAACAAAAAAAAAAAAAAAATTTGGTCTTCATTTTTTTTTTTTTTTTTGAAAAATATTTTGAAAAAATTATATATTGATTGTTTTACTTTTACTACATTTTAGTTGTTTTGACTACAAATGTAAGTAGTTTTTACTACATAAGTCAGTTGTTTTTTGTCAGTTAAAATATCTAACATTGTTAGTTGATTTAACTGAAAAAGTAGTTGACCCCAAAACAACTTACAAAGTAGTTATTTTAACTGACTTTTTCAGTTGATTTTACTAACATAATTTTTTGAGTGCAATGTCGTTCAAACGTTCTAATAAGTTCCAGTGGATACCAAATGGAGAATCCGAATTTGTCTGTTCCATAACACAATCGAGAAGTATGAGAAAATGCGTTGGAGACAGGACACAACCTTGTCTTACACCAGATTCAATCGAGAAAGGTTTGCTTTCCTTTCCATTGAAGCGAACAGCGCATACGTCATCGGTATTTAGCTCACGTATTAGGTTTACAATTTTTTCTGGAAACCCTCTACAGTTGAGTGAGGCCCAGAGAGCTTCTCTTGACACAGTGTCAAACGCACGTTCGAAGTCCACGAAAAGTAGGTACAGAGGGCTGTTGAATTCAACGGATTGTTCTATTATAATTCTTAGGGTTGTCACATGGTCTGCACACTAACGATTTGTTCTGAAGCCTGCTGTTCTTTGCGTAAGATTGTCTCAACATAGGGTGTGATGCGTTGGAGAATTATAAGGGCAAGTACTTTGTTGATGGTGTTGAGGAGTGTAATACCTCGCCAATTTTTACAGAGGCTAATGTCACCTTTCTTGGGTATTGTCACTATGGTCCCTTTCTTCCATTCATTGGGTATGTTGTTGGTTTCCCAAATATGACGTAACATTGGTGTAAGCTCATCGGCTAATGGTTCTGCTGCGTACTTAAAAAGCTCAGTAGATAAATTATCTGGTCCAGGTGACTTATTGTTTTTTAGCTGTCACAAAGTGTTTTTAACTTCTTCGAGAGTAGGAGGCAAGGTTGAGATGGTTCTACTTGGATTACGCGTGCGTGATACCCATGGGCAGGAACTTTCATCGAAGTTGCTTGTGTTATTTGATGAAGAGCTGAAGAAATCGCGCCATCTACGTAATTGATCTTCGGTTGACGTTAGTTTTCTTCCGTCGAGGTCTTTAATAACCGTGGTTTTCCTGGTATTGCAGCCTCGGAGTTGGTTGATTGCTTGATAGACTCCACGCATATTTCCAGTATTGCTGGCTTTTTCAGCATCTTGCGCGATGCTGGTTAAATATAATGGTCTGTACGTACCATACGTTTAAAGGTTTTGGCCGATTGTCGGTATTCGGCCCGAGTGAAAGTTTTCGACGTATCAGACTTTGCGTTTAGATAGGACCTCCTCAAACGTTTGCGGTTGCAGATTTCATTCCATGTATTTTCGCTAATCCACGGTTTACGAATATTTGGCTTAGGCCCCAGCACTGACTTTGCACTATGGTTGCAAGCTGTTGTAATGTCAGTCCATGCATGGACATTGGAACCAGAGTTGTGGAGTTGTTGTTGAAGGGTGTTTTTATAGCGAACGGCCGTTTCGGTATCTTTTAGGCGCTGGAGGTTGTATTTATCTGCGGGAAGCTCTTTTTTTATAGATGCTGGCCGGAGTCTAAAAGCTCCAAGAAGTAGTACGTGGTCGCTGTCAACATCGGCGGATCTTCTTCCCTTCACATCAAGTAAACAGCCAAGGTACTGCTTGTTTATTATAATATGATCTATTTGGTTTCGTGTTATACCATCTGGTGATTCCCATGTGTATTTGTGGATGTTTTTGTGTGGGAATTTCGTGCCACCTATAAATAGGCGATGACTTGCGCAAAGATCGACCAACCTTTCACCATTGTTGTTTCTAGCATTACCAAGACCGTGATTGCCCATGATGGATTGTATGTTAGAGTTATCATTTCCAACCTTTGCGTTAAGATCGCCGATTATAATTTTGATATCGCCTTTAGGGATGTTGCTGAGTACCGTATTAAGTTGGTGGTAAAACGAGTCTCTAGTATCATCATCAGCAAGTTCGGTTGGAGCATAAAACTGAATTACAGACATTTTTCGGAACTTAGTGATGAATCTCGCTGTTATGATTCTTTCCGATATGGGTTTATATTCCAGCAAGGTCTTTTTTGCCTTGGTTGACATTACTATGCCAACACCGTTGACCTTATGATGTTAATTGCTGGAGTATATAAAGAAATGCCCTGTTTGTAGGTGTTGTTCAACACTATTGAGCCATCTTGCCTCACTTATACCCAGTATGTCGATGTTGTAGGATGACATTTCATTGCAGACTTGTAAAAGTCTGGATGGTTCTGAGAGAGTTTCCCGGGATCCCGGGAAATTTAAAAATGAATCCCGATTTCCCGGGAAATGAAAAAGTACGGGAAAAGAAAAACTCTAGCTGGAATCATACTTGGGACCTAAGCATTGAGGCATTAGTTTTTTTTTCATGTAAAATGCCAATAAAATAGCAGGCATTGGCATTGTTTTTTTTTATACAAAAGTAATGCCAGGTCCCAAGTATGGCTGGAATATTAAATAAATTAATTGTATATTAAATAAATTAATTGAAAATCGTTTAAATTGTATTCAAATGTATTTACATATATAATTTCTGCAAGAATAAAAATCTTGTAAATGGGCAATTTTTAGTTTTTGATGATATCGAAAAGAAGCTTGCTAGGAGGCAGTTTACACACTACGTTTTATCTTTTTTGATGGCAATCGGAGGTGAGAAGCAACGAAGGAGGTAAACAGAATCCGTGATTTTTTTTTACCCCGTTTTCTTTTCATCCCCGTTTGCCTACAAAAAAAAGTTGCAAGACTTTAGTGCAAGCAAAAAAGGCAATGTGTAAATACCGTCTAGGTAATTCAATTCGAAGAAAATGTTCGAAACTGAATTATATTCTAACTTTTCGTAACTAAATGCTTCACTACTTGTTTAATCAAATATATTCGTGTCTGTCATGACTTCAGAACGTTTTCAATTAGAGCGAAAATTTTCGAATCACATAAAAAAAGATTTGGTGTTTCCAAATCACATATTTCTTAATTATATGTTCGAAAAATTTGACTAAGATATGCTAGATGCGAAACACGGGCTTTTGTTTGAAAATAAATAAATAAATAAAAAAAATTTGCACAATTTTTAAACAAAAATATATATTTAACACCAATTTATCATTGAATTTCTCATTAAATAATATATATTCACGATTATGAGTTGAATAAATTACTCTTATGTACCTTAAACTCAACAATGTTTCGCATCTTGATAATTCTATGAACATATGGTAATAAACCCCAGTTGTAAAATGTAGTACTTTTCAATAGTAATAATAACTGGCAACACCATGGATTGGCATCACCATTTATCGAAAATTTTTCGAAGATAAACAACGCCATGTTGAATTTTGTAAAATTTTATAATTAATTTATTTTTACAATTTTTAAGTAATTTAAGTGAGTTAAACTAAAAGTGTTGTGCATTAAAAAATATAAAATTTTGTGCTCGTTCTTTTGAAAGTATTTCTCAGTCGGGAAAACGTGTAGTTATTGAAATATGTGATTTTTTTAATTTGTGTACTTTTGTTGTTGTTTTTGTTCAACTTCCGAACAAAATTTCGATAAATTATGGAGTGTTTTTAAAATAATTTTTACATATATTTAGTCTTAACAAAATGTTGATTTTTTAATGAAAATAAAAAGAATATATATCAAATTATAAATTAAACATGGGTTTTTTATTTTTAAGTTAATAATTATAGGGGAAAAAGTCCATTCTAATTACTTTCAGTTAGCTTTTTGCACACGAAAGTAAAACGAAAAAAAAAAATCGGAAGTGAAACCCAGGACACCAAAATATTCGGAAGTGTTTCACTTTCACGTGGATGTGAAAGTCATGACAGACACGTTTAAAATCAGTTTTAATAAGTAGTGTCCAACCGAATACAATTTTTTTGGCCGTAGCCGAATATTCGGGCCAATTTTCACTATTCGGCCGAAACCGAAGCTGAATATTAAAAAAAAAATATTTATGTTGTCTAGATTAATTTTGAGTAAAAAACTTTTTTTTAGCCATTTTTGTAAATAAACATTTTTTGAGTGTATTTTTTTTCGATCGAAACATTTTTTTGAGTGTAAAATCTTGTTTTAGCTGCAAAAACACTGAATAAATTGTTTTTGTGGCTTACTAATGTGATTTAAAGTGTGTCTTTTAACACGTGAGTACAAATTTTACACAATTATTCGGTATTCGGCCACATTCGGCCAAAAATGTGGCCGAAGACGAATAGTGGCCGAATAGTGCTTTTTAGCCGAAGCCGTATATTCGATCGGACACTATTGATAAGTTTTCAATGGAGTTTTTCATTTTAGGATGCCAAAAGATTTATGTATATTGGTTTCGAACAATTGTAACTGTGCATTTGTAACCCTTAAGAAGCGACAGGATTTTTGAATTATGCGACTGCGCCAGTTGAATATTAAAAATCCAATTAACATCTTTAAAATAATAGCTCTAAATAGGTGAATGCAAATAATTATAAAATTTTGTTTTTTCATATAAATTTTATATTCAATTATTCGAAAAATTTTATTTGGGTTTTTTAAATATTTAAAGAACTCAGGCTGGATTACTCAATGCTTCGTTATAAAATAACTCTCCGTTAAATTTAACTTTTTCATACGATTCTTGACATAAGGCTCCGTTAAATCGGCAGTTAGCAGCTAACTTTTCATTGAGTAATCCGCCCTCAGAGTTTTACAAATTATTTTTTTTTAATCTCAAAATGGGTTTATTTTTTTTTTTTATATAAAAAGGTGTAATACATTTTAAGATAATTCTATCAAAATACATGTTTATAAAAAAATCCAAAGAAAAATTCTATTAGTAAAAAATTGGTTGGCTGGAATATACTGTTAACATTCAAATTCATCAATTAATTTGTAGATGAGATTAATTGTAAATCTTTTAAATTGTATTCAAGTGTATGTTGTAAATGGGCATTTTTTTTTGTTTTGGTGATATCGAAAAGAATGAGGCTAAAAATAATAAATTGTAATCAGAAGCTTGCCGTGTAATTCAATTTAAAGAAAAATTTTCGAAATTGAGTTGTGTTCCAACTTTTTGTAACTAAATGTTTAACTATTTTTTTAATTAAATATTTTAAAATCAGTTTTGTTAAGTTTTTATTTTTAGGATTTAAAAAAACTTATTAATAAATTGTTTTCGAACAGAATTGCACAGTAACCCTGTAGAAGCGGCATGATTTTTGAATTATACGACTGCGCCAGTTAAATATTAAAAACCCAATTAACACCCTTTAAATAAAAGCCATAAATAGGGGAATAATAGCTGTAAGCGGCATGATATTTGAATTATGCGACTGCGCCAGTTGAAAATAAAAAAAATCAAATAAACACATTTTTAATAATAGCTCCAAATAGGTGAATGGAAATAATTATAAAATTTTGTTTCTTCGTATAAAAAAGGTAAAAATAATTTAATTTATATTATAAACACAAAGAAAGTATAATATAAAAAATCGTTTATGTTTTACATACTATTGTTTTTATTTTTTTAAGGTGTTTGAATAAAGAAATGTATTTGTTTTATATTTTATTTATTAAATTTAATGTTTATTTAATGTACAGATACAAAAAAAAAATGAGAGAAATTAAAATAAAAAGATAAACATAAAATAATATTAAAATTAAACATAAAAAAATCACAATATTTTAACTAAAAAATATTTTTTCCCTTTTAAATAAAAAAGCAACCAAAACGTCTATTTTTTTTTTAATACAAAAAAATAAAGTTTTGAATGATAGTCCAAGATAGAAAAAATTTGAATAAAAAAAAATAAAAATACCTACACAAATAATACATAAACAAATATTTAAAAACCGTTAAACATTATTAAATCATTGTTTTTTTTTTCTTTTTTTAAAAATAAATTTTTAAAGTAAATATTTTTTTTTTTCTTTTACAAATAAAAATTACAATTTTACTAAAAGAAAACAAAATAAAAGGCTTAAAACAGAAGTTATACATATACAAATATTATTAATTAATTAATGAACAAATACAATATATTTAATAGAGACAGAAGTGACAACAACAGTTTGTCGATAATTTGCTTGGTAAAAAAATTTTAAAATTAGATATAAAGAATTTCTTTTTATGAAAATAAAAACAGTTTTGGTAAGTTACAAGTTTTTTTTTGTTATAAAGTCAAAAGAAGTTGAAAACATAATTTAAAATTGTATATTTTTCTACATGTGTATCGTTGCCGCTGTATAACGTGCTTCGCCGCGCCTCCAAGACCATTGACTGGGACGATACTAAAATGAAGAATATATGATGATTTATTAATATTTTTAAAAAAATATTTTTGATTAAAAACTGTAAAAGATGATGTAAATTAAATAGGCAAAAGATAACTTAAAATTATGGAAGGATAAAATTATTATTTTTAACGCCTTTAAGCTGAAATTGGATAGCTTAGAAAAGGCACTTTAACCGATTAACCGTTAATTGGTTAACAGAATAATTTTGCTCGATTAACTGTTCGAATAATTTAAAAGTTTCAATTTTTAAATAATAAATCGATTAGTTAGTGTCGAATAACTGATTTTTTTTTTAGTAAAAGATGCTTGAGCCTAAAAAAAATGTCACACTTTGTGGCCCATATTTTAGGGGTCATTTTGGCCCCTTTTGCAAATATTTTCTTTGAATACCACTAAAACATGCATTTAAACGGTTAAAATGTTCTACAAACATTTTCTGCATTAAAATTCACTAGGCGTTGTCAAATACCAAAAGTTCGTGCGATATAAGCAAAATGCTTAAAAAAGTAAAATTATAAAGTATCATATTTTTTAAAATTGCGTTTCACTAATATACTTTACAATTTTACTTTTTGAGCATTTTTCTTATATCGCACGAACTTTTGGTCTTTAAAAGTCCCTAGTGAATTTTGGTGCAGAAAATGTTTGTAGAACATTTTAACCCTTTAATTGCACGTTTTAGTGGAACTCTAGGAAAATATTTGAAAAAGGGACCTAAGGTACTGCTGTTCGAAAAAAAGTAATTCACATAAAAAATTAAAGGCCGCTGTTCCAAAAAAAAAGTAATTCACATAAAAAATGTGAAAATGAAAATTTCCTAATTTTTTTGGTGTTCTAGATTTCACATCCGAATTTCTTTTTCGTTTTATTTCACATAAATAAAATTTGGTGAAAGTAAAACGAATGTACTTTTTTCCTTATAATTTTTTAAATTTTAATTATTCGATTTCAACTTCGAATGAAAACGTGATCAACAAAACACTCAACTTGATTTCATGTGATTCGGAAATTTTCATGTGAATTATATATATAAATTCCTGGGATTCCTAGTTGGAACAAAGGGCCAGTACAAATGTTTTCCATTGACTTCTATCTATAGCTAGCCTTTTTGCTTCTCTCCATGAAGTTCTGGCTGACCGCAGTTCATTTTCTACTTGTCGTCTCCACGTATTTGCGGGTCTTCCTCTACGTCTGCTGCCCTGGGGATGGTAATCGAGAACTTTCCTTGTTATGTCATCATGACTTTTTCTAAAGGTATGACCAAGCCAGTTCAGCTTTTTCATGCGGATGTCTAGCATGATTTGGGTTTGTTCTGTTTTTTGCCATAACTCATAATTCGTTATTGTCATAGGCCAAAAAACACGTAAAATTCTTCGCAAGCATTTATTAACAAATACCTGGAGTGCATTTGAGTCCTCACTTGTGATGTTCCATGTTTCGCAACCATATAATAAAACAGATTTTACATTTGAATTGAAAAGTTTGATTTTCGTGCGTAGGGTTATGCGATTGGACATCCACACTTTATTCAGTGAGCCAAATGCTTGATTTGCTTTGACAATACGGTAAGCTATATCCTCTTTGCTGCCACCAGAAGTAGTTATTATACTGCCGAGATAACAATAGTTGTCTACATCAAGAAGTGGTTGTTCTAAAATTTTTAGTGACTCGGTGTTGTTGGTGTTGACGCGCAATGATTTAGTCTTAGATATGTTTATCTTAAGACCAGCTTTGGATGCATTCTTAACAAGGATATTGAGCTTTGTTTGCATATTATTAAAATTGTGTGACAGAAGACATATGTCGTCGGCATAGTCTAGATCATCTAATCTGCCCTGCAGTCCAAAAGCTATACCACGATCACCTTTCATTGATTGTTCCATTACAATATCTAGAACGATGTTAAAAAGAAGGGGGGAAAGCACACATCCTTGTCTTACCCCTTTTTCAACAGGAAATGCATTACTTACAAGTCCGTCATGTAATACACGACACGATGCGTTATCATATAAAGATTTGGTAAGTTGGATCAGTGGTTCTGGAATCCCTTTACATCTTAGAGCATCCCATATGGCCGGCTGATGTAACGTATCAAAGGCCCTTTCAAAATCAATAAATAGCAAATATAAGTCAGACCTCCACTCGACTGATTCTTCTACTATTATTCGAAGGCTGCTTATATGGTCTATACAAGATTTACCTCTCCTGAATCCAGATTGTTCGTTGCGAAGATCAGGTTCAATAGTAGCAGAAATGCGTTTGTTCAGTATATGAGCAATGATCTTATATGTCATATTTAAAAGTGTCAGGCCTCTCCAGTTTTTTAATTCAGTCAGATTACCTTTCTTTGGGATCTTAATTATCAGTCCTTCTTTAAGCTCGTCTGGCAGATGTTTGTTTACCCAGAAATGCTCTATTAGTGGTTGAAGTAGTTTAGCCGTGGTAGCACAATCTGCCTTCAGTAGTTCCGGTGGAAGATAGTCCGGACCTGGAGCCTTATGACACTTAAGAGAAGCAATTGAAAGTTGAATCTCATCCAAGTCAGGAGGTTCTATATTGATATTTTTTATACGTGTTCGATGTTCTGTTGCGGTACAGTTGCATATCCTCGAGTTTGTTGTGTTATTGTTGTTCGATAGCATATTCCTGTAGTGGTCCTCCCATAGTTTAACTTGCTCTTCTTTAGAGTACACCAGCTCATTCCTAGTGTTTTTAAAAGGTTTGGTATTTACATGGTTGCGTTCAGTAAGAGTTTTTGTTATTTTATATAAATCTCTTGTTCTTAACGTCGCACTAGCCTTTTCTGCTTCGGTGGCTAGATCGTCAGCCCATTTTCTCTTATCCCGCCTTGCACTACGTTTTACCTGCCGGTTGGCATCGTTGTATTTAACTTGCAACTCCGATTTTGATTGCCGAGTTTTTGCATTGTCACGGGCGATTTTAAGTTCTTTTCGGCTCTCAATAAGCTCCCATGTGAAGTCAGATATCCACGGCTTTCTTGTTTTCTTTACGAAACCCAGATGTTTTTGGCCAGTTTCCAACAGTATGGATCTAGCTTGCGACCAGTAGTGTACAGGATCATGACATCCTTCGCTAATGAGTGTGGAACTTCTTGCACGAAGCTCTCTTACAAATGCAGTTGCAGTGGGTTCTATTGATAATTTTTCCATGTTTACCTTTCCTTTTTTATTTTGTTGATTGTTTTGTGCAACGGCCACAATCTTAAGACGTATTAAGCCAACTACCAAGTGATGGTCACTTCCCACATCAGCACCTCGTCTACTGCGCACGTCAAGAAGAGACCCACGCCACATGCGACTGATCGTAATGTGATCTATTTGATTTTCAGTAATGTTGTCAGGGGACACCCATGTAGCTTTATGTATGTCCCTATGCGGAAACAACGTACCCCCTATCACGAGGTTATGGTTACTGCAGAGCTCTGTGAATAGTAAACCGTTGCCAGTGAGGCGACCCATGCCATGTTTGCCCATGACTCTCTCTCTTCCCATATAATCACTTCCTAGTTGAGCATTAAAGTCCCCAAGAACAATCTTTATATCTCCGATGTTGATTTTGTCAAGAACCTTCGAAAGATAACTGTAGAAAGCAAAAATTTTCATGTGAATTGAAAAGTTGTAAAAGACAGAACAGAGGCCACAATTTTTGATTTTTTTTGGTGTTCTAGATTTAACATCCGATTTTTTTTTTTTTTTTTTTTCGTTTTGTTTCACATAAATTTAATTTGGTGAAAGTAAAACGAATGAACTTTTTTCCTAATAATTTTTTAAATTTTAATTATTCAATTCCAACTTCGAATGAAAACGTCATCAACAAAACACTAAACTTGACTTCATGTGATTCGGAAATTTTCATGTGAATTGAAAAGTTGTGAAAGACAGATTATGGCCGCTGTTCCAAAAAAAGTAATTCATATAAAAAATGTGAAAATGAAAATTTCCGAATTTTTTTGGTGTTCTAGATTTCACATCCGAATTTCTTTTTTGTTTTGTTTCACATAAATAAAATTTGGTAAAGTAAAGCGAATGCACTTTTTTTCCTTATAATTTTTTAAATTTTAATTATTCGATTTTAACTTCGAATGAAAACGTGATCAACAAGACACTAAAAGTTGTGAAAGACAGAACAGAGGCCTTTAGTAAAAAGCAATTTAACAATAAATGATAATTTTCACTTTTATAAGCATTTTGCTTATGTCACACGAAGTTTTGGTCTTCTACGACCCCTAGTGAAATTTGATGAAGAAAATTTTTGTAAAACATTTTAACCCTTTAAATGCACAGTGTTCTATGAGGAAGTTTGGAAAAAGGACTAAACGACTCCTACAAATGGAAGATAGAGGGTTAATATGCAAATTCGCTAAATACATCTATCATTTTTAAGCTTACAAGGAAGTTCTCCCTGGTGTCACCCGCCGATCTTTATGGAATTGTTTTTATTTTGTAGAGCATGACAAATAAAGGGACACGTATTTTTTTAGCGGCTCAACGCTATATTTGGGGGGGGGGGGGGTGAAAATGAGGGGGAAAGAAACGGTCATGTTTCAGTTTTTTTGCGTTTACCAAATATCTTTGCGTGCAAAGAACGTGTCCAAACATGCACACCTTACCGTCATATTGTGTAAAATGCCAAAATTTTAGGACATTTTTGTTAATAAGTCGAAAAATATTTACTTTTTTAGCACTTTATTAACATCACGAGATAGGTATGTTAAATACCTTTAATCTGATACCAAATAAGCTTATAGTAATATTGAGTAAATAGGCGAAAATCGTAAAAAAATGAAAAAGTTCAACTTCCTCTCCCATACAAATCGACCCTCCTAAAATGAGTTTGGACCGTTAAAAAAAATACGTGTCAAATTAATTTTCGTTCTAAACAACATATCAAAATTTCTTGAAGATCGGAGGGTGACATATTATATGATATTACGAAATTTTTGTACATATTACGAAATTTTTGTAAATTTACGAAAACTTGGAATTTCGTAAAAATACAAATTTCGTTTATTTTACGAAGTACATTTCGTAGCCAAAAAAATACGAAATACTTCGTATCTTAACGAAATATTTCGTAATTTAACAAAATATTTTTCGGAAAAAAATCACAAAATCAAGGGGTTTGATTTATTTATCTGAATTACTAGATTTAACAATTAAAAAAATGGAATAACAAAAATTTGTTCCTTCTCTTTTTAATTTTTGTTTACGGTTTCTAATTTTAAATTATTTTCAGCATAACACAAAGTCAAATCACCCAAGATATATTTTTCAATGCAGTCTGTTAGGTGTTGCGACATTAGTGAAAAGTTATACGGGCATGTCACCGAGTCAATTTCGTTTAGAAATGGAATTGAATGTTTGCTCGGGAAATATTTTCGTTAAACTAAACATAATTCGTATTTACAAAAAAAAAACTTCGTAATATGTACAAAAATATTTTGTATTTTTACGAAATATTTCGTAATTATACAAAATATTTCGTCGTAACTTTACGAAATATTTTCGTAAAAATAAACATAATTCGTATTAACAAAAAAAAAAACTTCGTAATATGTACGAAAATATTTAGTATTTTTACGAAATATTTCGTAGTTGTACTAAATATTTCGTAAATTTACGAAATATTTTCGTATTTATTTCGTAAATATCACTAAAAAACTTCGTAATATTTACGAAATGCCATAGGTAAATATTACGAAATATTTCGTTCCGGCAAAACCACGAAATATTTCGTACAATGTACGAAGTATTTCGTTCATTTTACCTATGAAATTTTTTGAGTGTACCAAATAAGCTTATAGTAATATTGAGTAAATAGGCGAAAATCGTAAAAAAATGAAAAAGTTCAACTTCCTCTCCCATAGTTTCATAGTTTCGCCGGTCCTCTTTACATGTGTGGACCCTAATAGGTCCAAATTTTGAATCTAAAAAATTGGCACTCCCGAAAATTTGAAAATTCACATACCTTTAGCATTATCTTGCTTAGTTTTCCAGGTACTGCAATTTAGGGGCCCAATAGGGTCTTGAGAATTTTAGAAACTGAATAACGAAAAAAATATTTCTCAGAGGGTTTTCGAGTATTGGCAGACGAGTTCTAGAAACCAAGAGCTACAAAAATGCTTTTGGAATTTTTGTTGTGTCGGCAATATTTACCGAGATATAATCATTTTAAATTTTCGGGAATCTCAAATTTTTTGGATTCAAAGTTATGACCCATTGGGGTCCACACATGTGAAGAGGACCCGCGAAAGTATGGAGATCCAAAGAACCCTCCATTTTGCTCTATCTGGCTTAGTTTTCGAGATATCGCCATTTTAAGTTTTAAAAAAATATATATATTTATTGCAAACAAATGCTTTTTTTATCAATTGTAAATAGTTTTTTAGGCATTTGTGCCGTTTCATTGGCATTAGTACAAAAAATGCCAATGCAAAAAAATTTCATTGGCAATAAATGCTAATGTTTTTTTTGGCATTGGCATTAGTTCCAACTAATGCCAATGAAAATTCAATGCCAATTAAAAATTCCCATGTATGATCTTTTTATACCCTCCAACCACAATATGGGGGTATACTCACTTTGTCATTGCGTTTGTAACGCACCAAAATATCCGTCGGGGAAAGCATAAAGTATATTGTATATTATTGATCCATGATCGATTCTAAGACATTCTGTGAATGTCCGTCCGTCCGTCTGGTTGTAGATGGCACGTTGCCGTCAAAAATAAAAGAGCTAGCCTCCTGAAATTTGGCACGAATATGTCTTATGATCTTAGGCAGGTTAAGTTCTGAAATGGGCAAAATCGGACTAGGGGAAAAACAGTTTCCCCTTGAAGAACTAAACCGACCCCTGAAAAACACGATATTTTTTACGTGCTTTTTTTATATTTTTGTTAAACAAATAAAACTTGTTTATGCAAGAAGTTCGGAATCCTGCACTAGGACCGGGGGGACTAAAAATTTTAGTTTTTTTTGGCCCGCCCCCTTTTTAGAGCGTGGATATAAAAAAAAATTGTTTAAATAGTGATAAAATTGTATAACTTTAATGTTAAAATCATAATAAATAAATTAGTAAATATTTTTCGAGGGGGATGTGTCCCCCTCAGCCCCCACCGAAGGCCCCCCGTCTCAAAAAACGCCTCTGTATTTGTTTTAACATGTTGGAGGGTATAAAAGATTCGACAGAGCCGAATTTGAAACTCTTGTTCGAATTACAACTGAACTTTTACGAATTACAAATCTCAGATTCTGAGACATTTTTCCTATGGAAAGTCTTAGAATCTGAGACATTTTTCCTATAGAAAGTCTCAGATTCTGATACATTTTTCCTATAGAAAAAGTCTCAGATTCTGAGACATTTTTCTTACAGAAAAAGTCAAAGATTGTGAGACTTTTTTCGTATAGAAAAAGTTCAGACTCTGAGACATTTTCCTATAGAAAAAGTCACAGATTTTGAGATATTTTTCCTACAGAAAAAGTCTCAGATTCGGAGACATTTTTCCTATAGAAAGTCTCAGATTCTGAGACATTTATCCTATAGAAAAAGTCTCAGATTCTAAGACATTTTTCATATAGAAAAAGTCTCAGATTCTGGGACATTTTTCCTATAGAAAAAGTCTCAGATTCTGATACATTTTCCTATAGAAAAAGTCTCAGATTCTGAAATATTTTTCGTAGAGAAAAAGTCTCAGATTCTGAGAAATTTTTTGTTTAGAAAAAGTCTCAGATTCTGAGACATTTTTTGCACAGAAAAAGTCTCAGATTCTGAGACCTTTTTTATGGAAAAAGTCTTAGATTCTAAGACATTTTTTGTATAGAAAATGTCTCAGATTCTGAGACACTTTTTGTGTAGGAAAATTCTCAGATTCTGGGACATGTTTCGTATAGAAAAATTATCAGATTTTGAGACATTTTTCGTATAGAAAATATATCAGATACTAAGACATTATTCGTATAGAATAAGCCTCAGATTCTGAGGCATTTTTGCTATAAAAAAATTTCAGACTATAAAACATTTTTCTTATAGGAAAAGACTCAGATTCTTTAATGTGTTTTCGATTATGAGATATTTTTCTTACAGAAAATTCAGATTCTGAGACCTTTTTCATGACTTTTTACTTTCGAACGGTGCCCCAAATTCTCAAGTGCCCAAGGGCCCCACCATGAGACTCAAATTGAAACCTACAAAATATTCCAAAAATTTAGGGAAAAATCAAAATAATTCAGAAATATTTAATAGTATTAAAAAAAGGAAAAAATAATGTAAAGCTAATAGCTATGAATATTTCTGATAAAAGAATTTTGAGAAACGATTTTAAAAAAGAGCTTGAAAAGAATTAAATCTGTAATTTAAATACATGCAATGAAAAAATATTAAGTGCCATGATGAAAGTTAAGTGAAATATTTTTTTTTTCAGAATACAAATACTTAAAAGTGAAATGGAGATGAAATAGATACTATATTGGTGTTTTTTTTTTTTTTGGGGTGAACAGTTTATACTACTAGATAGTTACGAGAATTTATTAGATAACAAACCTGACGATATTTGGACTGCATGTAATAAAATAGTATAAATAAATCGTAAATAACTTATATGAACTTATAATAAACATAATATCCAGACAATGTTTTAAAAAAAATGTCAATGGATATTTTTAACTCACCTGTATAAGCAGCTGACCACTTTTTGTATGTGGATTTCGATAGGCATAGAGTATCCAAAGTAAGGCACACGACACCAAACAAATGGGTACAAAAAGACCCAATGTTACACCCATACTTTTATTTTCAGCCGGCTCATCCACCAATCCCTTTATTTGTGTACCAGTATGAAAATCTGTTTTTGATTTATCTAATGGTGTAACTGTTGTTGAGGTGTCTAAACCGGAAGGATTATAAGGTTTAAAGGGATGTGATGAATCATCTTTATGATCGTCACTGTTATTGTTGTTGTTATTATTATCTACAGCCGGCGATGATGTGTTATTGTTGTTATTTTGATTGGCATTGTTGCCCTTTTGACCAATGGCGGGACAGAAATTTTCTTCAGTGATAAAATTACGATCACAGCCTGGAAAATTAAACAAAAAAAATGGATTTAGTAAAAATGAGTTTTAAAGAAAAAGATGCAATAGGTAATAGTACTTACCACGAGCTAACCAATCTTGTTTTTTACGATCAGTACCGGTAGAACATTTGTTTAGACTTGGGCACCATGTACACTGAAAGAAATTACATAAAAGATTTTTATATATTTATCTATACTAAAAATAAAATGATAATGATAAAACTCCGAAACTACCCAGGCAGAAAAATACAAACGGGAGAGCTCTGGCAAAGTACCTTTTATGGTCGCTTGTGTGCTGGGAAAGCACCCCAGTTTAGTACTCTCCCAGCGTCCAAAATGATAACCACGGTAAACGGTATGCCGTTGCTATTTTAAATAAAAAATATGGTACTATTATAGCTCTTTTAAAACAAAAAAATGGGACGTATCTAAATTGTATACATAAGTCCATAAGACATATCTTTTTTTGGTGTTTATTTGAATTAAGAATTTATTAAATTAGGATAAAAAAATAAATAAATAAATGGGGGTTTTCGTGTCAACTGACACAACTTTTGAAACCGATGTCTTCCGATCGGGATGAAATTTGCACCAAGGTTAGTCCTATTGGATAGTAGTTCAGACACAATTTTTCAACGAGATCGGTCAAGAACTCTCTGAGTTAGAGGGGGTCGAAATTTGACATTTTGGCCAAAGAGGTGTTGATTCTCATCCATGTAACTTCTTACCTACTGTTTTTAGCAAAATGTGTCCCAAAGAGTTTAGATAGCTATTTCTTCAGTCTTTCGAAAACAAAATATAAAAAAAATAAAAAAAAAATTTTTGATTTTTTTTCTTAAAAATCCAAAACTTTTTTGACTTTTTCCTCAAATTGGGCCCTTTTTTTTTTTTTTTTTTTTTGATTCAAAAGAAAGCTTAGGTGATTTCCTTTAAGAGCTGTGGGGTCGCTTAGTGGGATGCGAGTGGGATATCTATGAAAAAAAAATTTTTGTAACTTTGGAACACAAAAAACGGTTCTTCAATTTGCACTATTAGGCGTGGGATAGCTAACCAGTTTTCGATTTCGATTCGCGATACCCTCTATTTTTTTTAGGTTCGAAAAAGAAAGCACGAGCCAAAAAATGGGGGCGGTGGGGAGGGGCCATATGGCCCCTCATTGGGGTCAAAGTTGGGCGTAAAGAGGTAAAAATCCTCAAAAAGCCCCAAAACTCCCCTAGAAACGCCCCTGGAGGGGTGCAATGTGAGACCGACCTCCAATAATTTTCTGCCCCCAACATTTTTCTTGAACATACCTTACCCCTATTTCCACTTCCTAAGGGGGCTCCCATACAAAACATTTTTAAAAAATTCGGTTTCAAAAGTTGTGTCAGTTGACACGAAAACCCCCAAATATAAAAATTATGAACAAACTTTGAACAATTTTCTAAGTCCCGGAAAAAATTTGTTTGCAGTTTTCTTTGCGTTTTGGAATAAAAAATTTATTAAAATACTTTTAGGAAAAAATTTGGAGAATTCCCGAAAAAAAGTGGTGTATTGAACCGAAACGGGTATGTATCCGGAGTTTAAGGGTGATGTATCCGGAGTTTAAGACACTTCCTCACGAAAGAAACAGGTGTTTTTATATAAAAGGTGTCAAGTTTGTAATATGTAGGTCATTGTGTATAAGTGACATATCACGAGAACTATCAAGGACCGGCCACTTGTCCTGCAGGGAAATAAAAAATATTCCAATTCTTATGAAAATTAACAAATTTTAATAAAAAGTTTATACTTTGAACGGATTTAAATAGAAAACCATTGGCAAAGCGCTTGGAAAGCACTTTTTCGAATTGATACTACCATCTTCACAAAAAATAAAGTGCTTTGCCGAGACTTTTTCTTTGGAACGGTTGGTAGTTTCTGCCTGGGTACTCATCCGATTTTAAAAATGTTTTCATTAAAATTTATAATGGTCCTCCAGGAGAAGGTTTCATCGACTACGCCTATTTCTACGCCCACTTTTAACCAAAAACGTAAAATTTAAAATCTCACTGGGTGGACGGAGGCTAGGTTTCATCGACCACGCCCACTTATAGCCAAAAAACGAAATTACTTATCCGAATTAAAAAATATATTTTTACAAATATGTATTTAGAGTGTTCCCTGTAGGTTGGACGTAGAGTTGGTTTAATTAAACACGCCCACTTTTAGACAAAAAACGCAAAAACTAAAAATCTCTTAAACTACTCATCCGAATCGGTACAATGGACTATTTTAAGTCTGAGCGCCATGGACTTGCCTAGAAAATTTACTTATTTTTAGGCTTGTACAACCCACCCTCAACTCAACTCATCCGATTTCAAAAATGTTTTCACCAATATTTAGAATAGTCCTTTAGAGTGTTGAAAAACATATTTTTTGGAAATTTTGATTCTAGAGGGGGCAAAAACGGGTAAAGTACCTTTGTACCTTTGATACCTTTCCGATCAACTGAAATCATAGTAATAGAAACATGAAAATTTAAATTTGGGATCATCCAGGCAAAAGAGAAAACATTTTGATTTTAATAGGGATATTTTTTTTTGTAAAATCGTAAAAAGGTCCGGCACAACCCTCTTCAACTAACAAGGGAAGTCTGCCTGGTGTCACCCTCCGATCTTAATGAAATTTGGATATGTTGTTAAGAACGAAAATTAAATTGACACGTATTTTTTTTTAGCGGCCCAAACTCATTTTTAAGGGGGTCGATTTGTATGGGGGGAAATTGACCTTTTTAATTTTTTTACGATTTCCGCCTATTTAAACAAAATTAATATTGGCATGTGTGGTATCAGATTATCTCGTGGTGCTAACAACGGGGCAAAGAAGTTAATATTTTTCGACTTATTAACAAAAATGTCCTAAAATTTTGGTATTATACTCAATATGACGAAAAGTTGCGCATGTTTGGACACGTTCTTAGCACACGTAGATAGGTTTTTCAAAGACCTTTTATTTGGTATGTAACATGACTAGGTTTCTTTGCATAATAAAGGAGATAAACGAAAAAACTGAAAAATGGCTTTGTCTTCCCCTCCTTTTTACCCCCTAAATACGAATTTGGGCCGCTAAAAAATATACGTGTCCCTTTATTTTTTCTTATCTACAAAATAAAACCAATTCCATAAAGATCTGCGGGTGACACTAGGAAGACTTCCCTTGTAAGTTAAGGTCACTGATTCTTATAGATTTTGCTCTTCTGAACTCAAATCTGCGATGCAATTTTGTCTAGCACATACCGTTTTTAAGAAATTCGCTATTAAAAAGTACTTTTTTAGACAAAAGTACTTTTTTTAGAAAAAGTACCTTTTACTTTTTTTCTAAAAAAGTAGTAAAAAATTTACTTTTTTAAAAAGTTCTTTTTTGTCTATAAAGTATTTTTTTTTTTAAATTACTTTATTTTTTTAAGAAAGTACTATATTTTCTTAAATAATACTTTTTAGGAAAAAAGTACCATTTTTCTATATAAGTACGTTTTTCTAAAATAGTACTAGTACTTTTCAAAAATAGTACTAGTACTTTTCTAAAATACAGTTGAACCTCGATTATCCGGCCCTCTATTAACCGGTGCCTCTATTAACCGGCATGCTGTGTGTTTGTTTTTTACCTCTATTATCCGTGCTTTACCTCTACTATCCGTGCAATTCCTACATGTGCGTACATATTGTATTTTTTGTTATTGTTTTTACCTCTATTAACCGTGCTTTACCTCTATTATCCGTGCAATACATTCACGAACATATACAAATGTAGAAAAATATATAACCTCTTTCAACCGTGCTTTTCGATTATCCGTGCTTAGTCCGGTCCCGTGCAACCCGGATAATCGAGGTTCAACTGTAGTACTATTTTACCAAAAAACGTTCCTTTTAAAAAAAAAAAAAACGCTTTCTAAAAAAGTACTTTTTTCTATTTTTCTTAAAAGAGCACCATTTTTTCTAAAAAAAGTAGTATTTTTTCTAAGAAAGTACTATTTTTTAGTTTAAAATTCATTTAATTTTGCTGCAAAATGTTTTTGTTCACCAAATTTTCTACAACATAGTTTATACCAGGGATGGAATTGTTGATACAAATGTACTTTTTTTGATACTATTTAATGTTGAAAAATACGTTGATACGCCCGCGACTAATTTGATACATTTTTAAATTGAACAAATTTTAATTCATTTTTTATTGAAATTTTTTTCTTGCATTAATTTTTTTCCCCTTTTTTTCTACTAATTGAAATATGGTTATTCGTGGAGAAACTCTTTTTCTTAAAAGAGTTTTATTTATGTTGGTGTATGGTCTAATGAATACCATGTATGATCTTATGACTTTTCACTTATTCCCTAGGAATAATTTTTGTCTTAAGTTATATTTTCATATCTCTCATAGTTTTCGAGATAAGCTTAAAATGTAATTTTTATGACGTTTAAATGCTATTTTTCCAAAAACGGCTCTTGCAAAGATTTTAATTTTCGTCGAAATATAGTAGTGGGGCACCCCAGATTCATAATCAACAAAGAACTTAACGGTGTTCGATACTTGAGGTTAAAGTTGGTTCGGCCGGGGGGTGTTTTGTTTAATAAATTTGTTTTTTACCGGAACAAATGTAAAATCTCATTTTTATTTTTAAAATACATTCATGAATTTTTAATACCTGTTTCGTTTATAATTACTATTTTTTTTGTTGTTTTAAATAAAAAAAAAGTACCTTGAGGGTCAAAAAAGTACAATTTAAAATCATTTTTGATACCAAATCGAAATTGCCATATTTCATCCCTGGTTTATACCTACCTATTTCCAAAATACCCGGGTATTTACCAATTTCTACCCAATTTACCTATTTTACCGGGTATTTACCATTAAGGTATTTACCCTTTGCCCATCTCTTGGAATGAAACCAACATGGAACGAAATAAAATAGATCTGGGGACAAAATAGAATAAAACGGGGAACAAAATGGTGCAGGGATCAAAATGGAAGTATTATTTTCTTCAATTTTTTTTTTAAATTGATATTTTTTTCATTAAATATTTTTTAGAAATGGAGATTCTTACCCTCTTATTTCTTGTACTCGGTGAAAAATGTTCGTATATGGAATATATGGGTTCACTTTACGTATATGGACGTATAGGATTCATACATAATTATGTATGGCCACACATATGTTCATATATGTACATATGTGTCCATATATGGTTCATATATGGTCACAATTAAAGGTCGAATAAATAACTAATTTTTATTATTTAATAAAAATTAAAAAAGTTTATAAATATTATGAAAAAGTTAATAAATTGTATGAATTTGTTCATAAATACTATGAAAATCGTTCATGGAAAAAATTTTTTTTTGTGTGTAGCAGAAAAAATAATTTTTAGGGAATAACATATCATTGAAAGACAATTGGTGCCCTAAGGGTTAATGCGACTAGCCAAATGAGTTCTGCATCCTTAAGAGTAATGTTTAAGCATTGCCCTCGACTTATTTTTAAGTCGCTATCACATCGGGTTCATCCACTATGAGTTGTCAAAAATGTCCAAAACGTCGATTTTTCTGAACTTTGACCTCAACTTTCTCAAAAACTTGATGTGATGGAAAAGATTTGAGACCAGATTTGTGATCACTTGAGCAATTGCAATTAACTGTGTAAGGTCGAGCCCCAGTCGCATAAAGTTTTTTTAATTTTCATTAGTGTAATTATGTAGCAACAAAAGACGCAAAAGGGAATTCTCAAAATTTTTTCGGATTATGATATTCCGGTATTTCCCCAATTTAAATCCATAGATTTTTCGGGATGATTCGAAATTAAAACATACAAATTTTGAAAATAATTAATTTTTAAAAAAGAAATAATCAAGCTACACCAATGTATTTTAAAAGTAATAGAGACAAAACAATAAAACAATATTATACTTACATTAAATGAAGTGACATGATTTACACATGAGGCACAATCGGTATATTCCAGACATGTGGGTAAAGCTTTTAAATTGATGATTGTGGAATTTGTAATCTCAGCATCGGCAAAATTAACTCTATGATATTCATATATTGTTTTTCTACGAGCAACTGTAATAGATAAATTAGTAACAACAAAATAAATTAAAAGATTGTGCAAAAACAAAACAACAAAACAGGCTGCACCATTTACAGACAAAAATCGAAAAAACATCAATCGTGATTCGAAAAATTCGTCATGTAATTTAAAGATTCTTTTTTAAATTCCAACATTGCATTTGTAATTCGAAGACTCTATTTGTAATTCGAAGTAAAATTTTTGAATTACAAAGAATCTTCAAATAACAACTAGAATCTTTGAATTATATCTTTTACGAATTACATCTTTTACAAATTACATCTGTAAATGGTGTAGAGTAACGTCATTTAAAAATCAACATAATTTTAAAATCAACTTACAGTATACAATTTTGTCAATAATATAGGCATCAGAAAGTCCAACCTTAACGGGATGTTTGTCATCTTGTATGGCATTAACAAAAATTGGTACTTGGAAATAAGTAAAAACAATATCACCATTCTTATGTAGTGTTGTACTAAAAGTAAATTTGCCAACATCTTGTTTGTCCTGTAGATAAACATTTTCCCAAATAACAGTAAAAGAAGAACCTATAACACGCGATTTAATATAAGAAAATAATTAAGTTACTATTTGAATTTTTTATGAATTGGGCATTAAACAAAACTTACCGGTATCATTTAAACGCACAAAGGAATCATTTGATAGACTTGTATCAAAGTTAGCCATAAGCGGTGCAATATATTGGGTTGCTGCTAGCCATGAGTGTACATAATCTCCCGTATAAATGAAGCCACCAGTAGCAACAGTAACATTTCTTACTGGATGACCATAGAAGGGAAAATCAAAACTTAAAACAACAGTCTAAAAGAAAAAAATTAAAAAAAAAAACGTAATTGAAATATAATCCTAATAAAAGAAACAATTTTTCCTAAAAAAATCAAGTCTACACCGATTTAGTATATTTGATGGGGAAATATTATTTCCCGGAAAAGTGGGAACAAATTTTAAAGTCCCCGGGATTCCCGCACTAAAAACCGTTAATACATTTTTGAAGTTTCAGACAATTTTTATACCCTCCAACCACAGTATGGGGGTATACTCACTTTGCCATTCCGTGTGTAACGCACCGAAATATAATCGAATGTAACGCATCGAAATATAAAAAAGTTCCCCTCTTAAGAACTAAGAACTTTGTACTTTTGCTTAGTAAACAAAACATTTTTATATCAAAAGAAGTTCAAAGTCTTGGGGGGTTACGTCGGTCTCCCACCGACGTAACCCCACCCCCCCCAAAAAAAACGCCCCTGTTTTTTAACGTGTTGGAAAGTACAAAAGATTCGGTACAGCCGAATTTAACACTCTAACTTGTTTTTTTTTTTTAATTTATTAAAAAAATTTTACGTTTAACTAAAATTCAACTGTGCTGAATCTTTGAGACCCTCCAACATGTAATACAAGCAAAAAATTAAAAAAAATTTGGATAATTTTTTTTTTTCAAAATGTTCGTCATAGTCCAACTTAGGTTTTTACGCAACGAAAAATTGACCACACCCCACTTTTTTCAAATTATCCAAAATCGGAAAACGTCTGCACCGCTTTGGCTATTTTTTTTAATGTTAGTAGTAATCCAATTTAAGTTTTAACTAAAAGAAAAATCGACTACGCCCACTTTTTTCAATTTATCTAAAATCTGAGTATGGTAAAACCGATTTGACTAAATTTTTTTTTAATGGTCATCATAGTCCAACGTTGGTTTATACGAAAAAAGAAATTGACCACGCCCACTTTTTCGCCCATTTTGGCTTATTTTTGTTGAAAATATTCGCCATAGTTCAACTAAGGTTTTTACGGAAATGAAAATTGCCCACGCCTACTTTTTTCTTACAAGGAAAGTATCTCAACTAGGGTTCTATAGTCGAAAAGTCGAAAAGTCGATTAATCGACTTTTTGTATGAAAAAGTCGAAAAGTCGAAATCGACTTTTTTGTTCTTAAAAAGTCGAAAAGTCGACTTTTGCTTTCGACTTTTTCGACTTTTTTTCGACTTTTTTCGATTTTTTTTTTTTGATTTTTTTTTTTACTTTTGCCAGATGAAAATAATTTCTTTCTTCTGAAAAAATTTCAAATGAGAGCCGAGTTTAATAACAACTGAAGCTATTGGTATTTCCATGTATTTTGTATGTGAATCAAAAATGTCAATGCCAAATTCATGAGTTAGAAAGTGTTAAGTGCAATATTTACCAATATTTTTGATTATTGTAAACACCTCAGTGATAGGGTTCTATAAATCGAAAGTCGACTCTTTTGCTTTCGATTTTTTCAACCTTTTCCACATTTTCGATTTCTTCGACTTTTTTTAATAAATAAAATACAACAAAAAAAAAATAGCACCTAAATGCTTACAACAAGTCAAAACTAAAATTTTATTTACAAAAAAAAATCGACTTTTTTAAAGTTGGAAAAGGTCGAAAAAAGTTAAAAAGTCGAAGAAAGTCGAAAAAAGTCGAAAAGTCGAAAAAAGTCGAAAGTCGAAAAAAGTCGAAAAGTCGAAAAAAGTCGACTTTTTAAAAAGTCGAAAGGTCGAAAAGTCGACTTTTTAAAATTTGAAAAAAGTCGAAAAGTCGAAAAATCGACTTTTTAGAAATTAAAAAAAGTCGAAAAGTCGAAAAGTCGACTTTTTGTTGCGACTATATAACCCTAATCTCAACCCTTATGAACCGATTTGCCTGAAACTTAAAATATATATCAAAGAGACAATTATAAGGTTGGGGTGTCTCGGCTTATCGGCCATATCGGGGATTTAGGGGTTCAAAACATGGGTCAAAAAATGGCGAAAAAATCGTTTTTTGGATTTTTCAGCCATTTCTTTTTAAGAAACTATATGATGTTTTCATATGAGAAGAAAGGTTTTTTTAATGCCTATCCAATGGTGGCATAACCATGTAAAAATTCGGCTTCTTTAAATATTTTTTCAGGAAAATGTGTAAATTTTGGGGGGTACTTATGTGAAGACATCAACCTACGATATCCATATGGATAAGAAATAATCTTTATTAAATTTAAGTCGACCCGTATTTTTTCCCTAGACGATATTCCTGTTAGTTCGAAAGTTATCAAAATTTTCCCGAAAGTCCACATGGTTTTATAAGGGGACAACGAAATTTTCAAACACCGATATGGCCGATAAGCCGAGACACCCCAACCTTAAAATCGTCTCTTTAATATATATTTTAAGTTTCAGGCAAATCGGTTCATAAGGGTTGAGATACTTCCCTTGTTAGTATCAAAAAAAAAAAAATAGGAACGGCTTAAGTCCGCAAAAGATTTATAAGGAAATCAAAATTGTACACGCCTACTTTTACGCCCATTTATTCCGATATGTAAATCTTAAATTGGGCCAATTTGGCTAATTTTGTAATTAATGTTCATAAAAGTGCAACTGAGGTTTTTCGGAAAGAACAATTTTACATTTCTACGCCCAACTTTTTGATGTATCTAAAATCGCATCACTTAAGCATTTTGCACTTTTCGCACGAACTTTTGGCCTTTGTCAACCCCTAGTGAAATTTGATGCAGAAAATGTTTGTAGAGCATTTTACTTTTTTAAGCATTCTGCACTTTTTGCACGAACTATTGATCTTCGACAACCCATAGTGAAATTTAGGTTAGGTTAGGTAGGTAGGCAGCCGCCTTTTGGACAGCTCAAAATTTGATTCAGAAAAGTTTTGTAGAACTTTTAACCCTTTAAACGCACCTTTTATTGGTGTTCTATGAATATAATTGAAAAAAGGACCAAAATTACCTCTAAAAATAGGAGATAGAGGGTTAATATGTTCTAAGAAAATAACCGCCACCAAATTTCACTTAAGACATCTTTTAACATTATTTACCTCAGAATAATATTTAATATTCTTTTTTTGACTTATTCAAAACGCCTTTAAAAAAAAAAAATTAAACTTCAGTGGGTCATAAAAAAAGAACTCAAGCTAAGTTTTCAAAACCCTTAGGGGTTTGTTGTACTGTTGGTGTACTTTAATTTTTTTTGGTCCCATTGAAGATACAAAATTGTGTTGCACATTGTATTTTAAGCAATATAAAAAAAGTTAAAATGTTTTTTCTTCACTTTGTTCGGAACTTTCCGATTTTCTAAGTCAAAAAAGGAACCCAAAGCCATTGTCCTACAGGTCCAACATTTTTGTGTGTTAATATCGACCCAAAACGGCAATTTTTCCGACCCCGACGTTTGTGGAGAAATTTTCAACCTAACAACTAAATGCTCTTTTAGTTTGGACTGACTTCCACATTAGCGCGTCCCGAATTCAAATATTTTTAGCTTGCCCCCTCAAACGATGGGGATTTAGGACCCTTTTACGGAAAAAATACCAAAAAAATTTTTGGACAAAAAACCAGTTGGCTACCAGAACTAAAGATTGCAATCTTAGTGCATTTTGAAAAAACTTTTTTTTTTTGTTGCCCAAAAATTTTACGCCAAAAGTTGCGCAATATAGAGTACATTTGAGGAAAAATATTAATAAAATTTCCATGGAGTAATTTTGGTGCAGCGTTGCATCTCAAAGATCAAAATGTGTACTTAATTTTTACTTTTTCTTTCTTTTAAGCTTAATTAGTCTCAAAATCTGCTTTGACACAGTTTTAACGAATGTGAGCTCTTTTGCGCAGGTTTTGAGACCAATTTAGCTTAAAAGAAAAAATAAAAAAAAATTAAGTCACACTTTTCATCTTTAAGATGCAACGCTGCACCAAAATTACTCCATGGAAATTTTATTAATATTTTTCTAGGAATTTACTTTATATTGCGCAACTTTTGGCATACATTTTTTAAAAAACAAAAAAAAAATTATTTTTTCAAAATGCACTAAGACTGCAATCTTTATCCTCTGGTAGCCAACTGGTTTTTTGTCCAAAACTTTTTTTGCTATTTTTTCCGTAAAAGGGTCCTAAAACCCCATCTTTTGTGGGGGCAACATTTTCAAATTCGAAAAAAAGCCGAATTCGGGACGCGCTATTTCACATACTAAAAGTCCTATACCGTTATGTAGTCCTAGACCGTTATGAAGTCCTAAACCGATATTTCGAAGCATTATAAACGGAATAACAAAGTGGGTATATCCCCATTATAATATCGCTTAACATGTTGTCAATGTCATTTAGTTGCCATCACTCTACGTGTTTTTGCAAAAAAAAAATATATTAAAATATGGCAACACTGGAGAGAAATGCGGCAACATGGAGATTAAAGCAACCGTTATGAATATAAAATATATTTAAATTTTGCCGTTCGCGGTTTTTAAAAAAATCTTCAAGCAAAACGTTCTTCAGTGTAAGTTTTTTATAGTCAGAATCCTCATTATTTAAAAAACACTTTCCGTTCACAAAATATCTATAAATCGAGACCTTAGGACAACAAGGTTCTATTTGCTTAAAGAAATAGGAACAAATAGAACCTTGTTGTCCTAAGGTCGCGAAATATTAATTTCTACTTACCATTGCTCTGCGATGAGATTGTGATAACATCATATTTGGTGCCATTGATTTAATTTCACTCCAATATTTGTCTGCTTGCTCCTTGTCCACAAATATTGAACTATTGTAGTAATGATGGTGATCCTGTAAAGCAAAAAAGAGTAAAAATCCTTCTATACAACTTCATTCCCAAAATTTTTTTCAAAAAAATTCATTTACCTCTGTTTGATTCACCGTCAAATTATTATTTTTCAATGCATTCAATGTATCATTTTCTGGCACATCAATAGTATCGATAAGTTTTTCGTCATCGGTTTCTTCTTCCGATGCTGCTACATTACCAGCTACACCCGCTGAGGTGCCAGCTTTTGCCACTGTTCCTGTTGCACCTAATGTCATTACTTTTTTGGGAAATTGATTGACGGTTTTCTTTCCATCGTCATTTGTTTTTATTGTTTCCGCTGGTACTGTTGTGTTTAGTTTTGTTGTTGTTGTTGTTGTTATTTTATCAGTCATATCCTTACGTTGTCCAGTCCCATTGACACCCAACAGTGGACGATTGTTATAAACAATTGATGTTTCCGCTGATGTCGTTACATTTTGTTGCTGTGTCTGTTGTGCTGTATTTGTGGTGGGATCTGGGGTGTTTTGAACACTTTGGTATTGATTTTTAAGGTCTATAGGTGAAGTCTTTTTGTCATCTGTAATTAAAAAGAAATATAAATATTTGAATTATTAATAAGGGTGTTGGGTAATAATTTAATTGTTATCCTTGACCTCTAAATAGAGTAAAACACGATTAAATAAAAGAAATTAATTATCCTCTACTATTTTTAACCCGTCTTAAGGGTTGATTTCAAATCTTTTTTCAAAATTTTGTAGCACGTACTGTTTTTGAGATATTCGCTGTTTAAAAGTCAAAAACCAATAATTGAGCGCTATTCTTACGTTGCTTCCAAAAAAATATGAGTTGATTTCAAATAAAATGGACTTCCTGTTTCCAAAACTGCAAACCAAATTTATCTAGCATATTCCGTTTTCGAGATATTCGCGTTCAAGATAATCGCGTGAAAAAATAAATGCTAGCAAAATTTTGATGGCAGATTTGGATCCAGAGGAGCAAAATCTATAAGAATCAGTTGGATATTTCACTGGGAGATTTTTGTTGTCGAACAGTTTAGTATATTCGTGTCAACGATTTTAAAAGTTCTAAATAAAGAATAATAAACTGCCAATGCCCGATTTTATCACCATTTTTACAAAACCTAAACTTGCTAGAAGAGGGGTGTGTAATGCTACCCTTGCAAATATGCTATCATGAGTGAATACCACTTAAAAATATTTTTGAAATTCCACCAAAAATAATTCAAATTTAAATAGAAAATTAAAGAATTAATTCTTTTTAATCAATGAGCGTCACTAACAACATAAATTACCTACAAATGTGTATCTCCTCATATAACTTTTGACCACTTTTCAACACATTTTACTACATACATATATTTATGTTGACATTGTTAGACGCAATAAAAAAATATGTACAAAATAAAATATAGAACATAATCTGATTATCAATAAGTTCAAATCTAGACAAACAACATAAAACATAAATGACACCATAGGAGGGAGGGAACAGCATAACGTAGCAAAAGCAGAAAATTACATTACGATTACCCTGTGTACAATGCGAAAATAATGTTTTCTGCCTATAATTACAATCAGGAAGTTAGAAACTTTACCCATACCCATTAACAAAGAATTAATAGAAAATCGATTTTCTTTTTTAACGTCGACACTTTTTATTTCGCTTTATTTTAATAGACATATCGCTCATTTGCTACAATAGTGACATAACTCAAAAAGAATGATTTTGCAGAAAACGTGGTTCTCAATTTAAAATTATCTATTTATCCATTGAAAAAGGCTGGTATATATAACATGTAATTATGGCATATTCTCAAGCGATGAGAATATATTAATATATTAATACGAATTTTTGACACAATATAAAGCATGATATAGCTAATAATTCTGCATCATCAACTTAAAAATAACGTTTTTTGAGTCATGTCACTATTGTAGTAAAGGAGCGATATATATATCGCTCAATAACTTGCACAGTGTCATAACTCAAAATATTTGAATTTGCAGAAATAGTGTTTAAAGTTTACAATTGAAACTGGTTTTCCATTGAAAATGATCGGTACATAGAAAATGCAATAATTGCGTGTTCTCTTCTCAAACAGTGAGTTAAAAAGATATAAATACGAAATTTTGACACAATTATAAAGCATGATAAAACGAATAACTCTGTATCATTAACTCAAAAAAACACGTTTTTTAAGTTATGACACTATGCAAGTAAATAAGCGATATGTATCCTAATAATTAGAGATTGAGAGAAAAAATATTTTTGTTACAGATTTTCAAAATAAATGTTTGTAATTAAGGTAGCACTGTTTAGCAGGAGTGGTTATCTAATAAGATTGCGATCAAATTTTTAATAAGGGAAAGGCAGATTGTCGATGTAAGGTACAGTAAAAAAAATCGAAGAGTGCTGACGAAGGAAGGGTGGCTTCTTTCGAAAGCTGTCGATTTAAGGTACTCGTAGCAAAACTTTTTGGAATTATTCAAAAAGGTACGTTTTAATCTCACACATTTGCAGTGACAATCGAAGAGTGCTGACGAAGGAAGTGTGACTTCTTTTGAAAGCTGTCGACAATCTCCACTTAAAAAATTTAACAAAATGTCCCTAGAACTAGTTTTGATGGTGAAAATTTCAAACAAAAATCATGGGTTACAGCAGGCGCGGATCCAGCTCTTGGGTTTGGGGGGGGGGGGGGGGGTGAAATTTTTTTTTTACTAAAATTTAGTTTTTTTTTTGAAGGGACCTCAGGTCGTATTTAAATAAATAATGATTCAAATCTGAGCTTTTTTAGAGGTTATTATTAAATTTTTTTCTATAGAAATATTTCTTACAGAACTGAAGAAAATGTTTGATGTTTCGAAAACTGTCTCCTCAAGAAATTCTCAGGTTCTAAAGCGCTTTTCTGACTGCAAAAGTACTAAGACATGTTTATCCAAAAAAAGTTTTCTGATTTTAAAATTTTCCTGAGCCATTTGCTCAAAGAAAAAGTTTATGATTCTGAGACATTATCCCAATAGAAAAATTTTGAGGTTCTGAGGCAATTTGTTGCAAAAAATCCTTTAGAATTTATAAAATTCTTGACATAAAACAATTTCAGATTCTGCTACGTTTTCATATGGAAAATTCTCAGATAATTAGGCAATTTTTCCACTACAAAAATTCTATATATAGAAAATCTCTTCGTATAGAATAGATCTCAGATTTAGTGGCTTTTTGCCCAAAGAAAACATCTTAGGTTCTGAAATATTTTTTTTTATTCTATTTTCAGGTTTTGAAAAAGTATTCTATGGAAAGTACATGATATTAGAAAATTTAAATATGTTTTTCAGAGACACTTTTCATTACAAAAAGTCTAAGATTCTCAAGCATTTTCTGAGATATATTTCCTATTGAAAAGTCTGAGAATAATAAATTTTCCTACAAAAAAAAATCTTAGATTCTGGGACATTTTTCCCATAGAAAAGCTCTTAGCTTCTGAGACATTATTTCTATAGAAAAAGTCTCAAAGTCAGAGTCTCAGACAAATTCCTACAGAAAAAGTGAAAACATTTTCTCAGATTTTGGGAAATTTTTCCTTAAACTTTCAGAAACAATGTGGGCCTTCGAGAAAATTTCGATAACTTCCGAACTAACAGGAATATCGTCTAGAACTAAAATACGTGTCGACTAAAATTTAATAAACATTATTTCGTATTAGTATGGATATCGTAGATCTATGTCTCCACATAAATACCTCCAAAATTTACACATTTTCGTAAAAAAAAATATTTAGCGAAGCCGAATTTTTACAAGGCCAATGGATAGACATTAAAAAAAAAACATTCTTCTCATATGAAAACATCATATAGTTTCTTTGAACCCCTTAATCCCCGATATGGCCAAGACAACCCAACCTTAGAATTGTTATATTTTAAATTTCATGCAAATCGGTTAATAATGGTTGAGATACTTCCCTTGTAAGATTTGCTTCTAGCATTCCAAGATTTTTTTTATAGATTTTTATATTAAAAAGTCTAAGATTCTAAGACATATTTCAAACAGAAAACTTTTCAGATTCTAAGACATTACCTCATAATTTAAGACATTTTTCTAAAGGAAAATTCTTAGATTCTGAGACTTTTTTAAATACAATAAATCTCAGATTCCGAGACATTTTTGGTATAGAAAGAAGTCACAGATTCTGTGTCTTTTTTATCTTTAGAAAAAATCTTAGATTCTAATACATTATTTTATTGGAAAAATTCTTAAAGATGACCAGACATTTTTCCTATAAAAAAATTCTGAGATTCAAATATTATACGATTTAAAAAAATTTTACATCTTTCTTAGAAAAAAAATCTTACATCATTTCCTTTTCTTTTTCTCTTTTTTACACGCCTTATTCTTTATTTTTTTTTTTTTTTGTAAAGAAGGATTGTCAGATTTTCCGTACAATAAATTCTTAAATTTTTCCTATAAAAAAATTCTTAAATTTTCAGATTTTTCCTAAGAAAAATCCTATTGAAAAATTCTGAGAAAACTTTGCAATTTATTCCAAATTTAAGGATTTTTAGACACTTTTCATAGAAGAATTTCTAAACAAAAATGTTTTCTACAGAAAAATTCCCAGATTTTTCCTATAGAAAAATTCTATATTTTTTTAAAGACAAACTCTCAAATTCCTCCTATAGAAAAATTCTCAAATTATTTCATATAGAAAAATTCCAATATTTTTTAGACATTTTTCCTTTAGAAAAATTTTAAGATTCTCGAACATTTTTCACAAACTAAAATTCTCAGGTTATTTCCTATTCTTTTTCACTTTCCTTTTTCTATCTCCTTTCCTCTACTTTATTTTCCTTTCTTTTTTTCTTTTTTCCCCCTTTTTCCTTTTTTTCTTTCGAATTCGGTTTGGGGGGAGGGGGGAATTTTTCTTTTCCCTGCCCGTGGATCCGCGCCTAGTTACAGAATGGGATAAAGAATTGGTTCTAAAATGAGCGGGAAAAAACTAAACAGCGTCATACTTTACAAATATAAAAAAAATACTTTTTTGCTTACCCAATAATTTATAAACAAAAAAAAAGACATTTGGACACATGAATTACAATATTTAATGAAAATAAAACACGCTTTGCCCTTAATAACGAATGGACGATAAACGGATAAAAAACGGGGGAAAAAATAAGAACTGTTAAGGAAACAAATATAAAATACCCACGACATCAATCGGCATTTAATACGTTTGAAAAACTTTATACATACCTTTTTTTAGAATAAAGCAAATGTAGTAATTCTAAATTGCTTTATTAAATTCGGTAAATTTGCATAAACATAACTGTTTTATTGACCATTAAATTAGTATTTTGAATTAAATTTTTTGTTAAATTCATTAAATTAGTAAAGAATAAATATGTTCAAAATGAACAAGTAAGAAATTTTTAGTCGGTCAAGACCGACCATATGATACCCTACACCAGTGTTTTCCGGAAAATGGGTTCCAAATGTATTTTTTAAGCAAAAATAAGTTTCCTTATAAGATTTGGACCCGATAGGTGGCGCTGTTGTCGTCATAATTCAATTTTTTTGTATTTATGATACAATTCGGCTAAGATTCACAAGATATATTTATTAAACAAAAATAAGTTTCCTGATAGAATTTGGACCAGGTAGATGGCGCTGGGGTGAAGTTATTAACAAAATTATTGTGCTCGATTCTGTAATACGATTTCACCATTCACCTAATTTTTCAAAATTTGATATTCTTTCGAATTTTAAGATTTTATTTTTTTTTTTCTTGTAACAATTAAAGATCTAGTTAAATTTCAAAAATTGTGCTCACCCGAAATAAAATTGAATTTATGCTCTTTGGTTCAAATGCTTGTAACTTCCACAATTTTTGACGGATATTATTAAAAAACCCCCTTATTTTCTTCGTAATAAATCAGATTTGAACTTTACATACAGAAATAAAATTTAAAAACGTTTTTTCTAACTTGGTCAAATTTACAAATTATGTAGGTACACTTTGTGGACTTTCCTTGTAAATTACAGGAAAACCCAACGATAGAATTTAATTCTGATGGCGGAATCACAGGAGGTCAAAATACATACAAATTAGTGGATCTGGTTTCTGGGCAGTGCCTATTTATATTTTTGTGGGGTTGCGTAATTTTACAACATATTCCAATGGAAAATGTCGACAGCTTTCGGAAGATGTCACCCGTTTAGGCTTGCCAGATCAAAAATTATAAAAAGCTTGACATTTAGAAAAAAAAGCTTGATTTTTCTTGACATCTAGGAAAAAAAGCTTGATTTTTCTTGACAGTTGAAATTTTTGTATTTTGAAACAAAAATAAACTTTTTTAAACCACTTCATTCAAATTAAATAATACTAAGGGCGGATTACTCAATGTCCAGTTAGCTGCTAACTATCGATTTAACGAAGCCTTATGTCAAAATTTGTATGGAAAATTTAAATTTAACGTACACTCAAAATAATTCTACAGTAAAAGGTTTAGTAAGTGATATTGTAACAAAATCTACTAATTCGTTACTAATTTTAGTATCTTCAAAGTACTAACATTAGAAATTTTTACTGGATTTGACTAATATTAGTTAAAAATTTTAGTATTGGTTACCAATTTCTGCACTAGGTCCTTTTGGACTAAAATTAGTTAAATTTTTAGTATTGAATACCCACGTTTTTTTTTGGGTGTAGAGTTATTTTAAAACGGATCATTGAGTAATCCAGCCTAAAGCGTGCTTCGAAAGCTAAGAAATCAACAATTTTCAAATAAAAAAAATCTTAAAATTTACTAAAACATTTTGTGTCCGTGTTTAATAAGCTTCTTGTAATCCAAAATGTACATATGTAATTTAAAACGTTACACAATTAGATTAGATAATTTAAAAAAAAAATCGGGACTTGAAAACTTGTTCTACGAAGAATTAGCAAAAAAGTTTGTTAGTAATCATTACGAAAAAATCAGTTCCATAAATTACTCTTCTTGCTTGTTATTTATGAAATAAAAGTGACATTTAAACACCTAGTGGTAAAAACTTAAGTATTTTTGAAAATAATCTTTAATCTTAATTCATTTACATTTAAAGATTTTTAAAATAAATTTTTCTTGATTTTTCTTGACAATTTTGTGGGAAATTGTGTAAAATTTAATTTTAGCTTGACAAATGACATTTTGGCTTGATTCTTGACACTTACTAAAAAAGCTTGACAATCAAGCCAAATCAAGCCCGTCTGGCAACCCTACACCCGTTCCTTATTAGCACTCTTCGATTGTCACCGAAATATGCACTTTTAAAATAAGTTTCCTCAAGCAATTGGTCAAATGATTTGAACTCTAAAAAAATTTTATAATGAAATTTATTTATACTGCTGTTTAAACAAAAAAAATGTACAAATTTTTAAAATTTTGGAAAATTTTTTTAAACATAATCAAATCAATTTTATACTCGTGTCACACAATTTTTAGTATCGTGCATTAGACACTCAATTCTGTTGTATCTTTTTTTTTGTTATATTCAATTAAAACAAGTACATATAAAACAATCTCACATTTAGACATGGAAATTGAAAACGAACATCAGAGGAGGAGCAGGAAAGGAATAGTGGAAAAAACACAAGCAAATGTCTATGTTAAAATTAAATTAATGCAAATTGTAATTGGTGCTACTTTCTTACACTCTACTAATACGAAAAAAAAAAATTACGATGACAAAAAAAAAAAATAAAAACAAATGACCTTCGACAGACAGAACGAAAGAATTATAAGCACCTGACCTAGTTTTCAATATTGTTTTTCATTACTTAGAATAAAATTCTAAAAAAAAAAACTTGAAATAAAATTAAATACAACAATATCGGTTAACAATGATATCAAACTCATCATCGATCAAACATATGAGCAATATATGCAATTGAAAGATTGAATTTCTTCAATTAATATATTTAAGTATATAAACTTCAGTTATAATTAATTTATTTTATTGTTTGGGTTTTGCCTAATTTCAAGAAACGCCGGCCGGGTTTTTTGACGCTACGAAATCTTAAAATAAATTGTGAAAATGTTAAGACAAATTGGACAAGGTTAAGCGGTTCATCATTGAAATAAAAGGTCAAACTTTATGAAACTTTTAATTGATAACTAAAAATTTGTGCAATTGTTTGGGTATTTTACTTGGAATTTCTTTGAATTGTGATTTTGAAAACCGCAAACTGATAAAAAAAACAAGTGGAAAAATTAAATTCGACTTGTCCGACATTCATGAATACCCTCCACAATTATGTTTTTATCTGATAGGAATTTTCTAACATGACAGAAAAGTCTTTAAACATTTTAATTATTTTATTTTGAGTAAATTTTTTTTAAATAATTTTAATAAAAAAAAAAAATTTGAGTGTAAATTTTTTTAATTTTAATCTTTTTTGGTGTTAAATTTTTTTTTAAAGTGAAAACATACTTTTTGTCATTTTAGTAAAAAAAAATGTGGATTGTACAGTTTTTTGAAGCTTAAAATTTTTTTCGAGTCTAAAATTTTCCCCTACAGAATTTTTATTTTATTTAATTTTTATCGTTGAAGTCTTTCAAAAAACCTATTTAGAATAAACAATAAAATTAAATAGCCCCGTTATGCTTGGAATCATGTTCGTTTCGGTAAATAATATCCTTGAAAATTTTTGAGCCCTTATATAGTAATTATTAAAACCAGTTCATTCCCTGTTTCACTTCATTTCGTTCCCCTTTCTATTCCTTTTCTATTCATTTGTTTTCCATTTTGTTCTGAATTCCACATTTCAAGTTACTATGACCAACTTTTCAGGAGATAGAAAAAGTTACAAAGTTCACTACTTTGCACGTATTTGCTCCAGTAAAATAGAAATTTCCAAAAAGGACATTTTTCAGAATGTTTTGAAATTGGATGAGTTGTTTCGGATATTTTAAAATTTTACGTCTTTTGACCCAAAGTAATCTTTAAAATGGGTTTTGTCAATGAAACCTACCCATACATGGGACTATTTAAATAAATGGACTAATTAATTGACGATTTCATTGGCATTATAGTGAAACTAATGCCAATGAAATTTTTACCATTGGCATTGTTTCAATCAATGCCAATGCCAGTTAAGGAATTAGTAGCATTAGTAATGCCAATTATGAAAAATTTCATTGGCATTAATAAATGCCTTAATGAAAACAAAGCATTAGCAATATTAAAAGTCGTATTTCCGTCAGCGAGTTGTGAATTTTTTTTTTGTTAAAACTTAAAATGGCTATATCTCGAAAACTAAGCCAGATAGAGCAAAATGAAGGGGATTTTTGGTTCTTAGAATCTCCATAGTTTCGCCGGTCCTCTTCACATGTGTGGACCCTAATAGGTCCAAATTTTGAATCTAAAACCAAAAATGCCCTCCATTTTGCTCTATCTGGCTTAGTTTTCGAGATATCGCCATTTTAAGTTTTTAAAAAAAAATATATATTTATTGTAAAAAAAATGTTTTTTTTATCAATTGTAAATAGTTTTTTTAGGCATTTGTGCCGTTTCATTGGCATTAGTACCAACAATGCCAATGCCAAAAAATTGCATTAGCAATAAATGCTAATGCTTTTTTTTGGCATTGGCATTAGTTCCAACTAATGCCAATGAAAATTCAATGCCAATTAAAAATTCTTATGTATGAACCTACCCTAACTCACCCTGAAAGAAAATTCTAAATATTGGTGAAAACATTTTTGAAATCTTATAATAAGTTTCGTATATTTACAAATTTTACGTAGATAAACCAAAGCCTATGTCTAACCTGAAGGACCATTGTTAATATTGGAGAAAACATTTTTTAAATGAGTAGTTTCGGATATTTCGAAATTTTACCTTCTTTGACCAAAAGTGGGCGTAGAAGTGGGTGTGGTCGATGAGGGCTAACCCATGTCCACCCTGAAGGACCATTCTTAATATATATTGGTGATAACATTTTTTAAATCGGATGAGTAGTTTTGATCATATTTTAATTTTACGTTTTTCTTGCCAAAGGTGGGCGAGAAATGGGCGTGGTCAATAAAATCTAGAATATTTCCACTCTGAAGGACCAAGTATTAGTGAAAAAAATTTTGGAAATCGGATGGAGATTTTCAAATTTAAGCTTTTTTTGTGCCAAAAAGTGGGCGTGGTCGATGAACCGTAGCCTAATTCCACCCTGGAGGAACACTCTAAATATTGGTAAAAAAATATTTTTGAAGTCGGATGAGTTGTTTGATAGATATTTAAATTTTAAGTTTTTTTGCCAAAAGTGGGCGTAGAAATGGGCGTGGTCGATGAAACCCAGCCTATTTCCACCACGAAGGAACATTCCAAGTATGTATTGGTGAAAAAATTTTTGAAATCGGTTCAGTAGTTTTAAAGAGTTTTCAATTTTACGTTTTTTGGCCAAAAGTGGGCGTAGAAGTGGGCGTGGTCGATGAAACATAGCCTATGTCCATCCTGGAACACTTTAAATATTGCTTAAAACTTTTTTGAAATCGGATAAGTAGTTCCGGAGATTACCCTCTACAAACAAACAAACAAACAAACAAAAAAACAAACACAAACATTACCTCTTTATAATATTAGTATAGATATAGAAGTATAGATATACTTAAACTAAAAACAACATACTATTTTTTGCTAAAAACAATTTCTTTACGTGTACTGCATACACTCAATAAAAAATGCTTCAACATATTGATGAAACGGTTTTATCACTTGCTGTCATCAATTTTTATGACAAATTTTACCATATTGATGAAGCTTTTCTTCAATATGATGAAAAATGTCATCAAAAAATGTCATCAAAAAGCTTTTAATTTTTCTTAAATAACTAAAATAATATCAAAATAATTCAAGCAGTTGAATAAATATATAAAAAAAATAAGAAATAAAATTTTTGAGCTCGAGGGCATAAAGTTCATGTAAAATTCTTTATTGCTGATATTTCCCTACACTTCGTATAGTATCTTCAAAGCTTATTTTCAAAAAGTTCACTATGAGTGAGTGTCTTCTCCATCGTCTAAGAGTGTAACATTAGACCAGTGGTGGCCATTTCGTTAAATACTATGACCGCAGGCATATGCTAAAAATGCTGCTTGTGAGACGTCGACACTTGTATAATACTGTTGCTTTGTTGACTTTTCGCTTGCTATTAACACAAGCATAAATGTTAAAGTGTGTGTGTGTCCACAACTGCATTAGACGATGTATTTTTTGTTTTTAATGTGAACATTTTCGAAAATAAGCTTTGAGGATGCTATACAAAGAATTGCGAAATATTAGCAATAACGAATTTTACATAAACTTGACCTCGAGCTCAAAAACTTTATTTCTTATAAATTATCACTGAAAGGACGAAGAAAAACAATTTATTATTTTATATTAAAAAAATATAAAAAATAAATTATAAAAAAATGCTGCCCTGCACTGAAAAAATAGCTTCGTGAAATTAATGAAAATTGACATAACCTTAATGAAAAATGACTCACGTTTTCAACCGAAGACAGGTTTCATTTGATTAATGAAACTGGCGTCATTAAAGTTCCTTTCAATGAAAACTTGCATATAAATAATGAATATATTCGTAGAACTTGTTTGAAACAATTTATGAAGTTTTTCATAAAATTTATGAAAATATCCATTGATTAAATGTGGAATAGTAGTTGGTAATAAGCGTATGATAATTGATCTTTACAAGTAACTAGTTGCTAACTTTATTAGGGTTTTGCTATGGGAATTACGATAAATTCATGTTGGTTAAAGTTATCGAAATTTCCATAGAAAGCCCCTAATAAAGTTAGGAACTAGTTACCTAAAAAAAGCAAGTATCATACACCCATAAGTGAAAATTTGCATTAATAACAATTTTGGTAAGTCACATGTAACCGTCACTGAAATTTTATTTAGGGGCATGTCACAGACTCAATTCCGATCGGATTTAAAAAAATTGGTTACTCGTAAAACGCAAAACAAATATTTTTTTTCAAAAATTAAAGTGGAATTGAATTGCTAAAAGTGGATTCATTCCGAAAAAAAGTATTTGCTTTGCGTTTTACGAGTGAACCACTTATTCCACTTCCGAACGGAATTGAGTCTGTGACATGACCCTTAATTGCACACTTTTTATTGTTTTCACCTAGTTTTTACACACAACAAAGTTTTACTCCAACCTTAAATTGGTCTGAATTGCCATATAAGGTAAACTATGTAAGACAAAAAACGCGATGACTTTAAAAACACGTGCTGCCAAAACGTAGCAATAACGTAGCAATGGAACAACACAAATTGCCCTACATTTCATCACAAAATTTTAATGACTTAAAAAACTATTGTTCTGTTGCAAATTATATTAGTGGTATTCAGAGTTTTGCTTGCCAGCCATGGGACTGTTGGTAAAACAGCACCTTTTAAAATTACTTTTCAAACTACATGAATTTTTTTAAAGAAGAAGTACTCTTTTGCTACATTGCCAGGACTAGCAACAAGACTCTGAATACCTCTATTATAGCAGGATTTTTTTGCTAACGTGTATAAATTATCCCATACAAATTTGACGTTTTTTAACTATATACGGCAAATTTATGCCAAATTTGTATGGGATAATTTATACACGTTAGCAAAAAATCCACCTTATATTTTATAAGAAACAGTTAAAAGTAACACTTATAAGGAACTTTTCACTTGTAATTTCAATTAGATATAAGCAGCATAACACACATACAAGTTTCAATAACAACACAAAAAAATATAAAATTATTTTATTTTATTAGAAAAAAGTTAACACACATGTAAAAATTACAATTAGATTTAACACGCGTGGTGTAATAAAACGTCGTATGTTTTTGTTCTGTTTTCTTTCTCTTATTCGCAACGCAGAGTTGTATTTGGTTCTAAAAAATCTTATGATATTTTTTAATGAAATTATGAAATCTAATGAAACAAGTTTCATAAAATTTGTTCATAACATGCATGAAATTTTAATCAGCTTATGAATTCTCTCATTTGTGTAATGAAAACAAAATAATGAATCCGTTTCATTAATATCAGGAAGGTTATTTTTTTCAGTGTGGCTGGTAATTGAACCCACGACCTCCAAGTTGTAGTGTTTATTGTCGACGCCTCAGCTAGTTCGGCCACCATTAGAGAAAAATCTCGCCACCTAGCACTTACAAGGGAGGTCTTTCAAAGGACACCCACCGGTTGTCCTGAAACTTGCATATGGGAAAGAGGGGAGAAAAAGAAGAGTTACCTGCTCTTTCTTAGCTGCCCAATCTCAAATTTAGCAGGTCAAAGGGGAGGGGAAAACGTGATTTTTTTCGTTTTTAAGAATTTTTCCCATTTCTCCAAAAGAACATTTTATACAGATCAAAAGGTTTTTTGAAGGCCTATTCAATGGTGTATCGGTCGTATCCAAATTTGGCTTTTGTTAAGTCCTTATTTTGAAAAATGTTAAAACTTTGAGGAAGTTTATATAGAGAGGTATATATATATTAGAGTGTCCCTTATTTTGGAAATGTTGGAAATGTTGAGACGGTACCCCCTCATTTTTTTCCTTTTGACTAAAAAATAACTCAGGAAAAATTTTACGCCCCTACGACCACGCCTTCCCTACGCGACGGGGCCGTAAAGAGCGAGGCCTTAAAAATCATTTTTCCATACAAAGCAAAATATTTTTTTTGTTATTAATTATAATATTACTTGGTTAGCTTATTCACGACAAAAAATTTTATTTTGGTGGGATAAGGCTTTCAGTTCTAAAAAATTTTTCGAAAAAAAAAATTTTGAGCTTTTGGGGTCCTACAGTAAAAATTTTTTAAAAAATATTTTTTTAGTTTTGACAAGCAACCGTTTTAGTTGAATTGTTGCTTTTAATGATATATTTTCATAAAAAAATATTATTCCTATCTGTGACATCTTTTTTTAGAACTGAAAGCCTCATCCTACCAAATTCAAATTTTTTGTCGTGAATAAGCTAACCAAGTAATATTATAATTAATAACAAAAAAATTTAAAATCAAAAAAAAATTTTTTTGCTTTGTATGGAAAAATGATTTTTAAGGCCCCGCTCTTTACGGCCCCGTCGCGTAGGGAAGGCGTGGTAGTAGGGGCGTAAAATTTTTCCTGAGTTATTTTTTAGTCAAAAGGAAAAAAATGAGGGGGTACCGTCTCAACATTTCCAACATTTCCAAAATAAGGGACACTAATATATATATACGACCTTCAAAATCATATATAATTTAAATTAAGCTGACCCCTATCTGACGCTTTTGGCGAAATTCCTGCTAGTTCAGATTTTATTTGGACTTTCTTAAAAGACCACATTTTTTCATTAGATGGCAAGCCTTTTTTAAATTTTAGATTGAAAGACCACATTTTTTCAAAAGGTAGCAACCCTTTTTTAAATTTAAGATTGGGCAGCTAAAAAAAGAACGTAAATCTTTTTTTTCTCCCCCGTGCAAGTTTCAGGACAACCGATGGATGCCCTCTGAAAGATCTCCCTTGTTAGGTAACGTTTGCTAATGTGGATCTGTAAAAGCTCAAAATTTTTAGTTGTATATTCCTCTCTTTTTCTCTCTCGCAGCCATTGCCAGAGCGTAGTGACATACAAACTTTGAATGTTATAGCACACAATAAACAAAATGAATTTTTAATGTAATTATTTGTTGATATTTTTAAGGTAACTGGCTAGAAGCTTAGCCCAACAAACAACAGGTGCGGTGTTCAAACCTTGGTGGGAGATAACATAAAAAGGATGACACCGCTTCATCATATTGATGACACGTTACATTGGACGAAAATTGAAGCAAAATTTCATAATACTGATGTAGCTTTTCATCAATATAAAGAAGCTTTTTCTTTGAGTGTATAAACACATTTAATATAAATCATGAACAAAATTCTTTAGGTGTATACATAGAATAGAGGTTAGAAAAACAAGACGACTAAAAAATCTTAAAAAACACTTAAGAACAACCGAAAGCATTGAAATCATTGAATTAAGTACAATTTAACTGCTGATGGTTACGCTTGACGAAGAAACTCGTGCAAGAAAGTAAATCATCATAATCATCATCACAATTTTTATCATCATCATAATCAACAAACATCATTATATATTGTGAATTCAGGTGTAAAACTAAGTACTCTTGCATAGAAACAGATACAGCTACTATTGTTACATATAAAATTTTGTGTGTTCATTGTAGAATAATAAGTAAATTAGAATTATTTATGTATGCAGACTAACCCCAGCAAAAAATTGGATTATATGAAACTAGTAAAAAACGAACCAGGATGTCTTAAATTTTTAGAAAAATAAATTTTTCTTTCACACCTTTCTCAATTCAAACCATATATAAAAAATTATTGTTTTTTGTAAAAATCATACAATGAAATTTAAAAAAAAATATCAGCAACCTTTTTGAAAAATCGGGTTAGGTAGATCGGTTTGAAAAAAAATCATTTTGCACCACTGTGCGTTCTCAGTTGGATAAAAAACTTCTGTTTCACGATAAATGTTAAAAAAAAATCAATAAGAATGATATTTGTGTAGAAAAATACAATTTTATCATTATTTATATTATTTTTCATGTCCACGCCCACAAAAGGGGCGACACAAAACAATGGATTTTTCAAATCCCCTTGGTCCAAGTGGAGGAGTTTAAACTTCTTCTGACATAAAAATGTTACATTTCTTTAACAAAATGGCTATTTCCAGAGGTGGGTTTAGGTTTTCAAAAGGGACCTATCCTCTCTGGTCCAATTTTGTTTATTTACGAACTTGACCAGCTAATGACCAAAAGACATATTTGTACCAAACATCAGGAGTCTAGCTATTTTGGTTAAGAGTGCAAAGTGATTTCAACAGACGGAAACCATACTTTAGTTACCCCTCAGCTCCACTGTCTATAATTATGTAAACATGTTTTGTCTGTGTTTGTTGCTTTATGTTTACATAATTATGAAAGGTGGAGCTGATGGGATAGAGGGTAAAAAAATAGTAAAATGTAAATTTTTACTAAAATCAGATAAATTTAAAATCCCTATAAACCAAAATTTAGCAAAAAATAGTGCTAAATATTTTCGGTTAAATTAAATTAATACTTTTATGGCCAACATAGTTTTTTAAGTGTTTTTTTTTTGTAATTTAAACAAAAAGTTTAAAGAACTTTGTTAAAGCAGTCGTTCTTCTTCTACAAAAAATAACTATTTATTTGTTATTGTTTTTGTATTTTATTTTTTATTTAACAAACAAATAATTAATTTAAAATAGAAAAAACCTGTTGATTAGTGATTAAAATATTTTTATTTATATTATAGTTAGCAATTAATACAAGCAGCAGTGCTGCCGACTGTTTTTGATAAAATATCGTCAATTTTAGTTTAAAACATCGTCAAAAGCGACTTTTTTAAAATGAGAAATAATTAACAGATCGTCATTGCATTAAAAACCAAGTTCTACACGAAAATAACTATTTTTCATAATGAGCTAACATTTTTTTTCATTAGATTAATGATTTTTTCTTTAAACGGTTTAATAAATTTTTTTCATAAAATTTATAAAAAAAAATTTGGTTGCATTTATGAAAATAGTCATTCATTTAATAAATCTTTTCTTAAGAAACTTTTTCATTAAATGTATTAAGATTTTTATTATTGCAACGAAATTTTTCATCGATTTTATGAAAAAGTTTATTTATCCAATGAAAAAAATTACTGACAGACTTTTAATGAATTTTCTATATATTGTATTAACATCTTCATAACAAAATTAAATTTCAGATAGGCTCCCATACAAAAAGTACCTAAAAAAACAAGTTTTTTGTATATCACTCTAGTGATATAAGTCTGTCATTTCTTTTGTAATCTGTCCAGTGGGCCAAAAGTTATAAGCCAAAGAGTGAGTTTCGGCAATGAGTTTAAATTTCGAATTTATAAGTACACTGGTAGAAAAATGCTTCATATCACTAATGAATGAAATACATTAACATTGTTTCATTACACTTATGTAATATTTCATATGCAGAATGAAATTTCATACATATTGTTAGGGTGACCATTTTTTTCTGAACTCAAATCAGTACGCCCAAGCTTTTACGTTTATATTTTTGTAAAATACCTCTCTAAAAACTCTTTTCTATGGAAAAACACTGATAATTTTTTCAACACTCAAAAAATTCGGTTAAACTAACAAACTTGAGACAATTAGTATTTCAGTAAAAACAACTGTTTAAAAAGAGCTCTTTAAAAACAAAAGTTTGAAAACAACTGCCTTAAACTGTTGTAGATATTTTGCAAAAAAATTTAACTGAACTCAAACTTTATTTGAATGTTGATCGTTTCAGTGCAGAAATTATAACAAACAAAAACCCACAGGTTTTGAGTTTAAGAAAATCCCTCAAATTCTGAGGACTTCTTTCCATAAGTTTTGATAACTCTGACTTTCATAAAACTTCCCAGAGCACATGTTTTTTAAATAGCGGCTGATGTTCTGAGTGATTTGTCCAATAAATTCCGAAGACATTACCTCATCGAACATCTCAGAATCATTTGAATTGTTGCAGTTAATTATCTTTCTAAAAATATAAAAAATCCATCATCCCGTGAACTTTTCGTTTAGAAAACCTCAAAGATTATGGGTGTCTTTTCATATAAACCATTCATATTTATAGGATCAAAATAACCTCATGCTCAGATACATTTTTGCATTAATGAAACTCTTGATTCACGAACTCTGAACTTATTGAAGTTGATTTAACTCAAATTATCTCTTTGTCATACTTAAGTTATAAAACTACTCCGATGACTTATTTTATGGAAATTCAAGTTTTTGAAGAAAATTTTCGAACAAAATTATTTTTTATGTTGAAATGTTCAAAAATCAGTACAATCAGTACATATTTCAAAAAATCAGTAAAAATCAGTACAACGTCTTTTGATCAGTACACGTGATCAAAAATCAGTACAAATCAGTACGTATGGTCAGCCTACATATTGTCCAAGATTTTCATCAATTTCGATTCGTATTTTTATTAAAAAATTTCATTAAGTTTTGTTTTACAAAATTTTCTGTTTTTGACAGTCTGTTTAGTTTTCGCGCACAAAAAAATAAACAGCTGATCAGAGCGGTACGAAATAATTTGTGATTTTTTTAGAACATTTATACGAAATTTTATATTTATTAAATTCGCGCTGTTTGATATTACTTTCTATCAGTGCACGTTAACTTTTGAAAGGCAACTCTATCAGTGCACGTTAACTTTTGAAAGGCAACTCTGACGATAAATATACATATGTTTCCCTGGTCTAATTGATATTGAATTTCATCAAAATCCGTTCAGTGGTTAAAATTCTTAGCAAAACCGTGAAATTCAGATTGGTTTCACCTTAAATTCCAGTGTTGAAAAAACAATCTGTAAAATCATTGGTAAGCCACAAAAATATTTTACAAACCCGAGTAAACATTTTCTGATATGAAAAATGTATTTGTCACGGTCCCGATCTGAAAAGTTATGAGTAAAATGGAAAGACACTTCAAGAATTTTTAGTTCTTTTTCATATGTGTTGTACTTTTTTTAACTTATTTTGTAATTGAACTGTGGTAAGATATAATAAGACCTCACTAGAAAAATAAAATGTCTTTAGATAATATCTATATACCAAATAAAGGGTACATGCAAATCAAATCAACCATTTAAAAACACTTATACACGTTTCCACCTCATTTTTATTGTTATTTGACTTGTAATAATTATTATTTTTTATTTCCAAGTTTTCCTTTTCTTTTCATCTATATTTATATTTCTTTTATGGTTTTGTTGCTATATTATTGTTATTATCTTTTTAAATTGCTTTAAAGTGTGAATTTTCTTGTGAATATTTACTCAAATTTATTCATGTTATTAAAACTTAAGCTTAAGCACAAAATTAAATACGGTTCACACTAAAATTGTATTAAAAAAAGCAAGAAATATTGATTCAAAGATTCCATTTGTAATTCAAAGATTCAAATTGTAATTTGAAAATTCTGTTTGTAATTCGAATTTTTCATTTGTAACTCAAAAATTTTAATTGTAATTTTGTGTTAATAAATAAAAAATTTTTTGTGAGAAATTTATAACTGAAAACATGTGAAAGTGTATGTTTCTAACTTGTTTTTGTGATTTTTTTATACTTTTCTACGAAATTCAAAAGGAAAAGTGAATTATTAATTTTATATTTATTTAAATTCGCGCTGTTTTTTTATTATTTCGTGGTTTTACTTATATCGAGCACGGGCTTAAATTCTTTTTGTTATAAGGGGTTGAGTTGAAAAATGTAGAAGAAAAATTTAATTTCTAAAAGCTATAGACATTCCTGGTATTCCTATACCGGTTTCAAACACTTCCAGTTATAAGTGTTATCTTTAGTAGGATTTTAAATGTCGATTTGTTTTGTTGATGGTAATTGTTTTTCTAATATGAGAACATATAATGACCATTTTCATTAATTTCAATTTAAGGTTGCAATTATCCTTCACTCAAAAAATTATGTAGGTAAATTCCAGTGAATATTCACTTAAAACAAATGAAATTTTATTTAAAAACCATTCTACTGTTTTTTCATTTAAAATAAAAACACATAACAGTCAATTTTAAATATTAATTTAATGACTAACCAAAACATTAAAAAACTAATGAATATTCACTTATTTTGTAGTGAAAAACAGTAAAACTATAGACGAAATTTTTTACTGCCGAAATTGAATGTAACAGAAAATTCGTTTTTAAGACAGTAAATTATTTTTTTTAAACTACAGAAATAGTAAAAAAATTAAATCCTTTCTAAAAAAAAACTAATTTTTCTTTTAAAATAACTTTACTGATTACTTTTTAAAATAACCTACAAACAGTTAATGACATAATTTTCTTAGTGTTAACTTACCTACTGTTATTCCGCATTTAAACAATGAATACTTTCATTCATTTTATGAAAAACTTTATAAAACGTTTCAAACAACGAATATTTTCATGTAAGTTTACATTAAAAAAAACTTTATAGATACCAGTTTTTATTTGATTTTTATTACTTTCACGAAGCTTTTTTTTTAGTGTAAACTTGCTTGAAGAGGGGTGTGCGAGATATGCTTCAGTAGAGTTTATATGAACACCTCATATAGACCAATTTTTGTGTGAACCGTTTTATTTTTTTTTTCTTTATTTTGTGATTTTAAGCTGAAATGTATTAGTCATTAGATGATGTTGGTAATCTAAAGAGTCGGTACCAGCTATTTGGGGATTTCTTTTAATCATTACTTGTAGAAGTGTCGCTGTTGTTTTTAAATAACGTCAGTGCACAGTGGGAAATTTGACGAATATTTTAAAAGTTATTTTACGATTTTTTAACCTGTTAGTCGGATTGCAATCAAATTTCACATAGTACGACTACTATGCTGAAGTGTAGTCAAGCCTTTTAGTATGTTTCCAGTGGCATGATTTGGGCAAATCAGAGTGTTTTGAGGAAATCATGTCATTTTCTACATGTTTTCCCATACATTTTTCATATGCGCAAAACATCTCAAATTGGGTGTTTTGGTACAAAACATGTCGACTTTTTAAACTTACCACTTGTTTTAGTCAGTGCAACACTGTATTTTATATTCGAAAATAAAAGCTACTCATTCGTAGTGAGTGTTCGTGGGGGGGGTGAAATAAAGCCATAGGCAATAAGGCCATATGACCTTATTTCCCAAAGAGTTGAGAAATAAGGCCATATGGCTTTGTTACTCATTTGAATATTTTTTTAAAAAATGTTCATCATTATTTTGCGGAGAGTGTGGAAATATATTTCCACGTAAATCCTGCTACCCAAAAAAAAAATTATTTAGCGAAGCCGCTTAATTAATTTATGGAGTTTGAAATGGCGTACGGACATAGCGCCCAAGGTCATATCGCCCAAGCTGCGACATATAGCCCAAAATGATAGGTCTAAAAATGTTATTTCTCCCAAAACCAAATTGTCAAAAAATCCAAAATATTTTTTTTGGACGAAATGTCGAAATTACGACTTCTATGATTTGTTTTTTTTTTTAATAAAGGTTTTCTGCGTAGCCGGCCTTTGGCCGGGCTTAGGGATTACATACTCCATGCATTAAACCCACCCTCTCTGCAAACAAAAGCTATTTTGGTTATCAGGCCTTTTTGAGGCATAACAAATTTGATAGCGCAAAGGCCTGCTACCCTAGAAAACTTTACTTTGCGGAGAGGGTGGGTTTAATGCATGGATTTTGTAATCCCTAAGCCCGGCCGAAGGCCGGCTACACAGAAAAACTTTTTTTGTTAAACAATCTTTAAATTGAAAACTCTGCCAATAAAAAATTGGTGCCTCTAGACCCCTCTAAGTTCCGAAGTTCCTGGTATATGTTGTTTTTTTAATTTAAAGATAGTCAAAAAAAAATAATTTTTTTCTGCGTAGCCGGCCTTTGGCCGGGCTTAGGGATTACAAACTCCATAAATTAATTTAGCGGCTTCGCTAAATATTTTTTTTTTTTTTTTTGTAGCAGGATTTACGGGGAAATATATTTCCACATTTTCAACTGATATGGCTTTATTTCCACTTTGGTTGCAAAATCAATATGATTTTATTGATCAATCGTGTTGGTAATAAAGCCATATGGCCTTATTTCCCATTGAATTGAGAAATAAGGCCATATGGCCCCCCCAGTGTTCGTTAGAAGAAGAAGACATTTTATTTTTTTATTATTAAAATAATTTACAAGTAGTTGTTTAAACAAATTTATTTAATTATAATAAACTACAAAATTAATTGTTTTTGGTAATTATTTTCTTAATTTTGTTGTTTTAACTATTTTTGTAGTGAAAACGTCAAATTAATTACGAAAATTCGTAATTAATTTGACGTTGCAAATCACTTCAACTTGAGTGGAAACAGCTCTAAGTGTTTTGCTCAAATCAAGTGTTTTTGATCTTGATGGAAACATGGTTTTAGATTTGGCGTTGCATATTCCAGGGACCAACAACTGGACTCCCGGGTTATGTGAAAACTTTAAATTTATTATTCTTATGAAGTCGATTTATTTTTGGATTTAATGCCTTTACAAATTGAGTTTTTTTTTTTTAAGAAAACAAAAAAATGTTATAATTTTTAAAGTTTTTCCAAAAGAGTTTAAGATTTAAGACAACCTTCTATGGCAATATTGCCCCCACAATTAGTTAAGACTTTGGATGAGATAATTTAAACATTAATTTTTTAGAGTACACCCAAAAAAATAACTAGTGTTAAACAGTCTAATGTGACTTAGGTAAATTTTTTTTATATTGAGTTCAAGAAATTGCTCAAGTTTTAACTAAATTGTATATGACATTTATTTTGTAAAATAGCATTGTTTACAATATCAAATTTAACATACACAAACTTGAATCTTTTACCTAAGTTTTTTTTATAAATATAAATAAATTTAATTCGATAAAGTCGACATATTAATGCCACATTGTAAACAACACATTGACAACAAATTGTCTTTAATTTTTTATAAAATATATGTATGAGGAACTAATTCATTTAATTAATTAAAAAGGTAAGCAAAAATAATGTGTTTTTATGTATATTTGATAAACGTATATTAACCAAAATATTAACTTTCAGTTGCAGACGGTGGTGGTTTATCCAAATATTTGCGGCATCCGCCACGCTTTTAATCGGAACTTGTAAACATACATTGGAATCTCCACCCAAGGCAGTTTAAATTAAAACAATTGGTCTCCGGTTCGCAGTGTTGGTTCAATTGTAGACACCAAAGCAGATCCAGAAAATGACTTGAGGTTTTTGATTGCAGATTCCGGTTAGTGATAATTCAGCATCTATAGAAAAAATTGTGTCAGAATCTGAGATTTTTTTCTATAGAAAAATTGTTTAAGAATTTACGACTTTTTTTATAGAAAAATTGTCTCAAAATGCAAGACTTTTTCTATAGAACAAATTTCTCAGAAATAGAGAATTTTTCTAAAGAAAAAAATTCTCAGAATTACAGAATTTTTCTATAGAACAAATAACAAAGAATCTGACAATATTTCTAAAAATATCTTAGGATTTGAAATTTTTTCTATAGAAAAAAAGTCTCAAAAACTTAAAAATTTTCGATAGAAAAAATGGACGGAGTCTGGGCATTTTTTTATAAAAATGTTTCTTAAAACATTTAAAAATTTCTCAAAAGCATTTGTTCTATAGAAAATTTCTCAGACAATTTTTCTATAGAAAATTTCCTAGAAAAAAATTTCTCAAAGAAAATTTGTATATAGAAAATTTCACAAAGGCACTTTTTCTATAGAAAATAACTAAAGACAATTTTTTTATAAAAAAATTCTTATTGTCAATTTCTCTATACAAAATTTCTGAAAGATTGTTTTGTATAGTAAATTTCTGAAAGACAATTTTTCTTTAGAAAATTTTTTGAAAGACAATTTTTGTATAAAAAAATTTGCAAGCAATATTTCCATAGAAAATATCTCTAAAAACAATTTTTGTATAAAAATTTCTCAAAGACAATTTTTCTATAGAAAATTTCTGAAAGACAATTCTTCTATAGAAAATTTCTTAAAGACAAGTTTTCTATAATAATTTTTTTAAATACAATTTTTTTTATAAAAAATTTCTCATACAATTTTTCTATAGAAAATATGTATTAAGACAATTTTTCGTTAAAAATTTCTCAAAGTCAATTTTTCCATAGAAAATTTCTTAAAGACAATTTTTCTCTAGAAATGTCAGAAAGACAATTTTTCTACAGAAAATTTCTGAAAGATAATTTTTCTATAGATACTTTCTAAAAAAAACAAAAAAATATCTAAAGAAAAGTTGTTTTTGCGAAATTTTTTACAGAATAATTTTCTATAGAAAAACTTTTCTATAGAAAAATTATCTTTAAGAAATTTTCTTTACAAAAATTGTCTTTGAAAAAGTTTCTATGAAAAATTGTCTTTCAAAAATTTTCTATAGAAAAAAATGCCTTTAAGACATTTTCTATAGAAAAATTGTATTTGAAAATTTTTCTATTTAAAAATTGTCTTTGAGAAAGTTTTTATAGAAAAATTGTCTTTAAGAAATTTTCTATAGAAAAATTGTCTTTTAGAAATTTTCTATAGAAAAATTGACTTTCAGAAATGTTCTATAGAAAAATTGTCCTTGAGAAATTTTCTATAAACAAATTGTCTTTGAGAAATATTTTATGAAAATTTTTTCAGAAATTTTCTACGGAAAAATTTTCTTTTAGAAATTTTCTCTGAAAAACCTGTCTTTCAGAAATTTTCTATAGAAAAATTTTCTTTCAGAAGTTTTCTGTAAAAAAATTGTCTCTCAGAAATTTTTTTTTTTTAGAAATTTTCTATAGAAAACCTGTCTTTTAGAAATTTTATGTAGAAAAATTATTTTTCAGAAATTTTCTGCAGAAAAATTGTCTCTCAGCAATTTTCTATAAAAAATTGTCTTTGAGAAATTTTTTATCGAAAAATTGTCTTTGAGAAAGTTATCTTTAAAAAATTTTATATTGAAGAATTGTCTTTGAGAAATGTTCTGTAGAAAAGTTGCCCTTGGGAATTGTCTTTGATAATTTTTCTATGGAAAATTATTTTTCATAAATATTCTCTAGAAAAATTTCTCCCAGAAATTTTCTATAGAAATATTGTCTAAAAAATTTTCTATGGAATAATTGTCTTTGAGAATTTTTCTATGAAAATTGCCTTTCAGAAGTATTCTATAGAAAAATTGTGTTTGAGAAAGTTTCCATAGAAAGATTGTCTTTCAGAAATTTTCTACAGAAAACGTGTTTTTCAGAAATTTTATATAGAAAAACTGTCTTTGAAAAAGTTTCTGTAGAAAAATTGTCTTTGAGAAATATTCTATAGAAAAATTGTCTTTGAGAAATATTCTATAGAAAAATTGTCTTTCAGAAACTTTCTATAAAAAATTTTCTATAGAAAAATTGTTGTTCAAAAATTTTCTATAGAAAAATTAACTTTCAAAAAATTTTTTTCAGAAATTTTCTGTAGAAAAATTATTTCTCAGAAATTTTCTATAAAAAAGTTGTCTTTGAAAAATTTTCTATTGAAAAATTGTCTATTAGAAATTTTCTATAGAAGAATTGTCTTTGAGAAATTTTTTAAAAAAATTGTCTGTTAAAAATTTTCTATAGTAAATCTGTCTTATAGAATATTTTTATAGAAAAATAGTCTTTCAGAAATTTTCTATAGAAGAATTGTCTTTCAGAAAGTTTCTATAGAAAAATTGTCTATCAGAAATTTTCTAAAGAAGAATTGCCTTTTTTTTCTATACAAAAATTGTCTTTAAAAAAGTTTCTATAGAAAAATTTACTTGTCACTGATCATGCTAAGTATGTATTTTAAGCTTGTTAGTATTTATATATTATTATAAAATTGTCCTTTATATTAAAAAAAATATTAAAAATAAATGTAATTAAAATTTATAATATTGAGCATTTTGTATGGAAGGGGATATATAAAACTATTAAATCAACCTAAAAAAATACGTTATTTGACCAATCAAACTGTACCATTTATTTAAATATAGTGGCTAAATAAACAAAATTAAATTTGAAATAATGCTCAAATGCATTTTGTAAGTTTACCTAAGTTGATTCGGGTAATATGCAAAGAAACTTTTCAAGTTGGATTCCTGCGAAAAATCTTAGGTAAATTATACCCTAAAATTAAATAATTTCACAATTGTTTTTTTTTTGGGTGTACAAAGTTAGGTTTTAAAAATCCACTGTGCAAGTGGGGAATTTTTCACAGACAGAGAGAGATATCGGACTTATACACACAATCTCTAGTTTTATATGAACTTACAATGAGTATTAAGTTGTTTTTTTAGATTTAATATTATTCAATATTTTGTATTTGTTATTGTTTCTATAATGAAATAATCTTGTTTTATTTTTCTAATTAACATATATGAATATTTACTGATTGTGAGTTCATTCTTATACTCTACAACAGGAATTCTTAATTTTTTTTTTTTTGTGGACTATTAATTTTAATTATACGGTGCAATTTAATCTTAAAAGATGATATACTATTTTGTTGCCGATTTTCCGCGTTATAATTGATTTTATATTTTATTTACTCGCGTAAAGATTTGTGAGGTTCTGTTAAAGTTGTGAATTTCGAAAAAGGAAAACAATCGAATATCCGTATTCGGCTATCTTTCTTACCTTTCGTCGTGGCTCAGCTTAACATTATGAACATTCAAAAAATGTTGTTTAAGGAAAACATACAATTAAAAATGTTGTTTAAAGAAAACATCAAATTAAAAAAGTTTACAACATAAGGAGTTAGGATGTGTCAAAAACCCTTTCGTTGAACCATTAGTTTTTATAATTTTTTATCAAGCTTTACATTTTGCAAACTCTTTTGCTTTCACAAAAAAATGGTACCAGACGGAACTTTTGTCGGATTTTTTGTTTTCTGTTCCACAAAATTCATATTTTTTACAAATTATAAAAAAATTATAAAAAATTGGGATCCCGAAAACCGAGGATTAAAAATCAAAAATTTTAAGATTCAGGATTAGCCTAATACCGAAAATCATGGGATTGAAAGCCCTAGTGTGTTTATGCATCCAATCCAATTCCAACCAAAGAAAAAATTTCTGTTCGAAAACGCAAATGTGACTTCATTAATTCCATTCAGTTGGTTTTACAGAATTTGCATATCACATTAGGTTTTCGAGATATCTTAGCTTGAAGTTGGAAAAAACCAAGTATGTCGTCTCACAAATTACTTTTAAAATCAATGTTAAACCTTTGCAATATCTTCTTCCATCTCTGAGATATCTTAACCTGAAGTTTGAAAACCCCGGGTTTTCGCTATATTTATGGTATTTTTGCTGTGAATACAAATTCAATCGATTTTTCGCTACATTTTGCTAATATTTTACAACAAATTTAGCAAATAGAAAGGATATCCAAACTTTTTCAAGTTTGCGTAAAATAAAGGCGAAATGTAGCTAAACAATTAAGTATTTCTCGTTCATGTTTGTTGAAAAAATGGGTTTTTATTTTTTTCCGGATTTCCTTTTTTTGCTATTATTTTTGCGATTTTTTTGCAACTTCAGGGAACTCAAAGTTTATGTATTTTGTTATGCAAACAGAATTTATTTTTTGTTACACCAATAAATGATTTAAAACCAGAAAAATACATTAAATGAACATAATATTGCAAATTTTTCCGAACTTTGCAAGGTACTCAAAATATCTTCTAGAGATTATCCACTTTACAGTGGTACCACTCCCTCCTATTAAAAACAAGCGGTTTATTTAATGCCAAGAATCATAAAGGTTTGCCCCAATGTGCAACGTCTGGAATATGGCGAAAAACAGGATTTTTCAACTTCAAGCTAAGATATCTCGAAAAACTAATGTGCAGATTTGGCGCAACTTAACCCCTTAGAAAAATACACTCTAGTCCCGGGACTTCGACTTTTTCAAATTTTGTCTGCCTGTGTAATTATCGTCCCCGTTTTGATAAAGAAAAACTTTAAAACAAAAGTTCAAAGAAAAAATGTGAGTAATAGCCTTTCACACCTGCGGTGAAATCACGTTCGAACGAGATTTTGATCATATGGTTATGTATCATTTTATACACAACCATATGATCGAAATCTTGTTCGAACGAAATTTCCCTCAGGTGTGAATTGCGTATTACGTTTTTTTAGTTTTTAGATTTGTTTATAAACTCCAACTAAACTCAAAATAATTCTGCAGTAAAAATATTAGTAAGTGATTTCCCAGTTGGAAAATGTGTCACTGAGGAAATTTCCACAGTGATTCTTTGAGGAAATGTCTTCAGGTTCTGACAAATCATAGGTAATCCTTGATGACATGTCCTTACATTGTCAGCACTGACTGTTTGCTTTAATAGTGTGGACAATTCCTCTAAGACGTCTAAAAGGAAATGTCTTCAGAATAGCAGTATATTAATTTAAAATTTGGGCAACTCTTTAATTTCCAAGAAAAAGATGGCAATATTATCAATTTATTTAAAATAAATTCAAAATCTAACAAGTAAAATAAAAGTAATTAATGGACAAACAATTTTCAAAATAAAGTTTGGAACAAGTAGTAAGGTGTGGGACTAATAAACTGGAGGTTCCAGGTTCAAATCCAGTTGGGACTAAAAAAGCCGAAAAGTTTTTTCTAAATATGAGAAAGATAATTTATAAAGGAAAATGGATAAAAGTAAAAACTAAAGGAAATACGAAAATTTTTTGTATTTTCGCACGACCCACCTCAGACATTTCCCCAAAGAAGTCTACATAGAGATGTCTTGTGTATGTCAGTAGTGACTCTGACATGTCACCGCTCCGTCACTGAGGATGGCTCGAGGACGTTGCCAACTGGGTTGGTACCAAAATCTACTAATAAGTTACTAATTACACAGTGCAACACCCAAAATCGGAATGGGATAAAACCAAAAGCAAATGAAAGTTGACATATTTCATAACAAACCCCTCAAGGCTTTTTTCTAGTTCAGAGCTAGATTTTATTTTACACGCATTTGAAGTTAGTGCACTTTTATTATAATTATAATAATAAACGCTTGAAAACTGTATTAGTGGCGAATGATTAATATTGTAATTGCCTTTAAATAACAATCATACGCAACGTTGTCCAGTAGTTTATATTAATAATTGCCTTTAAATAACAATCATACGCAACGGTGTACAGTGATTTATTTTAATAATTTGGCTATTCAGCAAATAGGTACTGGATCGATTGCATCAAAATTCGTACCAGTCATAGCTGAAGTAATTTTGAGCTTAAGTTTGGAAACTGGACCCTACATGTCCAATAAGGGCACCACCAGGGGCCTTTAAAGTAGGACATGTTTAGTACACAAAAACTTTAAATGCTTTAAAATCACCAACTTTAAATGCGTGTAAATTTAAATCTAGCTCTGACCTAAAAAAAGGCCTTGAGGGTTTTGTTATGGAAAACGTCAGCTTTCATTTGCTTTTGGTTTCATCCCATTCCGATTCCGAAAGTTCGATTTTGTATCACTGTGTTACCAGTAGTACGGTAGTTTTTTAGTATCTTCAAAGTACTAAAATTAGTAATTTTTACTGGTTTTGAATAATATTAGTAAAAAATTTTAGCACTAGATCATTTTGGACTAAAAAATTAGTTCATTAGTAAAATTTTTAGTATTGAATACCCACGTTTTTTTTGGGTGTACGGTATGGGGGTATACTCACTTTGTCATTCCTTGTGTAACGATATTTCGAAAAATCGGTCGATATTTCGAAAAATCGGTTGATATTTCGAAAAATCGGTCGATATTTCGACAGTGATCGATTCTAAGTTCCGTAATACCATTTTACCAATATTTGGCAGTTTTCTTTGTTACTAAACAAACAATTTTCGATCGAAATTTTAATTTTTCTTTGTAATTTTACAATTTTTTTCGTAAATGTCCAAATTTCCAAGGTAATTTTACAAAAAAAAAAAAAATCTAGTTAAGTCACGAGAATTCCTTGTAAGTGTTATCACATCAAAAAAGCTGTAAATTTACAATTTAATTGAAAAAAAACTTGTAAAATTACAAAAAAGCTCGAAATTTTTACTAGAAAAATAGGAGGTAGCACAAAATCTAGTAAGGTCGAGAGAAGTCCTTTTAATTTTTATTGCGTCAAAAAAGTTGTAAATTTACAATTTTATTGGTAAAAAGCCCTTTTCAAACTTTGTTGGCCCTATTTAGCCCTAAACTTGGCACTAATTAAAAGTTCTCAACTACCAACACAGCCTCCAACCAGTGTCCTGTCTGTCTGTGAAAGACACGATACAGTCTGAAATAAAGAGGTAGACTCCTGAAGTTTGTCTTATGATCATAGGATGGTTAAGTTCGGAAATAGGTAAAATCGGACCAGAGGCAAAAAAGTTATCCCTAAGGGAACTAAACCCACCTCAAAAATCCCCCATGCAGTTTTCAAATAATTATTATTATTAAATATTTAGCAATGAACTAAAAAAAGCTTTGAGGCGTTTGTTATGGAAAATGACAACTTTTGTTTGCTTTTGGTTTCATCCCATTCCGATTTCGTTGTTGCACTGTATAATTTTAAAACTTATTTAAAGAAAATTTTAAATAATAAAATCATTTAAAGCAGAAAATTAATAATATAATACATTAGACTTGCATTTTTTTGTATAGAAACGTTTTTCTTTCAATTTTGAATGTCCGGGAAAATTTTTATTCTCCTACGCCTAAAACTTATGTGTTACAAATTTGAGGCCAATTGGATTAATTTTACCCGTGGCACCCTTCGATCAAAGTTTAGGTTTTTTAGAAAATGTTCGCCAAAACCTGCAAACTTTGGTCAAAGGGCTTCGTGACTGTAGCTTAATGGTTAGTGCATTGGACTATTATTCAGCAAGCCTGGGTAGAATTCGCAACTCAGCCAAATTTGTGGCCAGCTACGTTGAAAATTAAAAAAAGTTTTAGTTTTAATATGTTTATGTAAATGTAACAACAACACTGTGACACAATTTAAGGGTCATTTCTTAGGGCCTCAACCAAACCAAGACAGTTTGAAAGTACTTGTGTGTAGTAGTAAAACCCCCAATTGGTTTTGCTCTGTAACGTCTCAAATTTTTTTATAGCCCACTGAATTTTTCCATTTTTTTTTTAAAGGCGTTTGAATAAAGTCGAAAAAAATACTATAACTGTTCTTTTGAGCTTAAAATTGTGTTTGGATATCTTAAATAGAATTTGATGGGGAATTTTTTTCTAGAATATATTAACCATCTATCTGCCGTATTTGTTGGTCATTTAAGTACTTTTTTAAGAAATGGCTCAAAAGTCTACTAAGACTTGCGTTTAAAGGGTTAAAATGTTCTACGAATATGTTCTGCATCAAATTTCACTAGGGGTTACTGAAGGCAAAAAGTTCGACTGGTATAAGGAAAATGCAGAAAAAAGATAAATTGTAAAGTGTCATTAATTTTTTTATATTTTTGCCAGAAACCGTATACAATTGTAACTAGCAAATATACAAAAAAATATAAAAAATTAATGATACTTTACAATTAACCTTTTTTATGCAGTTTTCTTATACCGGTCGAACTTTCTGCCTTCGGAAACCCCCAGTGAAATTTGATGCTGAAAATAATCGTAGAACATTTTAACCCTTTAAGCGCACGTCTTAGTAGGCTTTTGAGCCATTTCTCAAAAAAAGGACTTAAATGACCCATTAAAACGGGATATAGAGGTTTAGCGTATTCTAGAAAAAAGTTCCCCCTAAAATTCTATTGAAGACATCCAAACACTATTTCAAGCTCAAAAGAACATTAACATTATTTTTTTCGACTTTTTTCCAACGTTTTTGAAAAAAAAAACTAAAAAATTCAGTGGGCTATAAAAAAAAATTGAGACGTTACAGAGCTAAGCCCTTTGGGATTTTTACTACTACACATAAGTACTTTCAAATGATCTTGGTTTGGTTGAGGCCGTAAATGGGCTGTTGCACTGTGTAATTAAACAAAGTTATATTTTTAAAAATAAATTCTCATACATTTTTAATATTTCAAAAAACCCGGTATTTGAGCTTAAAAATCCCGGGATTCGGGATTTATTTTATGACAAAAATCCCGGGATTTCGGGATTGACAGCCCTAGTTCTGCACTTGGACCCCGGGGATTATAAAATGTGTTTTTTTTCAGTCCGCCCCTTTTGTGGGCGTGGATATTAAAACATTATTTAAATAATGATAAAAAATGTTTACCTAAGTGCAGAAAGCATAATAAAAGAATTTGTATAAATAAACCTCGATGGTGAAAGTGACCCCCTCCTCTACAAAAAAAAAAGCACGTGAATTTTTTTTTTTACATGTTGGAGGGTATAAAAGATTCGGATTGAAAACTCTTGTTTTATATTAAAGAATGTGAAATAAAATATTAAAAAGCATTATTCGGACAAAAAGTGCCGAATAATGCTTTTTCACCAATGCCAAAAATCCGGTTGTACACTAATATTTAGTATTAAATATTGCACTTTTTAATTATTTATTATTGTTTTTATACTACGTATATATTTTGTTTTTAACTTTATCTTATCTGAACGTTTTTTCTAACATTTGCTGTTTTTTGTTTATTATTCATTATTTTTTTATACAAAGTCGTCTTTGTCTCTCTAATTGATGGTTGATAAAAAAAAAATTATTAAAATCATATAAATTTATTATGAATTAAAAATTTTAAGCCTGGTAGCAAATGGTACTAATTTTTTTATTAAGGGATTTATTAATTAAAGGTCAAAAAGAAATGTTTGCAATATTTTATATTTGTGTTGCTTTACGTTTAGTGACGCAGCAGCAGTAATATTTTCAAAAGTTCATTGTCGCTAATTTGGGGTTTTTCCCAGCTTAGAGATTAATCACAATTGTAGCGGAAAGCATTTCTATGCAATTGTTTTTATACATTTTATATGAACACAAAATTCCGCCGCGTTTTTTCGCCCAACTAGATTTATATTCTATTTTTATAAGGACAGTTGCGGGAAAACGCTTCCCGCTCCAATTGTAATTAATCTCTTACTGTGACGGCCGTTTTTTTATACAGATTTTTCATACTGAATGTGTGGGGAAGTAACTGTTGATTGTTTTATTGATTGTAAAAACCGCATTAATTGTATACTTATATATTTATATTTTATGTACATTTATTAAGGAGTGAGATCATAAAAATGTTAACACACATAAAGTTAAATAAAAAACAGACTACTGAATTTTAAGACTTCAAACCAAATTTTTATTAAATAAAATTTAATACAAAATCATAACAAAAAAACCGCATGGAACTCTAACCACTACGAACAAAGTTATCCACTTTTTCCGGAAACCCTCCCATTAAGGCTTTTATGGTAGTTTCTGTCACCTTTTTAGAGCAGGTGGTCCATCTACGTTTGAAATCTTGCATGTCCTGGGAGACCTTTTTTGTGCCCTTTAATTCTTTTTTAACAAGAGCCCAATATCTCTCCACTGGCCTGAGCTCCGGGCAGTTTGGTGGATTTGCCTCTCTTGGTACAAAAACCACATTATTATCATTATACCACTCCAGCGCTTTCTTGCTGTAGTGACAAGATGCTAAATCGGGCCAAAAGTAAGTGGATACATTGTGCTGACTCAAGAACGGAAGAAGTCTCTTCTGCAAACACTCCTTGATATAAATTTCGCTGTTTATAGAGCCAGATGTCACAAATGACTGGCTTCTTTGGCCGCAGCTACATATGGCTTGCCATACTAGGAATTTTTTGGGGAATTTCGTTTGCTTTTTTGACCGAAATTTTTCCGCAACATTTCCTCGAACATCGGAAACATAAAATTCTTGACCAGGGAGCTGCGCAAAATCAGCCAGGACATAAGTTTCGTCGTCCATTACACAACAGTTGTATTTTTTTATAAAATTTGATTTCAATTTTCTAGCTCTGGTTTTGGCCTCCAAATTTTTAAAAGCGTTTCTATCGGGAACTTTTTGAACTTTGTAGGACTTTAGTCCCGCCTTACGTTTCACTTTACGTACAAAAAAGTCTGAGCATTGGGCTAACCGAGCTGTTTTTCTGCCAGATGTGTTAGGAGCTCTCTTAAGGATGCTTTTAACTTTATATGCCTTACCAATGTTACGATAACCAGTCGTTGTTCCTGTTCCCGGCTTCCTTTCAATTGTTAGGTGTTCCAGATACCTTTTTACCACTTTTGAAACTGTTTGGCGGCATACATTAGTTTCTTTGGCAATTTTTTTGTATGTCCATGTTTGGTTTTGTTGAAAATATTTAATTATTTTTGAACGCACTTTTCTTTCATCGTCCATTGTGTAAAAAATTGCAAATTAACACTCATGATGTAAATTAATTTATTAACTGACATATTTTTAAAATGTAAACTGCCGAAAAAAAAAAAAATTTGGAAGCTTTACACCAAAGTTGTAGGCAAAAATGTGTGTTAACATTTTTATGATCTCACTCCTTAAGTTCGTTGCACTTTGTTAGAACTCAGCAAAAACTGCACTAACAAATCGTAGCCATTTTAATTCATATTTGTTAATTTGTAAATATAATTAGCTTTTGTTGTTTTTTGGATGAGGGTAAAAATATTTTGCTATTTTTTAAGTTCTTAGCAAATTTATCGATAATAATTTCGAATACTATAATAACACTATATGCACCCAAAAAAAGACGTAACTAAATTTAGGAAAGTTTCTTTAAAAATGGTTTATAAATTTTCCTAAGTGAGAGCCTTCGTTTAGAAAATTGTTGCAGTTACTATATGACGGTGATTTGTGTAGTAAGTAGTAGTTGTTGTTTTCAACTACAATTTCAGTCGTTTTTGTATGAAAAATCTCAAAGAAGTATTTTTTGCAGTCGTTTAAAAAAAATACAAAAAACGACTACATTCTAGTAACAGTTCTTTTTAGTCTAGGAATTTTTTGAAAAACGGATGTGTAGAGCGAGTTGGAAGTGTCAGGTGCAGCAGGAATCATTAACAAAAAATTTTAAGCGTTTTTTACGTTTAGAATTTTTTTTTCTTTTGGGGGGGGGGGGGGGGGGTCGGTGAGTTGGGAGACTCCTTGCCCCAAGCGGTATAGGTTTACAAGTTCACTTTATTCAGCTTTGAGCAATAAAGTATTATAATTTTATCATTACCGACCTTTTCTAATCCCTTGGTCCAAGCGCAGGACTTTGAACTTCTGCGAACCAAAAAGTGTTTCATTTGTTTACCAAAAATACAAAAAAAAAAACATCTAAAAAATTGGCGTTTTTCAGAGGTTGGTTTAGTTCTTCAAGGGGGAACTTTTTTTCCCCTAGTCCGATTTTACCCATTTCCGGACTTAACTTGCCTAAGACCATAAGACATATTCGTGCCAAACCTAAGTCTAGCTCTTTTATTTTGGACTACATCGTGTTAACTTCAGACTAGAGATGGGCGCGTGAGTGATTTTTGACTCATACTCACTCACGCTCACGACAGGAATTTTCGAATCACGCACACTCACTCACAAGCATATTTTTTCTACTCACACTCACTCACAATCACGTGAGTAAATTTAATACAACTCACACTCACGTGCACTCACGCAAGCTTTACTCACACTCACGTTGACTCACACTCACGAAACACTTTTTTTTTTTTAATTTCAATGACGAAAATTTCAAAAACCTTTCAAAATTTTCAGCAAAATTTAAAGTTCTGCGAAGTTTTACGTTTTTTTTTTCTTTTTTCGGGACGAAATCTTGAGTTAAACCAAATTTTACAATTTTTTTGTTGCTTTTTTTGGTCCGAAAGGAAATATAAAGAGAAAATAAATCACGCAAACTCACGCAAAAAAAAAATCGACTCACGCACACTCACTCACGCAAAAATCTTACTCACGCACAATCACTCACGCAATTGTTTTCTTCACTCACAATCACTCACAATCACGTGAGTAAAATTTAATTCAGTCACAATCACGCGTGATCACGCGTGATTCGCTCTAATCTGCTCATGTGCCCATCTCTACTTCAGACGGACGGACATCGCTAGAATGACTTAGAATCGATCACTGGTCAATAATATATGTACTTTATGGTGTCCCCGACCAGCGTTGCCAGAATTTGAAAACAAAAAAAGCTAGATTTTTTCTAAAAACCCGCTAAAAAAAGCTAAAAAATTTGAAAAAAAGCTAAAAAAATAAAGCTAAATTTTTTTTAACTAATTTAAATTAGCCTTTTCTTCGATTTTTCAATTGAATTCCAAAATAGGGATCTGTTATTCCTTCTATAGCGTATTTGGGACTAAAACTATGCTTATTAATAAACAAAATATTAAAATATAACAAATCTTCATAAATTTTAAAAAAATGGCCCGTACCAAAGAAACATAAAAAGTCTATTTAACAAAAGTTTTTTTTTTTAAATGTCAAATTTTCAATACATTTTTTGAAAGTCGATTTTAAAAACAAAAACAATTTGTATGAAAACAAAACAAAAAGTCGATTACAAATTTATTTTATTTTTCGATGTTTCCGAAAATTTCGAATGCAGGTACATATTAAAAAAGATTAAAAATAATACATTCACGAAAATCTTTAACATTAACAAATTCAAAGTGCATTTCAGAAATTTCAAAACGTTGTGTATAAATTTCCAAATAAATCAAAGAAATTTTCAAATACAATTTAGATTTTTTTTTTTGATTCTTTCAATTGCATTTAGGATTTTCTCCCAAAATGTATTTCAAATTGTTTAAATTGCATTTTCAAATAAAGTTTAGAAATTTGAGAAAAATTAGTAGTGGAAATTTCTACATTCTAAGATTTGTGAATATTTAAAAAAACAGTTTGTAAATAAATCAACACTATTCCCAACAATTTTTCAGGAAATACAAACAATATTAAAAAAAATTAGAAATGCATTTCTGAAATCTTCATTTATATTTTAAAAATTTTCAATTTTATTTCGCAAAATACTAAATACATATGTTTAATAAACTTGTTCCAAAAAATTTATAAAAATTTTATATTTAAGAAATTTGCAAATACATTTTAAACAGTTTTATTTAAGTTTTAAAAATTTTTAATTATTTATTAGAATTCAGAAAAAAAAAAATTTAAAAACTTCCTAAAACACATTTAGACAAACTTAAAATATAAATAGTTAGATGTTTCTGAAATATAATTGTGTTTTGAACACAACTTTTTAAGTAAAAAATTATATTTCTTCTATTTTTAGATTGATATTTAATGAAAAATGTTTAAAAAAAGTCTAAAAAAAGCTGAAAAAAAGCCAAAAAATTTTCAAAAAAAGCTAAAAAATCCGCTTAAAGCTAAATGCAAAATTTTCCCGCGAAAAATTTTAAAAAAAGCTAAATCTAGCGGGAAAAAAGCTAAATTGGCAACGCTGTCCCCGACTGATATTTCGATGCGTTACACATGGAATGGCAAACTGAGTATACCCCCATACTGTAGTTGGAGGGTATAACAAGTTAGAGTGTTAAATTCGGCTGTGCCGAATATTTTATACCCTCCAACATAATAAAAAAAATAAAAATTTCAGGACCGTTTTTGGGTGGTGGCTTCGGCTAAGTGGGACATACCTTACCTGACCAACCATCCCGCTTTTGGAGGGATTATCCCGCTTTTTGATGTCTCATCCCGCCTTGAATTTCTTTTCCGCTTGTTAAACAAAAGTCCCGCTTTATCCCGCTTTTTGACTTTTAGAATAGCAAAGTACAATTTAAAATATTTTAAATAATATTTTGAGTATAATTGTTCTGAAGTAATTTTAAGCGATTTATTTAGATTTTTGTGCATATAAACGTGGTAAAATTTCTTACCGCGTTTAAAAAATGTAAGGGATATTACTCCTAAAATTATGTTGGAACTCGAAAAAATTTCCAATTACTTTTTTTTAATTTAAAAATTAAAAAAAAAATATAATTCAGAAACAAATTTTTAAGTTTATTTTAAATTCAATTAATTTTTTAAATTAAAAAAAAAAAATTTTTTTTTTTTTGAGACGTGTTCAATTGGGTGGTCCTTTTGAAAATTTTTAAATGACCTGAAATAAGTAACTAGTTTCACGGTTTAGACAAAAATCCCGCTTTTTCAACCTTTCCATCCCGCTTTTCAGACAAAAACAGTTGGTCAGGTTAGACGTGCCCCAACTCATGCAAAATGTTTACTTATTCATTTATTATGCTTTTAGCACTAAAGTAATACTATTTTATCATTATTTAAACTTAAAAAACCTACTGTTACTACATTTAAGTGATTCTAAAAAAATATTAAAAATAACTAACCAAAACAGTTGTGTCCTATTTCGTGAAGAAAAATAACCACATTTGTAGTTGAAAACAACTATAAGGGGTTTATTTACAAACAAATTAGATAAAGTAACTGTCAAACTTTTCTGAGTGTAATACGAGTATTATTGCCGCTCTTTACAAAATTACACGAAAATAAAGTTGCAATTTTGTTATTTTGCATTTTTGCAAGACCACAATAGCTGGCGTGAATTCCAATAATATTTCAATAGTTTCCATCTGCTAATGATATGCCTGGTGACATAAAATACCACAGTGCTAAAAATGGAGCAATCTAAACCACTACTTTTTATTGAAAAATTACGCAACGTTTTATCTAAAGACATTACTAGCGGTTTTAAATAAAAAAAATAAAACCAATTTCTTACATTTAGTTTTAAACCCTTCACTTATTATTAGTCGATGAGGGTACACTCAAAAAAAAAATATTGTAAAACTAGCAAAAAAAATGGTTAAAATTAGCAAAAAAATACTGTAGTTTTGGACGTTGCAAAAATTTTGGTAATATTAGCAAAACCATTTTGCTAATCAAAAAATTCGGAAAAAAATGGTAAAATTACAAGAATACCATTTTATTTTTGTAAAAAATCAACCTTGTAAAATTATCAAAAAATATGGTAAAATTACCAAAAAAAAAATGGTAAAATTGAAATAGATAAAAAAATTTGTAATTTGGTAAAAAAAACTGTTTTATTTAGTCATTTTTTTTTCTCTGATTAGTAGTTGATTTAAAATTTGGTGAATATACTAAAAATTTTTTTGCCTGTTTTTGAGCACCACGTTCTTTAAATGTAGTAATAGCAGCATCAACTATTACTTCAGTTGTTGGATGGTCTCTTCGGCTTGATGGCATCTTCTTTTGCCTTCTTCTCAGCAGCTGCAGTTGCAGTAACTGGACTTCCAACAACATTAAAATCCAAAATGATTTTTTTTTTCACTTAAACACTTTAAACAAAAAATTAAAAGAACAACACTTCACTTTTTTTATTTTTTTTGCGTCATTTTTTTTGCTTAAGTAGAACAAATGAGAATTGCGTAGTAGTCTACACAAGAAATTTCTTGCATTTTCACGTAAAATTTGTAAAAAATTAGCAATTTTTTTTTCGAATTTTTAATTTTTTTCACATGTATTTAAGAAAAAAATAAAAAAAAACTTTTGGATATTGAAGATTAGATATCTAAGTATGTGTTAAAATTTAAAAAAAATAATTTTTCAAAATTATCAACTTTTTATTAACAATTTAGGTGGCAAATTTTAAAAAATTTTCTTATAAAATTATCAAAAAATATGGTAAAATTAGCAAAAAATATGGTAAAAATACAAAAAATTGTGTAGCCTATTTTTGAGCGCACATGCAGTTGATAAATGGCTACTTTGCTATGGTGTTGGCAGCATCATCTTTTGCCTTCTTCTTGGCAGCTGGACTTTTAACACACTAGAACACTTTAAACAATTTTTTTTTCTTAAAACTAAGAAAAGAAAAAAATAAAAAGTATAACCATTTCTTTAAGGAAAATACTAATATTTTTGCTAAAATTATAGTAAAATAAAAAAAAAAAACTAGCAAGAAAATATAGTAAAAGTACCAAAAAATTGTTGTATTTTACCAATAGTAAATTGCCAAAAAAAACTGTAAAAGTTAAATTTTTACAATTTTTTTTGCTAAAGTTTGGTTGAAGTAAATTACAACACCTTTTACTAATATTTTGACTAAGTTATTTTTTTGAGTGTATATATAAGTTTCTCATTCTGTTTGTAACTCATCGAAATATCGGCCTAGGACCCAAAATTAATAATTACACAGTGCAACAACCAAAATCGGAGTGGGATGAAACCAAAAGCAAATAAAAGTTGACATATTACATAACAAAATCCTCGAGGCTTTTTTTTTAGTTCAGCGCTAGATTTTTTTTTACACGCATTTGAAGTTGGTGAACTTTTATTATAATTATAATAATTGCTTGAAAACTGTATAAGGCGTATGATTAATTTTGTAATTGCCTTTAAATATTAATCATACGCAACGGTGAACATTGGATTATTTTTAATAATTTGGCTATTCAGTAAGTAGGTACGGGACCGATTTCAGCGAAATTCATACCGCTTATAGCTACCCTAGTAAAAATGATTTTGTATATAACCATGTATAAATTGATACAAATATATCTTTTTATACATAATTATATCTTATTATACCCTACACCACACTGTGGTACAGGGTATAATGAGTTTGTGCTGATGTTTGTAACTACCCGAAATATTGGTCCTAGACCCACCTTTAAGTATACCGATCGACTCAGAATCACTTTTTGAGTCGATTTAGCGATGTCCGTCCGTCCGTCTGTCCGTCCGTCCGTCTGTCTGTCTGTCTGTCCATGTAAACGGTGTAAACACGATACAGGTCGCAATTTTTAATCAATTGACTTGAAATTTGAAACTTAAGTCTCTCTTGGCCCAAGGACGAAGCCTATTGAAATTGGAAAAAATCGGTCCATATTTAGACCTAGCCCCCATACAAAGGTCCTCTTTAGTTTTGGCTCAAATGACTCTAATAACCGTATTATAGAAGGTATCGCTTTGAAATTTGGATGGTAAACATGTTTTGTCTTCACATATCATCATTCCGAATTTCAAAGAAATCGGAACAGTTCTTCTTGTAGCCCCCATACAAACCACCTTCCCGATTTTCACATAAATGTCTCAAATTTCATGAAAATAGAAAATATTTAATTAAAATTTTGTTTGTGTATGTTAAACGCGTACTTAAATAACCTTATCAAACCTGATAATCATCGGACCAGTTTTGGACTCAGGCCCCTTGTGAAAATTTCGCCCGATATTCAGTTAAAGCGGTTTATTGTCAACAAATAGAAGCCTATTTCACTCAAATTTGATTTGTGAGTGTTTTCTTCACTTATTAAAGGTTTTACAACAATCGATCCATGGGACCCATTTTCCGGGAAACCTTGGTGTAGGGTATTATATGGTCGGTCTTGACCGACTATAATTTTCTTACTTGTTTTATTTAATTATATAAAAAATCAATCAGATAACCCCAAATTTCGTATCAAATTATATAAAATTTGATATAACTCCAGATAAAATTTTATAAAATTTGATACGAATTTTGGTCTTATCTGAGAAATTTTTTATATAATTTTATATAACTAGATATTTTTATGTAAAATTAGATATATTTGTATCAATTTATACATGGATATATACAAAACATTTTTACTAGGGTAACGTAATATCGATCTTAAGTTTGGACGCTGGACAACAAATGTCCAATAAGGGCACCACCAGGGGACACTAAATTAGGGCATGTTTAGTAAACAAAAGCTTTAAATGCTTTAAAATCATCAACTTTAAATGCGTGTTAAAAATAATCTAGCACTGAACTAAAAAAACGCCTTGAGGGTTTAGTTATGTAAAAGTCAGCTTTCATTTGCTTTTGGTTTCATCCCATTCCGATTCGAAAAGTTCGATTTAGTATCACTGTGTTATTGATTATTGATAAGTGATCAATTTTAATGGGCAAACGGTTACGCAGATATGACTGAAACTTGACATATTTACTTGTTATTGACCCGAGCATTTTGATATTGTATTTGAGCGATATCGGTTCAGTGGCTCGAAAAGTTCTAAAATAAAATGTGAGTACACCTTGAAAATTTTGGTAAATTCTAGAGATGGGCGCGTGAGTGAATTTTGAGTCACACTGAGTCACGCTAATTACTCCCTAATCAATCACGCACATTTTTTACTCACGCTCACTCGTTATTCACGTGAGTAAACAATTGCTCACATTCACGAGTGACTCACGCCAGATTGAGATTCACTCGTAAGTCACAAAAGCTCTTCTTACGTTATAAAACTTTTTTAAACAAAAAAGAAAGTTATAGTCGGCCAAGGCCGACCATATGATACCCTATACTAGTGTTTTTCGGAAAATGGGTCCCAAGTCCAAACATTGACTGATTGGTTCTATCTTTTGTTAGATCTTTAATTAGTTTAGAAAGCACGCACACACAAAATTTTAGTGGAATTGGTTCATTTTTGTTGCTAATAAACCGATTTAACTGAATATCGGTAGAAATTTACTTATGAGGGACTAAGTCCAAAAATGGTCCAATTATATTCAAATTTCATTAAGTTACCAAAGTTGACGTTTAACACTTACAAATAAAAACTTAATAAAATATTTAGCATTTTCATGAATTTTGAGAGAGTTATGTAAATATCGGGAGGGTGATTTGTATGGGGACTACAAGGACTTATTTGATTCCTTCAAAATTTGGAATAGAGCACAGAAAAGATTACCTGCAAAATTTCAGAACGATATCTATTATAATACCGTTCTTAGAGTCATTTAAGCCAAATTCAAAGTGGGCGTTTGTATGGGCGCTAGGTCTTAACATGGACCAATTTCAATAGGCTTCGTCCTTGTGCCAAAAGATGCTCAAGTTTCAATTGCGACAGACGGACGGACAGACAGACAGACAGACAGACAGACAGACAGACAGACAGACAGACAGACAGACAGACAGACAGACAGACAGACAGACAGACAGACAGACAGACAGACAGACAGACAGACAGACAGACAGACAGACAGACAGACAGACAGACAGACAGACAGACAGACAGACAGACAGACAGACAGACAGACAGACAGACAGACAGACAGACAGACAGACAGACAGACAGACAGACAGACAGACAGACAGACAGACAGACAGACAGACAGACAGACAGACAGACAGACAGACAGACAGACAGACAGACAGACAAACTTTTTAACACCAAGGACGTCAAACCCTCCTATAAATACTACGGAATCGATCCCAACTCCATCATTGGACTCGAGAAATGCGGTATTACGTGAGGAGATGAGCTATCTGAAAATGCTTAAGCAAGAAGAAGATAGAATCTTTGTTGCCCTGGGCAATAAACTAAGCGCAGTAAACGCAGTAGTTCTGCCGGCGAAGAATATACATAAAACGGTACGCGACAACCTTGCATGCGCCATAGTGCTCTACCAGCAACTGAGAGAGCAAAGGGAAGCCATTGCTAGAAACCCCATAGTAGAGGGGGAGAAGAAGAATACGAGGGAAATGAACTCAAAATGCGTTCAGGCCGACCTGACAGATTTTCCCAATACCACAAAGGAATCGAGAAATAAGCGGTTACCATCAACCTCCCCGAAACAGGAGCGCATCATGAAGAAACAAAAAACAGCAGGCACCCTGGAAAACCAAAATGTTGAACAAGCGCAAGCCCTTAAAAACCCAGAGACAGCAGAAATTGTTGACAATCAGAATGATGATCAGGAAGATGAACCCCCAAAACCCGCGAACTGGGAGATTGTCAAACATCGTAAAAGGAAGAAAAGAAAGATCCCAAAGAAACAACGCGTGCCAATACGTGATCCTGGCGAAGCTCTTACTATAAAAACAGGAGATTCAAGATCGTATGCTGAAGTGATCAAGAAGATGATGAACAACGTAAACCCAACTGAAATAGGGATCGAAATAGACGGAATGAGAAGAACTAAAGCAGGAGAGTTACTGGTTAAATTTAAAAGAGGCGAGGGGCAAGCAGAAAAACTGAAAAACGTTTTATCCAACACACTCGGTGAAGATGTAACAATCAGATCTATTTCCAAGAATTGTATAATAGATATCAGAGATATGGATGAATCTACTGAAAAAAATGACGTTATAAATGCCTTAATAAAGGCTACAGAAGTAGAAGAAGGTACAATGTTTAAAATATTAAATATGAGAGAGTCCTATGGGAAAACGAAACAGGCTTTAGTTGAAATGCCTATAAACTATGCGCAAAAACTTACCTCAGAGGGAAAAATAAGAATTGGATGGCTTAAATGTAGAGTCAGAGTAAAAGAGCAAACCCGAACTTGCTTTAGATGTTTGGATCAAGGGCATCTTGCAAAAGATTGCAAAGGAATAGATCGAACAAATGTATGTAGAAAATGTTGTAAACCTGACCATAAGGCAAGAGAGTGTAAGGATAATCGAAGATGTATAATCTGCCAAGAAGCAGGACTACAGAACACTGACCATTTCATTGGAAGTGCCGTATGCGCAAGAAATAGAAGAAACACAAACAATCAAGATGCTTAATTTTATACAGGTCAATCTCGGTAACGGTAGAGAAGCACAAGATCTAATGCTTTATAAATTAGTGGAAAGCAACATTAATGTAGCTATTATAAGCGAACATTATAGAAAACCAGGTTCACAAATATGGTATGAAGATGCTACGCATCGTGCTGCAATAATTTTGATGAACAAAAACGTGTCAGTCAGCGAAGTGTGTGAGGAAAATAAAGGCTTTGTTTACGCCACCATAGGTGGCATTAGAATATATAGCTGCTACTTTTCCCCAAGCATGGATCTTGAGACTTTTACAGAAAGTATAAATACACTTGAAAGAAGTATTAGAACAGCTCGAAGACGAGTGATCATTGGTGGGGACTTCAATAGTAAGTCACCTGAATGGAACTCAAAGGTATTAGACAAAAGAGGATCTATACTTAGTGAAATGATTGCATCGCTAGGTTTAATGATATATAACGAGGGAAACAGTGCGACTTATAGAAATGGTGATAGAACAAGTGTCATTGATATAACTTTCGGAGCACCTGATTTATACAATCAGTGTATGAACTGGAGAGTACTTGAAGACCTTACCTTAAGTGACCATCAGTACATAACGTTTAGCATTGGCGGAAACGTCACGATGAACCCTGTAGATTTAAACCTCCCCAAATGGAACACAAGGAAACTGCATAATGAAAGATTCACTACGTCTCTACGGAAGGCTAAACAAAGAGGCTTTATACAAAACACAACCGAAGAAGGGGTATTAAAATTTACTACAGATACGATAACGAAGTGCTGCAATGCCAGTATGCCAAGAGTCAAAGAATACAACCAACGAAATAAACCAGTATACTGGTGGACGTCTGAGATAGGAGAACTTCGAAGGGAATGTATATCTGCAAGACGAGCCACTACACGCAACCCTACAGATGCCTCACTCAAAGAAGAATATAGAAAAACGCGAAGAATTCTCAAACTAGCTATTAAACACAGCAAGCGGGAAAGGTGGAAGGATTTGTGTAATGAAATTGACACAGACCCATGGGGAAAACCTTACAAAATTGTAATGAAGAAGATTGGAACCAGAAAACCCATACCTGGGATAAGAGAGCCATCTTGGGCTGCCGAAATTGTATCTACACTATTTCCGCCTGATGAACAAGGTATGCTAAAAGCACCTAAACTCGTAACCAGTGGTAATTGTGTACCATTTAACTTTGAGGAGCTCCAAGGGGCATGCCTCAAACTAAAATGCAAGAAGAGTCCAGGACCTGATGGAATACCAAACGAGGTTTTGAAATTAACACAGGAAGTATGGCCAGATCTACTACTTAACACATTTAACGTTTGTTTTGAAAAAGGTATCTTTCCAAGCTCTTTGAAAACACAGAACTTGGTACTACTACGGAAGGGTGACAAACCACTTAATGAGGCTAGTTCATACAGACCTTTGTGTCTGTTAAATACACTAGGGAAACTGTTTGAGAGTCTTTTGTTACACAGATTAGAGGAAGAAGTGGAACGTTTAGGGGGAATTTCAACCAAACAATATGGTTTCCGTAAGGGGAAAAGTACATTAGATGCCGTAAAGGAAGTCGTGGAAATTGCAACGGCAGCAAAAACAGCAAAGGGGTTTTGTGCCATAATTACTTTGGATATTAAAAATGCTTTTAATTCAGTAAAGTGGGATGTCATATTGGATGCTTTTAAGAGAAAGGGCGTGGATGCATTTCTTTATAACATGATAGTGGACTATTTGAGTGATCGTGTTCTAACGTATGAAACAGATGAGGGAGTTAAAAATTACAATATATCAGCGGGTATACCACAGGGATCGGTATTAGGACCATTTCTGTGGAATGTTATGTACGATGGACTCTTGAATATGGAATTACAAGATTGTACTACCTTAATAGGGTACGCTGATGATATTGCACTTGTTGTATGGAATTCTACACCAGAGGTGCTAGAAATCCTCATAAATGACAGTCTCAGCCGATGTGACAGATGGCTTAGAGCACATGGACTCCAATTAGCGGCGGCCAAAACTGAAGCAATTTTAGTTACAGATCGAAGAAGATTCAACGTGCCGGAGATAAGAATAAACGAGAACACGATATCTTTTGGGCGGAGTTTACAATACCTTGGTGTACAGTTAGATGACCGACTCAGTTTCAATAAACATGTTGAGAATATTCGTGACAAAGCTTTAAAAACTGCAGGAGCATTAACAAGAATAATGCCAAATGCACGAGGGCCAAAAGATGGAACAAGAAGACTAATAAACAGCGTTATACATTCCCAAATACTGTACGCTGCTCCAGCTTTTGCAGGAACAATGGCGAGGAAGAATGCGAGGGAAAAATTACTGAAGCCACAAAGAATAAGTGCACTAAGAGTTATATCAGCCTACCGCACTGTATCTACCAGTGCCGCCCTTGTGCTGGCAGGGATCGCACCAATAGATCTCCTAGTAATGGAAAGAGCTGAAACCTGGAACAAACGAGCAGGTCCAGAAAATAAGAACCTTATTAAAAAAGAAGCAAGAAACAACTTAGTACTAAAATGGCAAGCACGCTGGGAAAGCGAAGAAAAAGGAAGATGGACATATAGACTCATACCAAACATTTCCAAATGGTTGGAGAGAAAACACGGTAATATAAATTATTACCTAACACAAGTTCTGACAGGCCACGGCAGCTTTAACAGCTACCTACAACGTTCCAGAATTAGAGACACAACAAGATGTGAAGATTGTGGCGCTGAAGAAGATAACGCTGAACATGTTTTATTTCATTGTTCAAAGTGGCATGATATAAGGCAAAATGTAAACAACAAAGTCGGTGTTACTTTATCACCGGAAAACTTAATAGATGAAATGTTAAAATCGGAAACAAAATGGAAGTTGTGTGATTCATTGATAAGTCGCATAATGAAGGAAAGATGTCAGAGAAGGCCGAACCCCTAATCTCGGAAGAGGACAGGGGACTAGGAGCTCAAAATATAGCAGGAGGAAAACTTGAGAGTTAAACAACCATCCGACCTGATGAAATGCTAACATAGTCCCGGGATGGATCGGGAAGATATCGTGGGGCCACTAGATGATAGCGCACTATCACTACGTCCAAAAAAAAAAAAAAAAAAAAAGACAGACAGACAGACAGACAGACAGACAGACAGACGGACGGACAGACAGACGGACGGACATTGCTAAATAAACTCAAAAAGTAATATTGAGTCGATCGGTATACTTCAAGGTTAGGTTAGGGTGGCGGTGCCAGATGGCACTCCGCATAGACCAATTGGTCCATAGCAATGTTGGCAATCGATACCTTTTCAATACCGTTATCCGTTTCAAAACCCTTTAAATTGAATACCGGTACCAATACCAATACCGAAACCCAGTTTTGGTATCGGATACCGGTATCCAAAAACCTTTTCCTTCGGTACCGGTACGTACCGGTATTGAAACGGTTTTACCAAAAAAACATGTTTTTTTTACAAAAAAAAAAAAAACAAAATTAATAGAAAATTTGTAATTTGTTGGTTTTTGTAAATAAAAAATTGTACTCCAAATGCCTCCCCGAAGTCTCATAAAAATCAAAAAATCTTTGGGCACCCACATGGATTAAGTAAAAATCTCAAAAAAAAAGTCATAATTCAACCGCTATGTGGGAGCAGAAGAAAATTATTGATTTTCAAAATATTTTTTGGAGTCATTTAGACTCTCAATAGAAACTTTCTGAACCCCTTAGTATAGTTTAGTTTTTTGGAGATTTTTATTTAATCCGCAATGTGGTTGCCCAAGGATATTTTTGATATTTATAGGACTTCGTGGTTCAAAAGTTATTAGCAAGACTGTGAATTTGAAATTGGTTTCACCTTTAGTTCACGTGTTGAAAACCCCGTTAAATCAGCTTTAAAAACATTCAAAGTATTTTTGTCACTTACAAATATTTTTACAATTAAGGGCGGATTACTCAATGAAAAGTTAGCTGCTAACTGTCGATTTAACGGAGCCTTATGTCAAAATTTGTATGAAAATGTTAAATTTATCGGAGAGTTATTTTATAACGGAGCATTGAGTAAACCAGCCTAAAGCTTGATTTACACGTTAACTACCCTTGACCACCCTTATCTACTATTTCCCAGTATTGGAGGATAACAATTGTCAAATTCAAATAATTTTTCATACAAAAATATTTAAACCCAGCAAATCGTATCACCAATACTGGGAAATAGTAGATAAGGGTGGACAAGGGTAGTTAACATGTAAACTGCCCTTAAACCAAAAAAAATTACACTCGAAAAATATTTTACACTCAAAAAAAATATTTTTTATTTTTTTAAAATGACTAAAAAAAAGTTTTTTACTCAAAATAAAATATTTCTATTCAAAATTGTTAATTTTTTCACTTTAGAAAACTAACTATCACTTTAAAATGGCACTGTGGAGGGTACTCATGGATTCGGCTAACAATAAGTCGAATTTAACTTTTCTATTAATTTTTACATATTTTTTTTTTACTTTTCTTTTTACTTTTCTTAACCCATCTTGGTCCAACCAAGATTCAATTTTATTTTTCTTTTTTGAAAACAGGTACTTTTTTAGGGTAATTAGCACCCACTGATCTCAAAAGTCTTGTCAAAAAAATTTCAATGTGCCTTTATCCCAGAAAAGCTTGCATTTCAACTTTTTAATGTTTTGTTTGATATTTTGGTAATTTACTTCAAATTAGTGGAATTTGATAATAAATTAAATCTAAAAAAATTTAAAAATAATCTAAAAAATTAAAAGCCGAAAAACAAAAAATGGTAAATTTTGTTTTTAGCTTGAAACAATTTTGAAAAAGTGTGGTCCGGCAACGTCCCCGCCGACCCCCCTAAACACGCTATTTAATTTTTATACCCTCCAACCACAGTATGGGGGTATACTCAATTTGTCATTCCGTGTGTAACGCATCGATATATTGGCCGGGGACCCCATAATGTATATATATTATTGATCAGTGATCGATTCTAAGACATTCTAGCGATGTCCGTCTGTCCGTCCGTCTGTCCGTCTGTGGAGGACACCCCTGAAATTTGGCTCGAATATGTCTAATGGTCATAGGCTGGTTAAGTTCGGAGATGGACAAAATTGGACCACGGGGGAAAAAGTTCCCCCTTTAAGAACTATACCAACCTCTGAAAAAACGCAACTTTTTTATAGATTTTTTGTACTTTTATTTTTATTAAAATTGAAAAAAAAAAATATTTTTATGGGTTTTTTATATTTTTAGCATTTTTTCGATAATACCGGTACGTACCGGTATCGACGTTTCGATATCGGTAATACCGTAACCGATTCAACTCAAATACCGTAATCGATACCGATACCGAAATAAATAAAAAAACGATACCAATGCCGATATCGATACCGTTATTCGTTTCGATTGCCAACCTTGGTCCATAGCGATACCACAAAACTTTTTCCGCTTATCGATGTAAACTAAATACATTGACCTTCATTGCGTATTGTTTTAAACTTTTCAGGTCTATTCTCGTAATTTCCTCCAAAGTCTCGAACTGTGAACTTCCTATAATTGATAGGCAAGTTCGTGCCAAAGCCGGGCAGTGACACAGGATGTGTTCAATGGTCTCCTCGACGGCTGGTGTTTCGCACCTTTTACAGCTTGCGTCCGTAATAAGATTTATGTTCTTGACATGTTTTCCGACAAGACAGTGTCCCGTTATTAAACCTGTCAACATACGACATTCTATTCTCGTAAGTGTAAGTAAGAATTTAGTTCTTCCTAAATCATAGCGTGGCCATAAAGTTCTGCTTATACGACTTGTCCCAAGTTCCTTCCATCTTCGATTTGCCTTGGCGACAGTAAGGGTATTTCGGTTTAGTTTGTAATGCTGGAGTGGCGGTGAAAGCATTACGGTGGTACCTATGCCATCTGCTCCAAGTTTCGCGAGTTTATCTGCTTTCTCGTTTCCTTCTATTCCTTCGTGCCCTGGTACCCATAATAAGGTAACTTCATTATTTAAGCAAAGTTGTTTTAAATTCTCGTAACACTTTAAAACCGTTTTCGACTTGAAGGTAGGTCTAGGACCAATATTTCCGGTAGTTACAAACATCAGCTGTTGTGGGGGCTGTAGCGAGGGGTGTGGCGGGTTTGTGATTTTAAGAGGTTGGTTTAGTTCTTCAGGGGGGAACTTTTTTGTCCTAGTCCGATTTTGCCCATTGACGAACTTAACCTGCCTAGTACCATAAGACATATTCGTTGCAAACTTCAGGAGACTTGCTATTTTATTATGGACAGCATCGTGTCATCTACAGACAGACGGACAAACGGAATGACAAAGTGGTCATTCCGGAAGGTATAAAAACAAATAATGTCTTAATTAAAAAAATTAAATCACGCAAAAGAAAAATAATCACTCACGCCGAAATTCGACTTACTCACTAATCCAGGCGCGGATCCACGGGGGGGGAGAATGGGATTTCTCCCCCCCCAAAATGATTTCAAAAAAAAAAAGAAAAAAAGAAAAGAAAGGAAAAAAAGGAAAAGAAAAGGGAAAAAGGGAGAGGAACAAAGATAGAAGGAAAATGACCAGGATGTAAACAAATAGAGGCTATTTGTACTGAAGTACATTTTTTTTAAATCCTTAAAATGTTTCAGAATGAGAGAAATTGCATTTGAAAAACTTAAATGACAATAGAGTTAAATGGCAATAGAGTTATCATCAGAGATGCCAACTATTTGAGAGCAAAACGCACACAAAAATTTTATAAACGGGTAAAAACGAGTAAATTTGCTTGAAAAAAAGGGTAAAAAAGCACTGGGCTGTTTTTTAAATAGATAAAAAAAATATTTTTATTAAAACAAAATTTTTGATAAGTTTGTTGGTTAAACTTTTGAGCGACCGATATAAATCGCTGTACAATTTTACATGGTCTGCATTTTCCACTTCAAAAGCCAAATTGAGTCTTTGAACTTCACCCAGAACAGAATTCAAATATTAAACCAAAATACAAAAAAAAAAAACTACAAAGAATGGCATTTTTTAGAGGTTGGTTTAGTTCTTCAAGAGAAAACATTTTCCCCTTAGTCCGATTTTGCCCCTTTTTCCGAACTTAATACGACCAATAGTTATTGACCATAATTATAAATTCGTTCCATATTTTAGGCGTCTAGCTCTTAGTTTGAACTGTATATTGCTTTTCACAAATAGACAGACGGACATTCAAAAAATGTCTTTGAATCGATCAAAAATCAATAAAATATATACTTTGTTAAGTCTCCGACTTATATTTCGATGCGTTACACTCGAAATAACAAACTAAGTAAACCGCCATACTTTGTTTGGAGGCTATAAAAAATAATTTTAAAAAGCACTAAAAGCACAACCTGAAAATTTAAAAAGCACCACGTTAGTGCGTTTTTCTAATTTGGCACTAGGACAAAAATTTTCGCGTTTTGACACATCAAAAAGCACTAGATCTAGCGCGAAAAGCACTAAGTTGGCATCCCTGTTGACCGATTGGTTCTATCTTTTGTTAAATCTTTAATTAGTTTAGAAAGCACGCACACACAAAATTTTAGTGGAATTGGTTCATTTTTGTTGCTAATAAACCGATTTAACTGAATATTGATCGAAATTTACATATGAGGGACTAACAAGGGAAGTCTCCCTAGTGTCACCCGCGGATCTTTATGGAATTAGTTTTATTTTGTAGAGCAGAAAAAATAAAGGGACACGTATTTTTTTTTAGCGGCCCAAATTCACATTTAGGGGGAAAAATGAGGGGAGAAGACAAGGCCATTTTTCAGTTTTTTCGTTTATCTCCTATATTATGCAAAGAAACCATGTTACATACCAAATGAAAGGTCTTTGGAAAACTTATCTACGTGTGCTAAGAACGTGTCCAAACATGCACAACTTTTCGTCATATTGAGTAAAATACCAAAATTTAAGGACATTTTTGTTAATAAGTCGAAAAATATTAACTTCTTTGGCCCGTTGTTAGCACCACGAGATAGGTATTTTTAATACCTTTAATCTGATACCACACATGCCTATATTAATTTTGTTTAAATAGGCGTAAATCGAAAAAAACTGAAAAAGGTCAATTGCTCCCCATACAAATCGACCCCCCCTAAAAATGAGTTTGGGCCGCTAAAAAAAATACGTGTCGAATTAATTTTCTTTCTTAACAACAAAAATGGTCCAATTATATTCAAATTTCATTAAGTTACCAAAGTTGACGTTTAACACTTACAAATAAAAATGTAATCAAATATATTACATTTTCGTGAATTTTTGAGGGAATAATGTGAATATCGAGAGGGTGGTTTGTATGTGGACTACAAGAAGGACTTATTTGATTCCTTCAAAATTTGGAAAAGTGCATAGAAAAGAAGATTACCTGCCAAATTTCAGAACAATATCTATTATAATACGGTTCTTAGAGTCATTTAAGCCAAATTCACAGTGGGCGTTTGTATGGGTGCTAGGTCTTAACATGGACCAATTTCAATAGGCTTCGTCCTTGTGCCAAAAGATGCTCAAGTTTCAATTGCGACAGACGGACGGACAGACAGACGGACAGACAGACGGACGGACATTGCTAAATAAACTCAAAAAGTAATTCTGAGTCGATCGGTATACTTGAAGGTTAGGTTAGGGTGGCGGTGCCAGATGGCACTCCGCATAGACCAATTGGTCCATAGCGATACCACAAAACTTTTTCCGCTTATCGATGTAAACTAAATACATTGACCTTCATTGCGTATTGTTTTAAACTTTTCAGGTCTATTCTCGTAATTTCCTCCAAAGTCTCGAACTGTGAACTTCCTATAATTATAATTGATAGTCGAGTTCGTGCCAAAGCCGGGCAGTGACACAGGATGTGTTCATTGGTTTCCTCGACGCCTGGTGTTTCGCATCTTTTACAGCTTGCGTCCGTAATAAGATTCATGTTCTTGGCATGTTTTCCGACAAGACAGTGTCCCGTTATTAAACCTGTCAACATACGACATTCTATTCTCGTAAGTGTAAGTCAGAATTTAGGGCGCCATGAAATAGCTCCCAATGAAATAAGTCCCAATGAAATAACTCCCAATGAAATAAATCCCAAATAAAACGAAATATCTCCCAAACCAAAAAAATGAAATAAGTCCCAAGAAAAATGAAATAAGTCCCTAACAAAAAATGAAAGAAGTCCCAACGAAATAACTCCCAATAGAAATGAAATAAATCCCAATTTTTTTTAATATTAAATTTTTAACTGTTTAAATCACAAAAACACTTTAATTGTATCTCTTTAAAAAAACAAATCTCTGAAGTGCCTACAATCCCTTCTCAACTTTTTTGGGATGCAGACACATTGATTAAATTTCTTTTAATATTTGAATGATATCAGTATAATATTTCATGCAATAGCTGACTTATCGCAGGTCTCTCTGGCGGCTGCGAGAAGAACAGAAATAAACTCCATAAAAATATGAACTCAAATTAAAAAAATATAAAATCATCTTGGTTAAAACAGTTAACAATCCACGCATAAAACTTAAAAGCAGATTCCTGGAAGCCTTTTAGAGCTTCCAGGATTCTGTATAATAAATGTAGTAACAAAACGATTATTTGTTTGAAAAGATTTGAATGCGTATGGGTGTGAAGAAAGCGCCGCAGGCGAAAAATTTTTACAAGAGATTTTAACAAAAAATTAAAAAAAAAATCGCGCGATTTTTTTTTTAATTTTTTGTTAAAATCTCTTGTAAAAATTTTTCGCCTGCGGCGCTTTCTTCACACCCATACGCATTCAAATCTTTTCAAGCATATAATCGTATTCCAACAACATATATTTCAAAATAAACAAAAGAGTGAGTGGGTTGTAAAAGACCAAAAGTCCATTTCGCCTAGACTTTAAATAATATAATATACCCGCCAAACCAACAGGATCGTAAAACTTCTTATTACACCGGTTGCGGATCTTCAGTTTGTCATACAATACCTCTTAATTTTCATAAATTAAAACCATTGTTAGACGAACTCGAAATTTTTCACAATTACTTGCAGCATGCATTTCGCTTTAAAGCAAACGTGTTATTTTTTTTTTTTTTGGATTTTGATTGACATTGATGTACTTCTGAGTGAATGGTTTTCTGAATTTATTTACAAGATAATTCAAAAAGCATTGAAAAAGAGTTTATTCTAGTTCGAGGTCATTTACTTTTCCCGTAATAAATTAACTTTTCCTGAAAATAACTAAAGAAAATATCTAATTTTTATTATATTTAATGAAAAATTAAAGAAACTTGAAAATTCAATAAGTTAAATTTTTATTATCATAATTTACTCTAAAACTGTTGGGAGTTATTTCATTAAAATAGTTTGGGAGTTATTGCATAATGAAATAACTCCCAAACTTAAAAATGAAATAACTTCCAAAAAAAATGAAATAATCCCCGCAGATTTGGGAGTTTTTTCATTATGAAATAACTCCCAAATCGTATGGAAATTTTTGGGACTTATTGCATTATTTTTCTTGGGACTTATTTCATTGGGAGCTATTTCATGGCGCCAGAATTTAGTTCTTCCTAAATCATAGCGTGGCCATAAAGTTCTGCTTATACGACTTGTCCCAAGTTCCTTCCATCTTCGATTTGCCTTGGCGACAGTAAGGGTATATCGTTTTAGTTTGTAATGGTGGAGTGGCGGTGAAAGCATTATGGTGGTACGTATGCCATCTGCTCCAAGTTTCGCGAGTTCATCTGCTTTCTCGTTTCCTTCTATTCCTTCGTGCCCTGGTACCCATAATAAGGTAACTTCATTATTTAAGCAAAGTTGTTTTAAATTCTCGTAACACTTTAAAACCGTTTTCGACTTGAAGGTAGGTCTAGGACCAATATTTCCGGTAGTTACAAACATCAGCTGTTGTGGGGGCTGTAGCGAGGGGTGTGGCGGGTTTGTGATTTTAAGAGGTTGGTTTAGTTCTTCAAGGGGGAACTTTTTCGCCCTGGTCCGATTTTGCCCATTGACGAACTTAACCTGCCTAGTACCATAAGACATATTCATTGCAAACTTCAGGAGACTTGCTCTTTTATTATGGAAAGCATCGTGTCATCTACAGACAGACGGACAAAAGGAATGACAAAGGTCATTCCGGAAGGTATAAAAACATATAATGTCTTAATAAAAAAAAATCAAATCACGTAATTTCACTCAAAGAAAAATAATCATTCCGTCCAAAATTCGACTCACTCACTAATCACTCACGCAGATTTTATCGAGGTTAAATTGCACTTTCACCCATAACTTTTGAACCACTTTACCGATTAAAAAAAAAAATATTAGCCATCTGACGGAAAAAAAGTACGCAAATTTTGGTGCCTCAAACGTTTAAATAGGTGCAGTATTGATAGACGGAAGGACTGCCAGACTGGAATCGCTAGATCGACTTAAAAGAGTGAAGGATATAAAAATGAGCGAGAGAAATTTATTAATGTTCAAAACAATGTGCTCGATTCTGGAATACGATTTCACCATTCACCTAATTTTTTAAAAATTGATATTCTTTCGAGTTTTAAGCTTTTAAAATTTGTTCTTGTAATTATTAAAGATATTAACTAGATCTTCAATTGTTACAAGAAAAAAATTTTAAAATCTTAAAGTTCGAAAGAATATCAAAGTTTTTAAAATTGGGTGAATGGTGAAGTCGTATTCGAGAATCGAGCACAATATATTCATATGATTTCCATAAAAACTTAAATACGTGCCCTGGATATAAGTGATGATGAGCTTAGAGAAGAGGAAGTTGAAAAACTATAAAATGACCTAGAAGACGACTTATGAAAACGAACAAGAGACAACAACAAAATTTAAGAAAATATAACAGTATGTATAATTAAAAAAAAATATGGACAAACATTATTTGTAAATGCATGTATTTACACAATGACTAAAACGATTAAAAAACATGGAAAAATAGTCGTTAATATATTGAACATTAAAAGCTTAGTTGGGTGATTGCCGCCAGTTTAATGTAAAAAACAGTACTGCCAAAGCTATCAGGCAAAAATAGACAGACGAGCCTCAAAACGTAGCAAACTGATATTTTCAAACTGAGCGATGCATTTTTTTATTTCAAACATTAATAAGAACTAATGGCGTTTTCTTTTCTGGCAAAAAATGTCACATTTTACCGTCCCTTTAAAAAATATTGCACTTTTTTTGTTCTTTTCTAAAAAACTGGCAATACTTTAAAAATTTATTATGTTTTTTTCTAAAAATGTTGCATTTTTAAAGTTTGAAAATGTCACACTTTTCCCACTTTCATAAATTGACGGGGTAGTAAAATTGCCTTATAAAAACAGCTGATTGCCAATATTTTGGTTGAAAGAAAAATTTTCTCAATTTTTTGTTTTTTTGTAATCACAAAACTGGCAACACATTAAAAGGGTTGTGGCTACATTTTACAAATGATACTATTTAAGGGTGCAACATTTTGTTTCAGAAAAGAAAACGCCATAATAATAGAATAAACTTAAAACATATTTTATTGTGAATATTACACAGTTTTTACCCTTTCCAATTGAAATTCTGAAATCAGATAAGCCCAACTAAGCCCACAATTGAGACTCTGAAAAGACCAACAAAAAGTCAGAAAAGCAAAACTGAAATTCAGAAAAACACAACTGAAATTCAGAAAAGCTCAATTTAAATTCAAAAAACCATAATTGAGATCCAGAAATAATTAAAATTCAGAAAAGACCAAATAACAAAAGGATTTTAAGACCGTGACTTTTTTGCTTGGGTGAAACGCATGTGTTTCGATGTTTGTCGGCAAACAGGTAAAACGTATTTAAAAAACCGGCTAACCGACAAAAAAAACGGGTTTCGGTGCACCGGCAATTTTCCATTCCGGTTAACGGGTTTGCAAAAAACCGAAAGTTTAGGAAAAATTCGGTTTTTTTGTTAACCGGTTTGGAAACACTAACAAAAAATAATGCAAAAAAAATAATGCAGAACTACCATATTAAATGATTTTTAAGCATTTATAAATCAAATATTTGACAATTTTACTGCGTAAATCAAGGGATAAGTTTACACTATTTATGAACTCAAGTGTTGCTGACATTGTTTACATACCATCAATTTATTTAATTGTAATTATAGTTAATAAACAGAAACAAATTGAACTCTGTAATGTCCAACCGAATATTCGGTTTGGTCGTCTAACAAGGGTGTTATCCCAACCGTTATACACAGATTTGTCTAAAACTCAAAATATTTAACAAGTAGAAACGTTTAATTCGACTCGGCCGAATCCATTAATACCCGCCCTTTTTAAGTGATAGTAAATTTTCTAATGTGTAAAAAATAACAATTTTGATTAGAAATATTTTATTTTGAGTAAAAAACATTTTTTAATAATTTTTATAAAAAAAAAAATTATCTAGGCGCCCCAGTAGGCTAGTTGGTAGTCTGGGGGTCGCACAGTGGGGAAAAATGGACTTTTTTTGTACGATTTTGCCTACAGGTCGCAATTCTTAACCGATTTTAGTTTTTCTTTTTTTGAAATTTAGCTAATAAAGTTCCTCATCGGTCTGTCATGGTGGATTTCTAAAAATCGTTTTTGTTTTATCTGAATATTTTTTTAAAGTTCAGAAAATATTAATTTTTTTTATAATTTTTGCTCTAAAAAATGTAATAGGCAGGGGACGAATAAGCTGTATGAACAAAATTAAAGGTATTTGAACCCCTTATAAATGACATTAATAGCATTTGCTAATTTATTATTATTTTGGTTTTTATAAACATCTAAAAACTTAAAAATGTTCACTTTTAACTACCTATATCATTTTAAATAATGTACCAATTTCAATGAAATTTTTTTTAAATTAAAGCTTATCATTTTCTTAACCATTATTAGTACATAAAGTATTTTTTCAAAATTGTTTAACTCTTTTTTTCGAATTTACAATGTAACAACTTTTTTTTTTTAAAACAGACTAAAAAATAATTTTGAAATTCCAAAAATCATAAGGTAAAATTTAAGCAAAAAAATAAAATATTTGTTTCAAAAAAATTTGTGTACCAATTATGACTAAGCAAAACATAAGCTTTAATCTAAAAAAGATTTCATTGAAATTGGTACATTATTTTTAAAGATATAGGCTTTTAAAAGTGAAAATTCTTGAATTTTTGTCCGGTTATAAAAACCAAAGTAATAATATATTTTTAAATACTAATCATGTCGTTGATAAGGGGTTCCAATACCTTTAATTTAGTCCACAATATATTCTTCCCATGCCTAATACATTTTTTATTGCAAAAAAAACTGAAAAAATGAAAATTTTCTGAACTTTGGGAAAATATAAAAAGGAATCCGAATTTTTTTTTTTCCAAAATCCACCATGACAGATCGATGGTTAAGAATCGGTTAAGAATTCCGACCTGTAGGCAAAATTGGACAAAAAAAGTCAATTTTTCCCCACTGTGGGTCGTGGGTTCGATTCCCACCAGAGGCCTTGGTCTGATTCGCTACAACGAGACGAAGGTCATTGTTATCAGTTCACGGTTAGGTATAATTAGTACGTAATTTGTAATTATATGGTAATTCTTAATAAAATAAAAAAAATATAAAAAAAAAAATAAAAAAAAAATTAAAAAAGTTTTTTTGAGTGTAAATTTATTTTTTTGCGCGCAAAACTTTTTTCAAGTGTAAATTTTTTTTTTTTTAGTTAAAAAATATTTTTAATGAACAAATATACTTTGTCCCAATTTATACAGGGCAATTTTAATTGCCGCAATTCTTAGTTTATAGGAGAGAGAGGTGAGAGGAATGGAAAGGGGAAAAAACTTGCTCGTACTGGCAATTCGTTTTGTTTTTTCATTCGCAACTCTCAATCTGAAATGTATTTTCACATTTCTTTTTGGAATTGCCGAACAGAATTGCCAGTGTGTGAACATAAACGGCAAGTTCAAAAGAGAAACACAAAAATTTCCGCAATTAAAATTGCCTGTTGTGAATTGGGACTTTCTAAAATATTGTTGTGACTTACCAATAGCGGTATTCGCTCTTGGTAGCAAACTACCCTTGCAGACCTTTCAAAGCTTGCAGATCTTGTATAAATACAAGAGTATGCAAGACCACAACAACAAAATACATGAAATAAAAATATACAAGACTTTCATTTATATGCAAGACAAAAACCCATAGCATATTCTGGCCTTTCAAACCTTTCAAGCTTACAATACTTAACATCTTTTAGTTTTTCCGGAAAACAATAAGAATAATTAACAAACTTTCATATTTTGTGTAAAAAAAAATAACAATAGATTTTTAGAACGAATTATAACAAAAAATAACCAAAAATTAGAACAACACAAATGAAAAAATTAATTATTTCATCTTCTTCTTGAACGCAGCACTGATGCCAATTATTATTCAAACAGAAAGTAAATCCTACTAAAAAAATCGCTAGAAAAGCGATTTTCGATAGAAAATAGCTATTTTGACAACAGCAGAATATAATAACAACAGCTGTTTGAAAACTCACAATAAAAACGAAAAAAAGACGCTCACGCTTTGTAGCATAAAATCATAGCATTTAAACTACCCTTGCAAAAATGTTATCAAGAGCGAAAAATGCTATCAAGAGCGAAAAATGCTATCAAGAGCGGTAATGTTTTTAAAGTTTGTTTAACGTTTTTTTTAATACGTGAATTTAAGGTGAAACCAATCTGAAATTCACGGTTTTGCTTATAACTTTTGAACCACTGCACTATAGGAAATTTTACCCTTTTTTTGGCCAAAATTATTTACAGCCAAACGGCTGGACCGATTTGAATGTTTTTTTTTTTTGACTTGACTTTTGGAAGACTCTTAAGAGGGAGGGAGTGACTCTTAAAATTTTTCATACACTCAAAAAAAAAATTTAGTAAAGTTACCTAAAAAATTAACTAATAATTAGTTCCAAACAGGGTTCCCGGGTTATAAGTTTCCGCATCTAAGATTTTTTAGATCCTTGATATTAATGTAAAAAAAATGTAAAAAAAAATAATGTTTGCAAAAATTTAAATTTTGACTTTTGGCCAAAAAATGGGTTAAATTTCCTATAGTGCACTGGAACGATTTCGTTGAAATTTAATACCAACTAGAACAGGTGAATTTCAAACATATTGCTAAACTTCAGATGCCTCAGATATGTATTTATGAAAGTTAGCGTGTTTTCTACAGACGGGCGGACGGACATCGCTAGATTGACTTCAAATTGATCGAGGATTTAAAGTCGAAATATTGGTCATAGACCAATATTTCGAGGTGTTACTTACGGAATGGCAAACTTACATACACTCCGCATCATAACTATAGCCGCATTGCATTTTTCGGTTTGTTTAATATTCAAGAAGTATTTTTATGAAACCTATTATGGTATATTACAGTGTTATAACAGTTCTCTTGTTTTTGTAAATTTGAGCCATCAGCTGTTTGAATTGAGAAAACGGCGACCAATAACTGTTTTGTCAGTGTTTCATAACTATAGCCGCATTTCAATAAAATCAGTTGAAATGAGTTGAAGTCAAAGTTTCGTGGCCAAATTAATTTTTTTTTGGTAAAATTCGTTCCTCTATTAATTTTTAAACAAAATGCCACGTGGAAAATTTTTAAATGAAGTCGAACAAGTGAGAGTGTTACATTCGGCTGTGCCGAATCTTTTATACCCTCCGAAATGTAAAAAAAAAATCCAGGGGCGTTTTTTTGGGAGGGGGGGTTCGTGGGAGACGTTAGGGGGCACCTTCCCCTTGCGATTTTAAACTTCTTCTGAGATAAGAATGTTGCATTTGCTTACCAAAAGTACAAAAAACTCTGCAAAAAATGCGTTTTTTCTTGGGTTGGTTTAGTTCTCCAAGGGGGAACTTTTTTCCCCTTGATCCGATTTTGCCCATTTCCGAACTTAACCTGCCTAGGAATATAAGACATATTCGTGCCAAACTTCGGAAGTCTAGCTCTTTTATTTTAGACTGTATCGTGTCCTCTACACACGGACACTGTCCGTCGGACAGACGGAAAGACGGACAGACGGACGGACGTCGCTAGAATGTCTTAGAATCGATCACTGATCAATAAAATATATACTTTATGGGGCCTAGACCGATATTTCGATGCATTACACACGGAATGACAAAGTGAGTGTACCCCCATACTGTGATTGGAGGGTATAAAAAGACAAAATTTTAGCCTTTTTAGAAAGTGGTTTAAGTTATCGCTAAATTGGACGGAAAATTAAGCGATCTGACAAAGTTATCCGAAATTTTGTAAAAAATAAAAGTGGATACGGGATGAACAAAACAGGGGGTCGAAAAAAAAGCTACCTGAGAGAGATCAACGCCGTATTATTAACGCTGCTAGCAATTCTATGAAAACTCTTTCGCAGATTGGTAATGAATGCGGCTTGAATGTGTCCAATTCTACAAAAAGTAGAGTCTTAAAGGAGTCTGGAACGATAACAAGACTTTTATTTTTTACAAAATTTCGGATAACTTTGTCAGATCGCTTAATTTTTCGCCTAATTTCGCGATAAATTAAACCACTTTCTAAAAAGGCTAAAATTTTGCCTTTTTCGACTTCATTTAAAAATTTACCATGTGGCATTTTATTTAAAAATTAATAGAGGAACGAATTTTACCAAAAAAAAAATTAATTTGGCCACGAAACTTTGACTTGAACTCATTTCAACTGATTTTATTGAAATGCGGCTATAGTTATGAAACACTGAGAAATACAGTTATAGGTCGCCGTTTTCTCAATTCAAACAGCTGATGGCTCAAATTTACAAAAACAAGAGAACTGTTATAACACTGTAATATACCATAATAGGTTTCATAAAAATACTTCTTGAACATTAAATAAACCGAAAAATGCAGTGCGGCTATAGTTATGATGCGGAGTGTATGTATATCCTTTATCACTAGAGTGGAGGGTATAAAAATGTTCCCCCCAACCCAAGAGCTGGATTCGCTCCTGGAAGGGTATCTATACATTCGTCAAGGCCGAAATTACCTTTTTTTTTACTTGTTTACATTGTGGAGGGTATCCATACATTCGACAAGGTCAAATTTTATTTTTTTTGTTTAGTTTTAATTAAACGCCTGTCTGCTTTACATATTTTTTTTTCAAATATTCTGCTCTAGCTTCGGCCTTAAAACTTGTCTTCGGTCGGCTACTACTTATCAATGCAATTCATTGTTTACATACACAATTTTTTTTTATTTGTGTTTTTAATAGAAAATCTACTTATAGACAGACATTTTATTTATGAGTTTCTTCACATTATTCATAGATTATAAATTACAAATATAACAAAAAAATAAATAAGCAATAATAAAAGTTTTCGACATTTCAACGGTACCTTCTTCTTCCGTTAATTTGAGGTTATCGTTAGAATATATTTTTGAACAAAATCTAACTGTTGCACCACCACTACTACCTCACCATTTATTTTACATGCGTGTATTTGTTCGTTTCGGTTCTAATTTCAATTGTCTGTCATTACAAATGAAAAACAAAAAATTCAATTCGACTGTGGTATATTTTTGTTACTTCCTCTTGGCAAATTTCATATTTACAATTTTTTTTTATGTTGTTTTATTTTCGTAACAACATTTTACAAATATTGTTTTTTTTTTTTTTTTTGTCGACAAAATGTAAACAAAACTTACAAATGTTTATACCGCTATTGTACAAACATTAAGACGACCGACCGATCCCAGGAACATTTTTCAGAAACGATTCTGACAACACTTGTTCTAGAACAGGTTCTTCGGTAACCATACACTATTTCACTTTAATTATTCAGAACAAGATAACATTTTGGTTCTCAGGAATTAAAAAAAAAATTCTATTCAAATAGCAGGATATAATCGTAAAAATTGTTGAAACAAAGGTGAGTAAATTAAATTTTCATTGCCTGGGTCGGGTCAAATACTAAAATTATTATGTTTTTTATAAAAAATATATTTTTGTTTGCAGAAAATCCATTTTCTGGTATGTCATTATTGTGAGGCCCAAAATGCAACTTTGGAGGCGAAAAAGGATAAATGTGTATTAACAAAAATGTAAATATTCCATGTTATATATGATTGTCTTTATCTTTGTTTAAAAAACTAATGCAATTCCAAATATTTCCTTAGTTCTAATATCTGTTCCAAATTTTACTTCTAGAACCGATTCCGAGAAACAAAAATATGTTATAATTTTGCTTACAAAAACCTGTAGCTTTTGGGACAATCTCGTTGTAAAGAGAATCGGTGTTGCACAAGAATTATAACAGGTTCTAGGGAAGTATAAGTTGTTCCACAATCGGTTCTTTGCAACCGAAAATTTTGCTGGGATAGATGAACAACCAACTATATCATGATAAATTGGAAATGTAACAAAGTTGCCACATACAATATTTTGTATATTTTTAAACTGAAACAACTAACCAACCATTCAACTAACCAGTCATTTGTTTAGATGATTGGAAAACTTTTGATTCTTTTTTTTTTTGTACTTCAATATCTACTGGTATGGACAATAATATTAGCATAAATGCTTATACAGACCTTCAAAAATTCGATTCATCATTCAGTTTTTCAATATGTTGATATAAAAATGTTTTATTTATTTTGTAAATAATACTGTGCAAAAAATTTGAGAACACCGATTGTATTTTTAATGAGACCAACAAAAATTAAGAAAGATTAAGAAAGAAAGTGGATCAATGCCCCCGAAGGATTTTGAAAACATAACCCAATTTGTATACCCCACACCACTCTGTAATACAGGGTGTAATGAGATATCGATCCCCCTAAATGTCCCCCTAGATGTCGAGTTCTATGATAATATGTTCTGTCGTTTCGGCGTCAATTTAACAGAATCTACATATTTGTGTCCGACAAGTTTTTTTTTTTCAAGTTGATAGCGAAGATTACAATGTCCGGTGAAGTAACCAATTAGAATCCTTAGATCCTTTTTAGTAAGTAATCGTCTAGATATCCCAGAGGATGAAGTGATAACGATTTTGCCTAACATGTGAATAAGACAACACACAATGATTGTGTTGAAGGCCAGTCGCGGAACACTCTCGACCTCTTTCTTACTTCCCACCCTGAAAAGTAGGAAGTGAAAATACTTGCATCTTTCGAAAACTCAGATCACAGTACTATTTCTGCATCTTTTTTATGTTCTACTCTTTGTAGCGTTTCTAACTTGGCGCCGAAACGCTATAGTTTCCGCTATGAAAAAGCTTTTTTTCGACAACAACGTTGATTCCGCTGCAAAAATGGTAGTAAATATTATTATGCTAGAGTTGAAATTTTTACTCTCGGATCAGAGTACTATTTCTGTACTTTTTTTCGACAACAACGTCGATTCCGCTGCAGAAATGGTAGTAAATATTATTATGCTAGAGTTGAAACTTTTTATTATCAGATAACAGAACTATTTCTGCATCTGTTTTATGTTCTACTCTTTGAAGCGTTTCTAACTTGGCGCCGAAACGCTATATTTTCCGCTTTGAAAAAGCTCGTTCTTCAACGATTTCTATCCTCAATTTAACTGGAAACTTTGTTTTTCGACAACAACGTCGATTCCGCTGCAGAAATGGTAGTAAATATTTGTATGCTAGGGTTGAAACTTTTCATTCCAACGAAGCATATTTCAGCTAAATCAAAACATGCAGTCAGATCCAGAGAAGAAGCGTTCAGTAAGAACGCGTTCGAATAAGAACGTCGTTACTGATCTGCATTGCGAAATGGCGAGAATCAAATGTCCCAAATTGCCGCGAAAAGTTTCTTAATGTGCGAAAGTTCTTTCTGCTCCTTGTAGCAGTAACACATTTTGGTCGTTAAAAGAGTAAACGACTCTTTTATTCCAACTCTTTTAAAGACGATCAATCATTCACCGACCCGGTTGATAATACCAACCTCATTGCTGAACTCTTTGCAAGAAATTCTTTCTCTCCCTACAAGAAATTCTTTCTTGCCGAAAAGCGATCAACCACTTCCCGTTCTCGAATCCCATGCTATGCCCTCTTTTTTTTGGTCCCGAGGAGTCAAAAAGGTTCTTGAGGATCTCAATGTAAACAAGACACTGGGGGCGGATGGCACATTATCACTGCTGTTTAAGGTGGCCATTGTCCAGCCAGTTCCTAAAAACGGTGTGGCTAACTACCCAGAAAATTACCGCCCAATCGGGGTATCGACTGATCGACTGTATGTCTTCCGTAGCGATCAATCTATGGGTGAACTTTCGGCATTTCTATCGGAATGCTGGAGCCTGATCCTCTACCACTTTGGTGAGAGTAAAGTGGTTGCCCTAGAAATTTTCAAGGCGTTCGATCGTGTGTGGCACGGGCTATTCGTGGCTAAACTTGACTCTATTGATTCATTGGAGCATCGTCGAAATGTGGTTTGTGTGATACTCTTCTATCGATATTATAATGAAAGGTATTAATTTGAGATAAGTGGAATTATTTCCCAGGCCCGAGTGTTTGTTCGTCATACTCGCCTGTCTTGTTCTTGATTTTCCAATGTTTAGTTAGCACAACGCATTACAGAGAAAATTCGTATGTGGAATAAACTTCCCTCAGAGATCTTTGCAAGGACTCCCTCAACTCATCGCCCTCCCCCAAAAACAACATTGTCAATTTTTTTTTGTTATTTTTTTTTTTACATTTTGGAATTTAACACTCACATGTTGAAGCTTATGTATTGCGCGGAATTTGTTTTGTCGAAAATAAATAATTGAATAATATTTTTGTAAAATTGTATATTAACAATGACCAATAATAACCTTTAATATATTTTCATTGGTAACAAACGTAATATCGTAAAAAAAACGGAAACTAGAAACTAATAAACAAAAGTCTCCTTGTGTAAATGTCTAAGGTTAAAAAAAATGTTTTTTTTTTGTTTATTGGCTGAAAAAATAAGAAAAAGTACATTGAAAATGGTATTATTTTTTACATGCCAAGTAAACTTTGTTTAGTAAACTACAGGTCAAATATGTAATCATATTTCAATAACGTATGAACGCTATTAAATTATTTAAATAATTGGGCTTAAGCATAAAACTAGCAAAATATAAATGTTAAATTAAGCTGTGTCGAATCTTTTATACTCTTCAAAATGTAAAATACATAAGAACAAAAATTCCGCGATTTTTTGTTTCAATATGTTTTACTTGTTCAAATACCATACGGTATCCAATTCTGTTTAAATATGTCAACCAACAGCCGAATTAAAGCATTTTGTATTTTTAGGTTATGTGGAATGTACCAAAATTTCAAGGTTACCTTACATTTTCGTTCATTACATTTAAACCGCTTAACCTATACCGCTCAAATGCAAAACTAAACTTCTCGTGGCAACAACAAGTTAATAAGTTAAGTTTTATTAAAACTCCCCAAGCAAGTTTGGGTTGTGTTAAAATGGTGACAAAATCGGCTAATGCCATTTCACTCCTCTTTCTTTTGAATCCAAATCTGCTATTAAATTTTTTCTAGCACCGTTTTTGAGATATTCACTGCTAAAAAGTAAAAAAAATAATAATAATATCGCACTTTTGGTGGTCCACTGTTAAATATTTTTTCAAAAATAGGACTTGATTACATATAAATTGGACCTCCTGATTCCAAAACTACAATCCCAAATTTTCTAGACCTCGTTGAGCTCATCCCCACGTGATTTTTCGTACGTGAAAACAGAGCGTTTCGTCGCTGTTTGAGAAACATTACCATGTCCGGATAAGGCATGGTGATTCGAATTAGAGATGGGCGCGTGAGTGATTTTTGACTCACACTCACTCACGCTCACGACAGGAATTTTTGAATCACGCACACTCACTCACGAGCATATTTTTTCTACTCACACTCACTCACAATCACGTGAGTAAATTTAATACAACTCACACTCACGTGCACTCACGCAAGCTTCACTCACACTCACGTTGACTCACACTCACGAAACACTTATTTATACAAAAACAAATTTCAAAAACTAAAATTTCAAAAATCATTCAAAATTTTCAGCAAAATTTAAAGTTCAGCGAAATTTGGCATTTTTTTTTGTTTTTTTTGGGACGAAATATGAAATTAAGCCATATTTAACAATTTTTTGTTGCTTTTTTTGGTACAAAAGGAAATATGAAGAGAAAATAAATCACCCAAACTCACGCAAAAAAATCGACTCACGCACAATCACTCACGAAAGAATCTTACTCACGCACACTCACTCACTCGATTCTTTTCTCCACTCACACTCACTCACAATCACGTGAGTAAAATTGAAATCAGTCACACTCACGCGTGATCACGCGTGAATCACGTGAATCACGCTCTAATCTGCTCATGTGCCCATCTCTAATTCGAATTATCGAGAAGTGCAAGTAGCTCAACTGTGTTCTTGTATGGGTGCGAAGGTAGGAACAGTTCCAAGGGTATTACAAAATTTCCCGTCAACAAACGGAATATGTGTTGATTGATTCACTAGCTGCGCAAGGTAGTTGTGCGCGGCGAATAACTAAATATATTGACACTCGGGAGTTGTATGGCTCGAAAGGCGAAGCCAGGTTAAAATGTTGGCATTAAAATCGCCAGTAACAACAATTTCACTATCCGGACAGATCTTCAAAATCTTCGATATTGCGTCGGAAAGGGCATCGAAGCCATTATAGGTAGCTTCCCATCACATGTTTAAGCTTCTATAAAAAAAACTGAAATGCAAAATGTGCGAACCAAATTTAAATTTTACCCAAAGGTTAGGTTAGAGGTGGCGAAGTCAAAGACTCCTCACATAGACTGGTTGGTCCATAGCAAAACCATAATAATTACTCGGCGACGCTGATAGAACGCGTTTGTCCTTATCGCGAATTGTAATATTAGCATTAGGTCAACTCGAAACCGCTTCCAAGCTTCTGTAGCCATGTCTGCCCAATACGTGCAGGCGGATGGCCAAAGCAGGTCAGTGGTAAAGAATGTTTTCGACCGTTTCCTCAGCATTAGGTTCATCACACCTCCTACAGCTGGCGTTGGAAATAAGTCCAATTTTTTTTTCTATGATAACCTGTATGTAGTTGGTTTTCTTCAGATTGTAGCACAATCTGATCGTACTTTCTGTTAGCCAAAGGGTAGAAAATTCAGCATCACTCGAGCACAAGTGTTGCTGATGCAGGTAAACCACATTATTGCGTTTGTACACCGCAAGGCCGCTGTGAGAGATAAGAAGGGATAGCAGGTGATAACCAGATATGCGAAAATCGTAGGAATCAGCATCCCTACACACCTGGGTCTTACATAAGGCGAAACATTTCGACCGATAGAAGCGAATGTGAGCACATACTGAGAGTAGATTTGCTCCCAGTCCACGTATATTGCAGAAGTCCTTTATAAACCTACCTGACATTAAAACCCGGAAAAATACCTGCTTAAATACTCAAAGCAATTAAAAAACATTCACTTAGAAAATTATTGCAGTTACTACATGCTGGTCATTTGTGTAGTAAGTAGTAGTTGTTGTTTTCAACTACAACTTCAGTTGTTTTTGGGTGAAAAATCTCAAACAACTGTTTTTTGTCGTTGTTTTAAAAAATAAATACAAAAAATTACTACATTGTAGTAACAGTTGTTTTATGTAGTTGTTTTTAGTCTATAAAAAAAACTTTAGTTTTCTAGAAATTTTTAGAAAAACGGATGTGTTGGACGATTTGGAAGTGTCAGATGCTGCAGAAATTATTTCCAAATAATTTTAACCGTTTTTTAAGTTTAGAAGAAAATTCAGATAATTTGAGTTACAGTAAAAATAACTGTAATATGAAGTAGTTTTTACCGTTTTTTGTAGTTGTTAATTGATAGTTAAAAACAACAACAATTTGTGGTTGATTTTACCGTAAAATGTAGTGGACGCCAAAACAACAGCAAATGTAGTAGTTTCAACTGACTTTTGTAGTGGAATCTACCGTCATAATTTTTTGAGTGTTCTGTTTTCTCCCAAAAACGACGTTGCTTATTCCCGTGTTTTATTCACGAAGCTATTCTGTTGTGTCTGTTTAATCTGTGGCAAAAATTCATAGTCCTGCATTTAAACCAAGTGGATTAGGAAATCCCAACTTTTTAGTCCACCTCGTAATAAAAGTTAATTAAATCTATTAAAGATTCCAGTTATTAAAAAAAAATCAGTTTTTTCCAAGCAGTAAAAAAAACTCGGTTTTCTCCCAAAAAACTCCTTTGCTTATTCCAAATTTTTTAATCATTAAACTCTTCTTTCGTGTCTGTTTAGTCTGTGCCAAAAGTTCATAGTCCTGCATTTGGTCCAAGTGAATTAGGAAATGGCATTTTTTCAGTCCGCCATCTAAAAAAAGCTAATTAAATCTATTAAAGATTTGTCTCAAAATCTAAGCACAATCTTTTTCCAATTTAAAACAAAAAAAAACTCATTGAAATATTTGGAATATGGCCAACAAGGGTTAAGTTTTCTTTCATTCAATTTTTTTAAGTATGTAGTAATATTTTTTTTGACAATTTTCAGACATATATATTTAAAATTCAAGTGTTCATCCTTAAAAGTTGTTTTCAAGTGTATCGTGTAAGAGAGATTTGTTGAAAAAAAAACAACACAACACAGCAGTAACTTAATAATAATAAAAAAAACGATAAAATATTCAAACACTTGTAAAATAAAATAAAACAATTTGTAACACTCACCATGAACACCACTAACTACAGTGGCTCGCAGCTTATATCGTGTGAGAGATATTAGCTAGCAATCAATTCAAGAAAAATTTAACAATAACACAGGGCAACACATTTTTAGTGTCCGACCGAATACACCTTTTTTGGCCGAAGCCGAATATTCGGCCAAATTTTCACTATTCGGCCAAACCGAAGCCGAAGCCGAATATTAAAAAAAAATGTTTTTAGTTGCAAAAACACTTAGTAAAATGTTTTTGTGGCTTACTAATGTGATTTAAAGTTAGTTTAGTGTGTTTTTCAACATGTGAGCACAAATATTATACAATTATTCGCTATTCGGCCTATTCGGCCAAAATTGTGGCCGAAGCCGAATAGTGGCCGAATAGTGCTTTTTGGCCGAAGCCGAAGCCGAATATTCGGTCGGACACTACACATTTTGTTTTGCCCGGGTTCTGGTAGCTAATTTTGGGTAATTAGGGATCGCTGATTTCAAGGAAACTTTGAAAAAAGGCTATTTTTGGCATATTTGTAAGTCCATATTTACCAACACTGGTCTTGCATAAAAAAAGTGAAAAGACGTTTTTGGATATGTCGGATTTGCTTATTCCAAAAATGGTCTTACTTTTGTTGAGTCGTCTTTAGTTTTGAAGATAGTTTTGGAAGTTATAGCCAAGCAAAGCTAGTAAAAAACGCACTTTTTCGACTCTTTAACAGCGATTTGCTGATGGAAAAAATTGGATAACAGATTCGGAATCAGCACACTAAAATCCATATAAATCAGTTGTCAAAGGTCAGGCAAATTGAAAAAGTTCAACTTTTGTCAACCAGTGTAATAATTAGGTCTAGTATTGTTAACTTTAGCTGTGTTTTGCAATTATATGGATTAGGATTTACCATGCAATATGTGGACTTAAGTAATAAATATTATTATTTTTATGGATTAGCAAACCTTTGACTCTCCCTGTTGTGGAATGTATTTTATACAGAGCTTTTGTATTATTCTTAAAGCATACTTTAAGGGCGCACTATAAATATCCCCATCAAATCATGCAGGAAGTAAAAGCTATTTTGCTGTTATTCATTTAAAACTTTCATTATTTGAATTTTTTATCATTTTTAAAGCACACTTTTGGGGTAATATTAGAAAATGTACTTAATAAGTACAAATAATTGAAAAACACAACATTTGTCTTGAATGGATTGCTAATATCTATCACACGAAATAATTCGCGAGCCACTGTATATAAATGTACTTAGAGAAACCATTCCATAACCAAATGTTGAATGAGACAGAAACTTTTTGTTTTATAAAATATTTAATGGATGTATGGATGTGGATGGATGCTTGGAAAGACAGACAGAAATTTATAGAGAGATAGACCGACAAGCAGATAAATGATTAACTTGCCATACAAGTACAAATACGAGTACTACTGGTAGTAGTAGTAGTAGTACTAGTTATATTTTAAGTAGTTGCTGTAGTAATTGTACTCACACAATTATAGCAGTTTAGTGTGGTTGAAACGCTGATGCAGTAGCACCAACACTACTAGCACCAACATTTACTGCACTTACACTTTTGATAATGATGATGACGAACAAACGAACGATGGATGTGTATGATGATGATGACAATAACAACAATATAAAATAGACAACAACAGTGTTTATAGTTTCATATGGTGATTATAAACAGAATATTGTTTACATCGAATATGAAAAACAACTAAAAAACAAGTAAGAGTGTTAAATTCGGCTGTGCCGAATCTTTTATACCCTCCCAATATGCAAAAAAAAAAAATATTTTTGTTTGAGGAAGGGAGGCATGGTCGGGGTAGTGGGGGGATACCTTCCCCCTTGCGATAAATGTTTACAAATTCATTTGTTATGCGTTTTGCACTTACAAAGTACAAACATTTTATAATAATTCAAATTGACTCTTTATAACCACGCTCACAAAAGGTAGCGTGCTGAAAAAATTACATTATATAGTCCCCTGGGTACAAGCGCAGTACTTTGAACTTCTTCTGATATAAAAATGTTTTATTTGTTCAACAAAAATACAAAAAAAAAACATTTAAAAAAAATTGCGTTTTTCAGAGATTGGTTTAGATTTTAAAGGGGAATCTTTTTTCCCCCGGTCCGATTTTTTCCATTTAAGAACTTAGCCGGCTGACGATCATAAGACATATTCGTGCCAGATTTCAGAAGCTTTTCTATTTTGGACTGGATTGTATTATATACAGACGGAAGGACATTTAAAGGATGTCTTAGAGTCAATCATGGTTCAATAATATATAACTTTATGGGGTCCCCGAACGATATTTTGATGCGTTACACAAGGAATGCCAAAGCGGGTATACCCTCATACTGTGGTTGAAGGGTATAAAAAAAAACTAAATGATATGCATGTGCATGTGCAGTAGACTGACATTTTTTTGTATGGAAAGAAACTTTTCTTCAATTTTTCACCTAGCTGGGAAATAATTATGCCCCTGAATATAAAACTAATGTGCTGCAAATGTGAGGCAAATCGAATGTTTACCGGTGGAGCCTGGGGATCGATCAGCGAATTGGTTTAAAAAAAAATAAAAAGTGTCTTAAATTCGACTGTGAAGAATCTTTTATACACTCAAAAATGTTAAATTAACAAAAAAAAATCACAGGCAATTTTTAGAGAGGGTTCTTGGAGACACCATTTCCCTCACAATAAATGTTTAGAAATTCATTAAGATTTTTGCACTTAAGTAATGTAATTTAAGTATTATTAATTAGGACTTTGCCCTTCTTCTCATTTGTTTAACAAAAAAATAAAAAAATAAATATTTACGAACTTAGCATAAGACATATTCGTGCTAAACTTCTGGAGTCTAGATCTCTTATTTTGACTGAGTCAAGCTAAGTACAGACAGATGAACGTTCGGACATTAATAGAATATCTTAGAATCGATATCGAAAGCTCTTTTATTTTGGACTGCTTCGTGTTAAGTACAAATAGACGGACAGACTTTCATAGAATGTCTTAGAATCGGCCATGAATCAGGTTAGGTTTTAAGTGGCTGCTGAAAGGCTCTGAGGTCCGTTGCGATACTATGGGACGGTAAAGGGGTTCCCCAGCTACACCATTTACAGATATCCGAAAAGGATAAATTGTAATTCGAAGATTCTACTTGTAATTCGAAGATTCTTATATTTTAAGTAGTTGCTGTAGCAATTGTACGCATACAAATACAGCAGTTTAGTTTGGTTGAGACGCTGATGCAGTAGCACTACTGGCACCACCATTTACTGCACTTACACTTTTGATAATGATGATGACGAACATTCCATTTGTAATTCGAAAATTCTATTTTTAATTCGAAAATTACAATTGTAAATAGAAAAAGATCAATTGTAATTCAAATACAATCAATTGTCATTTAAATAAGATCAATTGTAATACCAAAAAAAATATTCTGTAATTCAAAAAATATCAATTGGATTTCGAAATATATCAATTGAAATTTGAAAACTATCAATTGTAATTCTAAAATTCCAATTGTAATTCGAAAAAGATCAATTCTAATTCGAAAAACATCAATTATAATTCGAAATAAATTAATTCTAATTCGAAAAAGATCAATTGTAATTCAAAATAAATAAATTGTAGTTCGAAAATTTCCATTGAAATTCGAAAAATATCAATTGAACCATTGATCTTTTTCGAATTACAATTTAGCTTTTTCGAGTTTTTTCGAATTACAATATTTTTCGAATTACAATTGATCTTTTTTAAATTACGATTGATCTTTTTCAAATAACAATTGATATTTTTTTAATTACATTTAGTCTATTTCGAATTACAATCGATCAATTGCGAATTACAATTGGAATTTTCAAATTACCAATGAAATTTTCGAATTACAAGTAAAATCTTCAAATAACAAATGGAATCTTTGAATTACAAGTAGAACCTTGAAGCACAAGTAGAAATTTCGGATTACAATTGATCATTTTCAAAATACATCTGTAAATGGTTAGTTTCACGTGAATAAGGTCTGCTTCTTGTGTTAAAAGTAGTGTTGTACGGTGTAATTAAAGGTTAGAAAACCTTAAATGAGTACAAAAATAAAATAAAAGCGCACGGTTCAAAACAGAACCACGTTGACTGACAAAAAATCCTAATAATGATCAGACGTCGTGCGATGTTCACCGAATGCAGTTTGAAATGCAACTGCTGCTATTGCTTTACATTTAATATTTTAAATATTTCGATATGCAAATATCAAAACTCGCAATTGTTTCCTTTTTGCATTTCGAGAAAATATTTTTAAATTTCTATTTATATATTTTCAGAATTTCCAATGGATATAGTGTAAGCAATTCGTATAATGGAACAAATGATGGAGAAACGTTACAGTGAATAAGTTATAGCGCAAAAAATGGGGTTCATCGTCTATTATAAAAAAAATAATTTAAACAAAATTGCGTCTTTATATGAACAAAAATAAAACAAAAACAAAAAATAAGGAAAATGTTAAGTGGCTTAAATTAAAATATGTATGCACATTCGAGAATAGATGAAGACACACAACCGCAACGAAATGAATACTAACTCGGTAAATGGAACATTAGGTTAGGTTAGGTTAGGTTAGGTTGTAAGTGGCTGCTGACGTTTTACGTCAACACACGTAGACTCTGAGGTCCATTGTGATACCACGGGATCGTAATAGGTTTCCCTACTAGTCCCTGTCGTTAAACCAGTTTGAGCTTCTTATGAAACTCCTTAGATGTTGAATTTTGACATCCGACAAATCTGAAAGATCGTACAGCTCCCTAGATCCCAGTGAAGCAAGTCGCTGACCAGAAAGTGCCGGGCAATGGCAAATAAAGTGTTCGATAGTTTCCAACTCCTCTTCATCCATGCAACTTCGGCAAAAGTCATTCGACGGCACATTTAACCGCTCTGCGTGCTTCCCTATAAGACAGTGTCCGGTAATTATAGAAACCACCGTTGAAATCTCTCCTCTTGGAAGCGATATCAGCTCACTTGTGCGCCCCTGATTAAGAGAAGGCCAAATCAGTCGTGTTGTCTCACACGTCCATCCATTTGCCCATCTTTGATTAGTCTCCGTCGCAGAACAAAGCCGTAGGTTTTGCTTGCAAGTTTCTAGAGGCGTACCAACACATTCCAATTCTGTTGGAACCTGTAAGGTAGTTCCTAGTCTTGCAAGCTCATCGGCTTTGCAATTCCCTGGAATGTCTCTGTGCCCTGGGACCCATATGAGTCGTATGTTAAACTGCTTGGCCATCTCATTTAAAGACGTGCGGCAGTTAAGGGCAGATCTTGTTTTCAGAAACATTGAATCCAGGGACTTGACCGCGGCTTGACTGTCAGTATAGATGTTGACTGCGGTTGTAGACAAGACATTGCAGCTCAACCAGTCAGCCACTTCTTTTATTGCCAGCATCTCTGCCTGGTAAACACTGCAATGATCTGGCAATCTACGAGCCAGGCTCAACCCAAGCTCTTCCGAATAGACTCCAAAGCCCACTTGTTCGTGCAGCCTCGATCCATCTGTGTAAAAATTTATGGTAGCTCCACTACCCGGAGTATCCCCCATCCAAGACTCCCTGGATGGTATCATAGTGGTAAAGTGGCGCTCAAAGAGGCTCAAAGAGGGAGCACAGTCCACATTTTGTGGTATTGTTATCTTTTTCAAGATTGCGCTATGGCCACAATCACTGCTCCTCCATTGCAGCGTGCTATTAAGTCGAATTGCCGATGCAGCCGCATACTGCCTACCCAATATGTCCAAGGGTATCAGGTGAAGGAGGATTTCTAATGCAGCCGTAGGTGTAGTACGAAGAGCACCAGTGATGCACATTGACGCCATTCTCTGTACCTTCGTGATAAAGACAAAGTTCGCTTTTGTTTCCAAAGCAGGCCACCAGACAATGATTCCATACAGCAAAATTGGACGCACCACTGCTGTATAGATCCAATGAACGACTTGAGGGCTAAAACCCCATCGTTTTCCAATGGCCCTTTTACAGGAATACAAAGCAATCGTTGCTTTTCTCACCCGTTCCTCAATATTACGCCTGAAATTCAGCTTCCTATCTAGAAATACTCCAAGATACTTGGCTCCATCTGAGAAGGTGATTTCAGTACCGTCCAGAGAAATAGGATCAAAAGCAGGAATCTTATTTTTCCTTGTAAACAAAACAAGCTCTGTTTTACTAGGATTAACTCCTAGGCCACAGTCTCTTGCCCATTTAGACAGATCTTTCAGAGAACCCTGAAGAATGTCCCGCAATGTTGGCAGATGCTTCCCCTTTACCGCTATCGCGACATCGTCAGCATATGCGATAACATGACAACCACGTGCTTCTAGAGATAGTAGCATTGAATTCAGTGCCAGGTTCCAAAGAAGCGGCGAAAGAACACCTCCTTGTGGTGTGCCCCTATTGACAAATCGAGATATGACGGACGCTCCCAATTCAGACGTTATACGTCTATTGGCAAGTAGGTTTTCCACCATTAAAACGATTTCACGCTTTACTCCCAGACCAGACAATGCCAATATTATCGATTCTGGAATGACATTATTAAAAGCCCCCTCAATATCAAGAAAGGCCACCATAGTGTACTCCTTTACCGAAAGCGATCTCTCGATGGTACCAACGAGCTCATGAAGAGCTGTTTCCGTTGATCGTCCCTTGCTGTATGCATGTTGCTTTGTCGAAAGCAACCTCGGGTCAATCACTCTACGCAAATATTAGTCTATCATTCGTTCCATTGTCTTTAACAAAAAAGAAGACAGACTAATTGGTCTGAAATCCTTCGGAGCTGTGTGGGAACTTTTCCCAGCCTTCGGGATAAATACGACTCTGGTATCCCTCCATTTTAAAGGAATATACGACCAGTTGATGCATGCTGTGTATAGATTATACAGCAACGGGGCTATATAGTCCAACACTTGCTGCAACTCAGCCGGGATTATACCATCAGGTCCCGGAGATTTATAGGGCCTGAAGCTTTTTATCGCCCAGATTAATGTTGGCATATTTATTATTTCCGAAGCAATTTCAGATGCTTGGGCGTCAGAACGTTCCAAAGCTTGAAACGGCGTCATGGAATTGCCCGGAAAATGCGTGTTTAAAAGGAGATCCAGCGACTCTCCACTGGAGGAAGACCACACCCCATTAGGATCTTTCAGGTATCCTAGGGTGCAAGGAGAAGAAGCCAGAACCTTGCGCAGCCTGGATGCCTCAGAAACGTCTTCTATGTTTCCACAGAAGTTTTTCCAAGAATCACATTTGGCATTTCTGATCATCTTTTTATAACTCTTAAGTTGCAGCCTGTATGCAGACCAGTCCTCGTCCGCTCTTGAAAATTTAGCCTTATTAAAGAGCTTTCTGCAGGAATCTCTGCTCGTCTGCAACTCATTTGACCACCAAGGTGGCTTTTTTTTCCCTCTAGGCTTTGCAGAAGGGCAAGACGCATCCAGGCACCTATTACAAACATTTGTTATATGGTCAACCAGACAGTCAATTTCCGCTAAACTATGCGGTTCAGATAGGGGTACTTCATCCAAAAGCAAAGAAAAAGTCTCCCTATATTTCACCCAGTTTGTTCTTCTCAGATTTCTAGAGACTGTCTCAACCGGGGCACGCTCCCTGAGTAAAAACTCAATGTACCGATGATCTGAGAAAGAATGCTCTTCCAAAACTCTCCAGTCATCAATTCTATCAGACAATGTATCTGATACAAGTGTTACGTCAAGAACCTCTTGCCGCGTACTTGTAACGAAAGTTGGTTCACTACCCTTGTTACAAATATACAGGTTAGTGCTTAACAAAAACTCCAAAAGTGATTCGCCTCTATCATTTGTGTCTGTACTACCCCATATCGAATGATGTGCATTAGCATCACAGCACACTAGTAACTGGTGTCCCCTAGATTCAGACTCCCGAATCAGACCGCCAACCTTCTCCGGGGGTATTGGCCCCGGATTAGGAAAATACGCAGAGGCGAGCCAAATAGATTTCCCATGAAGCTCTAAGCTAGCCGCTGTAACATCCATATCACTAAAAGTTGATAAAAAGAATATATTTAAGCCATTTTTCGCCAAGATGCAGGCTCTTGGTGAGCCCTCACCTTTGGCAACCATCAACTTAAACCCAGGGGTCTTCAATCCGCAAACCCTGCCACCCCGCACCCAGGGCTCTTGGATAAAAACCAAGTCAACTGCTCCTGTCGTCAGGCGCAGCAATAGTGTAGCTGAGGCTGCCTTACAGTGATAAATGGAACATTAGAGTTGCATTTTTTTGCTTGGCAAAAAAATATTTCTTACGATTTTCAAAAACCAGGCATGAAATCCATTCGAACAACTTTTTTTTTTATTTTAAAAAAATCTAAAGCTTTGATCAAAGAGCGCTACGGGTCTATGGTGGCCTCACGGGTTTATGTTGTCCTCAAAAGTGTAACATATAAGTTTACGACATAGTGGAAAACAAATTTGAAGACTGGAAAAAAATCAAAAGTTAAAAAAATGTCAATCTAATGAAACATGTTCTACTGAAAACTAAAGGGTAGAGTAGAATCCCAGCAAAAACTAATGATTCAATGAAAGCACAATAAGAAACAACAAAAATCATTACGAGTGCTTAACGTAGCGCTTACATATTAGGGCTTCCAATCCCGCAAATCCAGGGATTTTCGGTATGTATAAGGTTAATCCAATTTAATTAAAAACCGTAATAATAATTTACTTGAAAATCTAATGCATTTTGATTGCCACGTAAGATCTTACTTGTTACTTGCTTAATTTACCAGCTAAGAAACGAGCCGTTACATCCGACCCCAATGGCGCGTCCTAGAGGGGTCAAATACTAAAACAAACTAATTTTCAACACTGGTAAATATCAATTCAAAAGCATTCTTTGTTCTGACAATTCCAAACACCATAAAGACCAAAAAAGCACAATCATTTTATATGTGTATGCATGTATTTTAATATTTGTTTAATAATAACTTTAAATTATAAAAATAAACAATAAAATTATCAAATTAATTTTGATTAATTTTACATGACATGAAAACCACGACCAAATATAACACCAGTAGTGGTTTTAGTTGTCTCCCCCTTTCACATTCCTGAACAACCAACAACCACTATAAAGTAAATCAACCATCAACTCATTAAACTAAGGCCTAGTTTCTGGAATGGCAGTTAAATCTAAGGGGTTTCGACTCCAAAAAGTTTTAGAATAGTATTTTTAATTAGTAAAATTAAAATTGTTTATTGTGCCGTCGATGTGTTTTAAATAAAAAGAAAGTATTTGTTAAATACTTCTTTTCGCAAAATGTTTCGTCGTTTAAATACTTAAAAAATAATAAAAAAAAACATAACTCATATCCGCTTAACATAATCTACCAATTTAACTTAATTTTATTTGAAAACAGATTTGATCCAGCATAACAAAGTTTAAACGAACAATATTAAACGGTGTTCGCATTAATTTTTAAAAAGTTGTATTATTGGTTTTCCCCATACAATTTAAACGTTAAAATTGAACTTCGTTTTATTTTGACAGATCGTGTTTAAAATTGTATGGGGAAAACACATAATTAAACTAGTTTAAATGTTTTTTGCGTAAATAATATAAGGGCCTATCAGGGATGGAAATGTTAGGACTTTAGTACTTTTTTCAGTACTTTTTCACTCTCTAAAGGACTATTCACACCTGGTCTGTATCATTTTATACACGACCATATGATTGAAATCTCGTTCGAACGAGATTTCACCTCAGGTGTGAATTGGGTATAAGATACCGTAGTACCCCCGCGATTGATTAAGTACCTTTACTTTACCAGAAGTTTTCATACATTTGTTCAACCAAATCTAAAATAATTCCCGAATATTTACCGATTTTCATTGGAAAAATGCTTAGAAGCTTCATATAAAAGAAATTTTCGATTTAAGTCGATTTTTGATGCGTTTTTCTCAAAAAAAAAAAAAAATGAATAACGATGTCATCAATTTAATATTAAAATTATTATTTTTAGTACCGTCGATTGCGATAAAGTATTTTTTTGGTTGAGCTCCAGTACCATTTCAAATTTCCGATTTTCCATCCCTGGGGCCTATTCTTGATCCTCTTTGGGCGTATTCACACCTGAGGTAAAATCTCATTCGAACGATATTTGGCTAAAGTGCACTTTACGGGGCACAAATATTTTGGCAAAAAAATATATGTCACCCCCTTTAGAATTAAAAAAGAAAAAAACCGAAATTAAAATTTAAGGGGGCTGGGCCCCGGTGGACCCCCTGTAGCTAAAAAAACCGCCTCATCCACATACATGTGCGTATGGGTAATTTGCTCACGATTGCAAATATGTATTTTTTGTATGTATTTTAACAATATTGTAACCCCTAAATCTATTTTAGTAACTTTCAGTTCAATAATTCAGCCATTCAGTAACTAACAGCGTAAAAGGCTTGATACACAAAAAAACTTTATTTAGCGAAGCCGCTAAATTAATTTATGGAGTTTGTAATCCCTAAGTCCGGCCGAAGGCCGTCTACGCAGAAAAAAATTTTAGGCAAAAAAAAAAATTTTTTTGGTGGACTTTTTTTAAAAAAAAAGCATCAGGACAGTTTTTTGGACCTAGCTCCCCTTTATTTTTTCTTTTTTATTTACCTTTAATTTAAGTACCCACACAAACCTGTAGGTGGGAGGTGCGATTTTTTGGTTCCAGGGGCCCCGGGGCCCAGTCCCCTTAAATTTTAATTTGTGTTTTTTTTATTTTTTATTCCACAGGGGGTCCAATTTTTTTCTCCCCCAAAATATTTGTGCCCCATAAAGTGCACTTTTGCCCGATATTTTGATCATATGGTACTGTATCGTTTTATACACTACCATATGATCGAAATCTCGTTCGAACCAGTTCGAACGAGATTTCACCTCAGTGTGAATTGGGTATAAACCACATCGCCCAATCTGTAACTGGATTTTAAATTCCGTTAAACTTTGTTAAAACTTAATCCACGTTCGAAGAACTTATCCTAAAGTAAACCATCGGAAGAATTTTGTCAATGACCTGTCTGCTTAAATTACATTTTGGTTTGGTTCGTTTTTTGTTAATTTTTTTTTTACTCTTTTTTGAAATTCGTTAACATTTTTTGTATTGGTTGGCGTTTTTTTTTTTATTTACACCAATATTTATTGGTTCTTCCATTATCCACTTTTTTATCAGGCATTTTTTTACATTATTCTTAGTTTGCCTCCACAAAGTTTTTATTTCTTAATTATTTATTGTTTATTGAAAAAAAGAAGAAAAAAACATATTGGTTGGCTGATGACGTCGTTGATAATAATGAAGATGTTAATTAAGTCAAATTATAATAAAAAAAATGCAAAGCAAAACGCAAAAAGAGTCCAACACAAAGAATATTAACACGGAAAACTTTTTATTATATTCTTCAGAATCACTTGTATTTATATCCATGAATTTGTTATAATTTTCTTTTTTTTAGTCATTTATTCACTTACTTTCATCGATAGGATTTGTTGCACATATATGAAAATTGTAAATTAGAAAAATTGTTAAAATTCCGATTAAACGAGCACCGACCATTTTCGCCATTTTTGTTAAACTAAAGACCGATTAGTGAGAAAACACTCGTTAATAATTTTTCTTATTGTAATTTAGGGCTGCCAAGCTCTCTATATTAATGGTGTTAGTTTAGTGATGGCATATTTTGATAAATTGTTATCGATAAAAAATACACTCAAAAAGATAAAAGCAATTTGGTATTTTTCTGTCTACACACAAAAAAAAATCTGTGTCGGAATGATCAAAAATCTGGCATAATTTAACCAAAAATATGCTAAAACTACAACCGACGAAGTAGTTTTCGCAATTAAGCCAAAATGCTTACGTAAAAAACTTTGATGAAAATACAAATGCTATTTAAGCAAAAACTTGGTAAAATATACCTAAAGAAATATGGTGAAATATACCAAAATGATTTGAAAAGGTTACTAAAAATAATGCTAAAAATTACCCATTTATGCTAAAATATTTTTTTTATAAAATTTTTGTAAAAAATTGTATATTTGTTGAATTTAAAATTTTCACACAATAAATCCATATTAATATAATAAATGTTGTGTAGGATTTAATTTACCACCGACCAACTGAACCTTTTTGTACAAATTTCTCCAGTGACTTGTGCCTACGCTTTTTCTTAAAGTGAAGGATCCGCTATAGCTTCACAAATTTATGTGAAATCATCCTGTAAAAGTAGAAATTATTACAAAACACAAATTTTTAATTTATAAAACTATTTAATCCATTGGTCTCTTGGTATGGAGGAACACTTACTTTTTGTCATTCCATTTGTAACTCATCAAAACAGGTCTGAACTCTATTGGCTTTGCTATATAAATGAGTTTTTAGATTTTAATTTTATAACTAAAGGCAGGACTGGTGCCCACACCCAAAAAAACAATTGTGGAATTATAAAATTTTAGGGTACAATTTACCTAAGTTTTTTCGCAGGAATCCAACTTGAAAAGTTTCTTTGCTTATTAGCCGAAACAACTTAGGTAAACTTACAAAATGCAACTAAGCATTATTTCAAATTTAGTTTTGTTTATTAAGCCAATATATTTAAATAAATGGTACACGCAAAAAAAAATCTGTGTAAGATTGAGCAAACCTACTTGGTAAAACTTTTTTCATACCAAAAATTTTTTTTTAACAAATTTTTGCTAAAATTATGCTTGTCGATGTTAAAGTAACATAATTCATTTTTTATGTAAAATAACCAAGTAGCTTGCACAATAACGCAAATTACTTGCACAAAAATTTATCGAAAGAAAACAACAACAAAAAAAAAACAAATACAGACCGCCATATTCATTTTGTATTTTTGTGTGCGTGCTTCGTTTATTTTTTGTGTTATAAAACGTAAAAAGGAAATTGATAAATAAAATTTAAATAAATTAATAAATAAATATTAATAATTAGTTTTTTAAAAGATAAATAAATGTAAGATAAAAAAAGCTAAAGTTAATTTTGCTGTCATAACTTAAAACACCATTCATTAAGAAAAACCAATGGAGTCCCAGACGTATGTTTCGATGAATAACAAATCGAATGATAAAGTGAGTATACCCGCATTCCGAAGACACCAATAAGGTTTAATAGATTTTTAGTTAAAAATTAGTGTTTGGTAATAATTTTCTATTTTTACAGGGTACTGCTAAATAAATGTTTGAAGCTATGGGAATCCTTCACTACAATAAAGAGCGTGGACACCAATCCTGCCTTTAGTTATAAAATTAAAACCTAAAAACCCAAAGCCAAGGGAGTCCAAAAACTGTTTTGATGAGTTACAAATGGAATGACAAAGTAAGTGTTCCTCCTTGCCAAGAGACCAATGGGGTTTACCAATTTTTTAAATTAAAAATTTATGTTTTGTAATAATTTTCTATTTTTACAGGATGCTTTTAAATAAATTCGTGAAGCTATAGCGGATCCTTTACTTCAAGAAGAAGCGTAGGCAGCAGTCACTCGAGAAAATTGTACAAAAAGGGTCAGTTGGTCGGTGATAAATTAAATCCTACACAACATTTATTATATTAATATGGATTTATTCTGTGAAAATTTTAAATTCAACAAATATACAAATTTTTACAAAAATTTATTGAAAATTTATTTTAGCATAAATGTAGTAATTTTTAGCATTATTTTTAGTCATCTTTTCTAATAATTTTGGTATATTTCACCATATCTCTTTTGGCATATTTTACCAAGTTTTTACTTAAATAGCATTAGCATTTTCTTCAAAATTTTTTACATAAGCGTTTTGGCTAAATTGCGAAAACTACTTCGTCGGTTGTAGTTTTAGCATATTTTTGGTAAAATTATGCCAGATTTTTGCCCACTCCGACACAAGTTTTTTTTGCGTGTACAGTTTGATTGGTTAAATGCCGTATTTTTTTAGGTTGATTTTATAATTTTATATATCCCCTTCCATACAAAATGCTCAATATTATAAATTTTAATTATATTTATTTTTAATATTTTTTTTTAACAAAAAGGACAATTTTTTAATAAAATATAAATATTAATAAGCTTAAAATACAAACTTTTGATTTAAAGACTTGCCTTCAACATAATCGTAGAATCGTTTTATTCAACATGATCAATGACAACCAAATTTTTCTATAGAAACTTTCTTATCGACAATTTTTCTATAGAAGACAATTTTTCTAAGACAATTTTTCTATAGAACATTTCTCAAAGACAATTCTTCTATCGAAAATTTCTGATAGACAAATTTTCTATAGAAACTTTCTAAAAGGCAATTCTTCAATTTTTCTATAGAAAATTTCTGGAAGAAAAATTTTCTATAGAAACTTTCTCAAAGACAATTTTTCTATAGAAAATTTCTAAAAGACAGATTTTCTATAGAAAATTTCTAATAGACAATTTTTCTATAAAAAATTTCTGAAAGTCAGGTTTTCTATAGAAAATTTCTATTAGGCTATTTTTCAATAGAAAATTTCTCAAAGACAACCCTTCTATAGAAACTGTCTCAAAGACAACTTTTCTATAGAAAAATTTTCAAAGACAATTTTTTTATAGAAAATTTCTGAGAGACAATTTTTCTACAGACAATTTCTGAAAGACAATTCTTCTATAGAAAATTTCTGAAAGACAATTTTTCTATAGAAACTTTCTAAAAGACAAAGACAAAAGAAAATTTCTGAAAGATAATTTTTCGATAGAAAATTTCTGGAAGAATATTTTTCTATAGAAAATTTCTGAAAGACAATTTTTTTATATAAAATTTTTGAACGACAATTTTTCTATCGAAAATTTTTTAAAGACAATTTTTTTATAGAAAATTTCTCAAAGAAAATTTTTCTATAGAAAATTTCTCAAAGATAATTCTTTAATAGAAAACTTCTCAAAGATAATTCTTTACTAGAAAATTTTTTAAAGATAATTTTTCTATAGAAAATTTAACAAAGATAATTTTTCCATAGAAAATTTCTGAAAGGAAATTTTTTTATAGAAAATTTCTCAAAAACAATTTTCTATAGATATTTCTCAAAGACAATTTTTCTACGGAAACTTTTTCAAAGAAAATTTTTCTACAGGATCTTTTTCAAAGACAATTCTTCTATAGAAAATTTTTGGAAGAAAAATTTTCTTTTTCAAAGACAATTTTTTTACAGAATCTTTTTCAAAGACAATTTTTCTATATAAAATTTTTGAAAGACAGGTTTTCTAAAGAAAATTTTGAGAGACAATCTTTCTATGGAAACTTTCTCAAACACAATTTTTCCATAGAAAACTTCTGAAAGACAACTTTCCATAGAAAAATTTTCAAAGTTAATTATTCTATAGAAAATTTCTCAAAGACAATTTTTCTATAGAATTTTCCCATAGAAAAATTGTCAAAGACAATTATTCTATAGAAAATTTCTCAAAGACAATTTTTCTATAGAAAATTTCTGAGAGAAATTTTTTTTATAGAAAATTTTTGAAAGACAATTTTCCATAGAAAAGTTCTCAAAGACAATTTTTCTGAGAGAATATTTATCTACACCCAAAAAATTACATAGTTGATGATTACTATTTTTTCAACTATGTCATAGGTGAAATAGCCCCAACTATGTCATAGTTGATGTGACATAGTAGTTGCTGACTATGTGTCATTTAAATCTACAAATTAACTATGAGAAAAGTTAATGACAACGATGTGTTTGATAAAATTAGGTAAACAACTAGGTTCATAATTAAATGCAAAAAAAAGTTAAAATTTACTATGTAATTTAAAAAATAGTTAATTACACCCTATAATTTGTATACAAAAAAAAAATAAATTTGAGTTTTTTTTTATTTATAAACATTATTTAATTAAAATTGCATATAAACGGCATACACCAATATTGTAGGACCCAAAGCCAGCCTGCAAATATGAAAAAACGTATTATTTTGTAATCTTTTTTATTTTTTTATATAGAAAACACGTCAAAAATTCTGACATTTTTGTAGAAATAATGTTTCAAGTTTTGACATTTTTTCTGTCGAAAAATCTTAAATTTTTAAACATTTTTTCCATAGAAAAATCTCAGAAATTGAGACCTTTTTTCTTTAGAAAAAATCTTGAATACTAAGACATTTTTTTCTACAGAAAAATTGCATATTCTGAGACTTTTTTTTTTTCTACAGAAACAATTATTAAATTTTAAGACATTTTGTCTATACAAAAAATTAGATTCTGACTAAAAAAATCCCTAAAAAATATCAGACTGACAATGAGACATTTTTTTATAGAAAAATTCTCAGATTCTGATACATTTTTTATAGAAAAATTATAAGATGAGACATTTTTTTTTATAGAAAAATTCTCAGATTCTGAGTCATTTTTTCTATAGAAAAATTTTCAGATTCTAAGATATTACTTCTATAGAACAAATTTCAGATTCTGACCCATTTTTTCAATAGAAAAATTATCAGACTGAGGCATTTTTTCACTAGAAAAATTCTGGGATATTAAGACATTTTTTCTATAGAAAAATATATGAAAAATGCTTAGAATTTGAGACATTTTGTATAGAAAAATTCTAAAGTTTTGAGATATTTTTTCTATAGAAAAATTCTCCGATTCAGAAACATTTTTAAATAGAAAAATTCTTAGATTTTGAGACATTTTCAGATTCTGAGACATTTGATTTATACAAAAATTCTCAGATTCTGAGACATTTTTTCTATAGAAAAATTCTCAGATTCTGAGACATTTTTTCTATAGAGAAATTCTCAGATTCTGAGACATTTTTGCTATAGAAAAAGTCTTAGATTCTGAGACATTTTTTCTATAGAAAAATTCTCAGATTCTGAGACATTTTTTCTATAGAAAAATTCTCAGATTCTGAGACATTTTTTCTATAGAAAAATTCTCAGATTCTGCTACATTTTTTCTATAGAAAAATTCTAAGATTCTGAGACATTTTTTCTATAGAAAAAGTCTCAGAAAGAAAAAATGTCTTAGAATCTGAGAATTTTTCTAAAGAAAAATGTCTCAGAATCTGAGAATTTTTCTATAGAAAAAATGTCTCAGAATCTGAGAATTTTTCTATAGAAAAAATGTCTCAGAATCTGAGAATTTTTCTATAGAAAAAATGTCTCAGAATCTGAGAATTTTTCTATAGAAAAAATGTCTCAGAATCTGAGAATTTTTCTAAAGAAAAATATAGAATTTTTTTATAGAAAATATTTCTCAGAATGTGAGAATTTTTCTATAGAAAAAATTGCTCGAAATCTGAGAATTTTTCTAAAAAAATTTTTTCAGAACCAGAGAATTTTTCTGTAGAAAAAATGTCTCAAATCTAATAATTTTTCTGTAGGTTTTCCTTTAAAATAAATTTCTTAAAATCTGACATTTCGTCTATGGAAAACATGTCTTAGAATCTAAGAATATTTCTATAGAAAAATTTTCTATTTCTGAAGATGTTTAGATTTTAAGACAATTTTCTTATCGAAAAAAAAAAAAAATCTTAGAAATTATACTTATAGAAAAATCTTCATGTGTGGCACGTTTTCAACTAAAGTACTTATTGAGATTTTTTAAGATATTTTCCAATCCAATATTATGAAGCTGACTTCTTTATGGATTAAACCTAAATTTAGATGACATCTTTCTTCTCTATCGTAATTTTTGTTATCTAAAAAAACAGAAAAATTTTACTTAATTAACTCATTTTTCACATTAATAAAACAATACCTTTTTGATCTAATTCCCCGCGAATCTTTATTATCCATTTTGCCTTGTGTTTCACAGTTAAAAAAAAATATGTAAATATTTTCCATGATTTTCCATAGACATAAACATTTTAAATATTTATTGATTTTATTTTTCTTTTAAACTTCTGACACTTTTAATTTTGTGTTTTTTTTTGAAGCTTTCAGCTACGTTCACAATGTCGGAGTCAATCTACTCTCAATCACAGATTGAAATGTTAAAGCCGCATTCACAATGTTGGAGTACTCCAATCTGTGGAAAATTTTATACCTTTCCCTTTTGCACTTTCATATTTTTGAATTTGGCTATCTTTTTTCAATTTACTCCAGAGTCAAACATGTTCTACTCTGGAGTTCCACTCTGGAGTTAACAGAGCCTATGTTAACTGTTAACAGAGAAAAAATACACCTCTGTAAAAGTGCCATCACTAATAATGTCATAAAAAAATATAAAAATAAAACAAATATAAATAGTTTATTTGAAGTTTTGATAACGAAATATTTAAAAAGTTTAGTTTTTAATAAAATAGTTAAGTACGCAAACTTTAATTGCGTAATTTTATGAAATTGTGAAAAAGGTAAGTAAAATGACATTAGGAATCTGACAGAACTCCAATCTGCATTTTGAACAGTTAACATTTCAATCTGTGCCATGGATTGGAGTGACTCTGACATTGTGAACGTAGCTTAACTGTACAAAATGTAGAGTGGAGTTCTGTCACATAGTATTTGTCATTTTACTTACCTGTTTCATAATTTCACGAAATTTTGCCATTAAATGTTGTGGACTTTTTTCAGTAATTGAAATTTTAAAGTTTTTGAATATTTTTTTTCCAAATATCATGAAAATTGTTCATATTTGTTTTGTTTTTTATTTTTTTCTTAATGACATTTTAAGAATTGCCACTTTCAGAGGTGTATTTTTTCTCTGTTAACAGTTAACATAGCTCTGTTAACTCAGATTGGAAACTCCAGAGTAGAACATGTTTGACTCTGGAGTGGATTGAAAAAGGATAGTCAAATTCAAAAATATGAAAGTGCAAAAGGGAAAGATATAAAATTTTCCACAGAGTGGAGTACTCCAACATTGTGAATGCGGCTTTCAAATTAAAAAAAAATCGTTGTTATCAACTTTGTCCATAGTTGTTATTGAATATAAATACATAGTTGATTTTTAAAATATTTAAAATAACTATGGATTTTGTTAACTATGCTACTATGTAATTTTTTGGGTGTATAGAAAATTTCTCAAAGACAATTCTTCTATAGAAAATTTCTGACATAAAGTTTTTCTATAGAAAATTTCTGAAAGTCAATTTTTCTATAGAAATACAATTCTTCTTTAGAAAATTTCTGAAAGACAATTTTTCTTTAGAAATTTTCTGAAAGGCAATACTTCTATAGAAAATTTTTGAAATACAATTTTTCTATAGAAACTTTCCCAAAGACAATTTTTCTACAGAAAATTTCTTAAGATAATTCTTCTATAGAAAATTTCTTGAAGACAATTTTTCTATAAAAACTTTCTCAAAGACAATTTTTCTATAGCAAATTTTTCAAATACAATTTTTTTATAGAAAATTTCTGAAAGGCAATTCTTGTATAGAAAATTTTTAAAAGACAATTTTTCTATTGAAACTTTTCCAAAGACAATTTTTATAAAGAACATTTTTTAAGACAATTTTTCTATAGAAACTTCCTCAAAGACAATTTTTCTATAGAAAATTATTCTTTAAAAAGTTTTGCAAAAACAATTTTTTTTTAGAAAATTGTCTTTATAGATATTTTCTATAGAAAAATTATAATGAGAAATTTTTTAAAGAAAAATTCTCTTTGAGAAATTGTTTAGAAAAAAATTGTTTTTAGAGATATTTTCTATGGAAAAATTGCTTGAAAAACTTTCTATACAAAAATTGTCTTTCGAAAAATTTTCTAAAGAAAAATTGTCTTTCAGAAATTTACTATAGAAAAACCATCTTTCAAAAATTTTCTATAGAAAAATTGACTATGAGAAATTTTTTATAGAAAACTTGTCTTTGATAAATTTTCTATAGAAAAAGTGTCTTTGTGAAATTTTCTATAGAAAAATTTTCTTTGAGAAATTTTTTCTGGGAAATTTTCTAGAGAAAAATTGCCTGAGAAATTTTCTATAGAACAATTGTTTTTGAGAAACTTTCTATAGAAAATTGTCTGAGAAATTTTCTATAGAACAATTGTTTTTGAGAAATTTTAAAATGTTTTAAGAAAATTTTTTATAGAAAAATGTTCAGACTCCGTCTATTTTTCTATAGAAAATTTTTAAGTTACCCAACGAATTCTACGATACAGTCTTCAAATTCTAAACTACTATATTAAACTACAATTATTTACTTTTGTTGTTGTAGCTTCACCAAATATCTTTACGTCAATTGAATCAACAAAGAACAGCACCATCTGCTCTATAGACCACGTCACTTCACATTCTGCCGCAAATTGGGAACCTAAAAAAAAAATTAAATGTAATAAAAAAACAGTAGCATAATATCAATAAAGTCTCACTCGCATGATGATTATTTTCACCCAAAAATGGATCTGAACCATGTGTGGAATCTGTTTCAAAAACGTTAAATCAGTTTCTGGATCTGCTTTGGTGCCCACCTCAATGGTGGGCGAACAGGAGACCAAGTTCTAGGATTTTTAAATTGCTTTTTATATATTTAATTTTTACCTGGGCTGGAACACTTTAGGCATGATTGGGATCTCTTAAATTTGATTTAAGTTCCTTAAAATGTAAACTGCCTACATTAGGTGGAGATTCCAAGTATTCCAAGTAAGTTCCGATTTAAAGCGTGGTGAATGCCGCAAATGTTCGGATAAACCACCACCGTCTGCAACTGAAAGTTAATATTTTGGTTAATATACGTTTAGCAAATATATACATTATTTTTGCTTACCTTTTTAATTAATGAAATAAATTAATTCCGCATATTTTAAAAAAAAAAATTAAAGACAATGTGTTGTCAATGTGTTGTTAACGATGTGGCATTAATATGTCGACTTTATCGAATTAAATTTATTTATATTTATAAAAAAAAACTTAGGTAAAAGATTCAAGTTTGTATACACTCATAGAAATATCTTAGTAGAAGAATTAGTAAACCCATTGTAGATCAAGTTTTACAGAATATTGCCGTATTCAACAAAAATTAATGTTGATATCGTTGAATAATCAGTAAAGTTGAATCAACTTTTTACAACGCCTATACAAAATTCAATAGATAAACCAAAAAAGAAAAAACAACCCTGTTCGTTCATTTTTGTATTATCAAGTTGGTAGCAATGCATTGCAATGTGAAATTTGTTTGTCTCTTATAAATTTTTTAACAGATTCACTCTGTACGAAACTGTTAATGTCGGGAGCAAGCATTATTATATGTTAACAAATTACAGTACAACACAACATATTCAAATTATTTTTTAGCAAGTAGCGTTTTCATTCATTGTGTATTAGAGTAAAACCAATATAGCTCTAAGAATTATTTTGTAATTTTGACAATTTATATCCATTTATTGTTATCGAAAAGAAAAAGTCTCAATAAAAATTTACTTACACTCATAGAAATATCTTAGTAGAAAAATTAGTAAACCCATTGTAGATCAAGTTTTACAGAATATTGCCGTATTCAACAAAAATTAATGTTGATATCGTTGAATAATCAGTAAAGTTGAATCAACTCTTTACATCGTTTATACAGAATTCAATAGATAAAACCAAAAAAGAAAAAACAACCCTGTTCGTTCATTTTTGTATTATCAAGTTGGTAGCAATGCATTGCAATGTGAAATTTGTTTGTCTCTTATAAAATTATTTTATGTGTTTGTTTCTTATAAAAATATTTAATATTATAAAAATAAATTAAAATAGGATCTGATGATCAGATTCTGATCTGTAAATATTTGGTAAGTAATAAAATACATTGTTTACTTTATGTATTTATACTATATTATACTTTAGTTTGTTTTTTTTAAGGCTTTTGATTTGGTGTCATTAGAAAACTGGAGAATGGCTTACGAGTGCAAAACATAAATAAACGAAGTCTGTGAAAATCTTGTGGTGAAATATTGCAGCTTAAAAAGCCGGTGATAATTCTAAAAAATATTGTTATTTTTACTTAATAAAAGAATATTAACAAATAACAACAAGCTTTTTTTATTAATAATATTTCTTATATCAACAAAAATATGAGTTGAGTTTACAAAAAATACGAGTTGATTTACAAAAAAACGAGTTGATCAACTTTTACAAAAACTGACAACAATTTTTATTGAAATCAACATAAATATTTGTAGGGTCAAAATCAACAATGATTTCTGTTGAATTTACAATGATTTTCTTTGGGAATACAATGATTTTTGGTTGAGTGTACTTACTTGTCTCTTATAAAATTATTTTATGTGTTTGTTTCTTATAAAAATATTTAATATTATAAAAATAAATAAAAATAGGATCTGATGATCAGATTCTGATCTGTAAATATTTGGTAAGTAATAAAATACATTGGTTACTTTATGTATTCATACTATATTATATTATTTTTTTGTTTTTTTTAAGGTTTTTGATTTGGTGTCATTAGAAAACTGGAGAATGGCTGACGAGTGCACAACATAAATAAACGAAGTGTGTGTGAAAATCTCGTGCAGCTTAAAAAGCCGGTGATAATTCTAAAAAATATTGTTATTTTTACTTAATAAAAGAACATTAACAAATAACAACAAGCTTTTTTTTATTAATAAAATTTCTTATATCAACAAAAATATGAGTTGAGTTTACAAAAAATACGAGTTGATTTACAAAAAAACGAGTTGATCAACTTTTACAAAAACTGACAACAATTTTTATTGAAATCAACATAAATATTTGTAGGGTCAAAATCAACAATGATTTCTGTTGAATTTACAGCGATTTTCTTTGGGAATACAATGATTTTTGGTTGAGTGTAATAAAATACATTGGTTACTCTATGTATTCATACTATATTATATTTTTTTTTTGTTTTTTTTTAAGGTTTTTGATTTGGTGTCATTAGAAAACTGGAGAATGGCTTACGAGTGCAAAACATAAATAAACGAAGTGTGTGTGAAAATCTCGTGCAGCTTAAAAAGCCGGTGATAATTCTAAAAAATATTGTGATTTTTACTTAATAAAAGAATATTAACAAATAACAACAAGCCTTTTTTTATTAATAAAATTCCTTATATCAACAAAAATATGAGTTAAGTTTACAAAAAATACGAGTTGAGTTTGTCACTCGTTTGAGTTTGTCAACTCATCGAAATATCGATCTGGGACCTCATAAAGTATATATATTCATGATGCCCGATCGATTTTAAGACATTCTAGCGATGTCCGTCTGTCCGTCTGTCTGTCTGTGGAAAATGCTGTCGCGGACAAAATATTGCACAGAGGTGACTAAAACTTAACATATTTATTGGAAGTTCTCCCGAGAAGTTTGGTATTGCATTTGAGCGATATCGGTTCAGCAGTTCAAAAGTTATGAACGAAAATGTAAGCACACCTCTAAAATTTCAGTACATTCAACATAACCTAAAAATACAAAATGCTTTAATTCGGTTTCTGGTTGACATATGTGAACATAATTGAACACCAAATGGTATTTAAACAAGTACGAACATATTTTTTGACAAAAAATCGCGGATTTTTTTTTACCAAAATTTTTTTCGCGGAAATTTTTTTTTCAAAAATTTTTTTTTTTCAAAAGTAATTTCCTTTTAAATAAAGTTTTTGCAATAACCTTTTTGAAATTGTGGAGGGTATCACTACATTCGGCAAGGCCGAATTTAACTTTTTTACTTGTTATTTATGTATTAATTTATTTTTATTTTATATATCAATTTCCTTTTTACGTTTTTATAACACAAAAAATAAACGAACAACGCACGCACACAAAAATACAAAATGAAAATGGCGGTCTGTATTTGTTTTGTTTTTTTGTTGTTTTCTTTCGATAAATTTTTGTGCAGGTAATTTGCGTTATTAAGCAAGCTACTTGGTTATTTTACATAAAAAATTAATTATGTTACTTTAACATCGACAAGCATAATATTTGCAAAAATTTGGTAAAAAATTTTTTTTGGTATGAAAAAAGTTTTACCAAGTAGGATTGCTCAATCTTACACAGATTTTTTTTTTTGCGTGTAGGGTTTTATGAGAAAAAATTGGGAAAAACTAAGCGATTTTAGGAGAAAACAGAGCGATTTTTAGTCCGTTTTACGCTAACATGGCAACACCACAGACTAAATACAGACTCGACAGTAGAGTTTTATAAGAAAAAATGGGGAAAAACTAAACGATTTTAGGAGAAAACACAGCGGTTTTTAGTCCGTTTTACGCTAACATGGCAACACTTTCTACGACTTAGGAGTGAGTGAAACAACAAAAACCGATCTGGCATCCATTTTTCTTATGGCGCGTTATATCAGTTTTCTCTTTCTAACCTAATTCGTAGAATAATTTGAAAATATTAACCATATGGTTAAAGAATACTTTTTTGACACCTGTCACTTATGTCGAGTCTGTATTAGTCTGTGCACCCAAAAAAAAACAATTGTGGAATTATAAAATTTTAGGGTACAATTTACCTAAGTTTTTTCGCAGGAATCCAACTTGAAAAGTTTCTTTGCTTATTAGCCGAAACAACTTAGGTAAACTTACAAAATGCAACTAAGCATTATTTCAAATTTAGTTTTGTTTATTTAGCCAATATATTTAAATAAATGGTACAGTTTGATTGGTTAAATGACGTATTTTTTTAGGTTGATTTAATAATTTTATATATATCCCCTTCCATACAAAATGCTCAATATTATAAATTTTAATTAGATTTATTTTTAATAATTTTTTTAATAAAAAGGACATTTTTATAATAAAATATAAATATTAATAAGCTTAAAATATATACTTTTGATTTAAAGACTTGCCTTCAACATAATCGTAAATTTCAGGAAGAACAATTTTCTATAGAAACTTTCTCAAAGGCAATTTTTCTATATAAAATTTCTAAAAGAGAGATTTTCTATAGAAAATTTCTAATAGACAATCTTTCTATAAAAAATTTCTAAAAGACAGGTTTTCTATAGAAAATTTCTAACAGGCAATTTTTCTATAGAAAATTTCTCAAAGACAATTCTTCTATAGAAACTGTCTCAAAGACAATTTTTCTATAGAAAATTTCTCAAAGACAATTTTTTTATAAAAAATTTCTGAGAGACAATTTTTCTACAGAAAATTTCTGAAAGACAATTCTTCTATAGAAAATTTCTTAAAGACAATTTTTTTATAGAAATTTTCTCAAAGACAATTTTTCTATAGAAAGTTTCTCAAAGACAATTCTTTAATAGAAACTGTCTCAAAGACAATTTTTCTATAGAAAATTTCTCAAAGACAATTTTTTTATAGAAAATTTCTGAGAGACAATTTTTCTACAGAAAATTTCTGAAAGACAATTTTTCTATAGAAAATTTCTTAGAGACAATTTTTTTATAGAAGTTTTCTCAAAGACAATTCTTCTATAGAAAATTTCTGAAAGACAATTTTTCTATAGAAACTTTCTAAACGACAATACTTCTATAGAAAATTTCTAAAAGATAATTTTTCGATAGAAAATTTCTGGAAGAATATTTTTCTATAGAAAATTTCTGAAAGATAATTTTTTTTATATCAAATTTTTTTATAGAAAATTTCTCAAATACAATTTTTCTATAGAAAATTTCTCAAAGATAATTCTTTAATAGAAAATTTCTCAAAGACAATTCTTTAATAGAAAATTTTTTAAAGATAATTTTTCTATAGAAAATTTAACAAATATAATTTTTCCATAGAAAATTTCTGAAAAGCAATTTTTTTATAGAAAATTTCTCAAAGACAATTTTTCTATAGAATATTTTTCAAAGACAATTTTTCTACAGAATCTTTTTCAAAGACAATTCTTCTATAGAAAATTTCTGAAAGACAATTTTTCTATAGAAAATTTTTGGAAGAAAAATTTTCTATATAAAATTTCTCAAAGACAATTTTTCTGTAGAAAATTTCTAAAAGAGAGATTTTTTATATAAAATTTCTAACAGATAATTTTTCTATAAAAAATTTCTGAAAGACAGGTTTTCTATAGAAAATTTTTCAAAAACAATTTTCCTATAGAATAGGTCTCAAAGAGAATTTTTCTACAGGAACTTTTTTAAAGACAATCTTTCTATGGAAACTTTCTCGAACACAATTTTTCTATATAAAATTTTTGAAAGACAGGTTTTCTAAAGAAAATTTTTGAAAGAAAATCTTTCAATTTTTCTATAGAAAAGTTCTGGAAGACAACTTTCCATAGAAAAATTCTCAAAGTTAATTATTCTATAGAAAATTTCTCAAAGACAATTTTTCTATAGAATTTTCCTATAGAAAAATTTTGAAAGACAATTATTCAATAGAAAATTTCTCAAAGACAATTTTTCTTTAGAAAATTTTTGAGAGAAATTTTTTTTTATAGAAAATTTTTGAAAGACAATTTTTCATAGAAAAGTTCTCAAAGACAATTATTCTATAGAAAATTTCTCAAAGACAATTTTTCTATAGAAAATTTCTGAGAGAAATTTTTCTATAGAAAATTTTTGAAAGACAATTTTCCATAGAAAAATTCTCAAAGACAATTATTCTGTAGAAAATTTCTCAAAGACAGTTTTTCTGAGAGAATATTTTTCTATAGAAAATTTCTCAAAGACAATTCTTCTATAGAAAAATTCTGAAAGACAATTCTTCTATAGAAAATGTCTGACAGAAAATGTTTCTACAGAAAATTTCTGAAAGTCAATTTTTCTATAGAAATACAATTCTTCTTTAGAAAATTTCTGAAAGACAATTTTTCTATAGAAATTTTCTGAAAGGCAATACTTCTATAGAAAATTTTTGAAATACAATTTTTCTATAGAAACTTTCCCAAAGACAATTTTTTTACTGAAAATTTCTTAAAGATTATTCTTCAATAGAAAATTTCTTGAAGACAATTTTTCTATAAAAACTTTCTGAAAGACAATTTTTCTTTAGAAAATTTTTCAAATACAATTTTTTTATAGAAAATTTCTGAAAGGCAATTCTTGTATAGAACATTTTTGAAAGACAATATTTCTATAGAAACTTTTTCAAAGACAATTTTTCTATAGAAAATTACTCTTTAAAAAATTTTGCAAAAACAATTTTTCTTTAGAAAGCTGTCTTTGTAGATATTTTCTATAGAAAAATTGTAGGAGAAATTTTTTATAGAAAAATTGTCTTTGAGAAATTTTTTATAAAAAAATTGCTTTTAGTGATATTTTCTATGGAAAAATTGCTTGAAAATTTCTATAGAAAAATTGTCTTTCAAAAAATTTTCTAAAGAAAAATTGTCTTTCAGAATTTTTTTTTTTATAGAAAACTTGTCCTTAGAGTTATTTTCTATAGAAGAATTGACTTTGACAAATTTTCTATAGAAAAAGTGTCTTTGTGAAATTTTCTATAGACAAATTTTCCTTGAGTAATTTTTTCTGGGAAATTTTCTAGAGAAAAATTGTCTGAGAAATTTTCTATAGAACAATTGTTTTTGGGAAACTTTCTATAGAAAATTGTCTGAGAAATTTTCTATAGAATTGTCTGAGAAATTTTCTATAGAACAATTGTTTTTGAGAAATTTTGAAATGTTTTGTGAAAATTTTTTATAGAAAAATGTTCAGACTCCGTCCATTTTTTCTATAGAAAATTTTTAAGTTTCTGAGACGTTTTTTTTCTATAGAAAAAAGTTTCAAATCCTAAGATATTTTTTCGATAGAAAAATTGTCAGATTCTTTGACACTTGTTCAAAAATTCCATAATTTTGTGAAATTTTTTCTATAGAAAAATTCTCGAATTCTGAGACATTTTTTCAATAGAAAAAGTCTTGCATTTTGAGACAATTTTTCTATAAAAGTTTCAAATTCTGAAAAAAAAATTTATAGAAAAAATCTCAGATTCTCAGACAATTTTTCTACAGAACAAATTTTAAATTCTGTAAAAATTTTTCTACAAAAAATGCTCAGGTTCTGAGACAATTTTTCTATAGAAAAAATCTCAGATTCTAAGACAATTTTTCTTTAGAACAATTTTTTAATTCTGAGACAATTTTTCTGTAGAATGTACCAGATTGTGAGACCAAGGTCTAGGGTTTTTTAATTGTTTTTTATATATTAAACTTTTACCTCTGCTGAAACACTTGAGGCATGATTGGGTTCTCTTAAATTTGTTTTGTATCCCGTTCCTTAAAATGTAAACTGTCTAAAAGTTCCGATTTAAAGTGTGTGGCGGATGCCGCAAATGTTCTGATAAACCACCACCGTCTGCAACTGAAAGTTAATATTTTGGTTAATATACGTTTAGCAAATATATAAACACATTCGTTTTGCTTACCTTTTTAATTAATGAAAAAAATTACTTCCTCATGTTTTTTATAAAAAATTAAAGACAATGTGTTGTCAATATGTTGCTTACAATGTGGCATTAATTTGTCGACTTTATGCCTTTATGATACCTGCTTTTTTCAAGTTACTTGTTGCTGCATTTATTAGGGTTTTTCTATGGGAATTTCGATAAATTCAAAATTTTTGGTTAAAGTTATCGACATTTTTATAGAAAAACCCTAATAAATGCAGCAACAAGTAACTTGAAACAAGCAAGTATCATACGCACTTTATTGAATTAAATTTATTTATATTTATAAAAAAAAACTTAGGTAAAAGATTCAAGTTTGTGTAGGTTAAATTTGATATTGTATACACTCATAGAAATATCTTAGTAGAAAAATTAGTAAACCCATTGTAGATCAAGTTTTACAGAATAATGCCGTATTCAACAAAAATTAATGTTGATATCGTTGAATAATCAGTATACTTGTTTCAACTATTACAATGGCCTCTACAGAATTCAATAGATGAAACAAAAAAGAAAAAACAACCCTGTTCGTTCGTTTTTTTTTATTATAACGAGTGAACGAGTGAGTTGGTAGCAATGTGAAATGTCTCTTATAAAATTATTTAATGTGTTTGTTTCTTATAAAATTATTTAATATTAGAAAAATAAATGAAAATAGGATCTGATCTGTAAATATTTGGTAAGTAATAAATTACATTGATAACTTTATGTATTCATACTATATTAAATAAAACGTTTTTTGTTTTCTTTTAGGATTTTGTTTTGGTATCATCAGATAATTAGAGAATGGCTAATGGGTGCATAACATGAATAAACGAAGTGTGTGTGAAAATCTTCAAATATTGCAGCTTAAAAAGCCGGAAATAAAAAAATATTGTGATTTATTTATACACTAAGAAAAAAAAAATTTCAAATCAAGCAGAAACAATCTCAAATTAAAAAGAAAACAGTGACAAAAGTCAACAAACTTTGTTTTTGCTTAATTTGAGAATGTTTATCTTTATTTTTAAAATGGGCGAATAAAAACTAACGTTTTAAAATCAAAGTTGTTTCATTTTCAATTTAAAGTTGAGAAATTATTGATTTAAGGTTGATATATTATTATTTTTATGTTGTTCCCTACCATTTTATTTTATTTATTAAAACATTTTTTTTTTTAATTTTAATATTAAACAATTTATTTAAAATAATAAAGAAATAATATGCAGTTTTGTATAAGACTTTCCGGGAACTGAATTTTAAAGTCCAGTTTATAATTCTCATCAATTATTTTTTCCACGACAGCAACCAGAGAAGCCCTTTAACCAAAGAATAACAAAATCAAGTTAGTTAACAAAAAAAAACATATTGAAGTTTATAACTTACCATCGCTTATAGATATTTAACATAAATTTAATTTTTTTTACAGATATAATTCATTATATCTTAGGGACTATTCCTTTTTTTAACAAAAATTTCCATTTTTTCCCCAAAAAGTAAGAAATGACGCAATATTTATTTTTATAATGAACATGTTCAAATTAAAAATGTTTTCATCTTAAAATTTGACATATGATTTTGAAATGTCAATTCACAACTAAAATTAAAATTGTTTGACTTCAAATTGAAAATGAAACAATATAAGCGGTTCTCACCCTTGATAGAAAACAAGAAAAGAATCGGAGAATTGAAGAAAACAAGAAAATGTTTGACAGATACAACAACAAAATACATGTATTTCTGTCAAACATTTTCTTGTTTTCTTCATTTCTCCGATTCTTTTTTTGTTTTCTATCAAGGGTGAGAACCGCTATAGTTTTTAGAATGAAAATTTGAATTGGCAATAACTCAAATTTGTAAAGAGCTTTTACGACAGCATAATAAATACGAGATTATTCATTTTTAAATTAAGAGGTTTACAACTTCAAAACAACAATATTTATTTTTAAATCAACATATATCAATATAAATAATAAAATTTTTGGAAAATAATGTAGCATTTTTAAATTAAAAACGAAAATGTTTGATTTAAATATGCTTTTTTCCCTCAGTGTACTTAATAAAAGAATATTTACAAATAACAACAAGCTTTTTTTTAATAATAAAATTTCTTATATTAACAAAAATATGAGTTGAATTTACATAAAATACGAGTTGATTAACAAAAAAACGAGTTGATCAACTTTTACAAAAACTGACAACAATTTTTATTGAAATCAACATAAATATTTGTAGGGTCAAAATCAACAATGATTTCTGTTGAATTTACAACGATTTTCTTTGTGAATACAATGATTTTTGGTTGAGTATACAATGCTATTTTACAAAATAAATGTCACATACAATTTAGTCAAAACTTGAGCAATTTCTTGAACTCAATATAAAAAAAATTTACCTAAGTCACATTAGACTGTTTAACACTAGTTATTTTTTTGGGTGTGGCAACACATTCTACGACTTAGGAGTGAGTGAAACAACAAAAACCGATCTGGCATCTATTTTTCTTATGGCGCGTTATATTAGTTATCTCTTTTTAACCTAATTCGTAGAATAATTTGAAAATATTAACCATATGGTTCAGAACTACTTTTTTGACACCTGTCACTTATGTCTAGTCTGTATTAGTCTGTGCTCAATAGGGGTATAACCAAAATAAGAACCTATCATAACGGTATGGCCAATGTTATACTGATAACAAAAAACGTTATACGCGGTAATTTTGGTCCAAAAACCTTCGGCACCGATTGCAATTTCTAAAACACCTCAAATTTTAATTTTTGTATGTTTTATGGTGGGAATCCGTCCCTTTCAACGTTATTTTGTTTTTCGTCGTTTTACAACAAAAATAAAACAAGAAAAAATTAGCAGTATGATTTTCAACATTTGAAACATGGGTTGAATGAATATTTGAAAAAAAATATTAGCAAAAACTTCATCGCGATCGGTGCCGAACCTTTTTTAACATTCGCGAAAAAAAAGAGGACGCATTTCTTATTGATTTTCTATGTACTTTCTCACTACACGCAAAAAAAAATCTGTGTCAGATTGAGCAATCCTACTTGGTAAAACTTTTTTCATACCAAAAAAATTTTTTTTACCAAATTTTTGCTAAAATTATGCTTGTCGATGTTAAAGTAACATAATTAGTTTTTTATATAAAATAACCAAGTAGCTTGCACAATAACGCAAACTACCTGCACAAAAATTTATCGAAAGAAAACAACAAAAACAAATACAGACCGCCATTTTCATTGTGTATTTTTGTTGGCGTGCTTCGTTTATTTTTTGTGTTACAAAAACGTAAAAAGGAAATTGATAAATAAAATTAAAATAAATTAATAAATAAAAATAAATAAATAGTTTTTTAAAAGATAATTAAATGTAAGATAAAAAAATGCTAAAGTTAATTTTGCTGTCATAACTTAAAACACCATTCATTTAGCAAAACCAATGGAGTCCCAGACGTTTGTTTCAATGAATTACAAATGGAATGATAAAGTGAGTATACCCCCATTCCGAAGACAACAATAAGGTTTAATAGATTTTTAGTTAAAAAATAGTGTTTGGTAATAATTTTCTATTTTTACAGGGTACTGCTAAATAAATTTTTGAAGCTATGGCGAATCCTTCACTACAATAAAGAGCGTGGGCACCAGTCCTCCCTTTAGCTATAAAATTAAAACCTAAAAACTCATTTATATAGCAAAGCCAATGGAGTCCAGACCTGTTTTGATGAGTTACAAATGGAATCACAAAGTAAGTGTTCCTTCTAACCAAAAGACCAATGGGGTTTACTAGTTTTCTAAATTAAAAATTTATGTTTTGTAATAATTTTCTGTTTTTACAGGATGCTTTTAAATAAATTCGTGAAGCTATAGCGGATTCTTTACTTCAAGAAAAAGCGTAGGCAGCAGTCACTGGAGAAAATTGTACATAAAGGTTCAGTTGGTCGCTGGTAAATAAAATCCTACACAACATTTAATATATTAATATGGATTTATTCTGTGGAAATTTTAAATTCAACAAATATACAAATTTTTACAAAAATTTTATAGAAAATTTATTTTAGCATAAATGTGGTAATTTTTAGCATTATTTTTTTGGTATATTTCACCACATTTCTTTTGGTATATTTTACCAAGTTTTTGCTTAAATAGCATTAGCATTTTCTTCAAAATTTTTTACATAAGTGTTTTGGCTAAATTACGAAAACTACTTCGTCGGTTGTAGTTTTAGCATATTTTTGGTAAAATTATGCCAGATTTTTGCTCACTCCGACACAGGTTTTTTTTGCGTGTATGATAGGCCCTTTTATACTGTATACAGACTAGCGTGATTTTAAAATCACTATGTGATTTTCCTTTGAACAAAATCACATAGTGATTTACAAAATCATCTCAGATTGTACTAGCATAAAGAAAAATTGCAAAATCATCTCAACTTACCATGGTAAGTTCTTGTAGTGTGAACATGGCCTTAGATATTTTCAAAAATATACAAATGGTTATATCCCTAGTGCTCAAGTAATAAATGCTAAATACAACCCTGTGATCGATATGCAACCCTAAATTGTCATCCCCAACTATCGATATTATAACAAATATATCGACGATAATTAAGTAACGAACAATTTAAAACACTCGGTATCTTAATTATTCACTACTCTCAAGAGCCTCGCCATTTTGTTTTGCAAATTTCACCACTTGGGTGCATAGAAAATTTCGGAGAAGGTTTTTTTTGTCAGAAACGAAAAATTTGTACTGTGTGTTAAACAATGAAGTTTTAATAATGAAAAATAATTTAATGGTAAAAAAAATGTAATCGTTGAAAGCACAAAGAAAAAAATGTAAATTAGAGCAAGAAGAAATCGGGATTTTATAATTTTTAAGTGTACGGACGACGGTCTGTGGATGAAAAAATCGTGTGTGTGTGTATGAAAAATGTCTTCGCCTTTTTAAGTGTGGTGAAAAATAAAATTTTAATACAAAAAATAAATAAGTTATCAAAAAATATAATTGTTTTTCTTAGTTCGAAGAAATAAATTATCTAAAAAACATCGGTAATTTGACGTCCGTCCATACTGCGACGTCGATGTCTCTTTAATGGTTTTTAACTGAGTCTTCCAAGTTGTAAAAAATATCGTCTTACTAAAAATATATAATTTATATTTAATACACAATTCTATTGAAAAAAAAACTAAATCGACACTCAAACCAACTCTATTAAGGAGTTTTTGTACTGCAGAATCATTTCACTTATCAATTAAAGTAATGTAAGTTATGTAAAATTTAAACTTGTTCTCCACCAATTTTTTGTTTTTATAGTTTTTAAATCTCATTATCGATTCTTCAAAAAAACTTGCAAAAATTTTAAATTACATACTTTTCATACATTTATTTGCTGTGCAAACTGCTGGCCAGTTAAACAAAAGTGTCAAGGTGTCAAAAAGGGCAAAAAAGGGTACATTTTTTTCTATCATGCCTTGTGTTTTTTTTTCGTCTCATATGTTTTTTTTATGTAAAAAAAGAAAGGGGTTGAGAGAGGTGAAAATTTGTTCAAATGAAAAGTCATATTATAAAAAAAATTAAACAACAAAAGCTCTGTATTTTATTGTCTATTTGTAAATTTATTTTTTAAAGAAAGTGCAATATATTTTTTTAATTAAAATCTAATGCATATTTATAATAGAGAAATGTATTTAAAATATGTGTGCGACAGAGTACAAAAAAACATAACATGAAATATTTATTCACCAAAATGTGTATAAAAGAAAAAATTTTAACAGCCGAGCAGAGACAAAATCAAAGCAAAAAAAAAAAGAATCACATAATAGTGCATTTGTCAATTGGTGTTTCTTTTCGAACAGGCAGGGCGGTAGATAATGTTGCCAGACAAATTTTATTGTTTTCATATTATTGACATAAGTATGCCCAAAATATCACGTCATATATTTAAGAACATTAAGTTACAAGGTCGCAAAAAATGTGTTTTCGATCATTCGGAGGATCTTAAATTAAAGCATAAACTTAGAGTAGAAACAGAACAAGCCCGGCACGACTTTTTCCATACGATTTGACTAGAGTCCGACCGAATATTCGGTTTCGGTCTCGGTTTCGGCCGAATAATGGGGTTTCGGCCACAATTCGGTATTCGGCAAAATTTTGGCCGAATATTAGCCGAAACCGAAACTTTTTGGTATTTTAAAAAATATATAAAAAGTCGCTGAATTTTTTGATTTCGTATTTCATTACACTTGATTCAGTTCAATTGAAGAAAATGTTACAAGTTTATGCAATAAATGTAAAACTGTTTCAGTTCAAAAATTATTTTCTCCTAATCTTCAAACGAAATATACAATTTTTTTGTAAGTTTTTTAAAAAACATATTTTTTTTTTTAAATACAACATTCCTATGGTTTAAAAGCATTATATGGTGTATATTTATCTTTAACAACTTTTTAATAATTTTATTCATGCCAGGCGGTATTTTTTTTTAAAGTTTCGGTTTCGGTTCGGTTTCGGCCGAATATTACTTTTTCGGCCGAATATTCTGTTCGGTTTCGGTTCGGCCTCAAAAACTGGTTTCGGTCGGACTCTAGATTTGACAGATAAAACCGGTGGCCGGCGCCGGTGTGAAATAAAACTTGTTCTATTTTTTAAAGGTGGCAAAACTCATTCTAATTGGAAACCGTCCCCCGTGCCGTGCTTGTTCTGTTCGTACAATTACCCATACATGGCATTCTTATATATATCCAGTTGGCAAAATAAAATCACCGCTGAAATACTGCTGGTCAGCGGTTGTTTCAACGAATTTTTGGTGGCCACTAGGGCTTCCAATCCGGAAATCCCGATCTCGAAAATCCCGGGTTCTTCGGAGTTAGTCATATCCCGAATCTTGGGATTTCTGATTTTCAATCCCGGGATTTTCGGGATTGAACTTGTTTTAAAGTTCACAACTTCAACAAAATTTTTGAAAATCCCGAAAATTTCCAAAAATCACTCGAATTAAGGGATTTAAAATATCCCGAAAATCCTGCGATCCCGAAATCGGGATCCCAAAAATTTTTCTTTAATCCCAGGATTGAGAAAAAACAAATCCCGATTGGAAGCCCTAGTGGCCACCAATACTGGTGGGCACTGCTGACATGTCATTAGAGACATTTTTAAAAATTGTATGAAGATTTTAGCAATTTTATAAAGGAGAGCAGTATGCCAGGTGTGATTTTTATTGCCCAATGGGTAAGACTATAGTTTATGTCACAAGAACTCTGAAGCGCCCATCAGACGACAATTTGTTTAACGACCAAAAATGGTTTTGCATTAAGGTCCCATCAGACGACAGACAAATCTTACAATTTGTCTTCCAACCGCTTATTTTTTTTCTGAAAATATTTGCGAACACACATCTGAACACATACTATTATTAAGGCCATTTGCATTCGGTCGTTAGACAAATTGTAAGATTTGTATGTTGTCTGATTGGCGCTGTACATTAGCTAACATGTCAGCCAATTTGTCTTCCAACCGCTTATTTTTTAGTGTGAAAATAATGTGAACACACATTTGAACACATACTATTAACAAGGTGGTTGGATGAAATGAAATTACACTCAACAACAAGTTGTACAACTTGTTAGCCGACCAACGAAAATATCAAAAAATAAAAGGCCCATCAGACGACAGACAAATCTTACAATTTGACTTCCAACCGCTCATTTTTTTCTGAAAATATTTGCGAACACACATCTAAACACATCAGTAACGGTCCGTGAAGTTGTCAGTAAGTGTTCTCTAATTTTTAAAAACATCAAATTAACGTATAAAATGCAGAGATAGATAATGATCCGATCTTAAGGGTACTTTCCACTATCACACTTTTCCATTATACACATTAAAATTTACCAACTTCCTAAAGATTTTTGGATTCTTTTTTTTATTGAAACCTAGACGTATCTAATAAGTGAACAATTTCTGGCCAAATTTTTTAAAAAAATATTTCGCTAACATGGTGAAATTACGCTTGTATAATGGAAATGTGTGATAGTGAAAAGTACCCTTTAGTAGTTTTGTATATTTTTGAGTGAGATTTTTAGAATTTTATTTTGTGGTCATTTTGTTGCCTCACCATATCGACAATTAACAAAAAGCATTATTTCGCAAATAAATGGAGCATCACGGGAACGTCTTACGTACAGAAAAACATACATTATACCAGGGGATAGGCATCCACCTCAAACACTCAAACATTAACTGCTTGGATTAATAGAATGAAGGTTGAAAGAGGAATTGAAAAAAGGGCTTTTTGTTTTCTTTAAAAAAAACATTTATATTGTTTTAAACAAAACAAATTTATGAAATTTACGTTCTTAAAATGTTAATCATTTAATACAATTTAAAAAAAAATATTAAAAGTGCAAGTTTCATGACTTAAAAAACCGAAAATTTTACTTGATCCCAGACAGATTTCGCGTTAGAGGAAAAAAGAGAATTGAAAAATGTTAATCATTCAATATAATTTAAAAAAAAATAGTAAAAGTGCAAGTTTCTAGAACCATTACGTCAGAAAATATCAAAATTGCCGGAAATACACTTTTTAAGCCATTTTACCCTACTAAAAAGCGGAATTTCCAAAAAGTATTGTTTCCAGAATGTTTTTCTACCGAATGATCCTACATTTCAAATTTCAAGATTCTAGGGCCATTATTTCAGGAAATAAGAACGTACCTAAAGTTTAAATTTTTACCCCTTCCACCCCCTAAGAAAAGGAATTTTCAAAAAAAAAAATTTCCAGAATTTGTTTCCAATTAAGGATCCTACATTCCAAATATCAAGTTTCTATCATCATTATTTCAGGATATATAAAAAGAACCATAAGTACTATTTTTACCCCTTATGAAAAGGAATTTTCAAAAAGTACTTTTCCTGAATGTTTTTTTTACAAAAAGTAATTTTTACAAAAGGTAATTTTTATAAAAGGTACTTTTTATTAAAGGTACATTTATTAAAAAATACTTTTTATAAGAGGTACTTTTTGTAAAAGGTATTTTTATAAAAGGTACTTTTTATAAAAGGTACTTTTTGTAAAAGGTACTTTTTATAAAAGATACTTTTTATAAAAGATACTTTTTATAAAAGGTACTTTTTATAAAAGGTACTTTTTATAAATGGTACTTTTAATAAAAGGTACTTTTAATAAAAGGTACTTTTTATAAAAGGTACTTTATATAAGAGGTACTTTTTATGAAAGGTATTTTTTTTAAAAGGTACTTTTTATAAAAGGTACTTTTTATAAAAGGTACTTTTTATTAAAGGTACTTTTTATAAAAGGTACTTTTTATAAAAGGTACTTTTTATAGAAGGTTCTTTTTATAAAAGGTACTTTTTATAAAAGGTACTTTTTATAAAAGGTACTTTTATAAAAGGTACTTTTTATAAAAGGTACTTTTTATAAAAGGTACTTTTTATAAAAGGTATTTTTTTAAAAGGTACTTTTTATAAAAGGTACTTTTTATAAAAGGTACTTTTTATAAAAGGCACTTTTTATAAAAGCTACTTTTTATAAAAGGTACTTTTTATAAAATGTAGATTTTATAAAAAGTTCTTTTTATAAAAGGTACTTTGTCAAAAGGTACTTTTTATAAAAGGTTCCCTCTTAGAAACGCATTTTCCAAAAAGTACTTTTTCCAGAATGTCTTTTTCACCGAAGGATCCTACATTCCAAATTTTAAGTTTCTATGACCATAATTTTAAGAAATAAAAAAAGTACCAAAAGTACACTTTTTACCTCTTTTACCCCCCTTAGAATCAAAATATTCAAAAAGTACCTTTTCCATATTGTTTTTTTTTAGCAAAGGATCCTACATTCCAAATTTCAAGTTTATGTGACTATTATTTCAGTAATAAAAAAAAAGTACCAAAAGTACATTTTTTTACCCCGTAGAATCAACATTTGCCAAAACCCAGCCTTAGTGAATCTTTTTTCCGGGAGGTTAACCTACATTGCAAATTTCAAGTTTCTAGTACCAGTATTTCAGGAGATATAAAAAGTACCAAAAGTACAGTTTTTTACCCTTTTAGAGTCAACATTGACAAAAACCAGCCTTAGTGAATCTAAATTCCGAAAGGTGAACATACAGTCCAAATTTCAAGTCTCTGTGAACATTATTTAAGGTAACATAAAAGGTACCAAAAGTACAGTTTTTACCCTTTTTACCCCCTTAGAATCAACACTGGCAAAAATCCAGCCTTACTGGATATATGTTCTAGGATGTGAACACACAGTTAAAATTTCAAGTCTCTACCCGAGTAAAAATAAACATATATAACAATATATAACCAGATGCAAACATAATAAATCATATATGATTATACATCGCGTGAGATATTTTCAAAATTTTTTAAATGCAGTCATATGTAGTTATATATAATTGAATCATGATTCGGATTAAAAGGTGTACGGTTGATATAATTATATAAAATTATATGAGGGTCAATACAAAATTTGTTTTTCTGTATAATTTAATATAAAATTATATATATCCTATTCTGTTCCATATATAACACTATATGTTTCCATTTAACCAACAATTTTCTAAGTTTTTAAGGCAAAGTATGAGAAACTTTTTAAAATGTTCCTAAACGTTTCCTTGTTAGGGTTATGTATATCACCTATCTGGTTCGAAGCGTACCCGAACATTTTTTTGTTTAAGAAAATTATATGTTTGGTGAATGTATCGTTGACCTGTGGTGTGTCTCAACCCAAACCAAAAAACACCAGGATTTTACATGTTTTTATTCAATTAGATCTAATTAGATCCACTAATATATGTCAATGTCTGGTCAAAACTCGGATGAAATCAAATCATATTTTATACAAGTTGATCTTTTTTAATGCAAAAACATCCACCATTCCCGAGTACAAAAGATCTGATATAATCATATATGCTATTATATAATTATTTATATTTATATATGGTTATGCATGAACTTTGATATGGACATACAAGTTTATATATAGCATTGTATTTTTACTTATTTTTTAATATGATAACATACATATTTATATCTATTTATATACTGATCTATATGAAATAAGATATGACATATAAGGTCGGGAATTTTTAGATATGGCAGATAAAAAGATATATGATTTTATTTATAATTATATCCCGAAAAAATTTTTCAAAATTTTCTAAGTCCCGGACAATTAAAAAAATTTAAATAATTTTCAAGTCCTAAAAACTTTTATAAAAATTTTCCAAAGTCCCGGAAACAAAATTTTTTTGGCAATTTTTTTTGGAGTAAAAAAAATCGTTGAAAATGTTTTAAGGAGAAATTTTATTTTTTTGAAAAATTTTTAAGTTCCGAAAAAATGTTTTTAAATTTTTTAAGACACAAACATTTTTTGGAATTTTTAAATCCCTTTAAAATAATTTTAGAAAAAAAAAATGACAAATTTTTAATATTTTGCTAAGTCCCGAAAAAATTCCGAAGAATGCAATAAAAACTCTTCTAATTGATAATGTATCCAATCTGATAAAATAATTTCTAATTTCACGTTTAAAATTCCAAAAAGATTACCAGATTACATCTAATTATATAAAAATTTATCTAATTTTAACAGATAAGATATGATGTAATACAATTAGATAGACCCATTTTTGGGATCAAACTTAATCAAATTTGATATTATTTTATCAAAAATAATAGAATTTGATACAATCGTATAATATTCGATCCGCCAATTTTCGGATCAAAATTAATATGGATTTACATAAAAGCATATCTGTTCATATATAATTAAATATTGCGTCATATAACTTTTTTTTACTCGGGTTATTCGGATTAAATTGCGTATAAATATATATTGTGTTATATATCATTATGTATTGCATCATATAAAAATTTTTACTCGGATATAACCATTATTTCAAGAGATATAAAAAGTACCAAAAGCCCGAGTAAAAAAGATTATATATGTTTATATTTAATTATATAAAGACATCATATATATTCATATAGAATTTGATGCGAAAAATGAGTCGATAAAACCATATAAAGTTGCATTAAATTTGATATAATTTGATGTGATTTTAATATAATTTTATATGATTTGATGCGAAAATTGGCCCCTTTTTTAGAAAAATTTATGCAATTATATATAATTAAATAAAAAAAAATCCAAAAAAAAAAACCAAAAAAAAAAAATCATATTAAATTATATATAAAGAACTTAGATTTTTTTTCATAAATTTTGCATTATATATAATAACATATAAAATTTTTAAAACAAATGTTTAAGGTTTAGGTTTGGAACTTAAAAAAAAAAAAAATTCTGGACTTAGAAAAATTTTCAAAAGTTATATCAAATTATATATAAAGGACTTAGATTTTTTTTTTAATTTTACTCATATAAGATTACATATGATTCAGAAAAAAGTTGCATAAAGTTTTATATTAAATGTCTTCAAATATTTTGTTATATTAAATTATATAAAAAAACAGACATAATTTTATATTTCATATGTAATTATATAAACTAACTTTAATCATATGTTATTATGTATAACTTAACATTTTCTTTTATATAATTTTATATAAGAAAAAAATACGAAGTGCAAATATATATAATCTTATATGATAGCAAAACAATTTACGTATAAATTTATCAAATAATATATGTTTATATAAAAATAAGTAAAATTATATATAATCTTTTTTACTCGGGAGTACAGTTTTTTTACCCTTTTTACCCCCTTAGAATCAACACTGGCAAAAATCCAGCCTTAGTGGATCTATATTCCGGGAGGTGAACCTACAGTCCAAATTTCAAGTCTACCCGAGTAAAAATTTTTATATGATGCAATACATAATGATATATAACACAATATATATTTATACGCAATTTAATCCGAATAATGGTGGATGTTTTTGCATTAAAAAAGATCAACTTGTATAAAATATGATTTGATTTCATCCGAGTTTTGACCAGACATTGACATATATTAGTGGATCTAATTAGATCTAATTGAATAAAAACATGTAAAATCCTGGTGTTTTTTGGTTTGGGTTGAGACACACCACAGGTCAACGATACATTCACCAAACATATAATTTTCTTAAACAAAAAAATGTTCGGGTACGCTTCGAACCAGATAGGTGATATACATAACCCTAACAAGGAAACGTTTAGGAACATTTTAAAAAGTTTCTCATACTTTGCCTTAAAAACTTAGAAAATTGTTGGTTAAATGGAAACATATAGTGTTATATATGGAACAGAATAGGATATATATAATTTTATATTAAATTATACAGAAAAACAAATTTTGTATTGACCCTCATATAATTTTATATAATTATATCAACCGTACACCTTTTAATCCGAATCATGATTCAATTATATATAACTACATATGACTGCATTTAAAAAATTTTGAAAATACCCGAGTAAAAAAAAAAACTTTTTAGATCTAATTTGATCTCAAAATTGGCTGTATCAAGTTGGATCAAATTTTGATCTAATTGTATTATTTTAGATACACAAATATAAAAAATGATAAAATTAGATCCGAATTTTGGTCACATCCAATTAAATCCACTTGATCTTATTTTATATAAATTAATATAGATTTATATAGTTACATAAAGTCAGATATATTTATGTATAGCTTCAGATAAGAAAATGGAGCCTCAATAAATCTTAGATAAAATTAGATCTGAACATATAAAAAGTCCTATATAATTTAATATCATTGTATCAAATTATATATCAATATATCAAAACTTTTTTACTAGGGTATCTCACGCGATGTATAATCATATATGATTTATTATGTTTGCATCTGGTTATATATTGTTATATATGTTTATTTTTACTCGGGTAGCTTCAGCGGTTTGGGCTGGGCGATGATGAATCAGTCACTCACTCACTCACCCAACTCTTTTATATATATATAGATATTTTAGGAGGGGAACCTTGGAGATCGATGTAAGCCACTTATTTCTTCATTCTTATAATAAAATGAGTGGATAACATCGGGTTTTCACTTTTCCTTATCGAAATATGGGAGTTAAGTTGCAAATTTTAGCTAAATATTATGATAATTGCGATATGTATCGTGTATACAACATTTAAATGGATAGACAGACGGACGGACATCGCGAATTCCACTCAAAAAGGGATTCTGAGTCGAACGGTATAATTGAACGGACCATATTTCGGGTATTTACAAACATCAACACTAGAGATGGGCGCGTGAGTGAATTTTGACTCACGCACGTTCACGCTCACGAAATAAAAATATTAATCACGCACGCTCACGCACGAAATTCTTTTCTCTGCTCACGTTCACGCACGCTCACGTGAGTAACTAAAGCTTTTTCTCACGCTCACGAAAAAATCACGCTCACGAAGACTCACGAAATTAAAATTAGCAAATTTTTATTTTACTTCTTTCGGTTTCTTGCACAAAAAGTATTGAATTTCCTTAAAACAATAATAAAAATCACAATTTTCGATTAATTTCCCTTTAAATTCAATATAATGACGGTTTTTTTACTCGTTTTCTGTTTCAAACAGCACAAAACAATCACGAAACAAAAATTAATCACGCACGCTCACGCACGAAACTATTTTTTATAATCACGCGCACTCACGATCACGTGAGTAAAAATAAATTTCACTCACGATCACGCGTGATTCACGCGTGAATCACGTGAATCACGAAAAATTCGTGTCACGCGCGCATCTCTAATCAACACAAACTCATTATAGCCTGTACCACAGATGGTGAAGGGTATTAAAAGTCTGCGTGTAAGTTCCCACTTTGCCTTTAAAAATTAAATCCCAGGTCAAGGGAATTAAAACGTTTCCAGTCTGGCAATATATATACCATTTACGAAGAGAGAATATGTATAATTATGAGAGTATTGCACTTTGTGAAATAAAAAATTGTCTGCAAAAAAACAGTACAACTGCGACAAAGTCAGCAGACGTCATTTTTTCAAGTCGTCGAAAAAAAAATATTTTATTTCTTTTTCTTTATAAAAGAACTAACTAAATCAATAAATTAGTGTAATAGTTTATTTATTTATGAATTCAATAGTAAAAAAATTTCAAAAAAAAATTATAAATTTAATACTATAAATTTTTTTTGTTTTACATGTTTTTATTATTTAAATCAATGCAATCAATGTGTTGTAGTATGTACGTACCCAACGCCCGCACCCAAAATTGACAAGACGAAAAAAAAGTTCAAGAAACGCAAACAAATACACACCAGACATAAAATTCATAAAAAATATTTGTAGTATAAAATATTAAACAATACCTTCAACAAAAGAAAACTAAATGAATTTAGATATGGTTTTATTATTACATTCATTTGTATAAATAAAACTTGAAGTTTATTGTGTTAAATCAATATTTTGAAAAGAGTGTAAGTTTATCAATAATCACAGTCTCTGCCTGTGTCTATCAGTAGTATACTATTTGTTTAATGTGCCCCTTTTAAATCTATATTTTTTTCAATTGTACATACAATAATAAAATTGTCTAAAAACATTTTAAAATTACCTATTTTGTTATGAAAATAAGTGAAATGTTATTTTCCTACGGGAAATCTTTAACGAACAGTATTCTAGGACATATCCATGTTTAATAACGATCCTGGGAGCGGAGATGTCATTATACTACGGGAATGTTTAACGAACCATCTCTTAGGACATCGTCATGTTAAAGTGACAGGTAGTGAGAGCATTTCGTAAGACATTTCTGTGGATTAGCATAGAGAAAAAGGGACCATTTGTTCCAAATCCTAATAGGCATATTTGGTAAAAAAAATACTTTAAATATGCCAAAAAAGATAATACTTGTCGAGTTTTTAACCCTTTCACTACCGACTTTTTTTGGCTAGGAATTTATTGACCAAAATTTGTGAAAATGTAGACCTATGCAAATTAAAAACATTTTGTTGATTTCGTTGGTCTACCGCGCCCCCTAGCGGAGATATTTCCAACAAAACTTAAAGCTTTCACATGCAATATCTCCCGAACGAGTAAACATTTATCCGAAATTCGAATTTTGTATTTTTTGTACCGAAAAATTCTACAAAATCCGCTTTTAGGAAAGATTGTACGATTACACCGCTCAACAAATCGAAAGTTTTTGGCTCCGGTTTGAAGTTTCATATAAAATTCTAAAAGATTTTGACTCGCTGATTCCAAATCTGTGCTCCAAATTTTTCCATCACGTCTAGAATTTTAATTATTCGCGGTTGAAAATGCGCAAAAACGCGGTTTTTGCTTTTTTTTGAAAGCCTGCACAGCAGCCACTGGGTGGAATAAAAATCTGGTATAAAGCGTTAGAGTAGAATTGAACTATCTCAAATATATGATCAAAAAAATTTGAACTTGTTGCACTATTATTGGCCAAACATGCATTTAAAAAAAACACTGTGAAAAAAATTAGAAAAAGCACCATTTTTAAAAGGCTCTAAAACAAAAACCAGATGATCAATCTTTACTGCGATGAGCTCAAAATTTAGGCAAAAGTTCATTCTTTCTTATAGGCTTTTAAACCCATTAAAGATATCTTCCGGTTTATACGTAAAATAACACAGAAAACTTGAATTTGTAAAATATTTATTTTTTTTTAGTTTTTCTTTGGAAAATATCAAAAAAAAACTAAGGTATTATCTACCTTACCTTTTTTACAAAAATGGTAATTTTAAAAGTATCATTTTAAAACGCAAGTTTAACCTAACCAAACGCAATAATTTGAAAAAAATTGTATTCTATGTTGGAGACCATAGACAAATTATACTTTTGCGCTTTATACCAGATTTGTATTCCACTGAATGGCTGCTGTGCAGGCTTTTAAATAATGCAAAAATCGTAATTTTTCGCATTTTCAACCGTGAATAACTAAAAATCTGGACGTGATGGGAAAATTTGGAGAACGGATTTGGAATCAGAAGATCAAAGTCTACTAAAATTGATCATCAGAATTCAAACCGGAAATGAGTGTTGAGCGGTGTTATTATTCGATTTTTGAGAACTTTTTAACGTTTATTTTGTTTTGGAATTTTTTTACGTTATTTGAAAAATTTCCATTTTGCCAACAAATATTGCGTGTAGAGCCCACCGGATTGCAAATTTATTTTTCCGAACACATCTATCGTAAAGATAACCCTTCAATGATCAATCTTGCCCAAACAAAACACAAAAGTGTTGGACGGTTTATTTTTAATGATTTTTTAAAGATGTGTACACTGTAGTGTACAAGGGGAGTGAAAGGGTTAAGATAAGCTTTCTAACATTTTTACAAAATGTTGAGTATGTACTTATCTTTGAACTTACAAGGGAAGTCTCCCTGGTGTCACCATCCGATCTTCATGAAATTTTTATATGTTGTTAAGAACGAAAATTAATTCGGCACGTATTTTTTTTAGCGGCCCAAACTCATTTTTAGGGGCGGTCGATTTGTATGGGGGGAAATTGACCTTTTTCAGTTTTTTACGATTCACGCCTATTTAAACAAAATTAATATAGGCATGTGTGGTATCAGATTAAAGATATTAAAAATACCTACCTCGTGGTGCTAACAACGGGCCAAAGAAGTTAATATTTTTAGACTTATTAACAAAAATGTCCTAAAATTTTGGTATTTTACTCAATATGACGAAAAGCTGTGCATGTTTTTAGCACACGTAGATAGGTTTTCCAAAGACCTTTCATTTGGTATGTAACATGACTAGGTTTCTTTGCATAATATAGGAGATAAACGAAAAAAAACTGAAAAAATGGCCTTGTCTTCCCCCCTCCTTTTTACCCCCTAAATATGAATTTGGGCCGCTAAAAAAAAAAATACGTGTCCCTTTATTTTTTCTGCTCTACAAAATAAAACCAATTCCATAAAGATCCGCGGGTGACACTAGGGAGACTTCCCTTGTTAGCGCTTTAAAACCAACAAATATATTACTATCAAAGAACTTTTGGAACAAAAAAAAAAATTTTTCTAAGTCATAAAGACAACTATTTTTCGTTTTCGAGTTAAGAAATTTATTAAAAGTGATTTAAGTGACAAAAACTTTGGACAAATTTTAAAAAATATTCTGAGTCTCGGAAATTTTTTTTTTTAAAAGTCGTAGACAAAATTGTTTGTATTTTTATACCCTTTACCAAAGAGTAATAAAGAGGTTGCAACAGACAGATTTTTTATTTTAAGCTAACAAGGGAAGTATCTCAACCCTTATGAACCGATTTGCCTGAAACTTAAAATATATATTAAAGAGACGATTTTAAGGTTGGGGTGTCTCGGCTTATCGGCCATATCGGTGTTTAAAAATTTCGTTGTCCCCTTATGAAACCATGTGGACCTTCGGGAAAATTTTTATAACTTCCAAACTAACAGGAATATCATCTAGGGCAAAAATACGGGTCGACTTAAATTTAATAAAGATTATTTCTTATTCATATGGATATCGTAGGTCTATGTCTTCACAGAAGTACCCCCCAAAATTTACATATTTTCCTGAAAAAAATATTTAAAGAAGCCGAATTTTTACAAGGTTATGCCACCATTGGATAGGCATTAAAAAAACCTTTCTTCTCATATCAAAACATCATATAGTTTCTTAAAAAGAAATGGCTGAAAAATCCAAAAAACGATTTTTTCGCCATTTTTTGACCCATGTTTTGAACCCCTCAATCCCCGATATGGCCGATAAACCGAGACACCCCAACCTTAGAATTGTCTCTTTTATATATATTTTACGTTTCAAGCAAATCGGTTCATAAGGGTTGAGATACTTCCCTTGTAAGTACTCTTGTTTTTTATGGTGAAAATTTCACTTAAACTTTAAACGCCTCAAATTGCAATAAAACATTAAAAAATCAACAACTTTTGGCAATTTTAAGAAAAAAACGATCATAGTAAAACTGAAATGTCATTTTTTCACGGCAATTTAAATTATATTGTATAATAAAAATGCGTGAAAATTTGTTTAGCAATTTCCCTATAATTTCTCGCGTTGCCAAATTTTTTTTTTTTATATGGAGTTGGACAGATTTTTTCCCGTGAAATCGAACAGAGTACTATGCTTTAGGCGAAAACTCAAACCTTGGACCAACATTTATTGTCCCAATCTATTCTAAAATGCGACAGTATTAGTGATTCTGATTCTAATTAAAATATGACGTAGTATTAGTAAAATTTTCCATAAAAAAGCAAAATGTTGGTCCAATTTTTTAGCCCACAAAAAAGCCAAGTGAACAATTTTAAAACTTATAGTCATTGCATACCCTTTGCCCTCCACTTACAATAAGTGGTAGAGGGTATATATAAGTTTGTCATTGCGTTTGTAACTCATCGAAATATCGGACTAGGTTTAAAAGTTTAGCGATGTCTGTCTGGCCGTCTGTTGAAGTGGTGATTACGGACAAAGTATTAAACAGCTATGACTAAGGCTTAGCATATTGTTGCTGTCCTAAGCAGTTTGGTATTGCATTTGAGCGAAATCGGTTCGGACACCTCAAAAAGGTTTAAAAATGCTTTATATGATGTGTTTGTAACAAGTGATGTATTCGGGGTTGAGACATTTCCTTACAAAAGAAACAGGCGGTTTTATATGATAGGTGTCAGTTTGTGATGTGTCATTTTGTCCCAGTGACATGTCACGTGACATATCAAGGACCGGTTACATTTTCTGCAGGGATATTAAATATATGCAAATCGGTTTGAAAATTTATAAATCAAAACCCGTTTTTTTTAAAGGCGGAGAGGCACTTGAAATTAAAAAAAAAAAAAAAAAAAAATTAATGCAAACAAAAAACATCGTAAAAAGTTTTTTTTTAATCGGCCGGGATCATTGGGGGATACCTTTCCCCTTGCGATAATTGTTTACAAAATTATTCCTTACGCTTTTTGCATTATTATTTAAACACATTTTTAATATCGACGCTCACCAAAAAACGAAAAAAAAAACGTTATTTTTTATCCTCCGGGTCCAAGTCCAGGTATTTGAACTTATTCTGACATAAAATTGTCTAATTTTTTTACAAAAATACAAAAAAATTGCAAAAATATGTCGTTTTTCCAAAGGTTGGCTTAGCTCTTTAAGGGGGAACTTTTTCCCCCTATTCCAAATTTGCCCATCTCCGAACTTAACCAGCTTATGGCCATAAGACGTATTCGTACAAAATTTCACGAGGCCAACTCGTTTATTTTGGGATATATCGTGTCTACAGGCGGACAGGGTTTTCAGGTTCTGACAATTCATAGCTAAACAATACAATTTTGAAAATAAAGTTTGGAACAAGTAGTTAGGAGTGGGACTAATAAATTGGATATTCCAAGGTGTTCCCAGACGACCGGGAATGGCCTGGATTTTCCAGTTATTTTGGGTCTGATTCAGTTTCCAGTTAAATTATAATTTATCCAGTTAAATAAGAATTTCTTTAATTTTAACAATATTTTTTTTTTAATATATTTTACATTTTTTTGGACTACTTTTTGAATAAAACATAAATCTTTTCACTACCTTTAAATGTGCACTTTTTGCTGCATTTTCACTACTTTTTTTTATTACTTTTTCGAGCATCTCGCATTCTAGTGTTGATTTTAGCATGAATGTTTTCCTTGAGATCTTCGATGATCTGAGGATTGTGAACATTTTGCTGAACAAATAAAGCCAAAAAAATAAGTCCGGAGCGGTCAAACCAGCAGATAAGGGCCTGTTATTGTCACCCTTTTTGACATCGCACGTCCGGTGGTATCAACTGTCCAAATAGATTTCCCGGATTGACCACTTCGGACTTTTTTTGTGGAGTTATTTAAAAAGAAAAATCTACGCAAACAATCTTAGACCGTTGACGACAACATCAACATTTCGAGATGATGGAATATGTAGTGAAATGCTTAAAAAGGGGCACAATTTGCCGTGGCCAATAAATGCAGCCATTTTATTGATGTTATATTCTAAAAGTAGTCCAAAATATCTTACTTTTGAAAATCGGTCGGTTTGTTATAAGTTATTCAAAAAAAAAAACTAAGTTATTTTTTTTAAAATCCAGGTGAGTTTTTTCCATTTTCCAGTTATTTGAATTCTAGTATCTGGCAATCCTACTTGGGTGACATGTCCCCAGAAATACAGCATTCCCCGACTACTGCTGACTTTTAGTGAGGACATTATGAAACTGTCCTCAACTCAGTACGAAGAGATGTCTTGTGGATGTCAGCAGCAACTCTGGCATGTCACCGCGTCGTCACTGAGGATGGCTTAAGGACGTTACCAACTGGGGACATAGCACACATTAATAAAATATACTTTATGGGGTCTTAGATGGAGGATATAAAAACGGTCGAAATGTTGAACAAATTGTACTCGCAGTGTACATTTCTTATTGCAATTTGTAACGTTGCCTAAGCATTTCTATTAAAGCCAGCGCTCTGCCAGTTAAAAATCAAAAGTGTTTTGATATTCTCCAATATATTGCACAACCTTTAATATGACATACACACAAGCGATATTATTGCACAATTTGAAAAGTTTAGCAATAATATTGCAAGTGAATGGGCAGCTTTAAAAAAAAATTCTGTCGCGAAAAATATTTAAAATTTTCGTCAAGACGATATGATTTTTTTTTTTGGAAAATTACTTTTTTATTTATACAAATACAACTTTTCTTTTTTTAGATTCTTCACTTTTTTAAATAACCTTTGTAAATCGTAACTTGACTGATTATAACAATTATATAATAGTATCATTATGTACGTCACTACATAAACAGACCTATTAACTTTTTTTTGTAAAAAATATTTAGCTTCATCACAACAACAAACATATGGCGTTTTATTTAACACTACCTTTGTTCGTTCTCTAGCTAAACTTGGAAAACGAATATACTACAATGAAATAATTTTTGACATTTAATTGACAACTTGCGGTAATTGAGCACAATATGATAGAGCAACTACTAAATAAAATTCTGAAATGGGACATAAAATACTAGGTTAACAACCTAAATAGTGAATTCCATGAATGTTAAAATTATCTATTGATTTTTTGTTTACTTTTAATAAGGGAGCTTCTAATAAAAATTAACCAAAACAAATAAAAATAATAGAGGTATTCAGAGTCTTGTTGCCAGCCCTGGCAATGTAGCAAAAGAGTACTTCTTTCAAAAAATACATGTATTTTGAAAAGTAATTTTGAAAAGTGCTCTTTTACCACCAGTGCCAGGGCTGGCAAGCAAGACTCTGAATACCTCTAATGAAATTTTTTTTTGATAAATATGAAAATTAAAATATAATAGAATTTTTTAGACAGATTAGTGTTCAAAATACTTTTGAAAATATGTATCTACTAAAAGTAGGGCTGTCAAACGGGATCGGTTTATTAAAATCCCGGGATTCGGGATTTGAAAATCGAAATCCCGGGATCCCGGGATTTTTCGGGATTACGGGATTTTTCGGGATCCTGGGATTTTTCGGGATTCCGGGATTTTTTGGGATTAAATTTCTTTGATTATAAAAGTAAAAAAACAGTAGACTCTTTATGTTTAAATTTTATTGTGCATAAAAAGGGGGCTACTGTGGGTTAGTTGGTTGCGTGCTAGCCTATTAAGCAGGAAGTCGTGGGTTTGATTCCCACGAACACCTTTGGGTAGTTTTCGCTACAACGAAATTATTAAAAAAAAAATATTTTTAATTATTCTGATGAAAAAATTAAGTATACGCCACTTATGCAGTTTTCATGTAATTATTATTATTATTTAATATTTAGCAATGAACTAAAAAAAGCATTGAGGGGTTTGTTATGGAAAATGACAACATTAATTTGCTTTTGGTTTCATTCCATTCCGATTTTGGTTGTTGCACTGTATAATTTTAAAATAATAAAAACATTTAGGGCGATTTACTCAATGAAAAGTTAGCTGCTAACTGCCGATTTAACGGAGCCATATGTCAAAATTTGATTGAAAATTTTAAATTTAACGGAGAGTTATTTTATAATGAAGCATTTTTATTCTCCTACGCCTAAAACTTATGTGGTAGAAATTTGAGGCCAATCGGATTAAATTTACCCGTGGCGCCCTTCGATCAAAGTTTCGGTTTTTTAGAAAATGTTCGCCAAAACCTGCAAACTTTGGTCAAAGGGCTCCGTGACTGTGGCTTAATGGTTAGTGCGTTAGACTATTATTTAGCAAGCCTGGGTAGAGTCTCAGCTTAGCCAAATTCGTGGCCAGCTACGTTGAAAATTAAAAAAAAAGTTTTAGTTTTAATTTGTTCATGTAAATGTAACAATAATTGAACAAAGTTGTATTTTTAAAAATAAATTCTCAAACATTTTTAATATTTTAAAAATCCCGGGATTTGAGCTTAAAAATCCCGGGATTCGGGATTCATTTTATGACAAAAATCCCGGGATTTCGGGATTCGGGATTTCGGGATTGACAGCCCTAACTAAAAGTCATCGGTAAGATTTTTATTTATTTTTTAAATATAAAAATAATAAAAAAATAATTTTTAATTGAACAAATAATGCGTGTAAAATCCCTCCGGATTTTTTGGTTTACATTTTATTTGCAGATATTAAACGTGAAGTTCGGTAGTCTTATCAAATCTGATTATAATTGGACCATTTCTGGACTTACTGTTAGTGCCTATATAAATATTTCGCCGATATTTAGTTAAATCCGTCTATTGGCAACAAAAAACTAGCATAATCCTCAAATTTCGTTTGTTTTTGTTTTTACACTAAAGATCTTGCAACAGATATATCTAATCGGATTGATGTTTGAACCATTTTCCGGAAAACAATGGTGTAGGGTGTTATATGGTCCATATTTCAAAGTTCAATGACAACATTTCAACAACACAAGTACTTATTAGGAACTTTGAAACTAAAATCCATGAACGGAGCTCGTGGTCAAACATGACTCGTGGTCAAACATGACTCGTGGTCAAACATGACCAGGGATCCTGAATCTAATATGGTATACAGACGGGCCAAGCAAACCAACAAGGCGCAGGTATCTTTTGACGCAGCTTTCAAAGTGCTTTACCCAAGGGCAAATCTATATCAATATTTCAGGCAGAACTGTATGCCATTTATATATGTGTGACCAAATGTATTTGAAGAAGGTTCACGAATATACATAATTACTGACAGTCAGGCTGCACGGAAAGCTCTTATAGCTTATGATGTGTCATCCGGAATGGTCATGAACTATGTTGAATCCATTAACAAACTAGGACGAGATAACGACCTGACCCTAGTATGGATTCCGGATCTCGAAAACCGATCTGGTAAACCGGAACCATTCTTAAAATATGGAGTAAATCTAAGTTCATAGAACATTTTTTTAAGTTTCGGTTTCGGCCGAATATCTTTTTGGCCGAATATTCGGTTCGGATTCGGTTCGGCCTCGAAAAACTGGTTTCGGTCGGACTCTACTAATTAAAGATCTAACGAAAGATATATCTATAGATACAATCGGTCTATATTTGCACATGGGAACCATTTTCCGGAAATCACTGGTGTAGGGTATCATATGGTCAGTCTTGAACGACTAAAATATTCTTACTTGATTTTCTTAAAAAATTTACTAGTTTTACAATATTAATTTTTTGTTAAAACTTTTTTTTTTTTTTGTTTTGGAGATATTGCTATTTGGCTTAGAAGAATTTCTTAATCATTTTATCGGTATCAATATAAAAAGGCTAGCTATTATAAATAGAACAAACTTAAATTATACTCAATAAAAAGATAAAAATTCTAAGAATTTATCCTTTAAAATACATATGTATGTATTACTTATTTTTGCATTGACACATTTTTCCACATAAAAGAAAGTTTAAACCTATTAGATTAAATTTAATTAAATAAAAAAATAACAATGAATGTATGATTCATAAACTTTTAAATAGATTGACAAAATTAAGTTTTTGTGATAAGGGAACTGTTCAATTAAAATATAAATCAATATTTTAATAAATCTCTTTGATAAAAAATTTAGTTTTTTTTTTAACTTTTAATTTGATTTTTACTTGCAGGAAATAAAAATTCGAATTAAAGTTTTCTTCAACCAGAAACCATTTAATAAATAAAAGAATAACATGAGCCATGCCTTCGGCACGTCCTGGTAGTCTTAAAGATCCGGAAATAGCCGAATTATTTAATAAACATGATCCAGAAAAGATATTCGAAGATTTACGAGAGATTGGCCATGGCTCCTTCGGTGCAGTTTACTATGCACGATGTAATCTTACCAAAGAAATTGTGGCCATTAAAAAGATGTCCTATACGGGCAAACAGAGTTTGGAAAAATGGCAAGATATACTCAAAGAAATAAGGTGAGTGTTAAAAAAAGATAAAAATGTTTTCACTGTGATATATTTGAAAGATTTTGCATTATACCGTTGGTATTCACTTCAGAAATGTTTACCCTTAAAAAGTGCAAGATTGCTACATTAAAAAAACACAAATAGTATTGACGTCAACAATTTTTACCCTTGCAAAATTGCGAAATCCAAAATTTTTACAACAAACACATGGGATGAAATAAAACAAAAAATAATTTTATGTGTGTTTGTTGTAATAAATGTTACATTTCGCACTTTGCAAGGGTAAACATTTTTGACGTGAATACCGTCAATAGTAGCGGTATTCGCTCTTGGTAACAAACTACCCTTGCAGCCCTTTCAAAGCTTGCAGATCTTGTATAAATACAAGAGTATGCAAGACCACAACAACAAAATACATGAAATAAAAATATACAAGACTTTCATTTATATGCAAGACTAAACCACATAGCATATTCTGTCCTTTCAAACCTTTCAAACTTACAATACTTAACATCTTTAAGTTTTTCCGGAAAACAATAAGAAAAATTAACAAACTTTCATATTTTGTGTAAAAAAAATAAAAATAGATTTTTAGAACGAATTATAACAAAAAATAACCAAAAATTAGAACAACACAAATGAAAAAATTAACTATTTCATCTTCTTCTTGAGCGCAGCACTGATGCCAACTATTCTTTAAACAAAGTCGCTAAATCCTACTAAAAAAATCCCAAGAAAAGCGATTTTCGCTAGAAAATAGCTATTTTAACAGCAGCAGAATGTAATAACAACAACTGTTTGAGAACTCGCAATAAAAACGAAAAAAAGTCGCTCACGCTTTGTAGTATAAAATCATAGCATTTATACTACCCTTGCAAAAATGCTATCAACCGCATGTGTTAAATATGGCTGTGCCGAATCTTAGATATTATTAATTATTAATTTTTGATAATTTTGTCTTAAAGTAATACAATAATACATTGTACAACAAAAATAATTATTTCTCAGAAATAATTAATATGGACTCAAACCGAAATAAATAAAAAACTTCAGTTGTAATACAATTTTATCATTATTTTAATTATTTTTTATTATTACCCAGCAAAAAAAGAGCTTACCATTCACTACAAAATTCACCACAACTTATGAACCAGATGTACTTCTTCTTCAACTGAAACATTGATGAATTTAATATGGGCGTGACACACAAAGTATGTTCTTTCTTTCGCCACTTTTCAGTGGCGAAAGAACTTAAGTATAACATATATCTCTAGTGTTTATTATGTACATATATATTAACATTTTTATCACAACTTCTGAAATAGTGATACGGATGTTAATATAACTTGACCTTTTGGAAGAGCATTGTCATCACTTCTTTAGAAGTACATATTTCTTGTCATTTTGGGTGTGATTATGTCATTTTTATTTAGTGATTTAGAACTTCTAAATTAGAAGTGATTTTTTCACTTTTTTTGTAAGATTGATTGAAAGAGTATTTTTTTGTTATATTTACACTAATAACACTGTTCGACAGCAAAAACCTCCCAGTGAAATTTCTAACTGGTCCTTATAGATTTTGGTTTTCTGCTTCCAAATCTACCATCCAAATTTTTTCTAGCACGTACCGTTTTTGAGATATTCGCTGTTAAAAAGTAAAAAAAATATTATTTTAGCACATTTAGGGGTCCACTGTTACGTATTCTTACGTTGCTTCAACCAAATAGGACTTGATTTTAATAAAATAGACTTCCTGATTCCAAAACTGCAATCCAAATTTTTAGAGCAAGTTTTGTTTTCGAGATATTTGCGTTTGAAAATTTTAGTGTGATTTATAAAGAATATAAGTGCGTAACAGTGGAGTTTGAGTTTTTCAAACCCCAATATTTCAAAAACAGTACGCGATAGAAAAATTTGGATGCCAGATTTGGAATAAAGATGTCTTATTTTTACTAAATCGAGTACTATTGTGTTTATGGAACCTAATAATACGTTACAGAGGAGACCCAAACATTTCAATATTCCTACGGAATATGAAGTTCGGCACCTATCGCTACCCACGCAGAAATTGCCAGCGGTACAAAAAATAAAGTAATGTCAAAACACTTATTTTTTGTAAACTGCAGCGCTTTGCCAACGTTTCAAATTACAACCTTAAAAGTGCTTTGGCATTACTTTTGTACAATTTTTGTTACAATATTTTTGTTTATATTTTCACTATTTATGAAATTCTTTTATTACAATTATTTGTGTAACAGTGCAATAGCAATTGTTTCATCATAACAATATTTTTATCTTAATTTTACAATCCGATTTCTTTTGAAGACAATATTGGGTAGTTAAAAAATCGGTAATTTTATTAATAATATTTCCCTTTAAAATTAATTGTGGCATTTGTTAACTGAAAGCTTTAAAAAATAATTATTTGAGACTCGCTACTGTACATCTTTCACACGAAAAGAAACCAACATAACTTTTGCAACATTTAATGTAAGCTAGGACTGGCATATCGCAGCAAAAAGCCAACACATTAAATTGAAAAGGTTTCCCATTCAATGATATAACTTCAAAAAAAAATATATTTCAAGCTCATAGATTAATACCTTCTCTAAAGAAAACATTGGATTCCACCACAAATTCTTCTAAAACTCTCTAGAATTTTTTTTAAATGCTGGGAAACCACCCCAATTTTTGTTTTTGAAGCGCTGCCACAGCAATATATTTTTGGTTTTAAGGTACTTTGCCAGAGCTTTGAGAACCTACGGCACTATATTGCAACGGTGTTATATATCTCGTACTTACGCAGTACTTATATAAGAAAGCTGGCAGTACTTGTTCTACCGTGCAAAGTACTTTAGCTGTACTGGCCCGTTTGTATTTTTCTGCCTGGGTACTTTTTGTGTAGTGAATCAACTAATTCTTTTTGAACCACTTCGTTTATTTTTTGCTGGGTATTTATTATTCACGCCCACAAAAAGAGGCGGACAAAAACACAACGTTTTCTAATCCCCTTGGTCCAAAAGCAGACATAAAGATGTTTCATTTGTATAAAAGTATTTAAAAACCTTTAAAAAAGTTACAATTTTTATAGGTTGGTTTAGTTCTTAAAGTGGGAACCTTTTTCACCTGGTCTGATTTTGCCCATCTTAACCAGACTATGACCATAAGACATATTCGTGCAAACTTCTGGAGTCTAGCTCATTTATTTTGGACTGTATCGTGTCCTCCACAAACAGACGGACGGACATTGCTAAAATGTTTTAGAATCGATTACTGATTAATAACACATTGATACAAAATCGTAACTTCCGAATCGGAATGGGATGAAACCAAAAGCAAATGAATGTTGACATTTTACATAACAAAACCCTCAAAGACTTTTTTTAGTTCAGTGCTAGATTTTTATTCACGCATTTAAAGTTTGTAATTTTAAAGCATTTAAAGTTTGTGTGTACTAAATATGTCCAACTTTAGGGGCCCCTGGTAGAGCCCTATTGGACATGGGGTCCAGCGTCGAAACTTAAGCTCGAAGTTACGTTAGCTATAACCGGTATGAATTTCGCTGCAATCGGTTCAGTACCTACCCGAGTAAAAATTTTGATATTGCACCATATCTATTTAGATCTGGATCAATATATAATCAGATCTTATTAGATCCGGAAATTGACCCGATCTAATTATATCAGTTCTGATACAAACTGATCAATTTAGACCTCGTTGGATCCGACATTTGTCCCATATATGTTCTGATCTCATTGGATCTGCATTGATCAGAATTGATATTATAGCACAGGTAATACTATTGATTTTTTTTCAAAATTTCTGTTAAAAACTAATAATAAAACACGTTTTTATTGAAAATGGTAATAATAAAATTTTATTTTGTACTAATAATGATTATTATGTTTATACAAACAATAAAATAAGTAAAAAAAATTTAAAAAAAAATTTGTATTCAAACGATAACTGTTCGGAGATAAACAAATTTTAAGGCTCATTTAGTCTTGTTGTAATGTGAGGTAGAGGTATGAGGAAAATATTGAGTACTGTACAATTAGAGTGTACAGTATCAAGATATTTCTATTTGAATTTCGATAATTTCAAAAATATTGTTTGAATTTGGCGAAATTATCATAGAAAAACCCTGATAAAGTTGATTGAAAAGATCAGATTAAAAAAAAAAAGTTTTTTCTGCGTTCTCACCTCCTTATTTGATGTTATTTGGTACAAAAAACTTTGCATTATTTTTTTACATTTTTAAAAAAAGGTGTAGAACTGTTTCCAGCATCATTTTGCATCCGTAGTGCATATGGGTCAAAAATAAACCAAATTTTTGCGGTCTTACCCTCTTAATAAAAAATCTGAAAAAGTCAGTCGAAGCTTTTTGCACCAAATACCATAAAATGACTGCGGGTTGAGACCGCAATACGAATGCAAAATGGTGCTTGAAACAGTTCTAAATATTTTTTTTTTAAATCTTAAAAAAAAAATCCGGCAAAGGATTTTGCACCAAATATCATAAAATGAGGGGGTGAGAACACAAAAATAAAAAAAAATTAACCACTCTAACGACTATACTTTACCTAAAATCTTGAATTACATCAAAGACTAAATGACACTTTAAATTTGTAGAAACACACCATAAATTGTATTTACATTTACCCCAAAATCAAAGTTTTGTATGGAATTTGGAGTGGATGTAAATATCATATCAACATCCGTGGATATTAAAAAAAAAAGTAAAAAAAAACACTTTTAACCAATTAAATTTTAAGCAAACGGATCCTTTTGAAATTTTGCTGATTTCATGGAAATTTTGTATGGACATCACATTCATATGGGAAAACTTGTTGCAATCCTCATGCCGATAAACTTCAACATGTTCTTATCCAATTTAGCCCAATAAATATATTAAGAAAAATCTGCAAATTGGGAGAAATTGTTAATACTAAATTTTCGTGGTCATTGCCAAAATGTATACTTACATAAACGTTAAAAACATCAAAAATCTTGATTGAAACTGCAAATTGTTAGTGAAATAATACAAATTTTGTTTGGTTTTTCCAAAATATGTACATACATAATTTTTTTAATTGAAATATTGTTTTTTTTTTAATTTGACAGCAAACTCGAATATTTTTTTTGTATTTTGTATATCACATATTTTATTTTGTTTTAATTCGGTATCAAAACAAATAAAAATTATGAAGATTTTTAAAATAAAGGGTGCTCATTTAAAATCGAATTATACAAAGCTTAGTTGTTGGATTGAGTTTAAAGATGATATGTATATAAATCTTGCTCTCGTGACAGATATGATAAAAGATATAACCAGATATGATACAAGATATCGTTATATATAGGAACAGATCTAACATATCTGGTTATATATAATTTGATCTTGTATTAGATATAAGTATATACTATCATATCTTGTTAGATATAATTATATCTAATCATTTTTACTCGGGTACTTACTAAAAGCCAAATTATTAAAAATAAACCACTGTGCACCGTTGCGTATGATTTTTATTTAAAGGCATTAAAAAATTAAGTATACGCTATTTATACAGTTTTCAAGTAATTATTATTATAATTATAATAAAAGTTCCCCAACTTCTCAAATTCGAGTAAAAAAATCTAGCACTGAACTAAAAAAAAAACCTTAAGGGGTTTGTTATGGAAAATGTGTACTTTTATTTGCTTTTGGTTTCATCCCATTCCGATTTTGGTTGTTGCACTGTGTAATATATATACTTTATGGGATCCTACACCGATATTTCGATGCATTGCACATGGAATGACAAAGTGGTTGGAGGGTATAAAAATATGTTGAATCAACTTTTGCACGTTTCTACTGAATGTTATCATTTGAGTTCATCCATCTTGTGTCCCTAGTGTCAAGCTTAATTACCTAAAAAATAAGGGAGATTGGTGGCAAAAACCTCCACAACTGCAAGGCTTGCCCCTCCCTTTACTAGCTCATCCGCTTTTTTTTATTTTCTCGAATGCCTTGTGTCCATGAACTCTGCACAGTCTTATATTATGCTGCTCCCTGACAGCTTGTAGTTCTCTGTCACACCGGCTGACTTGGAATTGATATAATCCTTAGTTAACGCCTTTAAAGCTGCTTTGCTGTCGACGAAAAACGCAATTGCTGTAGAATATTGTGGAAGTGGGCATCAGATAACGGACTCAACGTAAACCCGAAAAAGACGGAAATAGTACTTTTTACTAGGAGATACAAGATCCCAAATTTTAGGAGGATTAGAATCGGGGGAGTTGAAATTTCACTATCACCTCATGCGAAATTTTTAGGAGTGATTTTGGACAGTAAGCTCTCTTGGAAAACTAACACGGTTGAGAGAATTAAGAAGGCTAACAATGCTTACTACGCATGTAAGAAAATGTTTGGTATGACATGGGGATTAGAGCCTAGAGTTACGTATTGGATTTATACTTCAGTGGTAAGACCAATCTTACTTCACGGAGTGTTAGTCTGGTATAAGGCACTTGAAAGGGATGCGATACTAAACCAGTTCCAAAGACTTCAACGGCTTATGGGACGTAGTATCACAGGCGCTTTGAGAACAACATCGGCCAACTCTATTGATGCGTTATTGCACTTTATACCAATTGACGTCTTTGCAAAAGGTGAGGCTTATAAGGCCTGTCTCAGACTCAAAGAATCAAATTGGTTCAAGTTTCGCAACTTTGGCCACAGTAACATGGACAATATAAAAAGTATTGACTCGGATTACATAGTGCCCAAACTATTTTTCGACCGGAAATATGAAGTAAAATTTCCGACTCGAGAATATTGGTCTAACTGGCAGGACACCCCTGCAAACACCATGAATATATTTACCGATGGATCGAAACAAACACATGGAGTGGGAGCTGGTTTTACAAACGTGGAGCTAAACCAGAACTTTTCGTTTAATCTGCCTTTGGACTCGAGCATATTTCAAGCTGAAATAGTTGCAATAACTAAGGCTGTGGAACATATCGAGGAAACCAGGGGAGCAACCATAAATTTTTACGTGGATAGCCAGGCCGCTTTAAAGGCGCTTCAAGGTTATTATATCAAATCTAAAATAGTTTTACAATGTTACGAGAACTTGCAGACGTTGTGTCAACACAACCAGGTTATTTTATTATGGGTACCAGGACACGACGGAATACAGGGAAATAAAAGGGCAGACGAACTTGCGAAACTTGGAGCTGATGGTGTAGGTAATACGGTGCTAGTTTTACATTCATGCTAAGAATATTAGACTCATCCCAGACGCCAGTTGTAAAAGATGCGGCTCACCAGGAGTGGATGAAACGATAGAACACATACTTTGTCACTGTCCAGCGGTGGCAAGAAGTCGACGATCGATTACAGGTCAGATAAGCTTAAATACTTTGGAGGATATAACGCGAATGGATCTTAGAATATTAAAGAGATTCACAATGACTTTGAACGTGTTTAACTTGCGCCGCTAGCGAAAAAGAAAAAAAAGTTTTGTGGTATCGCTATGGACCAAAAGGTCTATTCGAGGTGTAAATCGTACACCGCCACCCTAACCTAGGCCTAATCGAAATTAGCTACGCAGCCTTTGCGATTGCATAGATCTCCGCATAACATATTCTACAATCATTTTCCAAGCGATATGATTCATCAAAACGTAGCTCTAAGCAATGAACATCATTTATTGTGCCAGTCTTGGTTTTAGAACCATCTGTAAAAACGTTCGTAAAGCCTAATATTAATGGTATTCACGACAGAAATCTGTAGCCTTGCAAAGTGCAAATGTTTTCCATAAAATAAATAGGATATCAAACTCCAAATTTATTCCAGTCTATTTGTTGCAAAGTTTTTGCATTTCGCAATTTACAATGCTAAAAACAAAAAATACTAATGGAATTCACGTCAGAAATTTAAGTCTTGTAAAATTGGGCAATGTCAAATTTGCAACTTTATGTGCATGTTACTTTTTAAATAGAAGCAATTATATTACTATTGAAATAAATTGCAAATATTTCAAATTTTCAAATTTTTTTTTCTTTTAAATAAAAATTTGCAATATCGCACTGTTGCAAGGGTAAAAAAATTCTGAATTAAATACCCTGCCTATAATTCTTTTTCTAAAACTTTTTACAGATTTCTACGTCAATTGCTTCATCCCAATACTATAGAGTATAAAGGATGTTATCTACGCGAATCCACAGCATGGCTGGTTATGGAATATTGTGTAGGTTCAGCCTCTGATATTATTGAAGTCCATAAGAAACCATTGCATGAAGATGAAATCGCGGCCATATGTGATGGCGTCTTAAGCGGCCTCAGTTATTTGCACAGTTTGGGTCGTATACATCGTGACATCAAAGCTGGCAATATTCTACTAACCGACAGTGGTGTCGTTAAATTAGCCGATTTCGGTAGTGCAGCCATAAAATGTCCAGCTAATAGTTTTGTTGGGACACCCTATTGGATGGCGCCGGAAGTGATATTAGCCATGGATGAGGGTCAATATGATGGTAAAGTTGATGTATGGTCATTGGGTATAACCTGCATTGAATTGGCCGAACGTAAGCCACCATATTTCAATATGAATGCCATGTCAGCATTGTATCACATTGCTCAAAATGAATCACCAACATTACCGGTAAGTGTTTTGTTTGAATTTTATATCAATTTAGTATTTAAATTTAAAATTGTATACACATAATATTTTTTTTTTATAAAGAATTAAATTTAAAATATTCAATTGGAAATAAATAAAAATTCCAAATTTTATTATCAATCTACCTTTAATCTAATTTATTTTAATCCATTTTACTTTTAATCTGGTAGATTTCACATAAAAATTCAAATTTCGGATCTACACCATTTTCATAGATTTCAGTTGTTATTCGAAGTTTCCAATTGTAATACGAAAATTACATTTTTAATTCGGAAAATATCAGTTGTAATTTGAAAAAAGACCAATTGTTATTCGAAAACGATCAATTGTTATTCGAAGATTCCAATTGTATGTCGTAAAATATCTATTGAAGGGCATGACACAGACTCAATTCCGTTCGGAAGTGGAATAAGTGGTTTACTCGTAAAACGCAAAGCGAATATTCTTTTTTTGGAATGAAACCACTTTTATGCAATTCAATTCCACTTTGATTTGTGAAAGTAATTTCGTTCCGAAAAAAATAATATCCGTTTTCGTTTTACGAGGAAACCACTTTTTTCAAATCCGAACGGAATTGAGTCTGCGACATGCCCCTGAAATTCGAAAAAGTTCAATCGTAATTTTAAAAAAGATATACATATTGGAATTCGAGAAAGATCAATTGTAATTTGAAAAATATCAATTGCAACTCGTCAGATATCAATTTTAATTCGAAGATTTCAATTGTAATTCGATAAATATCAACTGAATTACAATTGATATATTTTAATTACAATTGGAATCTTCGAATTACAATTGATATTTTTTGAATTGCAATTGATACTTTTGAATTGCAATTGATATTTTTCGAATTACAATTGATCTATTTCGAACTTCAAATTCGAATTATATCAAGTGGATATAATTGATCTTTTTCGAATTTGAATTGGAATCATCGAACTACAATTGATCATTTCCGAATTACAATTGATCATTTCCGAATTACAATTACTCCATTTCGAATTACAATTGGTATTTTTAAAATATTTATTAATCTTTTTCGAATTACAATTAATCTTTTTCAATATTTCTCGGATAACAATTGATCTTTTATGAATTACAATTGATCTTTTTAGAATTAGAATTGTAATCTTCGAATTACAATTTGAATTTTTGAATAACAAATGGAACATTTGAATTACAAACAGAATCTTTAGATTATGATTTTAAAATTACAAATGTAATCTTAACAAAAAATAAAACTTTCCTTACAGAAAAATGATTGGACTGATACATTTTGTGATTTCGTTGATTTGTGTCTCAAAAAGAATCCTGCTGAACGTCCCTCATCTACAAAACTTCTAGGTGATCCCTATGTGACACGATTACGTTCGGATACAGTACTGTTGGAACTTATAGCTCGTACAAAAGCGGCTGTTAGGGAATTAGATAACCTCAATTATCGCAAAATGAAGAAAATTCTTATGGTTGATACCTGCGAGACTGAAAGCGCTGTTGGCGATACAGATGATACACAAGATGAACATGCCGGAGGTGATAGTAGTAAGAGTAATAGTATTACGTCGGAACATTCAATACAATCTGTGGGTGTATCGGCGGCCAGTAGTCAAATAGTAAATATAATCTTAATATTTTCGAATAAGAACCCAGTCAGAAATTGCCAACCGTACCAAAAATTTTGTGTTGGTACAATATCGGGATAGCCAAAAATACAACATTGTATAATGTAAAACAGTTTTACTAAAAATATTGTGTTGGCACAACTTTGTGTTTACATAAAACACTACATTATAGATTATAATTTATACCCAGTCAGAAATTGCCAACCGTACCAAAAATTTTGTGTTGGTACAATATCGGGATAGCCAAAAATACAACATTGTATAATGTAAAACCGTTTTACTAAAAATATTGTGTTGGCACAACTTTGTGTTTACATAAAACACTACACTATAGATTATAATTTAAAAGTTTAACATTTTTATTTTTTAAAAAAAGTTTTTGATTTACATAGACCTCTACTCTTTAATCTAAGTGAACACTTAAGTAGTTGCTTTTTCAACCAATTTGTACAAAATGGTAACTAAAAAGCCCTACATCGAGATTTTCAATCCATCCCTAAGCAAAAGTTAAATCCAATGTCGTAAATTTGTAAAATCAATGTTAACCCAACGTCAAAACAAAAGTCGAGCGATCGTTGGCCACTGTTATCATTTCAACCTCGGAATGACGTCGTAGACTTAGAAACGGGTATGATTCGCCAACGTTGGTACCGTCGCCGCCAACGTCATTCCAACGTTGGCCCGTTTGTATTTTTCTGCCTGGGAAGATACCAAAAATTCTGTTACTAATTAAATATTGTGTTATTGTCTATTTTTTATAGAGCTCTTCGTCAAATTCTATTCCAGCGCAAAATCATCATGGTGGTGGTGGTCATCAATATCAACATCAGCAACCACAACATTTGGGTGCCATGAATTATCACCATCCACATCATCAACAAATGCATCAACAGCAGCAGCAACATGTTGGTGGCCAACACCAACAACAGGGTATAAGTGGAGCTGTTTCTCGCAATTCGTCGCGTCATCGTAATTTGCCACCTTTGCCTAGCATTATGCACAACATGAACAATAATGTTACTCCAACTAATTCCACAGCTGTGGTACCAGCTCCTATGCCTCACCAACAACAACAGCAACAACATTCAATGTTACCCATGTCTTTGGGTGGCGGCATCGGTGGTAGTCTACAACAGCAACAATCCGGTTCCAGTATGGCTGGAGATCGAATTTCTCAACAACCTCCACCCATACAACCTCGTTATCTTTCCTCACCGGCTGCCGCTGCAGCCGTTTATGCTGCAACATCATCTAATAACGAACATGGTGGTCCAAATAATTTTGCAACCATACGAACTACAAGTATAGTCACCAAACAACAAAAGGAACATATGCAGGTAAAAAATATTGTTTAAAATTATTCATTCATTAAACATAATTTTTTGTGTACAATTTTAAATGAAATTTTGCATTCAACACTACAAAAAAACAATTGCAAAACAAAGTGTATAATTAAACACGATTGAATTGCAATTTTAAGAATATGCAATTATCTGAATGTGTATTTTCATGTTGCCCAAAGTTACATTTGACAATATTTGTTAATTTCAACTCTAAGGATATTATAATTTTTCTAATCTGTTCTTTGTGCTTATTTCTAGCAATATGTTATTAAATTATAAAATTAATAGATTCGGAAAAAACCTCAAAGTAAGACTTTATTCGACTGATAAACATGTTTATGGACTGCTCACAGGGCCGCTTTAAGGTATGGCGGGGCCCGGGGCACACAAGACTTTGGGCCCCCGCTTGAAAGAAAAAGTCGCATGACAAAAAAAAAAACATTTTTTTAGTACAAACTTAACTCATGTTTTAAGACAAAGAAACCAAAAAAAAAATATTTTTTGAGTAGGGAAATTCTAGTTCGAGATAATTTTTCTTTACTTATTTAAACCATGATATTTGTATAGAACAATTTGGTTTTAATGAGACCTTTTCTATCTCAGAATCTGAGACTTTTCCTATACGAAAAATGTGTCAGAATCTGAAACTTTTTCTATACAAAAAGTGTCTGAATCTGATTTTTTTTTTCTATATGAAAAATGTTTTGATTCTAGGACAATTTCTTTACCAAAAATGTTTTAGAATCTGAGAATATTTTTGTATGAAAAATGTTTTAGTATTTCAGATTTTTGAAATACGAAAAACGCCTCAGATCTGAGACTTCCTCAATATATATACACGAAAAATATCTCAGAATCTAAGACTTTCCATACGAAAAATGAGTTAGCATTTGAGACTTTTTCTATACGAAACGTGTCTCAGAATCTGAGACTTTTGCTATACGAAACATGTTTTATAATCCAAGACTTTTTCTATGCGTAAAACGTCTAAGAATCTGATACTATTTCCATACGAAAAATGTCAAGGAATCTGAGACTTTCTATACAAAAAATTCTATCTATCGAAAAATGTCTCCGAATCTGAGACTTTTTCTATACGAAAAATGCCTTAGAATCTGAGACCAAAAATGCCTCAAAACTGAGAATTTCTATACGAAAAATGACTCAAATCTGAGACTTTTTCTATACGAAAAATGTGTCTATGAATTTAAGACTTTTGATATGGGACAAATTTCTCCTATAGAAAAAGTCTCAGATGTATACGAAAAAAGATTCGGAGATGTTTTCTGAAAGAAAATGTAAAACTTTCTTTAAAAACAAATTAAAAAAAAAATGTTGCTCCATTTTCGTATAAGTGATTAAATTGGCATTTCGGGCCTCTTAGGTCGGGGCCCTGGGCACGTGGTGCACTCACCGATTTATTGTCCTAAAACTTACATTTGGGAAAGAAGGGAGGGAAAACAGGATGTACCTTTTTTTAAAACTGGTCAATCTCACATTAAGCGGCTCAAAGGGCAGTGGGTTTATATAGTCGCAACAAAAAGTCGACTTTTTTTAATTTTTAAAAAGTCGACTTTTCGACTGTTTTTTAAATTCAAAAAGTCGATTTTTCGACTTTACTACTTTTTTCAAATTGTAAAAATTTGACTTTTTAAAAAAGTCGACTCTTTTTGACTTTTTCACTTTCTTTGACTTTCTTCGACTTTTCGACTTTTTACAACTTTTAAAAAGTAGATTTTTTATAAATAAAAATTTGTTTTTGACTTGTAAGCATTTAGGTGCTATTTTTTGGTTGGCTTTTATTTATCAATGTTCGGTACCAAATAGGGTTATATAGTCGCAATAAAAAGTCGACTTTTCGACATTTTTTAATTTCTAAAAAGTAGACTTTTCGTATTTTTTTAAATTTAGTTCTTCGACTATTTTAAAAAGACGAATTTTTGGGATTTTTTTCGAATTTTTTCGATTTCTTCGACTTTTTTGACTTTCTTCGACTTTTTTTTACTTTTTTTTGACTTTTTTCGACTTTTTAACTTTTTGACTTTTTACAACTTTTAAACGTCGATTTTTTTGTAAATAAAAGTTTGTTTTTGACTTGTTGTAAGCATTTAGGTGCTATATATTTGGTTGTATATATTTTATTTATCAATGTTGGGTACAAAAGTAATGAAGATTTAAAAAGTCAAAGAAATCGAAAAACTGGAAAAGGTTGAAAAAATCGAAAGCAAAAGTCGACTTTCGACTTCTAGAACCCTATCATTGAGGTTTTACCAAAAATCAAAAATATTGCACTTAACACTTTCTAACACTTGAAACACAAAATACAAAAAAAAACATATAAAAAAGTTAATTATTTTAGAGGTTGGTTCAGTTCTTCAAGGGGAAACTTTTTTAGGGGGGTATAAAAAAAATGAAGTCGATAAAGTCGAAAAAGTCAAAAGTAAGTCGATTTCGACTTGTTCATACAAAAAGTCGATTTCAACTTGTTCATACAAAAAGTCGATCAATCGATTTTTCGACTATAGAACCCTAGTACCAAAGTATTGAAGGTTAAAAAAGTTGAAGAAATTGAATAAATGAAAAAGGTTGAACAAATCAAAAGCGAAAGTTGACTTTCGATTGATAGAACCCTACCACTGAGGTACAATAATCGAAAATATTGATAAATATTGCCCTTAACACTTTCTGGCCATTGGCGCAGGAAGAGCATTTTTTTTTGTATCAAAAAACTTTTTTAAAATAAAAATCAGGACCTTTTTCTAAGACTTTTCAAAAAATGGGCATTCAAATTTTTGAGTTGTGGTGCTTAGAAATGAATTCCTTCTGAAAGCAGTTTAAAAATTTTTTTTTTTTTAATTTTCCCATAAATTTTTAGAACTAAAAAACTCTTTCGTTGTAGGTATAGATTTTATCTTTGCAAAATCTGAGTTTAAATCGAATGTGGTTCCTATAGGAAATCATTAGATTTATATAATTTTCTGCAACATAAATTCTGTAAAGTTGTTAATATTGAAAAAAAAAAAACAGATAACTTTCACCATTATACAACAATCAGATCTGAACATTTTTTTCGTTAAAAAAAAAATCGGATTAAGACTAATTTTTAATGGAAAAAATTAATAGATTCTCATACAAAAATGTTACCAAGTCTTAAAGTTTCTATTTAAAAAGATAAATCTAATTGTAGAAAAAATGTAAAAATGCATTGAATTAACAAAAAAAATGTAAGCGATTCAAATTCTGGGGGGGCTATTTTCATCTGGCAAAAGTAAAAAAAAAATCAAGTCGAAAAAGTAAAAAAAAGTCGAAAAAAGTCGAAAGCAAAAGTCGACTTTTTAACAACAAAAAAGTTGATTTCGACTTCTTCATACAAAAAGTCGATTAATCGACTATAGAACCCTAAAGGAAAGGGGGAAAATCAAGATTTTTTTAGTTTTTTTGTGAATTTTTCAAATTTTTTCAAAAGAAACTATATGATCATTTTGTATGGGTCGAAAGGTTTTTTGGTGCCCATCCCTCATAAGTATTTTTTTTTAAATACAATTAGAGTTGTCAAATATTCGTCTATTTAAAAAACCGGTTTTCGAATACTTCGAAAAACCGCCTTTTAAAAAAATCGGTTTTTCGGTTTTGTAACTAAAAACCGGTTTCGAATAATCGGTTTTTCGGTTTTTTTTAAATTATTTATTTAATAAAAAAGAAAAACAAGCATGTCCGTCTGTATAAAACACGATTCAGTCCAAAATAAAGAAGCTATACCCATTTGGCACAAATATGTCTCATGGTCATAAGCCGGCTACGTTAGTGACAAAATCGGACAAGGGGGGAAAAGTTCGCCCTTGAAAAAATAAAACAAACCTCTGAAAAACGACACTTTTTAACATGTTTGTCTGTATTTTTGTATGGGTCGAAAGGTTTTTTGGTGCCCATCCCTCATAAGTATTTTTTTTTAAATACAATTAGAGTTGTCAAATATTCGTCTATTTAAAAAACCGGTTTTCGAATACTTCGAAAAACCGCCTTTTAAAAAAATCGGTTTTTCGGTTTTGTAACTAAAAACCGGTTTCGAATAATCGGTTTTTCGGTTTTTTTTTAAATTATTTATTTAATAAAAAAGAAAAACAAGCATGTCCGTCTGTATAAAACACGATTCAGTCCAAAATAAAGAAGCTATACCCATTTGGCACAAATATGTCTCATGGTCATAAGCCGGCTACGTTAGTGACAAAATCGGACAAGGGGGGAAAAGTTCGCCCTTGAAAAAATAAAACAAACCTCTGAAAAACGACACTTTTTAACATGTTTGTCTGTATTTTTGTAAAACAAAAGAAACATTTGTATGGTAGAAGTTGGACCCAGGGGATTAAAAAATTTAGTTTTTTTTCGCCTCGTCCCCTTTTGTGGGCGTGTATATAAAAAATAGTTTAAATAATGATAAAATTGTGTTACCATAGCGCCAAAAGCATTATAAATGAACGTGAAAACATTTACCGCGAAGAGCAAGGTGTCCCCCAATGACCCATCCAAAACACCCCCCCCCCCAAAAATAAAAGGCACCCGCAAAAGTTTTATTTTTTGCATGTTGGAGGATATAATAGATTCGCCACAGCCGAATTTAACACTCTCACTTGTCTTTTTAAATAGTATTTAAAAAACGGATACAGTTCAAATGATTTGGGAGCATACGATTTCTCAACTTACAATTAGTTTTTATGGTGGATGATACTGAAAAAACACGTCAACTAATCGTTGAGTTTGGGTTATAGGTGTATGATACTTGCTTTTTTCAAGTTACAAGTGACTAAATTTATTATGGTTTTTCTATGGGAATTACGATAAATTCAAAATTGTTGGTTCAAGATATCGAAATTTTCATAAAAAACCATAATAAAGTAAGCAACTATTTACTTGAGAAAAGCAAGTATCATACGCCCATTACTTTTTAGTAATGCCTTTTAAAGCAGATCTTATTTGAAAGATCTTTTAAATAATTTATCTATGCAGTATCTACTCAAAATCCTCTTTCTAATCAGAATTTTGAATTTCTTTTAATGTATAATTAAACTGTTTCATAAAGTTTTGAGGAGGCTACTAAAAAACGACATTGAATACAAAATAACAAAAGAAAATTAAATATGAAAAAATCGATTATTCCAGACCAAAAAATCGGTTTCCCGAATACTTCGAAAACCGGCCTTTTTAAAAAACCGGTTTTAAAAAACCGGAAAAATAGAAAAAAATCGATTTTTCGAATACTTCGGAAATCGGGTTTGACAACTCTAAATACAATGTATGCGGCGCCGTTGAATTGTACACTCTTGTTTTGATTTTTTTTAAATCAGTTATATTTTATAACTGCCTTTACTTTTAAGCACTTTACAAATACTTTATTTTACTAAAAATGTTTTGTAATTTTTTATTCCATCATTTTTTGTTTCTATTATTTTCATCTTCAAAACTCCAACTTTCTTCATTAACATATTTTCAAAATATTCTTAATTGTCTTGATAATTTACACTAACAAAAAAATATTACCTGACTTTTTTCATTATTTTTGCATTATTGTATTTATTTGTAATAGGAAAACTATGTTTTGTGTCCAACATTGTGCGGAGACAGTAGTAATTGTACGATTTCATAGTGTCAAATACTACTCACATTTTACAGTATAAAATTTAGGCAACTTTACAAGCAAACGAAAAACAAAAACACTTGAAAATCTTTTGAAGGATACGATATGAGCAATGCTTTAATTAATAAACGAATTGGATTATGATAATGATAAACACAAAGTAATTCTATTTCCTAAATCTAATAATTAACTTCATATCAAACACCATTTTTTCATACATAAATATGTCGATAAATTCTATTTTAATTCGTTCTGCATACTTGTTGGCAGACAATAAATATAAAATATTTTTTAGAATTTCATTAGAAAAATTTCTCATCTAAAATGCTTTAAAGTTTTTTAATATTTTGAAAATTTTAAAAATTTGTTTAAAAATTCTATGTTATGTTGTTTTGTACTACATAGAGATAGTTTACCTTACATAGCTTAAGCATTTTTTACAAGACATAGACATTAGAATTGTTTATAATATGAAATTTATTGTATTTTATTCATTTCCAGTTATTTTTTTGTGGTGTCATAAGTTTGCTTCATTATCATATGATGAGTTGTGTTTATGCATTTGTTTGTTGTTGTTTAAATAATCTTCATTCATGATCATTTTATTCATATGATAACCATTTGAATATTATTTTATATTCATATTTAATAATTTAAATTGTTACAGTTACTACTGTTAAATTTATTTATAAACTAAAGAAATTTTATAAAAAAAACTTTTGATTACGTTGTAAAATTACGAGTCGAAATAGCATTTTCGAACTCGGCTGTACGACTTTATAGCGACTAAATGATAATGTTGGAATAGTCTCTGGAGACGCTATTTCCTGACGTTATTAAAGCGTTAGATTAACAAGTTTTTCAGTAACCTCCCAACGTCGAAAAAATGACTAAAAAATCACCAAGATTTTTTTTATATTTGGAAAATTTTAACTTTATGGTGGAAATCCTAAACAATTTTACCCACTCTACACCATTTACAGATGTAATTTAAAAACAATCAATTGTAATTCAAAGATTTTACTAATAATTCGAAGACTCCTTTTGTAATTCAATGATTCCATTTGTAACTCGATGATTCTACTTGTAATTCAAATGTTCCATGAATTCGATAATTCCAATTGTTATTTGAAGATTCCAGTTGTTATTCAAAGATTGCAATTGTAATTCAAAGATTTCAATTGTAATTCGTAAAAGATCAATTGTAATTCGAAAAAGATAAATTGTAATTCGAACAAGTAAATAAGTTAAATTCGGCCTTGCCGAATGTAGTGATACCCTCCACAATTTCAAAAAGATTATTGCAAAAAACTTTATTTAAAAGGAAATTACTTTTGAAAAAAAAAAAAAATTCCGCGAAAAAAAATTTTAATAAAAAAAAAATCGGCGATTTTTTCAAAAAATATGTTCGTACTTGTTTAAATACCATTTGGTGTTCAATTATGTTCACATAACTATGTCAACCAGAAGCCGAATTAAAGCATTTTGTATTTTTAGGTTATGTTGAATGTACTGAAATTTTTGAGGTGTGCTTACATTTTCGTTTATAACTTTTGAACCGCTGAACCGATATCGCTAAATGCAATACCAAACTTCTCGGGAGAACTTCCAATAAATATGTTAAGTTTCAGTCATCTTTGTGCAATATTTTGTCCGTGATAGCATTTTCCACAGACAGACAGACGGACATCGCTAGAAAGTCTTAAAATCGATCGGGCATCATTAATATATATACTTTATGGGGTCTCAGACCGATATTTCCATGAGTTACAAACGGAATGACAAACTTATATATACCCTCTATCACTAAGTGGAGGGTATAAAAAGATCAATTGTTATTCGAAGACTCCAGTTGGAACTCGTAAAAGATAAACTGTTATTCGTAAAATATCGACTGAATTTCAATTGATGTCTTACCTTACAATTGATTTTTACGAATTACAATTGACCTTTTTTTAATTACTATTGATCTTTTGTCAAGTTTTTACTATAAGCCCTTAAATTGATCCTTTACGAATAACAATTCGAATCTTCGAATTACAATCGTACTTTCTCGAATAACAATGGATCTGTTACGAATTACAATTATCTTTAACGAATTACAATTGATCTTTAACGGATTACAATTGATCTTTAACGGATTACAATTGATCTTTTACGAATAACAATTGGAATCTTCAAATTACAGTAGATCTTTTACGAATAAAAATTGGAATCTTCAAATTACAATTGATATTTTTCGAATTACAGTAGATTTTTTACGAATAACAATTGGAATCTTCAAATTGCAGTAGATCTTTTACGAATAACAATTGGAATCTGCAAATTATCTATCAAAAATCTTTTTCGAAATACAATTGTTCTGTTACGAATAAATATTGCTATTTTTCGAATTACAATTGATATTTTTCGAAGTACAATTGATCTTTTACGAATTACAATTGGAATCTTCAAAGTGCAGTAGATATTTTTTGAATTACAATTTATCTTTTTCGACTTACAATTGATATTTTACGAATTACAGTGCTCTTTTTCGAATTACAATCAATCTCTTACGAAATACAATGGTAATCTTTGAATTACAATTGTTTTCTTTTTTATACTCTCCACTTAAGTTGTGTTTATATCATACCACTGAGTATTAAGATCTGTCAAAAAATCGTGTGTAATATGATTTTGTTGACAGTCCAATAAGACATTTGATTTTATGAAATATTTCAAAAAATGGCTGAGTGTTATTAGATTTGCATACAAACAGCTGTTTTTAAAAATGTCTTTTGATTTTGTTTATGATTTTTTGGCAGTATTAAGACTTTGGTAATATTTTACTTTCTTAAAATCCAAAGACTCGGTGGGATGATCTAAACACACCTTTAGTGATAGAGGGTATATATAAGTTTGTCATTCCGTTTGTAACTCATCGAAATATCGATCTGAGACCCCATAAAGTATATATATTCATGATGCCCGATCGATTTTAAGACATTCTAGCGATGTCCGTCTGTCTGTCTGTGGAAAATGCTGTCACGAACAAAATATTGCACAGAGATGACTGAAACTTAACACATTTATTGGAAGTTCTCCCGAGAAGTTTGGTATTGCATTTGAGCGATATCGGTTCAGCGGTTCAAAAGTTATGAACGAAAATGTAAGCACACCTCAAAAATTTCAGTACATTCAGCATAACCTAAAAATACAAAATGCTTTAATTCGGCTTCTGGTTGACAAATGTGAACATAATTAAACACCAAATGGTATTTAAACAGGTACGAATATATTTTTTGACAAAAAAAAATCGCGGATTTTTTTTTACCAAAATTTTTTTCGCGGAATTTTTTTTTTTTCAAAAGTAATTTCCTTTTAAATAGAGTTTTTTGCAATAATCTTTTTGAAATTGTGGAGGGTATCACTACATTCGGCAAGGCCGAATTTAACTTTTTTACTTGTTTTTTTTTTACAATTGTTGTTTTTGGAATTACAAATGATCTTTTTCGAATTAAAAATGGATTTTTTACGAATTACAATTGATCTTTTACGAATTATATTTGGAATCTTTGAATTACGATTGGAATCTTCGAAAATTATTTTCTTTATCGAATTACAATTGATCTGTCACGAATTACAATTGATCTTTTTCGAATTATTTATGTGTCCTATCAGACTTTTTGTTTTTAGTGGAAAAATTCACTTCCACTTCGGAACGAAATTGACTCTATCCCCAACAATTAATCTATTCGAAAAGACTTTCCAATTCACATGAAAATTTCCAAATCACATGAAATCAAGTTTAGGTTTTGTTGATCACGTTTTCATTTGAAGTTTGAATCAAATAATTAAAATTTAAAAAATGATAAGGAAAAAAGTGCGTTCGTTTTACTTTCACCAAATTTTATTTGTGTGAAACAAAACGAAAAAGAAATTCGGATGTGAAATCTAGAACACCAAAAAAATTCGGAAATCTTCATTTTCACATTTTTTATGTGAATTATTTTTTTTTGGAACAGCGGCCATAATCTTTGAATTACAATAGCTTTTTTTTAATTACAATTGGAATCTTCGAATTAGAAATGGGGTTTTTATATTATAAGTATAATCTTTGAATTACAAATGGAATCTCCGAATTACAATTGATATTTTTCATATAACATTTGTAAATGGTGTAAAATTGAACAAGATTTCTTTAATATTACAACTCAAAAACAATTATTTTTATAATTGAGTTGTGGAATTGAATATTTTCTCCAAAAACGTAAACGAAAGCATTTCTAATCATGCATAGCAGGTTTTGGTGTACTAACTTGCGAATAATTTGGCGCCAAGCTCATTCCAAAGTCTAGAATATTCTCTTTAAGACAGGATAAACTTACAAAATATTTTGAAATAGTAAATACCAAGCTTTAGGAGAAAAATTAGTTTTATTTCCATCTTTATATCTCAATTTTTGTTCTATTTGTTTTCAATTTTTATTTAGCTCAAATTGCACATATTCCTTGTTTTGTTAGTAGAATAGAATTTCAAAAGCACCTAGTTTTATATTATGTTACGTCTTTACTAGTATTTTGCATATAGATTAATAAAAAAACATTAAATTTTTATTCCAGGAGGAGATGCATGAGCAAATGTCTGGATACAAGCGAATGCGTCGGGAACATCAAGCAGCACTACTCAAACTTGAAGAGAAATGTAAAGTTGAAATGGAAGCTCATAAAAATGCTCTCGATAAAGAATATGATAATTTGTTACATAATTTCACCAGAGAACTGGAAAGACTAGAGGTGAGTTTAAAGCAGGAACATATTTTCCGCAAAAATTATTAACAAATTAACTTGTTGCACTTTAGGCCAAACATCAACAAGATTTGGAAAGGCGTATGAAGCAAACAACAGCTGCCGAAAAGAAATTATACAAAGAGATTTCTCTTAAACAAGAATGTGATCGTAAAGCTTTCGATATGAATCGTAAAAAAGAATACAAGGCGAATAAGGAACGATGGAAACGCGAATTATCCATGGATGAATCGACACCAAAACGCCAGAGGGATTTAACATTGCAATCACAAAAGGATAACCTCAAACAAGCCGAGGCTCAAGAAGAACAACGTCTTTTGCAATTGCAAAAGAAATATATAGAACTGGAAATGCGTAAATTTAAACGAAGGCGTTTGGTAATGTTACATGAATTAGAAGATCAGTTGTTGAGAGATGTAAGTTTTTTTGTTACTTAAAAAAAAAATTGTAGAAAATTTATTTAAATTGATTTACCTAGGAATTATCTAAAAAACAACAACAACTTGAACAAGCCCATGGTATGTTGTTAAAACATCATGAGAAGACACAGGAACTGGAATATAGACAACAGAAAAGTGTACATCAGTTGAGAGAAGAACAAGTAAATTTAGATTTCATATTTTTAATTAACAACATTTTTGTTAATTTGTTTATATTACGGAAAAAAACTAAACAAAATATTTTTATTAGATAAATAAACAACATGATACTGAATTACAAAATCAAAAGGATTATATGGAACGTGTTAAAAAAGATTTACTACGTAAACATGCTCTGGAAATAAGGCAACATCCTAAGAGTCTTAAGGTTAGTAATTATAATAGACAATTTAAAGGAAATAAAATATTTTTCATATTTCTTATAGCAAGGATTTAACAATTTTTTTTTGTTTGCAAACAACTCAAAAAAGTTGAAATAAAAAAATTAAACGATTTTTGAACAGGAGTCAAATGTATGATCGACCCTTAATATTTTGTCCATCCCAACATCTTCTCAGAACATAACCACGCTCTATCTCTAACCCTTAAGGGGGTCCCCATACAATTTTTTTATAAATTTTATGAAATCAGCTCCTACCGCTTCCGTGGTGCCTCCTAGAGTGGTCAAAATTGACTTTTTTAAGGAAGTCCAGGAAAAAAATATTTTTTTATCATAAAATGTTAACAGAATTTGTTCAACCGACTCTTAGCCACATTTTAAGTAAAACATTTATCTTAGATGGGTTTTACTATCTTTTGGTAATAGAATCGATCCTATATAGTCAAGTTCTTGTGTTTGTTTTCTCTGTTACACAGTGTAGTTAGGCGGTAGCACCAGGTCTGATTAAGCTGTTGGGCGAAAACTAATGACACCATATTTTGGGTTCCCACTGTTTTTTTTAGAATCTTTGGAGGCCTATAAAAAGGAATTGCTAACCAAACTGAACAATCCGAGTATAGGGTTTCACTGCCTTTTGGTAGTAGAATCGAACATATATAGTCAAATTCTTGTGTTTTTCAAAGACTATTTGTTGTGCAATATTTTTCACTTAACAACTTCAAAATATTGCTAATCATCAGGGAAACCAAAAATATGCTCTAAAAAACACGTTTTATGCGCTTAAAAAATGCTCTTAAAAACGGAAAATATGCTCTAAAAACAATAAAAATATGCTCTTAAAAATAATTATGTCCCCTTTTTTGCGGTGTTTTTTACAATTTGTTAAAGAATAGACCCAAAAAAATACCGTTGTGGGGTAGTTAAAGGGTTAATATGTTCTACAAACCCCGTTATTTTGGAAAAAGTTTGAAATCGTTGTTCAATGTAATTTTTTTTTTCTAGCTGAGTTTACAGACATTTCAAACTGACAAGAAAACAAAACCAAAACAAACATTCCAATACACTTACAAAATTAAAAAAAAAAAAAACATATCAAAAAATTAAAAAATTTTAAAAATAAGTGTTGTTATAAAAAAATTGGAAAAGACTGCTCTAAAAATTTAAAATATGCTCTAAAAATTAAAAAAAAAAATGCTCTATAAAGTGAAAAAATGCTCTAAAAATTTAAGAAAATGCTCTAAAAATATGCTGTTATGCAAAAATATGCTCTTAAACCCAAAATATGCAAAAATATGCTCTTAAGGCTAAAATATGCAAAAATATGTTCTAACAAATCGATGCCAGATTTCGTAAAATCTTCTGAAACGGATAGATACCTTACCCATTTATCAATACAATGCGCAGGAAAAAACATGATACTGCATATTTTTGGTTTCCCTGCTAATCATTAATATGAGATGCATTGATTAATGAGCCAATAACTTTGAAAATCTATGATAACTTTGAAAATCAATTCCTTACATAAAATATGAAAATTTTTTACTTTCCTAATTCTATAAACTAATTTAAAATTTACAAAATCTAAATTGTTCGCATCTTTTAATTTCGCCCTAATTAATTTAACAGCAAAAGGAGTTGCAAATTCGTAAACAATTCCGCGAAACCTGTAAAACTCAAACCAAACAATATAAACGTTATAAGGCCCAGATATTACAAACAACGCCAAAGGAGCAACAAAAAGAAGTCATTAAACAGTTAAAAGAAGAAAAACATCGTAAACTTACGTTGTTGGGTGAACAAGTTAGTATTCAATTATACTGCTTCCTAAAAAAATACTTAAAATTCTGTTTTGCATTTTCTTTCTTTTTAGTATGAACAAAGTATCGCTGATATGTTCCAAAGTCAAAGTTATAAATTAGACGAAAGTCAAGTGATCGAGTGCCAACGTACCAACGAAATGTTGGAATATGAATTAGAAGTGCTTACTGCCTATCAAAATAAAAATAAGAAACAAGCTCAAGAACAACGTGATCGTGAGCGTAGAGAATTAGAAAATCGTGTGGCAGTACGTCGTAGTGTTTTAGAGAATAAGGTATGTGCGGGCTTTGTAATTTAACAAACAAAAATTTTTATACATTTTTTTTTTATAGATGGATGCTGAATTACAACAGTTTAATCAAGAACGTGCCGAAAGATTAAGATTAATGCACGAAAAACATGTTAAAGAACTTGAAGCTTTTGATGAAGAATCAGTAAATTTAGGTTTCAGGTAAAATAAAAACTTTTTTTTTAAATTTTAAAACGTTGTAAGATAATATATTCAAATGAAATTCTATTAGGTCTAACTATTCAATGTTTATAAACAAAAATGTTTGTGTTAGGAACATTTCAGTATAAACTTAAGGGTTTAAAAGGCTTGTTTTTTTATTGATGCATAATCGATTCTAAGAAATTTAGCTATGTCCTGAAGTTCGGGGACACGATGAAGTCTAAACCAAAAGAGCAAGTCCCCTCATGTTTGGCACGAATATGTTTTGTGATCATTTAATTTATTGATCGAAATTTTACTCGATCACGGATGCCGTAATTCGGGCCCAGTTGTATTTCTAAAAAGACCAATTGTAATTCGAAAAATGTCAGTTGTAATTCAAAAAAGATCAGTTGTAATCTGAAAGAGACCAATTATAATTGTAATTCGACAAAGATCAACTGTTATTCGAAAAAGATCAATTGTAATCTGGAAGAGACCAATTGTAATTGTAATTCGAAAAAGATCAATTGTAATTCGAAAAAGATCAATTGTAATTCGAAAAATATCAATTAAAATTGAGTTGATACTTTTGAATATTATTCGAATTCGAAAAAGTTCACTCGAAAATGTTAATTGTTATTCGAAAAAGATCAATTGAAATTTATATGTTATTTTTCGAATTACAATTGGAATATTGAAATTACAGTTGATCTTTTTCGAATTACAATTGATCATTTTCGTATTACAATTGACCCTTTTCGAATTACAGTTGATCTTTTTTGAATTACAATTGATCTTTTTCGAATAACAGTTGATCTTTGTCGAATTACAATTGATCGTTTTGCGAGTTTTAATTATTTTTTTCGAATTACGATTGAGCTTTTTCGAATTTTAATTCATTTTTTACGAATTTCTATAATCTGAAATATTTTTTTGGGGCCTTTAAAGAACAGAAGGCGTATAATTAATATAAAACCATCTATTTCAATATTATGTACACTGTTGCCAAGTTGGAGGTTTTCCCGCTAAATCTAGCGCTTTTGGTTTGGATTTAGCGGGGGAAAATTGGTTTTAGCGGGAACGGTGCTTTAGCGGGAAAATCTAGCGCTTTTTATTTGGATTTAGTGGGACAAACTTAGAGGTTTTTTCCAATTTTTATTTTTTTTTTTTCAATCGAAAACGCCAAGTTTGTCGAATTTTAGCGCTTTTTTTGTAATTTAGCGGGAGAATTTTGTGTTTTCCCGCTAAAATTTTTTCGACCGTTTCTTGCGCGTTTGTAATGAAAAGTAAATTTTCGTAGAAAAAATAATTTGGAGGTTTTTTTTAAATTTTTCTTTTTTGTCAATCAAAAATGCCAAGTTTTTCGGTTTTCAGCGCTTTTTTTTTGTAATTTAGCGGGAAAATTTTAAATTTTCCCCGCTAAATTAATTTTTGGCGGTTTCTAGCGCTTTTTTCGTGAAATTTAGAGGTTTTTGGTTAAAAATAGTTGGCAACAATGATTATGTATACGACTAAGGTGATTTTTCTATCATTCTCTATAATCAGAGTTGCCAGTTGTTTTTGGAATACCATCCTGAACTTATAATTTCTTATCCCAAAAAATCCAAAACAGTTTTTTTGCATTTCTAAAAATCGAAAATTTGGTTTATAACAAAAAAAAAACATGATTGACAACACTATACCACTACAGTCCAGATCTTGACAGACACCACAAAAAAATTTTTGTTCCTTATAAATCTCACAAAATTGCACGTATTCGGATTTTGTAGATTCTTAATCAAAAGTAAATCAGAATTGATTGAGTAGCCAGATTCGAAAAAGTAGATTTTTTGTAAAGCGGAAGGGTTTGTCCCACCAAAATTAAATTTTTCTTTGTTAATAAGCTAATCAAGTAAAAAAATAATTAAAAAAATATAAAAAATTAAAAAAAAAAATTGGATTGTATGGGGAAACATTTTTTTTAACGCAAAACTTTAACCCCCAAAGGCACGGGTTAATTTTTTTCGATTTGACTAAAAATACTGAAACTGATTATAACAATAAATTAATTACTTGATATTTGATTTATTTAAAAAAAATACTAGTCTATGTAAAATATTTCATGCCATACAAATCACCGAAACTCCCCGGTCCACAAGTCAAAAATGTCATCCTCATTTAAAAAAATCCCTCTCTGGGGATAAAATCCTGAACTGGCAATTCAGTCCAAAGTTATAAAGTAATACATCGACCTTTCATCGGTCCGGAACCCTTCTGTGGTTTGTCCATTGGGCATATCAGGGAAAGTTTACGATCATGGAGAGAATCTGAATTTGCCAATCAATGGAACCACTGTTCTGGACAGCATCAGGCAAAAAGATTTATCTCTCCATCCCCTGGGGTATCTAAACGACTACTAAATCTCGACAAAAAGGATCTAAGGATTCTAACTGGTTACCTCACTGGACATTGTAATCTTCGCTATTAACTTAGGAAGAAAAATTTATCGGACACTGAAATATGTAGATTCTGTGAAATTGACGCCGAAACGGCGGAACACATCCTTTGCGAGTGCCCAAGACTCAACATCAGACGAATTCGACATCTAGGGTGACATTCATTAACTCCAAGTGACATATGGGAATCCATGCCAAATAGGATACTTGGCTTTATTAAAAGCCTTAACTTATAGGGCAACTTTTGTGTTGACGTAAAACGTCAGCAGCCACTTACAACCTAACCTAACCTAGGGCAACTGCTAGGCTGCACAAAAGATCATATTGGTCGCAGTGCATAGGGTCTTTTCTAATCTAATCTATCGACCGTTTTGTAGATCTGGCATCACCAAAGATAATTGGATAATTCTGGCAATGCCAAACTAAAGTTCAAACGTAACTTCCATCTCGCTCACATTTCGATTTGTGATAAAATTTCGTAAGCAATACCATATGGTATTGCTTTTTCAAACGCCATTTGTTATCCTACTCTATGACTCTGATTCTGTCTACAATGTACTTTCTAACTGTCCCAACATTATTATAGTTTTTTTTTGTATATTTTTTTAATCATAATTTAAGTAAAATTGTAAATTATTTTTTCTTTTCATTTTACCAATATAGCGCTCTAGCTATCGCCGAAGGATCACGCGAGACCTACCCTGACGAAGAGGGTAGTCTATCAGGTTCAATGATAAGTTTAGCGCATAGTAATAGTTCAACTAGTTTTCCGGCTGGCTCCCTATAGCATAGAAAAGTTAAAAATATTATTACCGCTACAGCAACAACAACAACAAATGGATTTCATTTTTTAAAAAATAATGATAATGTAATTATTACTACAAAAACAACAACAACATCCAACAACACCATCACCAAGAATAAAAACACAAAAATAATAAAAACTACAACAACTTCTAATACTATCACAACAGCAACAGTAGCAGCAGCAGCATCAACAACTACAACCACATCGACACCTACAACATTAACAAACCGTTTTCGCATTTCTAGTGAGGATTATAAGATTCATAGTAAAAAAGACGATATTGATGCAACTTCAACTACAACATCCTCCAATAACAAACATTGCAACAAGGCAAATAAAAAAATGTCTCTCACTTCAATGTAAAATCATTATACACATGTATGTAGTAAAGTTTTAATGATGACAAAAAAGGCAGAGACGAACGTACAGACGGAGTTGGGAGTGTTGTATAGTTTTCACCAATTCAATTCAACACACTCTCACATTAAAATAAAAATAATAATAAAAAAAAAAAAAACAGAAAATATTAAAAAAAAATTATATAAATAATCCACTGAGTAATAATTTATCTCCAAACAGTTTGTGAGACCAGGGATAATTTGGAGGAGTTAATAACGGTTAATAATAATATACATACATATACATACATAATAATAAAAAAAAAAAATAATTAATAATCTAATATAATAATTATGATAATGATATACAATTTAATAATTAACGCAAAATTATTATATAATAATTTATTTTTAAGTTAAATAAAATAACAAAAACAAAAATAAACGCGTTATAAAAAATATTAAAAACACAAAAAAAATATATTTGTTTTATTCTTTATTAGTAAAAACGAAATGAAACAAGTCGAAAAGTTAAATTTGACTTGGTTGAATCCATGAATACCACCCACAATGTCCTTTTTAACCCTTTAACGACCACAGGCCAAAGTGTTTTTGGCGATTATTTTTGTTCAGATAAAAGATCGGGCAAATGTGCTAAAAGATAGATTGTAGAGCAGTGTTTGGGCAAAAAAGTCTAGTTTTCACTAACAAGGAAGGTCTTTCACAGCACACACCGATTGTCCTGAAAATTGAATATGGGAATGAGGGGGAAAAAAGTGTTTTTTTAGCTGCCCAATCTCAAATTTAAAAAAGGGTTACCACCTTTTGAAATAATAAGACCTTTAAGGAAAATCCGCATAAAAGCCGAACTAGCAGTAATTTCGACAAACGAAAATATACGGGTCAGCTTAACTTTGATAGAGATTATTATATATGATTTTGGCGGTCGTACGTATATACATCTCCATATAAACTACCCAAACGATTATCGGTTTTCAAAAAACCTTTCGACCTGTATAAAATGTTCATATAGTTTTTTTGAAGAAATTGGAAAAGTCCTTAAAAAAAACGAAAAAAAAATCCCGTTTTCCCCCTCCCCATTGACCCGTTAAATGTGAGTTTGGGCAGCTATAAAAAAAACAGGTAACTCTTATTTTGATCCCATCTTTCCTATATACAAGTTTCAGGACAATCGGTGGGTGACCTGTGAAAGACCTTCCTTGCAAGTATCTTATTTGATCCACTTACTCACTGTAAGCCCTTAAATATAATCTCTATTTTAGGGACAATATGATCTTTACTTGTAGAACAAAATCAGGGGGCAAGAAGGGGGTTTAGAGGTCCAAATTCTTGTAGGGTAACTACTATTGAGTAATCGTCAAAGGGAAACATTTTTCATCAAGAAAATAAGGGGGAAGGAGAGGGGTTAGGGGTTCAATTTTTTGTTTCACATCTATTATTAGGTTACAGATCACGACAATGAACAGAAACAAAGGGTTAAGTGAAGAAAAAATTTCTAAAGTGACAAAAACTAACAATTTTGATTAGAAGTAAAGTTGAGTAGAAAACTTTTTTTAGTTATTTTTGTAACAAAAATAAAATTACTAATATATTTTTTAATGTAAAATTATCTTTTTAATACATTCTTCTCTATCTTCAAACCCTAAGGTTTGAAGATAGATGGTAGGTGGGTCCTAAGAAAATGTTGGGGTTGAGAAAATATTGGGGAGGGTCAAACATTTGACTCCTCTAGTGTCACTCCTAAGACAGCTAGAGCGGTAGTAGCAAATATTTTTAAAAATTGTATGCGAGCCCCCTTAGGAAGTGAAGATAGGGCTTAAGTATGTTTGGCAAAAGTGTTCGGGAGGAAAAAATGGGAACTAATGGGAGTCGGTCTTACATTTAACCCCTCCAGGGGCAAGTCAAGGGGAGTTGTGGGGTTTGTGTGTTTTTTCTCCTTTAAGCCTAACTTTGACCCCGATGAGCGACCTCTAGATCATATCCGACTTGGCGCATTTTTTGATTCATGCATTTTTTTTACCAACCTCACAAAATTAGCGGTTCTATAGTGTCGAAATCGAAAACTCGTGCACTATCGCACCCCTAATGTCCAGTGACATATTATGTACCCAGTTTCCTCACAGAATTCACAGGTGTTTTTATATGAAAGGTTTGTTATAGGTGTAGGTGTAGCATTGGCTTTGAACAAATTTTCGACAATGCCGAAAATGTCAATCCCATTTTGGCTAAATTCGAATAGTTCTGGAACATAGTCTGATTTCCGTGGTGAGAACAAGGCTATACCACTCATAATCGGTCTTCAGAGCTTCGTAAGCGTAAACAGGGAACCGTTATAGAACCAGTCACTTTTCTTGCAACATAGCTTAAACATTTGTTTCACCAAATCAAACAGAGTAGTAGGCGTTATATGTTAATTTTATTGATCTTTAAATAGTAAATTGTACGAGTAAATAAATTACATACATAATGTATATTATATTAAATAATAAATGTTAATAAACAGCATAATGAAGATCTTTTAATCTTATACATATTACTACCTCCGTCCCAAAATAATCTTAACATTTCTATATTTTGGCTGGGATTATGGAGGATTTTTTGAAAAAGCTTTGTTTTTTTTGTTAATACATATCGGGACGTATCAATAATTTAAAAATTCTTTATAGCTTTGCAATTTTTCAATTCAAGTGCAAAATGGATGCAATAAACTGCATCCAGATAAATGAGACAACTTGTTTTCGACGTTACAAACAGGCATGGTGTCCACTTTGGTCGAAAAGATGAAAATTATTACAAAATGCGGCGTATGAATTAAGAAATTTTACGCTAGAGGCCCTTTTAACGGTTTTTAATAAATGCATTATGGATGCAATAGGGACATCTTGCAAATATTTTTAATTAATTTTGTTACAGTTTTAGTACACGAGATTAGTATAAGATTGTTTTTTTAACTTTATCTTGTATTATTTCAACTAAAACACTGCTTAATAAAATGTTAAGTTTATTTTGGGACAAGAAAATCTATAGAAATGTTAAAAATATTTCGGGACGGAGGTAGTATAAAAAATCAAATCACTTAAAAATAAAATAATGCACACATTTACACAGTTCATTGTATTAAACTCTCTAAAAAGGTATTCTTATTTATAATCTTAGTAGTGGCAACAAGAAATTCTACATTATTATCCTCTTGCTGTGTCAAAAAACGTAAAGCCGCTATTTCTGCAAATGTACAACCACCAACAATAAATATCAAAACCACACGTGGAATGTTAAGTGAAGAACCCTCACTGGGTGTTGACGAATGACGACCACCAATGCCGATAAGTTGAGCTTGAAAATCTTCAAATGTTGGTCCGGGTAAATTGTTAATTTGACTTTTTAGCGATTGCCAACCCAAAGGTTTTAGAGATTGTTCCACAATACGAGCCGTAAGGGGTGCATAAAAACTATGGACGTAACTTATATCTTTGGGATTTACTTCTATAGCATCATCAACTGTTAAGTTCAAAGTCTAAAATATAGTAATAAAATTATTGTTAAACAATATTCATATGAAATTGCTAGTATTATACCTTTCTCAATACAGCATAAGCTCGGGATTCTGATTGTGTGTAGAGAACACCAGCCTTTTCCAGATTACTTATTTTCAATAAAACTTCAATGCCATATACATGTGCCAATTCACGTTTGTAGTAATTTAGTACCTAAACAACGAAACGAACGTAAATGATTCGATTCGAAAAGGAAAACGGTTTTAACAAAGTCTTAAAATCCTCATTTATACGAGCAAAATACTTTTGAACCAACTACACTATTTACATATGTAATTTGAAATGATCAATTGTAATTCGAAGATCCTATTAGTAATTCAGTCTCTGATTCTGAGACATTTATCGTATAAAAAAAGTCTCAGATTCTGGGACATTTTTCGTATAGAAAAAGTCTTAGATTCTGAGACATTTTTCCTATAGAAAAAGTCTCAGATTCTGAGACATTTTTCGTATAGAAAAAGTCTCAGATTCTGAGACATTTTTCGTATAGAAAAAGTCTCAGATTCTGAGCCATTTTTCGTATAGAAAAAGTCTCAGATTCTGAGCCATTTTTCGTATAGAAAAAGTCTCAGATTCTGAGCCATTTTTCGTATAGAAAAAGTCTCAGATTCTGAGCCATTTTTCGTAAGAAAAAGTCTCAGATTCTGAGACATTTTTCGTATAGAAAAAGTCTCAGATTCTGAGCCATTTTTCGTAAGAAAAAGTCTCAGATTCTGAGACATTTTTCGTATAGAAAAAGTCTCAGATTCTGAGACATTTTTCCTATAGAAAAAGTCTCAGATTCTGAGACATTTTTCCTATAGAAAAAGTCTCAGATTCTGAGACATTTTTCCTATAGAAAAAGTCTCAGATTCTGAGACATTTTTCCTATAGAAAAAGTCTCAGATTCTGAGACATTTTTCCTATAGAAAAAGTCTCAGATTCTGAGACATTTTTCCTATAGAAAAAGTCTCAGATTCTGAGACATTTTTCCTATAGAAAAAGTCTCAGATTCTGAGACATTTTTCCTATAGAAAAAGTCTCAGATTCTGAGACATTTTTCCTATAGAAAAAGTCTCAGATTCTGAGACATTTTTCCTATAGAAAAAGTCTCAGATTCTGAGACATTTTTCCTATAGAAAAAGTCTCAGATTCTGAGACATTTTTCCTATAGAAAAAGTCTCAGATTCTGAGACATTTTTCCTATAGAAAAAGTCTCAGATTCTGAGACATTTTTCGTATAGAAAAAGTCTCAGATTCTGAGACATTTTTCGTATAGAAAAAGTCTCAGATTCTGAGACATTTTTCGTATAGAAAAAATCTCGGATTCTGTATGCCTTCAAGTCATATTTTCTTCATTATTTTTGAATTTAAAAACCGAAAACTACAAAAAAATGTGTTAAAATGTTTTTACAATAAGCCCTATAATTGATCTATATCGAATTACAATTGATCTAATTCGAATTAAAATTAATCTATTTTGAATTAGAATTAGAATCATCGAATTACAAATGGAATTTTTAAATTAATGTAATTTAATTAAAAATGGGATTTTTAAATTAAAAATGGAATTTTCAAATTAAAAGTTCAATCTCCGAATGTTTTTTTGAATAAAACTGTAAAAAGTGTAGTTCGCTATACGCGACTTAGTTAAAATACGTTCAAACATAAAAATATCATCATCCGACTGACCTTTTCTTTAAATCCAGATGCCGCAGCACATTGTATACATATTAATCTTAAAATATTTTTCAAATCTGATTTTTTCGCTATCAAATCTTCTATATACGAACTGGGCTTATCAATATCTTCACACATCATAAATTCCTGTTCGGCTGCCAAATCATCTGTGAATTCATAGGAATCCAATTGTTTACGTATTAATTCTCCAATGGTTGTATGATTCGAAACCGACTGTTTTTGAGCCAATAAGGCAGGTAATTTATCTACCAAACGTTTCATATCTTGTACAGATTTATCTTGGGTACTTGCATCAGTTTGGACACTAATTTCTTTAGCACAGCGGGCTAAAACTTTACCGACTTCATTGAAATTTTTATTTCGCAACTCATCGTAAAGTTTATCAGCGGAATTCAGTATAAAAGTTTTCTTTTCAGCTGACAAGTGGGCAGGAGATGAAGATTCTTGGTCAGAGCGTGAGACAAATAATTCAGCTGGCATTGTCAACTGATTCTGGCGTATACCATAGAACTCTTCAATAAGACCTTCATAAGTTAATTGTGTTGCAAATGCACTGAGAAGATCTATAGAACGATCTAATAGTATTATTTGATCTATTGTGCCTTTTTCACCGTTTGACAGCAATTTTTCTTCAGCCCCTAACTGTTTAGCTTTTTCCCATACACCTTGAGCCATTGTTCCTTTACCATAAATCTTTGGTATTCGACCATATATACGTTGCAGTTGTACCAAACCAATTGCCGCTTGGTACAGCGCCGTAGGATCACCATCTACAGCAACATCTCGAAATGCTGTTGGGCATTCCATGGATATTACATCATTATCAATGGGATAAAAATTCCATGTTAGCTCTTCCATTAAGCCAAAATTCCCAAAAACACCTTTATGTTCCAAATGTTTCATACACAAACATGATTTACGTGGAACAAAAAATATATGAAAAACACGCCCTTTTTCATTGTTCTTTAAAACCTGAGCAGCCACTACATCCATTAGCTTAACTAATGGTCTTACAATATAAATTATATTGGTAACATCTCTGGGTAGTCGCAAATCATTTCCTAACTTGAGTAGTTTAATAGCTCTATCGGAAAATAGACTTGGTGCCGCCACTAAACCAATAGGACCCAATAGAGCATCATCCAATACGATAGACTTAGTACCTTCTGCTTTTTCCAATAGTTGTACCAATTCACGACATGCAGATTCTTGTAATAACTGTAGGTTAACCCGTTTTTCCTGCAGATAGGAAAACATTATGGAAAAATTAATTTTACCGATTAGAAAATGCAAAATTTGTATAAAAAAACAACAGCCCAAATGCAATGAATCAATTGGAATTGTTTACCACAGCTGTTTTTGAGAGACAAAAGCAATCAATCACAATAGTTAAGTTAGAGATGTCAAAAGTACTTTAATATATATCGGGTATTTCATCCGAATAAATCGAGTTCGCAATTTTCGAAGAATTTCATTCCTTAATTCGATTTGGCATTCCAAATAAAAGTTTAGTGACTGCATTCCCCAATTATTTTTTACCAAATTGAATGAGTTTGCCTTGGACTTATTCGATTTAAAAATATCATATGCATTTGATTTATTTTTCATTCGACTTTCAAAAATAGAATTAATCGGGTTTTTTATTCGACTTTTTAAAATCGAATGCATTCCATAGCGAATGCAATAGATTTTTTTTTTCATTCAATTTGAAAATTCGAATGACTTAACTTTTTCCAATAATTTCATAAAAAAAACTTAAAATGGCGATAACTCTAAAAATAAACAAAATAGAGCAAAACGGAACCAATTTTGGCTTGTAAAAAATCTAAAATTTAGGTTTGTGCCACAATGGGTGAATCCAAATTTTTAAAAATATCAAATTAAAGGTATTTGAATAAGCTTTCGAATGAAACCAATCTTGGTCTGCACGGGCCATTATTGGCCATTATTAAATTCGATATCCGAACTTTGGAGGCCCATAAATCGGGAACCATGGGCCGCCGACACTTTTTTTCTCTTTGGACTCACCTAAATTATTTTTATTTATTTATTTTTTTTTATTTATTTAATCAAAGAGTATCAATACTAAAGAGATCTGAACTCGCTCTTCTTCTGTTAAAGCCGCTCTTAAATTCCCTTTGCTAAGTCCGCCATCGAACTGGACGTTTGATCAAACCAAAAGTTCGATATAAACAAAAAAAAAGTGTTGCAGTTTGGCGATTTTCAGACTAAAGCTAGCGTTTTTTTTTCATCTAGCTGTAAAAAAAGTTTTTTTTTGTGGATTATCGGGAAATCCAATGACTTTTTATTTGCTGACAATTTGTTTTAAACACTTTTAAAGGTATTTCTTAAACAATATTAACATACAAATTATAAATTGATACATTTTTTTAAATTTATTAAGCGCTTTTTCGATATAAAAAGTTAGCATTATTTGTCAAACCAACAATGTTAATTTAACATTATCGTTTTTTCCTCGTCTAACAGTTTTCGTACCTTCTGTTAAAAAGTTTCAAAATATTAAGAGCGGGAGACAAAGAGCTTGATTTAATTCAACTGGTAATACAAAAAGCCTTATCGCCCAAAAATAAAGTATTACAAAGCAAAAAATAAATAAAAAAAATTACCTGTTTCTAAAAAAAAATCGGACCAATGTCTGGATTTATATTCATAATGAAAATTTTTGATAATTTTGATAAATTTTTTATTTCCCCTTTCCCGGGAAATGAAAAAGGCTGGGAATTCCCAAACACTACATTACATCGTGAAAGCCCTTTGCATTTAAAAATAACGGCTATTTAGTAATTCACAATTGTATTATTGTTTAAACCCATCCACTATTATTGTGAATTGTTTCTTTAAAAGAGATTGTGACATTAGGCCTTTTTTGTTGACAAACTTTGATTGTTAACATGCGTCAAAACGAAAAAAAACGAAACGTTCATAACAAAATCTGGCAACGTTGCCCTTGCGCGTGGTTGTGAAATTTTTGTGCTCTTCGATTTTTTTCTAATAATCTTTATTAATTTCATCCATCATTTAATTTCATTCTCTGATTTCATCGCATATCTTTAATTGAACACATATTACATCTGTTATTTATACTATTTGACCAAATACTTGGTGCCTTGATAGAGTGAGAATGCCGGGCGGCTCTGACGGGGTGAAGCCCCGTCGGGAGCTGGGGGGGAGTGAGCCTCCGAATAAGCTTCAACGAACGAATAGTGGAAGGGTGATAAATTTGAATGATACGGATGACTCCAATATATCTGGTAATGCTAATGCAGCAGACTTTGAAAGATTTGCTGGTGACTTGCTGGCAAGTGGTAGCATTAACGATACGATTATGAATATGACAACTGATAGAAATGAACCAATAGATTCTTTGATGTATACATCTTTAGATATGCCCATTGAATATGATGCTGAACATAAGGGTCCTTTTGTTGTTTATGTGGATACTAAGAAAAGGGAGATGGAAACAAGAATCCCGATAAATGAATTCAGACTCACTAGAAAACTTCTTGATCTTAAAATTGAAGGCGTTGTTAACGTACTGAAGATAGGATACGGCCGTTGCAAGGTCACCTTGAAAACTTTTGAAGCGGCTAATAAATTTGTGAAAAACGAGGAGCTGGAGAAACTTGGTTATGAAGCTAAAATTTTTGCACACCTACTGACCAAAACAGGTATTATTTTTAACATTCCAGAGGATATAGATATGTGTGATCTATTTGAATTGATCTATTCCCCGGTACCGATTGTCAAATTAGTTAGAATGACTAGAAAGGGTGATGGCAAGGAACGTATAGCAACGATGAAGGTAAAGGTGGTATTTAAGGGACTGCAAATCCCAAAAGAATTGGAATTTGCTTATACGAAGATAGTTACAAAGCCGTTTATACCTTTTGGACAATGCTACAGCTGCTACCGTTTTAATCATATGGCTGAACACTGCAAATCTGGTAATAAACTTTGTAAAAATTGCTTTTCGAAACATGATGATCAAGCGGTATGTGATCCTACTACAATAATTTGCAGCAATTGTAAAGACCTACACCCACCTACTGACCGCAATTGTCCGGCAAGAGAAAAAGCACTCAATTTAAAGAGATTAATGGTTTTAGAAAACCTCAGTTTCAAAGAGGCAAGAACTAAATACGCAGGTATAATGGGTGGTAATCGTTTTGAGATATTGGGTGAAGAAGGAATCGACAATAGTTTCCCACAATTGGCCACGAAACCAGACCGATTTATTGACAACACCAGAGAAGCCGCAAAGTATATTCATAAAATGCAATCATACGCCAAAGTAACAAAAATAAATGTAAATAGACAAAAAGAACAAACCAATGCTAGAAAAAATATGGAACAGTGGCGCGAATTGACAAAAGATGTTAACACAGTGTATGAGGGACAAAGACAAACAACAAATCCACATACGGTTTCAGAAGTTGAGAAAATGACAACACAATTAAAGGCGGTAGCTAACTCCTTCTTCAGCAGATGGGGCGATGACTCCTTATCGGATAATGACAGAAAATTTTTAAGAGCATTAGCAGTAAATATAGACAGAGCATTAATTATTAAAGACAGAGACGATATTGCAGCCTCCTCTGGGGGTGCTGCAATGAATACACTATGAATCAAAATGAAATTCCTACAGTATAACATACATAGTTTAAAGAAAAGAGGCAATAAGGAAACCTTGGAACTATTTTTGGAGAATAACAAGATAGATATTGCTCTGCTCTCAGAAATTTGGTTGAAAGATAATAAAAGTACGAGTTTATTAAACTACAATTTTATTGGTAAATATAGAGATGATGGCTACGGTGGTGTAGGTATCTACATTAAAAAGAATATTAAATTTTTTATAAACAACATTGATACAAATTGTGAGGCCATATCGATTACGACAATGAATCTTACGGTCAACATGAACATTGTCAGTGTTTACATGACGCCGGAAACAAGAACCAGTGATTTTGAAAATGGTATGGAAAAGATTATGAACTTTTTTAGAAACTCTCAGATAACTACAATCATAGGTGGTGATTTTAATGCCAAATCAGTAACATGGGGAAATCCGGCGTCAGATGAAAAAGGACTTATCTTGGAAAGCACAGCACTTGATTTTGGTTTTGATGTATTGAATGATGGGTCGGGTACCTTTATGGGTCCTAACCAGGAATCAGCGATTGATTTGACGCTGGCAAAAAATTATCATGGGGCACTTAATTGGAAGACACTGGATGTCAAAATTTCTGGTAGCAATCATAAGCCAATTATTATTGAATGGAACGTAAATATGCAACGCAATGGAAAGGTACGTAAAATTGTGCAAAATAAATTGACGAGAAAAATACAGTCCTTGAATATTGAAAGCAACATCGATGATATAAATCGTCAGTTTCAAATGGCTATAAAAGAAAGTACTATCACTGTTAATATGGGAAAACAATACTCTCCTAAGAGCTGGTGGGACGAAGAATCAAGTAGATTATTCAGGATCAGAAATGCGTACCGTTTAACATATCACAGATGCAAAACCCATGAAAATGGCATTAAAGCGGTAGAAGCTGATGCAAAATTCCAAGAGCATATAAAGAAACGTAAAATGGAGAACTTTAGTAGACTACAGGAAGAACTGTCGAATCCTATCTCAAATAGCACTATGTGGAGACAAGTGAACAATCTGAAGAAATACGGTCGACTTAAAAAATCCAACAACAGCTGGAGTGCAGAAGACAATAAAAAGTTTCTACAATTAATCACATCACAGAATAATGATACGATGACTATGGTTGAATTGCCGGTAAATAATAATGATGATAACGATCTCAAGTTGGGCTATGACGACTTTGTTAATTTTCTGAATACACGCAATCCAGACTCGGCAAAAGGAATAGATGGAATATCCTATAGAATGATTCTCAATCTCCCTGAGGAAGGTAAGGTTAAACTTTTTAATGTATTAGCTGATATATATAAATCAAAGAGTATTCCGAGTATTTGGAGACAGATTAAAATCCATCCTATTCCAAAACGTGGAGATTCCTTGGAAATTTCTAATCATAGACCCATTTGCCTTCTTTCGGTACTCTACAAATGTGTAGAGGGCCTGATTAAACCGGCAATGGAGGAGCATGCCAGGGTCAAGTGTCTGTTGCCGGAAAGATCTTACGCTTTTCGGAAAAACATGAGCACTACACTCTGCATAAATGACCTTATAAATGTGATACAGATTCTTCGTGCTGATAAATATAAGGTAGTAGCAGCATGTGTAGATATCGAGAAAGCATATGATTATGTAAACACTAACATATTGGAGCGTGAATTGATGAGAACGGGCTTCAACAATGGGATTATTAAATGGATAAAATCTTTTCTATCGGATAGAACATTAGTGCTCGGTGATGCGAAGATGAACTCCAACCGTGGCCTTGCTCAGGGAAGTGGCATTAGCCCTTTGCTATTTAATCTGTATACGGCCTCTTTACACCAAATTGAAGATGAGTTTACATATATATTTCAATTTGCCGATGACTTTTTTATATTATGTTTTGATAAAACTTGGGAGGATGCACGAAATCACTTAAAGATTAAGGTGGAAGAATTTGTGGGCGCCTGTAAGAATATTGATTTAAAATTGAATCTCAACAAGACAACAGTTACTGCGTTTGGCAAAAGAGAGGCTAATCTTAATATAATCATCAATAGTATCCCGATAGTGGAGGTAAGGGAAATCAAATATTTAGGGAGAATGGTCTCGTCTAATAACTCATCGGTACCACACACTACACAAGTTGTAGAAAAGGTAAATCTAACATGTGGCTTTTTACGAACCATAAGTGGTTGTCTCTATGGTATTGATCCCAGGAGAGCAATTCAATTCTACAAAGCATTTGTTCGCTCTAAAATAGAATATGCAGCATCTTCGTTTGCAAACGTCTCTAAAAAAGCGCTGGCGAAAATTAATACAACGGCAAATTTTCATATTAGAAAATCACTAGGATTGATAAGATCTACACCAGTTCATGTAATGTATCACCTAGCGGCGGAATTGCCACCGAAATATCGGTTGGAATTTGCTACTGTTAAGGAACTCATAAAAACCTTCCACAGAAACAGGTCTATGGCTGAAACGTTATCAACCCAGGAAAAGCCAATTGATACCAGCTACTTTAAGGTCTACCAGAAATATAAGCTCCTCCTAGCTGATTTAGAGGTGGAAATGCCACTCATAGGAAAGTCAGATAAGGTGTGGGTAGTGGATAATTTTTATCATGATAAAAAAGATAATATAGACGAGGATATGGTTAATCAGATATTTCAAGAGAAAAAATCGCAACTGGAGAATGAGGGACTAGAGTTAATTTATACTGATGCTTCAATTAGAGATGAACAATCGGGTGGCGCAATTTTCCACCCAGGATCAAATACAACCAGAATGTTCAAATTATCCAAAAATTTTTCTTCAATGTCAGCGGAACTTGTAATGATAGAAGAGGCCATTAAATTTGCTGATGAGAAACATATGCTTAAAATCGCTGTACTTTCAGACAGCAAAAGTGGTTGTTTATCGTTAAAAAGTAGAGGGGTGAATGAAATTTGCACGAGAATTCATAAACTAGCAGACAGTTGTACCACCTTACAATGCATTGAAGTACATTACATTCCGTCACACAAAGGCATACAACCAAATGAACATGTTGATGATGCGGCAAAAAAGTCAATTGAAGATGGTGAAATGTTACAAATTAAATGGACAATGAAGGAAGCCGTGATTGAAATAGAAAGAAAGCTTTTAAAAGAATGGGAAAGAGAATACCTAAATATATGCCGTAATAAAGGAAAAGAGTTTAAGAAGATTTTCCCAGTTATTAGAAGGAAGCCTTGGTTTGTCGGTAGGCCGACTGGGCTAGATGCTGTACAGATAAGACAACTGAATCGTATTATGTCTGGACATTCCTTTAGTCCTCACTCCTTGTACAAGATGAAGGTGGTTGAAGATGATGTATGTATTACATGTAATGCAATCGATGATGATTCTCACATCATATTTAAATGTTCAGAATACTCACAACAAAGGGCCAAGTACCCGGTACTGAATCAGTATAATGACATCACTAACTTTTTCATTAAAGAACGCATAGAAAACTATCATTTCATAACAGACTTCTTGAAGTCGTCGAGCATAAAACTGTAATTTATTATTACTTAAATTGTTGATGGTGTTTTATCTCCGCCAAGTAAATCTCCCATCCTTTCGTTACGAAAGGGGTACGGAGTAATCTCAAACTTTAAAAAAAAAAAAAAAAAAAAAAAAAAAAAAAACGAAACGTTAATTTCCATAAATTTCTTAATTTAATTTAGCGTCGTTTGGAATAGTTTTGTAAAATATTACACATTTTCGATGAAATATTGATAAAATTAGTTAATTAAATGCAATTTAGCTTGAAAGCAACACAAAAACATTTATCTTTTTTATTAATACCAAAGAGAGCCATTAACAATAAGAGAATCATTCACAATGTATGCAAGTTAATTTTTAACTTCTAGAATTGTGAGCGTTAACACTCACGTGAACTTTGTATGGTAGAACACTGATAATTATGCCAACAAAAAAGGCCTATTTAAAGAGAACATTAGCGTCAAAGCAAAGAGAAAGTAATAATTTTTTGCAAATAAAATTTGTTTTGTTATTGGAAAAACAAAAAAATTAAACAGTTAAATTAAACAAAACTAAATCTAAAATCGTTTTTGGAATATGAATGAACCCACTATGACAAAGGACCCTATCAGGGCAACGCTGAAAAAGCTAATTGAACATTCAAAGTAAGTAAATGCACAACTTCATACAACAGATGTGCGGAAAAAGAATTTGCTAAAATTAGCAAAAGGTGTGGTAGAAAAAAAGGAACACCGCGCGAAAATAACTTCAAATAAAGTGAATTATATTTCAAAAATAGCTAATTGTTTTTATGCATCTTCCAGTGCCACTTTTAGTGCAGACGATGTTCTAAGAGAATTTCGTATTACCAAGGAGAAACGCAACAATCGTAAATTATTAAAAATTTTGGAAATCATATCAAAATATCAACCAAAAGCTACGGAACATTTAGAGGAAGCAGCTAAATTATTGGAAAAGTAAGAAAATAGAATTAAAATTAAAAAGTTTTATTTTGTTTAAACAGATGATGTGTAATTGTATTTACAGAAAAGATCCCTTCTATTGTTTGATGAACTTTTTGAATTACTATTCAGACACTAATATCATGCAGTCTATGCGTAAAAAAGATTTGTCTCATTCAACTCCCTTGATTGCAAAGAATATACCGGAAAGTATATCGGAGGTTAGAATTGCATATATGTTTAATAAAACTTCTATAGATAAATATTTTTAAAATTTCGGATTTTTCTTTTAAATAATTTCTAAGAATCTGATTTTTTTTCTTTAACTTTTTATCTTTTTATAGATAAAAGAACGGGTAGTTCAAGCTGCCACCAGTCGTTTGAGTACTGCTACATCAAGTCGTTTAAGTCGTACATCCGAAAATAATAATTCCATCATTACAACAGATCTAATTGCCCCTCCGGCTACTAGTAATCAATCTACACCAGTTGGTTCATCTCTATTTCCATCCTCAAAACCAAATCAACATCCCGACACCTTGTGGGAATTCCATAATATTGATAATTTTCAATTTCAACAAAGTAATATAGCAGCTATACCCATAACTAGTCAGGAAAACTTACTATTATATGATTTAATCTATTGTCTTACTGGCATGCGTGGTTCTTATATTACTCCGGAACTAGACACGTATCGGGAGGGTGGTAGTGGCACTGGTGGCAGCCAGACATTTTCTATGAAATTTAAAATTTCTGAGCAAATACATAGTTCCTTGCGAGATATTGCTCAGGAGATTTTACCATTGGCATCACATTATACTTGTATTCAGAAGTTCATACAAAAGGCGACATTTTCCAATTGCAGTCAAGTGTTGCAGGCTCTGAGTGAAGCTTTAAATAATTTGATTCATGATTATTATGTAAGTATTAGATATTAATGAAAATTTTAAGATTTAAGACAATTTGAATACATAAAAAAAATTTCTCAGAATCGGAGACTTTCTATAGAAAAGACGTCTTAGCATCAGACTTTTTCTATAGGAAAAATGTCTCAGAATAAGAGACTTTTTCTATAGGAAAAATGTCTCAGAATAAGAGACTTTTTCTATAGGAAAAATGTCTCAGAATCTGAGACTTTTTCTATTGGAAAAATGTCTCAGAATCTGAGACTTTTTCTATAGGAAAAATGTCTCAGAATCTGAGACTTTTTCTATAGGAAAAATGTCTCAGAATCTGAGACTTTTTCTATAGGAAAAATGTCTCAGAATCTGAGACTTTTTCTATAGGAAAAATGTCTCAGAATCTGAGACTTTTTCTATAGGAAAAATGTCTCAGAATCTGAGACTTTTTCTAAAGGAAAAATGTCTCAGAATCTGAGACTTTCTCTATAGGAAAAATGTCTCAGAATCTGAGACTTTTTCTATAGGAAAAATGTCTCAGAATCTGAGACTTTTTCTATAGGAAAAATGTCTCATAATCTGAGACTTTTTCTATAGGAAAAATGTCTCAGAATCTGAGACTTTTTCTATAGGAAAAATGTCTCAGAATCTGAGACTTTTTCTATAGGAAAAATGTCTCAGAATCTGAGACTTTTTCTATAGGAAAAATGTCTCAGAATCTGAGACTTTTTCTATAGGAAAAATGTCTCAGAATCTGAGACTTTTTCTATAGGAAAAATATCTCAGAATCTGAGACTTTTTCTATAGGAAAAATGTCTCAGAATCTGAGACTTTTTCTATAGGAAAAATGTCTCAGAATCTGAGACTTTTTCTATAGGAAAAATGTCTCAGAATCTGAGACTTTTTCTATAGGAAAAATGTCTCAGAATCTGAGACTTTTTCTATAGGAAAAATGTCTCAGAATCTGAGACTTTTTCTATAGGAAAAATGTCTCAGAATCTGAGACTTTTTCTATAGGAAAAATGTCTCAGAATCTGAGACTTTTTCTATAGGAAAAATGTCTCAGAATCTGAGACTTTTTCTATAGGAAAAATGTCTCAGAATCTGAGACTTTTTCTATAGGAAAAATGTCTCAGAATCTGAGACTTTTTCTATAGGAAAAATGTCTCAGAATCTGAGACTTTTTCTATAGGAAAAATGTCTCAGAATCTGAGACTTTTTCTATAGGAAAAAATGTCTCATAATCTGAGACTTTTTCTATAGGAAAAATGTCTCAGAATCTGAGACTTTTTCTATAGGAAAAATGTCTCAGAATCTGAGACTTTTTCTATAGGAAAAATGTCTCAGAATCTGAGACTTTTTCTATAGGAAAAATGTCTCAGAATCTGAGACTTTTTCTATAGGAAAAATATCTCAGAATCTGAGACTTTTTCTATAGGAAAAATGTCTCAGAATCTGAGACTTTTTCTATAGGAAAAATGTCTCAGAATCTGAGACTTTTTCTATAGGAAAAATGTCTCAGAATCTGAGACTTTTTCTATAGGAAAAATGTATCAGAATCTGAGACTTTTTCTATAGGAAAAATGTCTCAGAATCTGAGACTTTTTCTATAGGAAAAATGTCTCAGAATCTGAGACTTTTTCTATAGGAAAAATGTCTCAGAATCTGAGACTTTTTCTATAGGAAAAATGTCTCAGAATCTGAGACTTTTTCTATAGGAAAAATGTCTCAGAATCTGAGACTTTTTCTATAGGAAAAATGTCTCAGAATCTGAGACTTTTTCTATAGGAAAAATGTCTCAGAATCTGAGACTTTTTCTATAGGAAAAATGTCTCAGAAATTTGTTTGTAAATTTGTATCCCAGTTATTACATTCTTCCATTTCAGCTTCTCTTGGCTCAATTAGAATCTGAATTAAATGCCGGCAACTTAACATTACATAAAATGTTATTTTATGTTAGACCTACTCTAAATACAATGGAAGTCTTGGCGGGAGCAGTATCTTTAATTGTAGCGGTAATTACAAAAATACCTCAAATTCTTAAAACTACATTTTTTAATCTCATAAAATTTACATTTTCTAGAATGAATTACGTGGTGGTCAAGCCTTAACATTGCTCTTTAATCAAATCAGTGCTTTGACTGGTGATGAAGAATCTCAGAAATTTATGATACAATTAACTCAGAGAGCTGCAGTACCATACATGAATATTTTACAATTGTGGATACAAAAGGGTGTCATTAATGATCCACAACAAGAATTTTTGGTAGAAGACAATGAAGTGATTAGAAGAGAAGAACTGCCCGAACATTATTCGGCTGATTATTGGGAAAAGCGGTAAAATTATTTAAAATTCTTTAAAATTGAAATTTTTTTATTCCTTCCCATTGTCTTTGTAGCTATACCATACGTCGTGAACGTATACCTTGTTTTTTGGAAAAAGTTTCCGACATAATTTTACGTACTGGCAAATATTTAAATGTAATACGCCAGTGTGGCAAAAAGGTTACACCACCGCAAACTATGAACTTACAATTTTCACCTACAAATCAAAATCACATAACAGTTATACAAAATGCTTATCGATTTGCCTCCAAGAATTTATTGGAAGTATTACTTAAAGAGAATGATTTAATGGGTCATCTAATGTCGGTTAAACGTTATTTATTATTGCATCAAGGTGATTTTATAACACAATTTATGGATGCATGTGAAGATGAATTAGCTAAAAATGTTGATAAAGTTTTACCAATGACATTGGAAAATCTATTGGGTTTAACATTACGTTTGTCATCGGCTAAACATGATCCCTACAAGGATGATTTGCATTGTGAACTATTAACATACGATTTAGTTACACAAATGTCAAAAATAATGAATAATGAAGAAGGTAAGATTGAAATAAAAGTAAACTACATTATTTACAGATGTAATTCGAAAAAGATCAATTAAATTCTGCAGGAGGCGTAAGGGGTTGGTTAAGTTCTTCAAGGGGAACATTTTTTTTCTCCCTGATATGATTTTGCCCATTTCCGAACTTAACCAGTCTATGAGCATGAGACAAATTCTTGACAAACTTCAGGAGTCTAGCTCTTTTAGTTTGTACTGAATCGTGCTTTCCACAGACGGATGGACGGACGAACATCGATCGTAGATCGTTAATATATATGGAGCATTAGACTGGCATTTTTCTGTATAGCAAAATTTTTTCTTCTCTGATATTTAAAGTCCGGGCATTTTTTATTCTACTAGGCCTAAACCTCATGTGGTACCAATTTGAGGTCAATCGGATTAAATTAACCCGTGGCGCCCGGCGGTCAAAGTTTTGGATTTTTGAAAAATTAAAAAAAATAAATACAAAATAAATACATCTTTCGACACATCATATTTGTTAATTTTGATGTGCTGGGCACGAATATCAAAAAAAAAAATTAAAATCGGTCGAACAGTTTTCGAGATATCGCTATTAGAAATTTGCAAAAAAATGACGGTTTTTTCCTACGTTCAAGAAATTTTTTAAAAAAAGTCTCAAAATTTCATTCCGCCGACTTTTTTGTAGAGCTTGAGACAATCTTTCATTTTAAACTAATTTGAGTCAAATTCGATCATTTTAACCCGTGGCGCCCTTCGATCAAAGTTTTGGACTTTTGGAAAATTTCCACCAAAATTTTGGATTTTTGAAAATGAAAAAATAAAAAAAAAAATCTTGCAATACATTATTTTTTATTAATTTTAGCATGCTGAATACGAATATAAAAAAAATTATAAAATCGGTCGAACGGTTTTTGAGATATAACCATTTAAAATTTGTCAAAAAATTGCAAAATGGGGGGTTTTTTCCCACGTTTAAGAATTTAAAAAAAAACTCTAAAAATTTCGTTATTTTAACCCTTTTATAGAGCTTTATGCAATCTTTCATTTAAGCTTAATTGGAGCCAAATCCGATCATTTTAACCCGTGGCACCCATCGATCAAAGTTTAGGGTTTTTGGTAAAAAGTTTCTAAAAAGCCAAAACTTTGATCGATGGGCGCACGGCTTAAAATGATCGGATTTGGTTCAAATTAGTTTTAAATGAAAGATTGTCTCAAGCTCTGCTAAAGGGTCTGCGGAATGAAATTTTGAGACTTTTTTTAAAAAATTTCTTGAACGTAGGAAAAAAACGTAATTTTTTACAAATTTGAAATGGCGATATCTCGAAAACCGATCGAGCGATTTTAATTTTTTTTGATATTCGTGCTCAGCGCATCGAAATTAACAAATATGATGTGTCGAAAGATAAAATTTTTTTAATTTTATTTTTAAAATTTTTTCAAAAATCCAAAATTTTGACCGCCGGGCGCCACGGGTTAATTTGTCCGATTGACCTCAAATTACAACATAAGTTTTAGACCTAGGACAATAAATATTTGCCCGGACACTTGACACTTTGTCATCGAAAGATGACAAAAAAATGCCAGTCTAATGGAGCATGCTAAATCGGACACTTTTAATTATTTTTTTTAAAGATTTTTCCACTTTTTTTCCGTTTTTAGTACCCTTTGAAAACTTCTTTGTGGTAACGTTTCAGATTTTTTTAAATTTTTTGCGGAAAACTTATATCGACTCTACAAATTTTTTTGCCGATTAAAAAAAAAAAAAAAAAATTATTACAGTTTTCTAATCTTTTTATCAAGGTCCAGGGGTTAATGACCGGACCGACCCCCATTAATTATTACCCCTAAACATTTTTTCCAAATAAACTTATACTCTATCTCCAATTCTTAAGAGGGCTGCCATACAAAATGATATTTCTTAAAATTTGCTCTAACCGCTCTAACTGCCAAAAAATGTGTTCCTAAAGGGGTTATACTTATGTATGACCGATTTTTACATATTTCTTCAATCCATTTCTCATAACACACTTACTCTCTATCTCCAACCCTTAAGACGAATTCCATACATTTTTTTTATTTTTTTATAAATTTCATTTATTTAATCAGATTCAACTGCACCAATGGTGCGCCCTAAAGAGGTCAATATTGAGACCGACCCCATTAATTTTTACCCCCAAACATTTTTTCTAAACACACCACCCCCTATCTCCAATCCCTAAGTGGGCTTCCATTCAAACATTGGTATAAAATTTGCTCCCACTGCAATTTGTATGGGATGCATCTCAAGAAGTGGAGATAGGGGGTAGGTATGTTTTGAAAAAATGTTGGGGAGGCAAAAATTAATCTCACTAATGACCCCTTTATTATGATACTTTCTGATGTTTCTGTTGCGGTTGTTATGGGTTTAGTATAGTGACTTGCAAGGCCTCTGATACCCCGTGGAGATAGCTACTTAGCAAGGTATACCTTACCTACTCCTTGAGACGCTGTATTCATTGCAGCCATTCAGACAGCTATCATCCCCCCTCCTCCTTTTTCAAACGGGCTTGGGACCGTCTTCGGCGGAGTTAAATTGTAAATATAGAATTACACATAATGGTCAACTAGGAGAGCAATTTACTATAGAATCAGGAGTAAAACAGGGATGCACTCTTTCACCACTTTTATTTACACTGGTCATTGATTGGGTCTTAACAAAGACTAACGAAAACCAACAACTAGGAATCCAATGGAATCTTATGAGCAGATTAGAAGATCTTGACTTTTCAGACGACATTTGCCTCCTAGCACACAGACAAGCAGATATGCAAACAAAAATTGAAAGATTGTGTAAATATGCAGGACAAGTCGGACTTATTGTCAACACTACAAAAACAAAGCTACTGCGTATAGGAACTAATACCAGCGACCCAGTTACGATTAACAACACTCCAATTGAAGAAGTAGAACAATTCACATATCTTGGAAGTATTCTAAACAAAAATGGTGGATCAGAAGAAGATGTGACTTAACGAATACATAAAGCAAGGTATTCATTCGTAATGCTAAACAAACTATGGTCAGCCCCAGTGTCAACAAAAGTTAAAATTAGAATTTTCAAATCAAACTGCCTCTCCATTATACTTTATGGGTGCGAAACGTGGATGCTATCCAGCATCAGTTTACAAATAATACAAGTATTTATTAATAAATGCCTGCGAAAAATACTTAAAATATTTTGGCCGAGAGTGATATCCAATGAATACCTGTGGCGACAATCAGACATTGAGAAATGTGAACTAATTATAAAACGAAGGAAGTGGAATTGGGTGGGACATATCCTACGAAGAAGCCCAGATGACGTAGCCAGAATGGCACTAGAATGGAATCCACATGGCAGCAGAAACCGTGGAAGACCAAAAACAACATGGCGACGACAAATTATAATTGAAGCCAACAAGCTAAATAAAGGATGGCACGAAGTCAAAACACTTGCGCAAAATCGTTCGATGTGGAGATGCTTTGTTGATGACCTATGCTCCCTTGCGGAGTAAGGACTTGATGATGATGAATGACCCCTTTAGGAATCACCATTGGACCAGTAGAAGCTGTATAAATAAAACAAATTTATCAAATATAAAAAATTGTATGGGGACCGCCTTAATGGTTGAAGATAGAGGTTGTTTTAAATAAATGTTTGGATTAAAGAAAATATTGTGGGTCGGTCATACATTTGACTGTTCAAGGGGCACTCTTAAGGCAGTTAAAGTGGTTTTAGCAAATTTAAAAAATATCATTTTGTATGGGCGCCCCCTTAGGAATTGGAGATATAGTGTTAGTTTTTTTCGGAAAAAATGTTTCGGGGTAAACATTAATGGAGGTCGATTTTAATATTGGCCCATCAGTAGACCTGAATAAAAGATTGGAAAACTACAACACATTTTTTTCAAAAAATAAATAAAATAATCGAAATCCCAAGATCTTACCACGAAAAAATTTGTAGAATAATTAGAAGTTTTTCACTAAAAGGTTTCAAACAAATTAAAGAGTACAAATATTTTCAAAAATGAGATTTTAAAACTTAAAAATCGCATATTAGAAAACTTAAGAATTTTTAGGAAATTTGTTTGAAGAAGTTATGAGTAAAACCAGTTTAACTTAAGGAACAAGCTTCTTATTTGTAAAAATTTGATATCTTTTGAACGGATCATCAAAAAAATCTGAAAGTTTACAACAAAGGAGTTTTCGAAGGGTACTAAAAAATTGTAATTCGAAAAAGATCATTATAATTCGAAAAAAGTCAATTGTTATTTAAAAAAGATCAATTGTAATTTTAAAAACATCAATTGTTATTCAAAAAATATTAATTGTAATTTAAATAAGATCTTTTTCAAATTACAATTGTTCATTTTTCAAATTACAGTTGATCTCTTGCGAATTACAATTGGTCTTCTTCGAATCACAATTGGAATCTTCAAATTAAAATTGGAATTTATAAATGGAATCTTCAAATTTTTACAAATCAAATCTTTATTTTGGAAATGAAAATGAAGTAATAAGTAGAATCATAGAATTACAAATGATCTTTCTCAAATGACATCTGTAAATGTTTATTTATTTTCCTTAAAAATTTATTTTTTCCTCTTTCAGAGTATTGGCAAACTCATGACCGTTTAGATTTAAGCGGTTTAGAATGTTTCGCTTTTCGTTATGAAGTCAAGTGGCCCGTTTCATTAGTATTAAATCATATTGCCATTTCCAAATATCAAATGTTATTCCGTCAACTATTCTATTGTAAACATGTTGAGAGGCAATTATGCAAGTAAGAAGTCAATAGAAATTTTCCATTATTTATTACATATATCATTTAAAAAAAACTACCCTTTTTTATTTAACAGAATATGGAAAGAAAATTCTATTGCAAAAAAGTTTTCACCGCAGGCGGCTGAACTTTATCGTTCGGCATTTACATTACGACAACGTATGATGAATGCTGTACAAAATCTTGAATATTATATGATGATTGAAGTAATTGAACCCAACTGGCATATATTTATACAAAATATGAGTAAGGTAAGTTGCAAATAAAGAAAATATATTACAGAGATGTATTTAAGAACACTTTAATGATTTTGAAAGAAAATCAATTGAAATTATGACGTCTAATTTATAATTAGATTTCACCACCCTTCTCCTACGACTATAATAATTTACTTTGTCGACATTACTATTATAAATTTAAATCATTCAAATGAAAATCATTTTTCTCTTTTCTGTTTTACAGGTTGAAAATGTTGATGAAGTTTTATCATTTCATCAAGACTTTTTGGATTTGTGTCTGAAAAATTGTATGCTAACGGATACAACCACTTTAAATCGTTCTATATTTAAAATGTGTAATATTTGTTTGAAATTTTGTGAATTTATACAGGTAAGTTTTCAAAAAAAATCTAACCAGAAATACAATTTTTTCACTTTTTTATCTAATTTTTTTTTTTAACTAAACATCTTTGTTTGAAATCAAAGATTTTGGGTGTTTTTTTGCACTTGTTCTTTGTTGTTCAATTTGTTTTCGTTTTATCAAATCCTTGTTTTTTTAACAAAATTATTAGTTTTAATACAAAAACAATTGTCTACTTTTTTTTGTTTATTAAAAAAAATTATGTTTAACAATTTTCAACTTCCAAAGAAATCTCAACGTTTTTTTCTTGATGCCGAACTAACTTCGATGATGTGCGATAGCAACGATGAGGATAATTCAGATTCAGATTATGATTTTTCTAGCCAAAAACAGGTATTTTCAAAGGTTTCAATGTCGTACTTCAGCATTTAAATAGTTTCACTTGATTTCTTTTTTTTTTTTTAATTTTCATTTACTTAATTTACATTTAAATAGTAGTGTTTAACAATTCTGTATTAATTTAAGAGTCAATAATATTTTAATTTTTGCATGTTAACAATGTTAATAACAATTTTATACGTTATTAATCAAACAAATTTCTAATTTATTCTTTATTATGTTTGTAACATAAACTTAAATCAATTTTAAATTATATTATGTTTCCATTGCGCACACCCCTCCTCTTCAAGCAAGTTTAAGTTATGTTAAAATGGTGACAAAATCGGGTAATGCCATTTCATTCCTCTTTGTTTTGAAGTTTAAAAATCGTTGACGCGAAAATCAGCTGATGCTGTTTTCGAGTTATTGCTGAATAATTACACTGTTCGACAACAAAAAACTCCCAGTGAAATATCCAACTGATTCTTTTAGATTTTGCTCTCCTGAATCCAAATATGCCATTAATTTTTTTCTAGCACGTATCGTTTTTGAAATATTCGCTGCTAAAAAGTAAAAAAACCATAATATCCCACTTTTGGTGGTCCACTGTAACATATTCTTCCAAAAATAGGACTTGGTTTGATGTAAAATGGACCTCCTGATTCCAAAACTGCAATCCAAATTTTTCTAGCATTTTCCGTTTTCGAGATATTTACGTTTGAATTTTTTTCCACGCAAAAATCTTGTACGCGAATACATTAAAAACGAAACATGCTAGAAAAATTTTGATTGCAGTTTTTGATTCAGGAGGAACAATTTATTTGAAATCGAGTCCTATTTGTTGGAAGCATTATAACAGTGGACCCCCAAAAGTGCGTTATAATTGGTTTTTTGACTATTTAACAGCGAATATCTCAAAAACGTTGCTATTCAAAAATTGGATAGCAGATTTGGATTCATTATAACAGTGGAGCCCCAAAAGTGCGACATTATTGGTTTTTTTGACTATTTAACAGCAAATATCTCAAAAACGGTGCTACTCAAAAATTGGATAGAAGATTTGGATTCAGCAGAGCAAAGTCTATAAGAATCCCAGCAAAAAAAGAGCTTACCATTCACTACAAAATTCACCACAACTTATGAACCAGATGTACTTCTTCTTCAGCTGAAACACTGATGAATTTTATATGGGCGTGACACACAATATCACTAGTGTTTAGTATGTACATATATATTAACATTCTTATCACAACTTCTGAAGTAGTGATCGTGATGTTAATATAACTTGACCTTTTGAAAGTGCTTTTTTCATCACTTCTTTAGAAGTATATATTACTTGGCATTTTGGATGTGATTATGTAATTTTTATATGGTGATTTAGAAGTGATTTTTTCATCACTTCTTGATAGGTACATATTTCATGACTTTTTGGGATTGATTTTAAGAGTATTTTTTTTTAGTATTTACACTAATAATAATTAAAACCAAAACAATATTTTTAACAATGTATAATATTTATTATGTAATATTTAGACTTGAAATTGTTAAGATTAAATCGATGTTTTTAATAATTTAGTTTAGCTAATAGGAATTATTAATTAAATGTGGATGTATATATTTTTCTAATAGTTTTTCATGCGCTTAATCCGAATCTGGCCTTAGAAGTGATTTATCTTATTTTGAGATATTTAGATTTTCGATTGACAGTACTGCATAAACTCAGATATTCGCAATGTTCGGGACCTTATAAAACCGAGAATTATTTTATGATGTATAATTAGTTCAGCGCATCTAAAAATACTTCACTTATTCTTCAAATTACTTTTGCAATCATTAAGATATCTTTTTTCATTACGGAGATATCGACCGATAAAATTATTGCAATTTCGGCCCTAAAAAATAAAAGAAAACAAATTTGAAAACCAACCAATTTGTCTTGTTGATATATAATAGTACCGAATTCGAAACTCTATTAGAGGTGCATCTAAGCCCGGCATCAATTTGGGTATCATTTTTAGGGTAAATTTTCAGGGTGCCATACAAAAAATCTTTATTTGGGCTAACATTATAGAGCTTCGCCATATCGGATAAAGATTTATTTTAAATAAAATTAATAAAATTCTTAAAAGTACATAGAGTTCTTAGTTTTATATTCAATTAAAATTTTTATTATTCGGTTAACCGAATAATTCAAATTTATCCGATTATTAACCGATTAAATCTCAACCCCGATTAATTACACCGCTCTACAAATCTGAGGTTTGTCGCTGCGTTTGGGATGAAACCAAAAAAAGTTGATAGGGTTTGGTGCTCCGATTCCAAAACGGTCACTCAAATATCCCCTGCAAAAAAAGTCATTACCACTTCTCAGTGGAGTGCTTTAAAACTACAACAAATGTAATGAAATACAACAAAAATAACAAAAAACACAAGACAAAAACACACAAACAGTTTTTTCTACTCCAGAATACATAGATATTCAGCACTTAACTCATTACCTATCGCGACACCTCCATACGATAAGAACTACTCCGTGGAAGTAGTTGGAAGTTGTTTGAAAGCTCGGAGTACTTCTTATCTACTGAATATCTACTTACATTTGTATGGGAGTGTCGCGGAAGGTAATGAGTTAAGTGCTGAAAAACAACTTTTTATGGAGTAGAAAAAACTGTTTGTGTGTTTTTTTCTTGTGTTTTTTGTTATTTTTGTTGTATTTCATTACATTTGTTGTAGTTTTAAAGCACTCCACTGAGAAGTACTCCGCACTTTTTTTGCTGGGTCACGTCACAATTTTGAGAAAATCGCGGTTAAAGTGTCAAAAAATACCCATTTTGACCATTTTTGAACGCCTATAAAATTAGATCCTGACATGCATATGATTTGGTATCAAGCTCATTCGAAAGTGTGTAATTTTTTCTTCCAGACAAGATCAAATCTTCTTGGAATTTAATTTTCTAAAATGGTAAAAAAATCATTAGCCACAAGTGATTTATGTCTTAAATTTACATATGAATTTGTATGGAAATTTGTTCAAAAACACTGTGTAAATAAACTAAATATTGAAAAAATGGAAGGTTTTTTGCTTATGATTTTTTTACCTTTTTAGAAAATTAAATATTTTTAACATTTTATCTTATCTTTAAGAGAAAATTACAAGCTTTTGAACGAGCTTGATCCCAAGGCATTTGCATGTCAGGATAAAATTTTATAAGCTTTTAAAAATGGTCAAAAATGCCCTTTTTCGGCACTTAAACCGCGAATTACTCAAAATCCTGACGTGATAGACAAATTTGGGCTCCGGATTTGGAATCAGCGCAACAGACACTATACAAATCACTAACCAGAACCCAATACGCATTTTCTTGTTGAGCTGTGTTATTTGCCCGATTAAGGTAGAAACAGAACAAGCACGGCACGGGGGACGGTTGCCGTTGCCGGAGAATATAGGCCCAAAACAATGACGGGGGACGGCGACGGCAAAAAATGTCATTTGTTTGTTCAGTGGTGCTAACTTTTAATAAAATTAGTGTAATTTTACGGAAAAAAATCGCTTATCACTTAGTCAATGTGATTAAGTTGGCACTACTGTACGTTTGTTACACCATTGTGAATGAAAAAATAAAAAATTGTTGTGTAAATGCGGCAACCCTGGAGTGTGAGAGGGAGTGAGATTGAGAGAACCCGGAGATAAAATAAAATAAGTTTTAATTTTTTGTCGTGCCGGTCACGGTTTTTAACTGTCAAATCGTATGGAAAAAGTCGTGCCGGGCTTGTTCTGTTCAGACCTTTAGCCAATTAAACCAAAACCTCGATTAATTGAATACCCTAATGTTTAGAAGAGTTTTTATGCCTTTCAACAGCGATACCAACTTAGTCATTTTGTGGCTATATTCAGCCCTTTTTTTTTAAAGGCTACCACCTTTTTTTGGTTATCTTTTTTAGCCCTTTAAGCACTTTTTAAGTCATTTGATAACACCGCTCAACAGTCATTTTCCGTTTTGAATTCTGGTGATCAATTTTAGTAGACTTTGGTCTCCTGATTCCAAATCTGTACTCCAAATTTTTCCATCACGTCCAGATTTTTAGTTATTCACGGTTAAAAATGCGAAAAATGACGATTTTTGCATTATTTGAAAGCCTGCACAGCAGCCATTGAGTGGAATACAAATATGGTATAAAGCGCAAAAGTATAATTTGTCTTTGGTCTCCAACATAGAAAACAATTTTTTTCTAATTATTGCGTTTGGTTGGGTTTCAATTGCGTTTTAAAATGACTCTGTTAAAATTATAATTTTTGTAAAAAAGAGTTTTTTTTAATATTTTTCAAAGAAAAACTAAAAAAATAAATATTTTACAAATTTAAGTTTTCTGTGTTATTTTTCGTATGAACCGGAAGATATCTTTAATGGGTTTAAAAGTCTATAAGAAAGAATGAACTTTTGCCTAAATTTTGAGCTCATTACAGTAAAGATTGATCATCTGATTTTTGTTTTAAAGCCTTTTAAAAATGGTGCTTTTTCTAATTTTTTTCACAGTGTTTTTTTAAAATAGAACTTCAAATTTTTTTGATCATATATTTGAGATGATAGTTCAATTCTACTCTAACGCTTTATACCAGATTTTTATTCCACCCAGTGGCTGCTGTGCAGGCTTTTAAAAAATACAAAAATCGCGTTTTTTCGCATTTTCAACCGCGAATAATTAAAATTCTAGACGTGATGGAAAATTTTGGAGCACAGATTTGGAATCAGCGAGTCAAAATCTTTAAAAATTTTGTATCAAACTTCAAACCGGAGTCAAAAACCTTCGATTTGTTGAGCGGTGTAATTTTTACCATAATCTGGAAACTTTTTATTGTTTTTTTTTTTTGTACATAATTTACAAAACAACTCCAAAAATTATAAAAAAAAAAATGTTTTTATACCAGGGATGTTAAATTTGGTACAATTGTACTTTTTTTGGTACATTTTGACCTTCAAAAGTACCGTGGTACTACCGCGGCTCATTTGGTACAATTTTAAAATTTCCAATTTCTTTCTTTATGACCCCAGCTTTTTTTCTTTACTTAAAAAAATGCTCACAGGGTACTAATGCTAGACCGATTTACACCATAAATAAGTTTAAAGTAGTTTTCAAATAAAATTTTTCTAAAAAATTTTTCCAAAAAAAAAGGTACAAGAATTAGACACTTGAGAAAAAATTCTTACACGGTTGGAAAATGTGGCACAATAGTGCCATTTTTGGCACTATTGAATCGTCAGTGGCACCACAAATAACAGTTTTGGCCCTTTTTCTTTCTCTCCAAATATTGTTAAAATTTATTTAAAACGAATTAAAAAAAATATTTTTACTAAAATTTAATTATGTAAAGGAATCAGTTGTTCCCTTTTTTAGAATCCTACCACTTTTTGCAACAATGCAAGATTTTGTTTTCCTTAAATTAAGATCTTTAAATGAATGGTATCACAAGTGTTTAATCCCTGAGGGACATTGTGGACCAATCAATGTCCCTCAGGGATTTTATTCGAAAAGCCTATCCTGACTGATTTAACGCGAACTGTTCATAATACTAGTTGCAATACTAGTTCTAAGACCAGTAAAAATTTGTCAAGTAATCGGAAAAATAAGTTCGCTACAAGTCCCGGGACATATCACAAGGTGTTAATTGAGATGTTTATCAGTGACAGGTTCCTTTCGTACAAAAGTACCATTCTATGACTGGTGCTCTGCTGGTCACATTTCCCGCTGGGATGATCTTACTCTTATAAGTTGCGTGTATTTTAACACCTCGTCCACAACTGATAAAAAACTTAGCAATAACGTCAAAATTGATATAACGCCAAAATATATATAGCAATAATTGCTTGGCAATTTGGCTGAGCAACTATTGCTGGCAATAAAACATCAAAATCGAACGTCATCTTTGTTTGGAATTCATCAAAATAGACGAAAAGTGTTTTATTTTGTTTATTCTGCCGACGTTATTCGTTATTGCCAACGAAAAAAATCAGATGAAGACCATAGAGTAAAGAATAATATCAGAGATTTTGATAGGCCCCAAAACAATATGTCACTTTATATAAATTGGTTCTCTTAATGTTTAAGAGAGTTTTTACATGCAATAGCATAGGCAACACTAAGAGAACCAACTTTTTGAGAGAGGAAATTAAATGGTAGCCAACCAACCTGATACCCACTGATGAAGACCTGTGGGGGTGTTCTGTAATTTATGCGAAAAGTTTTCGCATCGAAAAGTATGAAACAAAAAATTCAATCGTTTCTCGATTCTGGAAAAAAGCTGTTTCTGTATATCAATGCGAAAACGGCAGCATTTTTATTGGAATATTCCAAATCAGCTGTCAAAAAGGTAAACAAGGCGAGAAAATAATAAAAATCACAACAAAAAAACGCAATTTCACAATTTTTTAAACAACACTCGTAACATTGGCAAACAAAAATGAAATAATAAATTAAATTAATAAAAATGATGTGTAGTATATCATTAATAATATTAGTTGATAGTATTTTCTTGAAAAAAATATAGTTTTTTATTTATTATAACTCAAAAGTTGTTTAATTTACTAAATATCGCACCATTTTTAAATGTGAGTGATTTTGACACTTCAACTTCAAAAGTTTTCGATCAATTAGTTTACAGAAACAGTTTTTCTCGCATCTTTCCAATAATTTTGAAAAAAATCATATTTGACAGAAAGTTTCCGCATAACAAAATTACAGAAACAGTCGAATACGAAAAGTCAGGTTTTGTGCCGATTCACGATGTTTCTGTTTCGTTTTTCATATTCCATGCGACAAATCTTTCGATTCGAGAGTTATAGAACACCGCTACTGGTGTAATAAGAAAATTATTGATTGCTGTTGTAAAAAGTACTAAAAATAAAAAATATTTAAAAACATAATTTTTTTTGGCCCTTTTCAACCTAATTGGGCCCTTTTTAGCCTTTAACTTGACACTACTTGAAAATTCTCAAATACCAACACTGGGGGGGGGGGGGGGGGTGGTATACCAGATTCAGTACAACCCAGTGGGTATCAGGTTGGTTGGCTACCATTTAATTTCCTCTCTCAAAAAGTTGGTTCTCTTAGTGTTGCCTATGCTATTGCATGTAAAAACTCTCTTAAACATTAAGAGAACCAATTTATATAAAGTGACATATTGTTTTGGGGCCTATCAAAATCTCTGATATTATTCTTTACTCTATGGTACAACCGAATTAAAACTCATTTGTTTTTTTAAGTTTTTTTAATTAAAAAAATGGTACCGTGAAGGTCCAAAAAGTACAATTTTTTTTGAAAGTTGGTACAAAATTGAAAACCCCATTTAACATCCCTGTTTTATACATGTAGTTAAAAAAAAACATCCAATAAATAAAATGAAGAGATAAAACAAAGTAATTCTCTCATTTTAAATCAGATATCGTATATTTTTAGAAGAGTTTTTATACCTTTAAACGGCAATACCAACTTAGCTCTTTTTTGGTTATATTTAACCCTTGTCTTTTTTAAGGGCTAACAGTTTTTTTGTTATCTTTTTAGCACTTCTTGAGTCATTTGGTAATTTTAACAAAAATCTGGAAACTGTATTTTTTTATAACATAATTTACATAACAAATTCGCTTTTACGGCATATCAAGTAAATTCATTTATAAAGTTTAGCTTTTTATTAAATCAGAGAAAATTATAAAAAAAAAAATATTCAACAAAACAAATCCAATACTTAAGTGCCACAAATTTGTACTTTTCAATTGCATTTGTAAACACATATGAAAATGGTACTTCTAAATCATTGAGGAAAGAACTGGTGAAAGTTGTTATTGTTGGCATTTTTTTAGCAGTTTTGGAAGTGCTTATAAAAGTACTTCTTATGGAATATGAAGATCGGCACATATAGCTACTATGTAGTGAATCACTTATTATTTTTGCACCACTTCGATTTTTTTTTGCTGGGAATTAGTTGGATATTTCTCTGAGGTTTTTGTTGTCGAACAGTGTAATTATTTATCAATAACTCGAAAACAGGATCAGCTAGGATTTTTTTGTTAACGATTTTTTAAGTTCAAAATAAAGAGAAGTGAAATGTAATTATACGATTTTGTCACTATTGTAACTCAACCTAAACTAGATTGAAGAGGGGTGTGTGCGAGCAACAGGCTCTTGATTAAGCAGGAAATCATATTCGGTAGAGAGTTCCATACGTTGATTGATCACCGAATGGTTTTTAAAAAAGTACAAACATATTTTTTTACAAAAAAAAAAAAAAAAAAATCGCCGATTTTCTTTTTTTCACTAAAAAAGTTTTTTAATCTAAAACTTTCACTAAAAATTTTTTCTGTGGATTTTTTTTTTCAAAACTTTTTTTTTTATTTTTTTTTTGTGCAAATAAACTTTTTTTACATTGTGGAGGGTATCAAGCACATTCGACAGGGTAAAATTTAACTTAACTTTTACTTGTTTTTGTTGATTGCGAAGGTTTAAATGCCGAGTTATATTAGAAGTTAGGATCCAAAAATCCTTTTTGTCCAAAATAGAACAGTTTCGAAGATGGATGGAGTTTAAAAAACTAATTCGCTAGCCGTTGGTCAGTGCAAAATATTAGGCTTATGCTCCTAAGCCTAATATTTATACAAATCGCCACGATCGTCATTCAAAGTTTTAGATAAAAAAAAATAATAATAAAAAATATTTAAAACTTGCGGATTTTCCCACGTTCAAGAAATTAAAAAAAATTGTCTGATAACTTTTTATGCACTATATCCAAATTTGACTTTAGGATTGATCTATATCATTAAATTCTTGATATTTGGGGTTTCCGATTAAAACTAAAATTTTTGATGTGTTTGGGAACATATAAAACCACGGTTTCTTTTACCCTCGAAACTTTTCAGCACATTAAAAAATAAACATTTTTCTCTTCAGAATGCTTTTGGAATCTTTCAGATATCTTTTTTCATCACGGAGATATTGTTAGAATATTGTTTTACTCACTTGTTTTTAAATATACTTGTTGGTTTTTCTATTTGTTATAAACGAAATTGTACTTACCCGGCTAAAAATAAATGTGTCTGTTCATATATGCTTATATATAGACCTTTATACGATCATATATGAAATATATGGAAACATATATGTGACCATATATGCAAGAAACGATCCCATATATGTGGCCGTATATAAAATATGTCCCATATATGATATCATATATGGAAACATATATGTTATCATAAAATGTTAAATTTTAGTGCATGTGTATAAAAATATCAACCGGAATTATAAAGTAAAAGTTTTGTACGATTAAAATTATATTTTATTACCATATTTATACCTTAATACCGATTCGTATCAATAATTTAAAAAATATTGTTTCCTAGTTGCAAAATATTCTGATTAAAAGTTATTTTTACATAAAGAAAATGGAAAAGGTAAGTTTTTATTAGAATTTTAAATGAATTTAGAATTTTAAAATCAATGTATAATTTTTTTCCACTTCATCGTCATAACAAGTATAAGCGTGAACTTTTTATTCCAAAACAAGATCATATTCAAAATGAGTAAGAACATATGTCGCAAATACAATAATATAAAGTGCTTTAATGTTGAAGAAAATTAAACTACGCAGCTTCGTTAATCTCGTGGAATTTTGTGGAGAGGGCATACGCATCACCATTATGTTTTCACTGCGATTGCAATACTACAAACTATTTTGAAATCCCTTAATGTCGCCATAACAAATTGGAAATGATAGATCGTATAAGCAGTTTTGAGGCCGTGTAACGTTAAGCTCACTCAACTTCGAGAAGAGGACATATTCACCACCAGAAATGTTATCACTACGATTCCAACACTATAAATTATTTTGAAATCCCTTTTTGTAGCAAATTGGAAATGGAAAGAACGTATAAGAAGTTTGAAGGCCGAGTTACTAGAAAATTCAACCATGCGGAGGTACGTTAAGCTCGCTTAACTTAGAGCAGAGGGCATATGCACGACCATAACGTTATTACTACGGTTCCAACACTACAAACTATTTTGAAATTGCTTAATATCGCCATAGCAAATCGAAATGAAAAGAACGATCAGTTTTAAGGTTAATAACGATTTGGGAAGGACAACGTTTTTATACAATTACAAGAAAACTGTCTATAAGCGAAAGTGACAATCTGGCACATTGTCACCATGATGTAAGTAGAAATAGTTATTATCCCTGTCCTTCAAGTATCCTTACAAACATGATGTAAGTAGAAATAGTTTTTATCCCCATCCTTCAAATATTCTTACAAACATAACCCAGCAAGATAAAATACATACTACTGAATATATTGCTTTTAATCGAAGTCCTTAAGTAATTATTTGCTTGCTATGAATTTTGATGCATGCATTTAGTAGTAGCAAGTTCTTTTTTGCTGGAATAAAAAAGAAATGTGTAATAATTTTTAAGATTTTTTCAGATGTATTTCTGAAAGACAATATATCTTTCCTTAAAAAGCATTCCATAGTCTTTAGCATCCAATGGGCTTAAGCATCCCATGGTCTTAACAAAATACACTCCATCATGTATGTAGCCAATCTTTAAAGGTAGATGGTTGCTTCGTTAAATGACATCCGTGCTATCATTAACCTTTTAGCACCAAATGCTATCGTTGGTAATACTTTAATACAATAAAAATTCTAGAAATATCTTAAATATTAATATTATTTTATATCCTTTTTTAGATTTTGACTATAAATATTGTAAAAAAGAGGCTTATACCATAACAAAAACGCTAAGTCTGAAGATAATCGGAATTAACACTAAAACAAGAAAACACAAAGGAACTCAACGTTCCTTTAATAAGCCCTTTGTTCGCATCTTTCGTAATTGATATCAATTGAAAAACTTAATATATAAGATCTTTTATGTTCAATTTATTTTGTTGACTATCAAAATGTATTCTCATATCTATAATTCAAATTATTTATTTTTATATGGTCACCAAAAATGCAAACGATAGTAACTAAAAACTGAAAATCATCAAACTAAAGGGTTTCATTAAAATATATGAAAACACCAAAATTAATAAAAAAATATTTTTAATTTTAAATTATACTTATGTACACCGTTTGCATTTCTGGTTAATATATACATAATAATCTATTACATATAGTTTAAAATGAAAAAAATAAATAAAAACTGAAAATCATCAAACTAAAGGGTTTCATTAAAATATATGAAAACACCAAAATTAATAAAAAAATATTTTTAATTTTAAATTATACTTATGTACACCGTTTGCATTTCTGGTTAATATATACATAATAATCTATTACATATAGTTTAAAATGAAAAAAATAAATAAAAAATATGAAAAAGAATGTAAAACAAATTGAAAACAACATCATATATGATCCCATATATGATTCAATATATTATCCAATATATGATTCAATATATGATCTAATAAACATATATTGGATCATATATGATCGTGTCTTATATAAGCGCCAATTTTGGAATATGGTCATATATGAGACCATATTTGATACTATATATGATACTGTATATGGTCTCATATATGATATCATATATGATAATATACAACATTTTTAGCCGGGTAGAGAAAATTGTATTTATGGTCTTTCAAATTTTTTCAAAATAAAATTTGTTGTTCTCTGTTAAACTCTAAAAGGTTATGGGCCCAGCCCAGGAATAAAATTAATTATTTTTTAAACAAAATAAAAAAAGGAAGAATCCTTGGTTGGAATTGTTTATCCAGGAGAATAAAAGAATCATCAAAAGCTTTTTAAGAAAATTAAGAATTAACGAATTCTAGAGAATGGCGTTTGGTCAAAACGAAAAATTTGAAAAGCTTGTTGGCTCAGAAAATTGGCTAACATGGAGTTTTGCCGTGGAAACTCAATTGCGGCTGGAAAATCTGTGGAAATACGTTGAGGCTAATCCGGAAAATGCTAAGCCGGAGGAAGATGAGAAGGCAAGATGTCGATTAATTTTGGCATTAGATAAATCGCTATATGTTTACGTACGAGATTGCCGAAATACATTCAGTGTGTGGAAGACCCTGAAGGATCTTTTCCAGGATTCAGGTTTGGATCGAAAAGTAGGTTTGTTACAAAAGCTGTGTTCAATTCAGCTGGAAGATTGTTGCTCAATAGAGGATTATGTGTCACAAATTGTAACCACATCACAGAAATTGGGATCAATTGGTTTCGTTGTCGATGACGAATGGTTGGGTTGTTTGCTATTAAAAGGTTTGCCAGAAACGTATAGACCCATGATAATGTCTTTGGGAAGCTGTGGTAACAAGATAACAGCGGATTCAATAAAGATGAAATTACTTCAGGATGTGCGAGTAGAAAGTTCAAGTCATGCAATGGTAAGCAAGAAAACATTTCAAAGAAAGCCGAAAGGAAATGGATCTGAACGTAGATGTTATGGATGCAATGGTACAGGACATTTTAAAGCAGATTGTCCTACATTGAAGAAAAAGAAAAATTTCAAGAACACATCTTTATATGCATTGAGTGGCAGGTATGTTGCGGATAAGAAATCAATATGGTATGTTGATAGTGGTGCATCAGCACATATGACAAAAGATAAGAAAATTTTTAAGAAATTACAACCACATGATGGTGAAATCAAGACAGCAGGTGAGAATAGCCTTAAGGTCGAATCAAAAGGTGATGTTGAAATAAAGTTTTCTGGTAAATTTGGTAATTATGTACTTCCGGTTAAAAACGTTTTATATGTGCCTGATATTTCGGAAAATTTATTATCAGTAAGTCAATTGTGTAGTACTGGTAATCGTGTCGTATTTGATAAAGAAGGTGGTAAGATTTTTGGTTCAAACGGAGATATGGTTGCAAGTGCAATATGTGAAAGTGGTATGTATAGATTGAATATACCGAAATCGTATGAAGCGTTTTATGTGAAAGATGAAAATTCGATGGAATTGTGGCATAAACGTTTTGGTCATCTGTATTATGATGGGTTAAAAATTCTTAAAAATGGTATGGTGAATGGTATTGATTTTAAAACAACGGGTGTAAAAGAAGTTTGTGAAAGTTGTGCTCAAGGTAAGCATATAAAATCAAAATTTCCAAAAGAAGGTAACCGAGCTTCAAAACTGTTGGAGGTTATTCATACAAATGTTTGTGGCCCCATGGAGGTTAATTCGCTTGGAGGTAATCGTTACTTTGTAATTTTTGTAGATGACTTTACACGGAAAATTTTTGTATATTTTATAAAAAATAAATCTGACGTGTTTGAAAAATTTAAGGAATTCAAGTCATTGGTAGAAAATCAAACAGAAGAAAAAATCAAAATACTAAGAAGCGATAATGGAACAGAATACATCAACAAAACATTCAGTGACGCATTGAAGAGATGGGGAATACAACATCAAACATCAGTTCCATATAATCCGGAACAAAATGGTTTTGCGGAACGTGTTAACAGAAGTTTAACAGAAAAAGCAAGATCTATGTTGTATGATGCTGAACTACCAAAACAATTTTGGGCCGAAGCTGTTCAGACTGCAGCATATGTTATAAATAGATCTCCTCACAAATTATTGAAATGCACTCCTCAAGAACTATGGTCTGGGAAAAAGCCTAACGTAAGTCATTTGAAAATCTTTGGATGTTTAGCTATGTCTTATATACCTAAACAAAAACGTAAAAAATGGGATTCAAAATCTGTCAAATGTATTTTCGTTGGGTATGGTATAAATACTAAAGGTTATCGTGTTTATGATGTAAATAAAAAAGAAATCGTCACACAAAGAGACGTTAAGTTTGATGAAAATATAAAAGGCTTTTATTTATTAAACATCAAGGAAAAGGATTATTATTTTTTCAGATATGACAACTCAAATAAAGATAATTCCCCGGAAACAACTTTGTTGGATGACTCTGATGGAAGTTCATTGTCATTTAATTCCGTAAATGAAAATGAAGTGGGGGAAATTGAAAGCTTAAATGAAACTCAAGACAGCGAGGATACAAATGAAACAGTCATATATCAAGAATCAAGTCAATCTGAAAACTTTGAAGGATTTACAGAATCAAATCGAACCAGTGACGCTGAAACAAATAGCATAGATGAAGGTGCAGTGGGGGTATCCATTCCTAGAAGAAGTGAAAGACTTGCTAATAAAGAAAACGTAAGTTGGAAATTTCTTGGTTTTAGTGCAGAATTTTCAGAAGACGAACCATGTACAATAGAAGAAGCTCCGAAATCAAATGAAAAAGAAAAGTGGAAAGATGCTATAAATAGCGAATTATTATCGATTAAAGAAAACAAAACATGGATAGTGGTGCCAAAGCCAGGTAAATGCAATTTAATAAAAACCAAATGGGTATTCAAGAAGAAAAAAGAACCAGATGAGTCAATCCGTTACAAGGCAAGACTTGTAGTCAAAGGTTACACGCAACGAAGAGGAATTGATTATGAAGAAACGTTTTCACCAGTTGTTAGATATACATCCATACGTTATTTGATGGCTTTAGCTGCAAGATACAAATTACAAATAGAACAAATGGATGCAGTAACTGCTTTTCTTCAAGGTGATCTGGTAGAAGACGTTTATGTAGAACCACCATCAGTAGTAAATGTACCGGAGGGTCATGTTTTGAAACTTCAAAAAGCCTTATATGGATTAAAACAGGCAAGTCATGTTTGGAACAATAAATTAAATGAAGCTCTCCTAAAATATGGTATGAAACGTTCTGAACTTGATCCATGTATATATTATCGCATTGAAGGTAACAAAATGACTTTTATGGCTCTTTATGTAGATGATATGCTACTGTTTACAAATGATCAACATTTTAGTGAAATATTCAAAACAAAATTAATGAAAAGTTTTAAAATGAAATTCCTAGGAGAAGCAAAGCGTTGTTTGGGAATGCGGATCATTAAAACTGATGACTATATAACTTTAGATCAAGAAGAATACGTTGGTAATATGCTTAAAAGATATGAAATGGAAAATTGTAATCCAATATCAACACCAATGGACCTTAATCAGAAATTGTCAAAGTCCGAATATGAAGATGAAACCATGAAAGACGTACCCTATCAACAAGCCATCGGAAGTTTACTCTTCGCTGCTCAATGCACTCGTCCTGATATATGTCAAGCTGTAAATTTGTTAAGTAAATTTAATAAAAATCCGTCTAGAATCCATTGGATAGCTGTAAAACGCATTTTTCGTTATTTGAAAGGAACCATTTCTTATAAATTACATTTTAATACAAATGGTAATAATTGTATTATTTCTTACTCAGATTCAGATTGGGCTAATGATCTAGAAGATCGAAGATCAGTAACTGGGTTCGTGAATATATTACAAAATGGAGCAATATCTTGGAATAGCAAACGACAACCAACCATCGCGTTATCGACAACCGAAGCCGAATATATGGCCTTGTCCGCTACAACACAAGAGGTCATGTGGTTACGAACATTGGAAAAAGAATTAAGCTTTGATGTTGATGAGCAAGTACCTACTAAAATTTTTTGTGATAATCAAAGCGCAATACATTTAGCCTCAAATGAAGTATATCACCCAAGGACAAAACACATAGATATTCGACATCATTATATACGAGAAAAACGAAGATCAAATCAAGTATCATTTGAAGGAATATCAACAAATGATCAGTTAGCTGACTTTTTAACCAAATCGGTTTGCATTTTAAATTTTGTAAATTATTGGGATTATACTAAGTACATTTCGAGTGGGGGTGTTAGAATATTGTTTTACTCACTTGTTTTTAAATATACTTGTTGGTTTTTCTATTTGTTATAAACGAAATTGTACTTAGAGAAAATTGTATTTATGGTCTTTCAAATTTTTTCAAAATAAAATTTGTTGTTCTCTGTTAAACTCTAAAAGATATCGATTGAAGAAACTATTGCAATTTCTGCCCTAAATATATTTCAATAAGACAATAAAAAGTTTTGAGTGGAGCTCATTATTTTTCAAGCAATGCCACCATAAGATAATTTTTTAAACACTGTGTAAAACCTGTGGTTTCACTGTACTTAGGTATTTAAAAAAAAATATTTACTTGGGTTAACATTTTGGAGGGCATTTTAAATAATCAAATACATAAATTTCAATTTAAATATAAAATTGATTTTATCCCGCTAATTGAATAATTTAAAACGATTAATAACCGATTAATTCTGAGCCCCTTTTAATTATTTGATCGATTAACCGATTAAACAAGAAACCATATTAATTGAATACCGTAATCACAGACTAATACAGACTCGACATAAGTGACAGGTGTCAAAAAAGTATTCTTTAACCATATGGTTAATATTTTAAAATTATTCTTAGAAAAAGAAAACTGATATAACGCGCCATAAGAAAAATGGATGCCAGACCGGTTTTTGTTGTTTCACTCACTCATAAGTCGTAGAAAGTGTTGCCATGTTAGCGTAAAACGGTCTAAAACCGCTGTGTTTTCTCCTAAAATCGCTTAGTTTTCCCCATTTTTTCTTATAAAACTCTACTGTCGAGTCTGTATTTAGTCTGTGCCGTAATCTTGACTCAAAATTATTGAGATATTAATACATTGAAAAAAAATCCTGCCTTAAAAGTACGAAAACATCCCCACAATGTACGAATAATTTCATTAACGAAATGACCTCTACAATTTTTTTAATTTGCTTACACGTGGGAGAGTATTAAGGATTCGGTACAGCCGAATTTAAAACTCTTACTTGTTTCTTTTAAAATAAATTTAAAACAATATCTTTTAATTTTCTTTATTTCAGTCTGAATCATCACTAGCACCTAATGATACATTTTCCGAACGTGTTAAACGATTTGATCTGGAATTTACCGGTTTGCTAATTGGACTTTTAAAGCAAATAAATGATGTGGCATCAGATAATCCATCGGATCGTTTTATTAATTTAGTACATCGTATTAATTTCAATTCATTTTATAATGAACAAATGGATAAATTATGTGCTAAAGATTCAATGATAACAACAACAAATACAAATCATTAAAAAAGAAAGAATCAAATTAATCAATAATAATGATGATGATAAAATTAAAAAAAAATGCTCATAATAATAAATTAAAATAATCTTTAATGATGTTTATCTTGCCATTGAATTGTATTCATAAGTGAGAATGATGTATGTTTGAATGATGATGATGGTAATGAATATGATTGTTTTTAAAATGTATTTTTTGTTCTGTTTGCTGCACAAATAAAAATCTATTAAAACTCAACAAAATATTTAGAAAAGTTTTTTGTGTGAAAAATAAAAAAGAAAAAACTTGAAAAATAATTGCAAATTTTTTCAAAAACACATCTACAAACTCATCACAGATAAAATTTATAGAGAATGTTTTAAATATGAATGAATATGATGTACATCAGGAACATACACAGAATGATTAATGATGAATACTTATTGGTCTTTGACATATATAGGTAGGTTGTTTTATAAACTATTAGCACAACTACAATTTAACCCTTTCGCTAGAAGTTTTTATTTGGTAAAACATTATTTATTACCAAACCTTGTAAACATATGGACTAAGCTGTTTCACATTAAGATTTTTTTTCGAAAAAGCTTGTCCCCCAAACGATGCGCATTTAGGACTCTTTAACAAAATAATCTTTTCTACGATTTTTGAAATTTTTTTTTAACATTTATTTTCTTTGAAGATCTTATCTGTGTTTTGCAATCCGTTGGATTAGGATTTATCATACAAAATGTGGACTCATTAAATATTAATCGCTTTAAGGTTTTACTCATTTACGACTCTTCCTGTTATTGTGTATATTTTATATAGTATTTTGTCTGCCACTTTGTAATATTCTTAAAACATACCTTAAGGAGCGACACTAACTTGCCCCATCACATCATACAGCGATAATTGGTTTGCAAATTTGTTTATCCCGACACAAATTTTTCCATCACATCAGGTTTTTGAGAAAATTGAGGTCAAAGTTAAAAAAAAAATTGCCGAGATGAACCCGATGTGCAGACGACTTAAAAACAAGTTAAGCTTAAACATTGCTCTTTAAGAGGTATAACTGATTTAATCAGACCTTTAAACCGTTGGAGCGCCAATTGTCTTTGAAGTTCTTTTCTCCAAAAAAAACATTTTTTTCGATAAGACATCATTGAAAGACAATTGGTGCCCAAATGGTTAAGGCAAATGACCAATGGGTTCTGCATCTTTAAGAGTAATACGTAAGCTTTACCTTCAACTTATTCTAAAGCAGTGGTCGGCAGAAAGAGGGAACATTTTTCTAAAACATAGCTTTATCTACCCGCTTTTTTAAATGCTTCCATGACACTAAATAAAATATTTGTATTTTTAATGATCTAAGTTGCGAGTTTCGTTGACATTCGCGTTGTCTTCGTGCAAATAGCCAATTTCATTATGCAATGGGTGCCGACCACTGTTCTAAAGTCGCCATCACATCGGGTTCATCTGCTATGAGTTACTAAAAATGCACAAAACGACGATTTTTTTGCACTTTGAACTCAATTTTCTCAAAAACCTGATGTGATGGAAAAGTTTGAAGACCGCATTTTTGACCAGCAGAACTAGTGTCATTAACAGGGATGCCAACTTAGTGCTTTTCGCGCTAGATCTAGTACTTTTTGATGTGTCAAAACGCGCAAATTGTTGACATAGTGCCAAATTAGAAAAACGCACTTACTTGGTGCTTTTTAAATTTTCAGTTGGTGCTTTTAGTGCTTTAAATTAATTGTTATAGCCTCCGAATAAAGTATGGCAGTATACTTAGTTTGTTATTTCGAGTGTAACGCATCGAAATATTAGTGGGAGACTTCACAAAGTATATATTTTTATTGATTTTTGATCGATTCAAAAACATTTTTTGAATGTCCGTCTATCTATCTGTGGAAAGCAATATGCAGTTCAAACTAAGAGCTAGACGCCTGAAATATGGAACGAATTTATTATTATGGTCAATTACCATTGGTCGTATTAAGTTCGGAAAAAAGGTCAAAATCGGCCTAAGGGAAAAATGTTTTACCTTGAAGAACTAAACTAACCTCTAAAAAATGCCATTCTTTGCAAGTTTTATTTGTATACCCTCCAACTACAGTATGGGGGTATACTCACTTTGTCATTCCGTGTGTAACGCATCGAAATATCGGTCTAGGACCCCATAAAGTATATATATTATTGATCAGTGATCGATTCTAAGACATTCTAGCGATGTCCGTCTGTCCGTCCGTCCGTCTGTCCGTCCGTCCGTCTGTGGAAGACACGATACAGTCCAAAATAAAAGTGATAGACTCCTGAAATTTGCCACATATATGTCTTATGTTCATAGGCTGGTTAAGTTCGGAGATGGGCAAAATCGGACCATGGGGGAAAAAGTTCCCCCTTGAAGAACTAAACCAACCTCTGAAAAATATCATATTTTTACATGATTTTTTGTGTTTTTGTTTAACAAATCCATAATTTTTATGCTACAAGAAGTTCAAGGTCCTGCATTTGGACCCACGGAATTAGAAAATATCGTTTTAGGGTCCGCCCCCCCCCCCTTTATGGGCGTGGAATTTTTTTTTTTTTTATATAATGATAAATTTGTATTTCTTTAGTGCAAAAATCATAAGAATTATTTTTTTTAACACTTATTCGAGAGGAATTGTGCCCCCCAAGTACCACTACCGACCCCCCCCCCCCAAAAAAAAAAGAAGACGCCCCTGCAATTTTTTTTTATTTATTTGCATGTTGGAGGGTATAAAAGATTCGGCACAGCCGAATTTAACACTCTTACTTGTTGTATTTCGGTTTAATATTTGAATTATGTTCTGGGTGAAGTTCAAAGACTAAATTTAGCTTTTGAAGCGGAAAATGCAGACCATATAAAACTGTACAACGATTTATATCGGTTGCTTAAAAGTTTAACCAATAAACTTATCAAAAATTTTGTTTGAAAAAAATATATTTTTTTTTATCTATTTAAAAAACCGTCCAGTGCTTTTTTACCCTTTTTTCAAGCAAATTTACGCGTTTTTACCCGTTTATAAAATTTTTGTGTGCGTTTTGCTCTTAAATAGTTGGCATCTCTGGTAATCAAGTGTATAAGGTCGCGTCCCAGTTGTATTTTCGATGTTTAGTAGTGTTATCTTTGTCCAAATTCCCTTTCTCAACTATTTTAAAATATGAACCTTAACTTTATTTTTAGCCATAATAATCTCAGATAACCGTCGTAGGTGTGTAAATTTGGTTGATATCCATATACATATGTACATTAGGGTGTAGCGATTCTTCGATTTTTTTTATTTCGCTTAGGGTCAATATTAAAAACAAGAAAATATTGGACATGTTGGGCAATGTTCTTGGGTTATTTTTTTGATTGAAAAATAAAATGTCCCGAAAAAAGTAAAAAAATAGATCTATTCGATTACCCAAATTTCTTACTATTTTTTACTACAACTGGAAAGTCTTGTTTATTTTTTGTATTGAAAATTTTCAGCTGTAGTAAAATGAGTAAAAAATAGTAGTTTATAGTAAGGTAATCGAATAGACCTAATGTTTTTAATTTTTTGTTGAAAATATTGTTTAAGAAAAAGGACATTACTGAAAAAAGGTTTAAAAAATTTGTACAGACCAAAACAAAAAAATTCACGATTTTTAAGTTATGGCTTAATATTGACTAACATTTAAAATTTGTTTTACTGGTTCAGAGCTTTCCGACTTTGAAGTCAAAAAAGCCCATAGACATTGCCTTACTGGTCAATTATTTGTGTGTGTTAATAATATTAACTTAATATTGACCCTAAAAGGCAACTGTTTCGACCCCGGTGCTAAGCGAAATCGAAAAAAAAAAAACGAAAAATCGCTCCACCCTAATGTACATATTTAATGTATAAATCACAGTACAGACTAGTATGCAAACACTGGTGCTAATTGCGTACTTTCCAATATGGTGGTATGGTTTTTAGTACAGAATGATCATCGCTGCCTAGTATATGTGTGCCTGTACGTGTGAGCTTTTGTGCATGTATTTATGATGTTTGTTTACGTTTTGTATGAAACGTCAAAAGTTACACCGTGTGCTGTCACTAATACTTACACCCATCAGATGCAACTCTGTGATACTACTACTCATGTACTGTGGTATAAATACAAAAAAAAAATATTCAAAAGCGAACATGATTACGGTTTTAATAATTCTCTTGCATTTTGAAAAATATTCGAAAATGCAAAATCAATTTCATGTTGTGTGTGTCTCATGTACCATACGATAAGTAGTTAGTAAAATTGCCAATAAATACCACAGATACATCAAGGATTGAGGTTTATATCATTCAATACAAATGTATACATACATATCGCCCATTTACTTGTATAGTGTCATAACTCAAAAATGATTTTTTGAATTAATGATGCAGAACTATTTGCTACATCATAATTTATATTGTGTCAAAAATTCGTATTAATATCTTTTAAACTGACCGTTTAAGAAGAGAACACGCCTCTATTACATTTTCATTGTACCGGACTTTTTTAATGGAAAACCAGTTTCAATTGTAAACTCTAAACTCGATTTCACCGAAATCAAATATTTAGAGTTATGACACTATACAAGTAAATGAGCGATATCTCGTCACCTAAAATGCACAAAAACGTAACAACCCTTTTTTAAATGGAGTTATTGCTAGGTTAGGTATAAGTGGCTGCTGACGTTTTACGTCAGCACATATAGACTCTGAGGTTCGTTGTGATACCACGAAATCGTAATAGGTTCTCCTACTAATCCCTGCAGTTTTACCAATTTGAGCTCTAATGAAACTCCTAAGATGTTAAATTTTGCCCAGAAAGTGTAGGACAACGGCCAATCAAGTGTCCGATAGTTACGAACGTGGAACAAAACCAGAACTTTTTTTTAACCTACCTTTGGACTCGAGCATATTTCAGGCTGAAATAGTTGCCATAACTAAAGCTGTGGAACTTATCAGAAAAACCAAGGGAACAACCACAAATTTTTAAGTAGATAGTCAGGCCGCCTTGATGGCTCTTCAATGATATTATATTAAATCTAAAATAGTTGTACAATGTTACGAGAACTTGCAGATGCTGTGTCTACACAACCAGGTTAATTTACTATGGGTACCAGGACACAACGGAATACTGGGAAATGAAAAGGCAGATGAACTCGCAAAACTTGGAGCTGATGGTATAGGTACCATGGTGCCAGTTTTACCACCACTTCAACACTATAAACGGAATTCCATCAATGTTGCAAATGCAAACAGGAGGTGGAGAGAACTGACAACATGCAAAATCAGCAGAACTTTGTGGTCAACTTATGATCAAGAGAAAACTAAGTATCTACTATCACTTACGAGAAGGGAATGCCGAGCTCTGACTGGGATAATAACTGGTCATTGTCTTATCGACATCCATGCCAAGAATATTGGACTTATTTCAGACGCTAGTTATTAAAGATGCGCTTCACCAGGAGTAGATGAAACGATGGTACACATACTTTGTCACTGCCCAGCTGTGGCAAGTAGTCGACGATCCATTACCGGTCAGACAAGTTTCGGTACTTTGGAGGATATAACGCAAATGGATCTTAGGATATTGAAAAGATTCGCAATAACTTTGAACGTGTTTAACTTGCACCGCTAGCGGAAAAAGTTTTGTGGTACCGATATGGACCAAGAGGTCTATGCGAGGTGTCAATCGGACACCGCCACCCTAACCTAACCTTCTAACTCCTCCCTATCTATGCAACTCCGGCAAAAGAATTTTAACGGCACATTTAACCGATCTGCGTGCTTTCCTATAAGATAGTGTCCGGTAATTACAACAACCACTGTCGAAATCTCTCCTTTTGAAAGCGATATCAGCACACTTGTGCGCCATCTCATTTAAACACTTACGGCAGTTAAGGTCAGATCTTGTTTTCAGAAACATGGACTCCAGAGACTTGATTGCTGCTTGACTGTCAGAATAGATGTTGACCGGGGTTGTATTGCCATCATCTCTGCCTGGTAAACACAGCAATGATCTGACAGTCTACGAGCCGGACTCAACCCAAGTTCTCCCGAATAGACTCCAAAGACCACTTGTACGTGTAGCCTTGATCTATCTGTGTAAAAATTTAAATTGATCTAACTGTGTAAAAATTATTATAGTCTTCAGTACCCAGAATGTCTCTCATCCAAGACTCTCTGGATGGTAATATAGTGGTAAATTGGGGCTCAAAAATACCACGTTTGTGGTATTGTTATCTTCTTCAAGATCGCGCTATGGTCACAATCTTCCATTTGCTCTTATATTGCAGTGTGATATTCAGACGAATTGCCGACGTAGCCGCATACTGCCTACCCAATATGTTCAATGATATCAGGTAAAGGAGGATTTCGAATGCAGACGTAGGTGTAGTACTAAGAGCACCATTGATGCACATCGACGCCATTTTCTGTACCCTCATTTCCAATGGTACATTTGTACAATGACATTGTCCAATGGTATTAGGTGAAAGAAGAGCACAAGTGATACACAAGAACACAAGTGATAAGAACACAGTTCACCTTTGTATCTAAAGTGGACCAATAAAGCACAATTGGACGCATCTCTGCTGTATAAATCCAATGAACGACTTAAGGGCTAAAGCCCCATCGTTTTTCAAGGGCCTTTAACAGAAATATAAAGCAATAGTTGCTTTTCTCACCCGTTCCACAATGTTTCGTTTCTCAATGGTATTAGGTGAAAGAAGGTTTCTAATGCAGGCGTAGGTGTAGTGTGAAGAGCACCAGTGATACACACCGACGCCATTCTCAATACCCTCGTGATCAAGACACAGTTCCCGTTTGTCCCTCTTACAGCAATCGTTGCTTTTCCCACCAGTTTCTCAATATAACGGCTAAAATTCAACTTCCTATCTAGAAATACTCTATGAAACTTGGTTCCATCTGAGATTTCAGTACCGTGCAGAGAAAGAGGATCAAAAGTATGCAGATATGCGTGATTTTAAAATCACTATGTGATTTTCCATTGTACAAAATCACATAGTGATTTACAAAGTCATCTCAAATTGTACTTGAAAAAGAAAAATCAAAAAATCATCTGAACGTAGCCTTAGACAGATCCTTAAGAGAACCCTTAAGAATGTCCCTCAATGTTGGCAGGTGCTTTCCCATTTACCGCTATCGCGACATCGTCAACATATGCGACAACATGATAACCACGTGCTTTTAGAGAGAGCAGCATTAAATTAAGTGCCAGGTTCCAAAAAAGCGGCGGAAGAAGCGGAAGCGGATTAAGAGGGTGAATGGGATTTAACCTACCCCCACCCCCCAAAAAAAAAAGATTTAAAAAAAAAGAAATAAAGATAGAAAGAAAATGCAAAAGAATTAAAATTTAAATATCTATGAAACCACTCGTCCGATTTCAAAAATGATTTCACCAATATTTAAAGTGTTCCTCCAGGGTGGAGATAGTCTAGGATTCATCAACCACTCCTACTTCTACGCACACTATTGGCCAAAAATCTTAAAATTTTAATAATATTAAAACTGCTAATCCGATTTCAAAATTTTTTCATTAATACATTCTTGGAATGGTCCTTCAAAGTAGAAATATGTTAGGTTTCATTGAGCACGCCCTCTTTTGGCAAAAATACCTAAAATTTAAACTAAGTAAATGAGTATCATCATCCGATTTCAAAATTTTTTCACCAATATATATTACGAGTAAGAATGGCTCTTCAGGGTAGACATGGGTTAGGTTTCATCGACCAAGCCCACTTTTGTCCAAAAAAACGTAAAATTTAAACATCCCCGAAACTACTCAACTGATTTAAAAAAATGTTTTCTCCAATATTAAGAATGATTCTACGCACACTATTGGCCAAAAACGTAAAATTTAAGCACCTCCGAAACTACTTAACCAATTACAAAAACTGTTTTCTCCAATAGTAAGAATGTCCTTCAGGGCGGACTTTTATGCCTACTTTTGGTCAAAAGCGTAAAATTTAAAAATTTACGAAACTACCCATGCGATTTCAAAAATGTTTTCAGCAATATTTAGAATGCTCATTCGGGGTAGGTTTCTTTGACCACACCCATTTTAAAGCCAACTTTTGGTCAAGAGAAATTAAATTTAAAACCTTTCGAACTACTTATCCGATTTCAAAACATTCTGAAAAAAGTACTTTTTGGAAATTCCGATTTTAATGGGGCAATTAGCTGCAAAGTAGTGTACTTTGTAACTTTTTCTACCTCCTGTACTTTGTAACTTTTTGTAATCTCCTGTACTTTGTAACTTTTTCTATCTCCTGAAATAATGGTCATAGAAACTTGAAATTTGAGATCCTCAGGCCCAAAAAACGATACTAAAAAAAAGTACCTTTTAGAATTTCAGATTTTAATAGAGTTATAAGTAGGGATGAGATTTTCATGCACTAAAAAATCGAAAATATGCGCTTAAAATATGCACTAAAAAATTCAAAATATGCACTAAAAAACCTAAAAATATGCACTAAAAAATAAAATGTGTTCAATGAAAATCTTGTTTTCATAGGAAAAACATTTTTAAAAAAGTAAAAAATAACGCCGTGTTTAAATAGTACCATTTAAAACTTTATTTAAGATTTTTTTTTTTAGAAATTAAGAATATTTATAAAAAAATTAAAAAGAAAAAAATATTTTTTTTTATTTTCAAAATAAATGTTTAAAATTTAAGGTAGTTTTTGAAACAAATAAATTTCAATAAGTGTTTTTCCTAATTTAAGCCAAAATATGCAAAAATATGCACTTAAAAGTTGGAAATATGCACAAAATATGCACTTAAAACCAAAATATGCATTTTCACCAAAATATGCAAAAATATGCAAAAACAAATCGATGCCATTTTAACACAAATTTCTTGATTCGAAAAGATAATTGGTCCATATCGTTTTTAGACTATCGACAAAAAACATGCATTTGCATGGAAATCTCATCCCTAGTTATAAGGGTAAATTATTGTACTGTGGTACTTTTACTATCTCCTGAAACTCACCAGTAGAAACAACATCGAAGAGAAAAACATATTTCGAAGTTTAAATTTTTAATTGTTAAAAGGAGTAAACAATTGTTTAAGGTAGGGTAAAATAGCAGGGTTTAAAAGCTTGGACATATCTTTTTTTCTTGTCTGATGGCTATTCCAAAAATATACCAATCCATTTTTTTTATAACATTAAGCTAAATGAAAATAGCAAGATATTTTAGCAGCTTAAGTGTTTGTTTGGACAACGAATGGCTTTTTTTATTTTATGTATATCCAAAAAAAGCAAAACAAAGTCTATTTTTTTTTGTGTCTAAATATATTTAGCTTGTGTGTTTATTCTGCTTTGGACGCTGCTTTTGGATTCTGCTTTTGGACGCTATTTTTGGATGCTGCTGTTAGACAAATATTTAGATTATTTTATATAAAATGGAATGAAGAATAAATAACTCAACATCGAAAATCTTTTTTAATGATTTGTATATTTTTAAGTGTAAATGAATTTGTTAATACAAATGTAATGAAATTTGTAAATATTATTAGAAGTTATGATTTGTTTTGTATTTAAATTAATATAAAATTAAAGTTAATTAAGATAAAACAATTGTTGTTGTAAATTTAAGTATGTACAATTTTTTTTTTGCGGTACGGGCGGGGGTGGTTTTACTAAACTGTATAATATTTCGTTAAATGCTTTAAACATAATTGATGTTAAGAAAGGAAATTCACAGTTAAAATTGAAATAAATTTATGATGTACACCAAAACCTCAATATGCGGCCAATTGTTTTAATTAGAACACTGTGGTTCGTTCAAGTAAAACTGAAGTTATGCAAATATTGTATTTACGTTTTATTTTATTTAAATTTTTTATGCGCTAACGAAAAATCGAAAAAAATAAAATTAATTTATATTGTGCTTTAAAGCGAATTTATGACATTTTGCTATCTAAAACATTTTTATATAACCAAATTTCTATAGATAAAATTTCTAAGAATCTCAGATTTTTTTCTAATAAAAAAATGCCCCATATTTCTTAGACACTTTTACTACAGAAAATGTCTCAGATTCTACGGTATTTTTTTTTCTTTAGAGAAAGTATTATCAATTGATAAAATTTATTAATTAATTAATTAAAAAAATCAATTGATAAAAAGTAAAAGTGAGGAACAAACTTTGTTTAATATTTTTGTTACATACTAATGTTTATCAAAGAGTATTTAGCGTGTTTTTACCATTAAATTTAAAATGAAATCAATAATAAATTCACAGTTTTGCTCACAACTTTTGAACCACTGAAATTAGTTTTGTATTTACCGCTGGACAAAGAATTCTCAAAATTTCCGTGTTGTTTTTTATTTATTAATACGGTTTTTTGCTATTTTAAAGAAAAATAGTGATTTTTTTTAAATAAATGATTTAAATGTGCGTTAAAATTTGTTTTTTTTTTTTTTTTCAATTTAAACCATAAAAGAAAAATATGACCCTAAAAATTGTGACTCAGTTATCGCAACTGAGTAAGTTTCTATTAGTTGTGTTAAGCGAGGTTGTACTATATACATATATAAATATAGTTGCTCCTTTTACTCCTACAATGGTAATGCATTACCAACTAGAAAATTATAAATACTTATATATGACAAACCTCACATGCATCCAAGCTGTCTTTCAATAGTTGGATTGTTTTCTACATACAGACAGACGGACATCGCGAGAACAACTTAAAATCCATCGAGAATCATAAATATATATGTATATATACTTTATGGGGTCCTAGACTGATATTTCAAGGTGTTAAAAACATAAAATCAAACTTACATAATACAAACAAATATTCCCGCTTACATGCGCCCTTCGTTATGATACACTAGTAGTTGTTCTTTAAAGATGGTTGGCGTTGTTAACATGAGTGCCGCATGATTCACGCGGGACCCACTATTCAAGTTATTTATTAAATACTAGCTTTTTTGAACCCGGCGTTGCCCGGATTGAAAAAAAATTATATAATGAATGAGTTTTTTTATTAGCCAGTTTATCTATCGCTTCATTACTTTTCACTGGGGTTCATAAGGGTGGAGTGATTGTTTTTATACCCTACACTCTGGTGATGTAAGTTTGTCATTCCGTATGTAACAAATTGAAATATGTAAGTTTGTCATTCCGTATGTAACACATTGAAATATTGGTTTAAGACCCCATAAAGAATTTATAATATATTATATATTCATGATCCTTGATCGATTTTAAGTCGATCTAGCGATATCCGTCTGTCTGTCTGTCCGTCTGTCTGTTGAAACCATGTTTTTGGCAATAAACCGGAACTGATTTAAACGTTTGGCGTAATTCTCCTAGGCAGAAACTGATGTATTTTTTTTTTTTTAATCGGTTAAGTATTTTAAAAGTTATGAGTGAAAATGTAAAGGTACCTCTAAAATTATGGTGAATTTTACACAAAAAAATGCTATAACTTGACACCTGTTGAATGAATGTGAACGAAACTTGGCATTTAATGTAGTTTTATCATTCCTTACACTCACAAAAAATTTGGGCGGAATTGCACAATGGGGTGAGGCACCAGAAATTTAACCCAAAATTTAAAAATGATTTATCTTGGCTCATGGTTGACATATTCAAATAAAATTTTAAATAGGTTTATATTTTATTATTCTCAACGTGTTTTTGGTTATTTTGGTACCAATTATGGCAAAATCGGTCAAGTGGTTAAGAATCTATGAGCAATTGAAATGAGTTTCAATATAAACCTCCATGTATGGCGTGGCAGCGCGCCATTTTGTAGTCGTTGATGTTTTTTGGCTTGTTGGCTTGTTAGTTGTTATTTGTATCAATAGAAGTAAAAAATACGTAGTATGTCATACACGTGGTTGCTTTTATATAATTTTCATACCTACTATATACTTATAAATTTTTTTTTTTAATATTTACATTGCACTATACTTCCGATCATTACTTTTCTTTGGCAAAATGGAAAAATTTTTGGTTTAAAAAAGATTTTGTGTTAAAAATTGTTATAATATTGCAAGAAATTTTTTGTATTTCAACCAGAGACCAAATATAACAGTTATGTGTGTATTTTTGTTTTAAAAAAATCATTAAACGAATGTTGTCCAAACTAACTATTTTTTATATGAAAGGAAATCTGAGATTCTTTGAAATTTTATCTATAGAAATTTGGTTATATAAAAATGTTTTAGATAGCAAAATGTCATAAATTCGCTTTAAAGCACAATATAATTAATTTTATTTTTTTCGATTTTTCGTTAGCGCATAAAAAATTTAAATAAAATAAAACGTAAATACAATATTTGCATAACTTCAGTTTTACTTGAACGAACCACAGTGTTCTAATTAAAACAATTGGCCGCATATTGAGGATTTGGTGTACATCATAAATTTATTTCAATTTTAACTGTGAATTTCCTTTCTTAACATCAATTATGTTTAAAGCATTTAACGAAATATTATACAGTTTAGTAAAACCACCCCCGCCCGTACCGCAAAAAAAATTGTACATACTTAAATTTACAACAACAATTGTTTTATCTTAATTAACTTTAATTTTATATTAATTTAAATACAAAACAAATCATAACTTCTAATAATATTTACAAATTTCATTACATTTGTATTAACAAATTCATTTACACTTAAAAATATACAAATCATTAAAAAAGATTTTCGATGTTGAGTTATTTATTCTTCATTCCATTTTATATAAAATAATCTAAATATTTGTCTAACAGCAGTATCCAAAAATAGCGTCCAAAAGCAGAATCCAAAAGCAGCGTCCAAAGCAGAATAAACACACAAGCTAAATATATTTAGACATAAAAAAAAATAGACTTTGTTTTGCTTTTTTTGGATATACATAAAATAAAAAAAGCCATTCGTTGTCCAAACATTCATCAGAGCTACTATTGGACAAGATAATGTGTACAGCCGGCTGCTGTTGTTGTTGAATATTAAAGTGTGATGACTATTTTTAGATATCATTAATGAAAATTATCAAATATTTGTCTGTTTTTGGATAATATTAGCAGCTTTTTTAAACCCTGTAAAATAGTACTTTTTATATCAATTAAGATAACGACCGTTACATCTTTTTATTTCATTAACACATGTTACTCAGAAAGGAATGATGCCTACATAAAACGACGTAAAATGGAATTCAGAACGAAAGGGAATTGAATGGGGAACGAATTGGAATAGAACGGGGAACGAAATGGAATGAAACAGGAAATTAAATGATAATAATTACGATATAAAGGCTCAAAAATGTTCAAGAAAAATTTTCACCGGAACGGGCTTAAAGGGGTTTTTTTTAATTTCGTTAATTTTAACCAGTTTTTAAGAAAGTCTTTAACGTCAAAAATTAAATAAAACAAAGATTCCGTAAGAGAAAATTCTAGAAATGGGGACTTTAATCCTGATCCTTACTTAATCCGGTATTTAATATTACCGGTGACAAAGTTCCGGGCGGGCATACAAATTTTGAACTGACTCTCAATAAAAAGAAAAATCATCCCGTTGTCAATTTATGTATATTAAAATATGTACTTTTATTTATTCTCATCATTGATGCAATTGTTTAATTCATAAAACAAAATTTTTATAACAATGGAAACATTTTATTTATGTAGAAGGCGTATTCAGGCTCGTTTTTTAACAGTCAAACTTAATTGAACAATAAAAAAAAAGGTTTTCAATAAAAAAAAACGTTTTTCGCACACTTGAAAACACCTTTGATTTTAACAATTTTTTTTTAAATATACACACTAGGGTGGCAGCTATTTTGCAAAACTTCGAATTTGAAGGAGTGCACCCCTAATTTTTATTATATTTGGTCTAAAAATGCTATGCTAAAAATTTCAGCCAAATCGGACAACGTTAACACGAGGCGCATCGAGGTCAAAGGTCAAAAAATAGCCATATTTTGATGAAAATCATTAAATAAATGGTGTTGTTTCTTGAATATATTGTTAAAAAGTGGTACACGAGTTGTTTTTAGTATAAGAAGATAAATTAAAAATTTTTGGGTTTTCAAAAATTAACCCTTGTAAGTGTTTCGGGGTCAAAATGACCCAATTTTCACAAAATGACCCCTAAAACACGAAAATCAGCCCCAATTTTCTAAATTTATTGAAATAAACCAATGTAAACCCATATTTATATTCTATTCTATCATAAATACTCAGATATGAAATACTGTCTTTCTAGGATGTCATTTCACGGTAAGGCCAAAAATATGCATTTTATTTGGCGTGGTTCTCAAAACTGATATTTTGGTTTTTTCAAAATTTTCTTAAACAAAATTAGGAAAAATGCTGAAAAAACCACAGAATCTTTTAAAACATATGTTAACATATAAAAAAAAAAATTTTTGGGGGATATCCCTCGGATAGTTTGGCGGGGGCATCGATTTAAACTCAGCAGTTTCGAGGAAAATTACTTTTTTGCCCACAATTTATTCAATATGGAAAAAAATTGGTAAATATTTTAAAATTTGACAAAGTCAGGGCCATAAATTATTAGAAACTATGTTAGACATTAACCCTAAACGTTTTAGGAAAATAGAATAATACTAACCCGGTTTTTATTCGGGTCAAAGGTCAAATTTAGGGATATTTGGATTTTTTTTGGAAAAAGGCATCTAAATATGAAATGTTTATTGCGATTTTTTATAAAACTTGGTATAATTATTGTAAGAGCTCAGAAAAATAATTATTTAATTTTTTTAAAATTAACCCATAAATGAACATGGGGTCAAAATGGCCCAGCAGATTAAAATTTCTTTATATAGATCTTTATATTTTCTTTCGATTTTTATAAAACTTGTTATGATTATATGCGAGGTCAGAAAACTAATTATTTGATTTTTTTAATTAACCCATAAATGAACACGGGGTCAAAATGGCCCAGCAAGTTAAAAATTCTTAATATAGTTTTTTTTTATTTTTTTTTCTATAATTCAAATAATTATTTTTTCAGACGTCGCATACAACTAATAACAAGTTTTATAGAAATAGAAAAAAAATAAAAAAACTATATTAAGAATTTTTAACGTGCTGGGCCATTTTGACCCCATGTTCATTTATGGGTTAATTAAAAAAAATCAAATAATTAGTTTTCTGACCTCGCACATAATCATAACAAGTTTTATAAAAATCGAAAGAAAATATAAAGATCTATATAAAGAAATTTTAATCTGCTGGGCCATTTTGACCCCATGTTCATTTATGGGTTAATTTTAAAAAAATTAAATAATTATTTTTCTGAGCTCTTACAATAATTATACCAAGTTTTATAAAAAATCGCAATAAACATTTCATATTTAGATGCCTTTTTCCAAAAAAAATCCAAATATCCCTAAATTTGACCTTTGACCCGAATAAAAACCGGGTTAGTATTATTCTATTTTCCTAAAACGTTTAGGGTTAATGTCTAACATAGTTTCTAATAATTTATGGCCCTGACTTTGTCAAATTTTAAAATATTTACCAAATTTTTTCCATATTGAATAAATTGTGGGCAAAAAAGTAATTTTCCTCGAAATCCGCTGAGTTTAAATCGATGCCCCCGCCAAACTATCCGAGGGATATCCCCCAAAAAAAAATTTTTTTATATGTTAACATATATTTTATAAGATTCTGTGGTTTTTTCAGCATTTTTCCTAATTTTGTTTAAGAAAATTTTGAAAAAACCAAAATATCAGTTTTGAGAACCACGCCAAATAAAATGCATATTTTTGGCCTTACCGTGAAACGGGTGAATGACATCCTAGAAAGACAGTATTTCATATCTGAGTATTTATGATAGAATAGAATATAAATATGGGTTTACATTGGTTTATTTCAATAAATTTAGAAAATTGGGGCTGATTTTCGTGTTTTAGGGGTCATTTTGCGAAAATTGGGTCATTTTGACCCCGAAAGACTTACAAGGGTTAATTTTTGAAAACCAAAAAATTTTTAATTTATCTTCTTATACTAAAAACAACTCGTGTACCACTTTTTAACAATATATTCAAAAAACAACACCATTTATTTAATGATTTTCATCAAAATATGGCTATTTTTTGACCTTTGACCTCGATGCGCCTCGTGTTAACGTTGTCCGATTTGGCTGAAATTTTTAGCATAGCATTTTTAGACCAAATGTAATAAAAATTAGGGGTGCACTCCTTCAAATTCGAAGATTTGCAAAATAGCTGCCACCCTAATACACACACTTACAAATATATCCTGTTGTGTACAATTAGGAAGCTCTTTGGTTAAGCAAACCAAATAAAAAGAAGGTGTGCTTGTGAGCCACTACCCCCGACTCCAGGTTTCAGCATAAACTAAGTTGATAGGTGGGTATGGAATAAAAAGTCATACCACAATGTACATAGTAAGGTACGAGTATGCGAATATACAGCGTAGGTAAGAGAAGCTTCCAAATATGCATGTGACACAGTTTCATAATTAACTTTTGCCACTCTGTAGGTTGTTGGTCTACTAAATTTTTAAAGTGGCATATACTATAAAAACACATACAATGTTTTCGGTTGTTCCTGATGTATGAGGAGTGAATTTTATTATTAATTCGTTTTTTGTTTGCCATACAATTGGAAACACGTGCTTATAACAAATGGTTGCAAATTGTTGACACATGATCATAAAATAACCAACATAAATATTTATTTATTAAAAATTATACTTAATTTACTCGAACCACCTTAAAAATACTGTGAGCAATCACAAGAATTTAGCTGTATATAAAATTGTTTACAAATATTCATTAGATTTTGATTTCCAAAAAAAAACTTCCATTACGAAGTAATAAGCGTTAAGACTTAAAACAAAAACAGTATGTGATGAAAACCTCATTATTTTAACTTGACTCCGAGAGCTTTTAAACGTTGTCATGCCCAAGCATATGAAATTGCATCGGAAATAATAAATATGCCAACATTAATCTGGGCGATTAAAGCTTCAGGCCCTATAAATCCCTTAGACCTGATGGTATAACCCCGGCTGATATGCCTCAATTGTCAGACTAAATAGGCTCTTGGCTGTATAATCTCTACACGGAATGCGTGAAATTGTCGTAAATTCTTATAAAATGGAGGAATACCAGAGTCGTTTTTATCTCGAAGGATGGGTAAATTCTCACACTCCTTTTTTGTTAAAGACAATGAAACGAATGGTAGACTCATATTTGCGTAGAGTGATTGACCCGAGGTTGCTTTCGACTAGGCAACATGCCTACAGCAAGGGTAGATCAACTGAAACAGCTGTTAATGAGCTCGTTGGTACCATCGAGAGATCGCTTTCGGTAAAGGAGTACACTATGGTGGCTTTTCTTGATATAGAGAGTGATTTTAATAATGTTATTCCAGACTGGATAAATGCGGCATCGTCTGGTCTGGGAGTGAAGCATGGTATCGTTTTAATGGTGAGCAATCTACTTGCCAATAGTAGTATAACGCCTGAAAAAATCTCAAAAATCGTGTATGAATCGTACAAGCTTTCTGCAAAGCATATATGTATGTCATGTTAAATATTTCTAAAAATACAAAATTCAAATTTTTAAAAAATCTTTACCCGTTCAGGAGTTATAGCGTGTTAAAGTTTTTCGTTTGCGTCCATATATCTCCGCTAGGGGCGCAGTAGGGCTATGAAATTAACAGATCGTTTTCGCTGTGTTAATATCTAACTTTTCACAAAGTTTCATTAAAAAATGATCGTCCAAAAAAATTCGGGAATGAGAGGGTTAAAAGATCTGTCTAAATGGCTAGAGGCTGCTTTCTGGGTAATCCAAGTAAAACAGAGCTTGTCTTGTTAACAAGGAAAAAAAACCTGCTTTTGATCCTATTTCTCTGGACGGCACTGAAATCGTCTTCTGAGATGGAGCCAAGTATTTTGGAGTATTTCTATACAGGAAGTTGAATTTCAGGCGTAATATTGAGGAACGGGTGAGAAAAGCAACGATTGCTTTATATTCCTGTAAAAGGGCTATTGGGAAACGATAGGGATTTAGCCCTAAAGTCGTTCATTGGATTTATACAGCGCTGTTGCGTCCAATTCTGCTGTGTCTGGTGGCCTGCTTTAGAGGCAAAAGGGAACTGTGTCTTCATTACGAAGGTACATCGATGTGCATCACCGGTGCTCTTCGTACTACACCTACGGCTGTATTGTAAATCCTCCTTCACCTGATGCTATTGAACATATTGGGTAGGCAGTATGCGGCTACGGAGGCTACAATGGAGGAGCAGCGATTGTGGTCATAGCGATATCATAAAGGAGATAACAATAATACAAAATGATCCTTTTTAAGCGCCACTTTACCACTATGATACCATCCAGGGAGTCTTGGATGATAGGCATTACAGTCAAGCCGCGATCAAGTCCCTAGAGCTAATGTTTCTGAAAACAAGATCTGCCGCACTTCCTTAAATGAGATGGCCAAGCAGTTTGACATACGACTCATATAGGTCCCAGGTGAGACAGCACGACAGATCTGGCCTTCTCTTAATCAGAAGCACACAAGTGAGCTGATATCGCTTCCAAGAGGAGCGATTTCGACCATGGTTGCTTCAATTACCGACAACTGTTTTATAAGAAAGCACGCAGAGCGGTTAAATTTGCAGTCAAATGTTTTTTGCCGGAGTTGCATGGATGAGTAGGAGTTAGGAACTATCGAACACTTTATCTTCTAATGCCCGGCACTTTCTGGTCACAGACTTGCTTTACTGGGATCTAAGGAGCTGCACAATAGACTGGGTCGAAATCCTACAAAGTGTTGAGATTGATTGTCGTTAGTGCGGAAAGTAGTAATGGGGTAATAGAACCATTTTATGGAAGACAACTTTTTAATCGTTCAAAAATTCTATTAGCGCAACGGTGGTCAAAATTGATGGTCAAAATGGCCAAATTTTGAGCAACATTTTTAATTTAATAACTTACGTTTTATATATTGGAATTTTATGGCATCATTGACATATTTTTATTTAAGGTACATTTTTTTTTTTTGCGCGGTTCTCAATACCACTTTTTTACATCATGTTTTTTTATTAAAATTGCAAAATATATCGATATTATTACTTAATGTTATTAAAAACATAATAAAGGCTAAAAATTAAAATTTTTGTTAAAATCCGTTTGGTAGGTTTTTGTGGGGAGCGGTTTCAATTTAGCGTATTTCAAGGAAATCGGCCTTTTTTTTAGTTTTTATTTCTTTTAAACTACATATTTGTCAAAATTTAGCAATATCACCTCTACCTTGTTCCATTTGATCATGGTAACTTAGTTTTAAATTGATAGATTTCTAGGACATCTGTAACCCTTATCGATCAGCTGCCAAAAGTGTATTCAAAATAGTCACAAATAATTAAATAATTTTGACCTTACCGAAAGCGTTAAGCCTTCATAACAAAAGGTCAAAAGTGGCCCACTTACAGATTTTTAAGCCGAAATGATAACATGGAATTAAGATTACATGCGGATAAATTTTGTTTTAATAAAACTTAAATTTTTTTATATTATATAAGTAAAAATTTCCTTAAACTCACAGATTTGTGGACTCTATTGTGCCCAATGTGATTACCCAACGTGAGCCAATATGTGGGGTCCGCACATGAGTTGATGTGTATACACCTATAGGGTTTCCATAGATTTTGATCCAAAATTATTTACTTAGTTTTCGAGATATGGGAATTGGGTCTTGGAAAATTTTGACATGAAATAACACAAAAATAATAAGTCGGAGGGATTTCGGGTCTTTGGCGGTCATATTCTACAAGTTGAGGACCGATATTTGTATTCAAAATTAGGCCCCAATAGGATCCCCAAAATTGAAAAAATATCTCAAGAAATTTCAACATATGTATATAAAATTATAGAAATTGCGTTTAGGAATCAAAGGAGCGTCAGTATAAGATTTGAGGTCTTTACAATATCTAAACTATATTTAAGCAAGTTCTGTAATTTTTTTAATTTTCCGAAGATTTTAGTAGTACTTTTTTCTTGTTAGTAAAAAAATCTTTAGTACGACGTCTCATCTAGAGGTAAAGATAGTACAAACCGTTTTGTAAACCTGGAATCGCCAAGAATAATTGCCAACATCTGGTAAAAAAAGAGGGACAAAATACAATCTGCATTCTCATTGTATAACTGATATCATTCATCACGCTTAAATTTCGATTTGTGATACAATTTCGTAAACGATACCATACGGTTTTTGTTTACTACTTTTTCAAAAGCCATTTGTCGTATATCTCTGTACCCCTGGCATCATCTATGAATCATCACACAGAAACATAAATTTCCAACAGTATTCTTCAGTTGTATCTACTTAAAATTCGGTTGCTGTTACTATATTCGTCTGTAACAACAAAATTTTGTGATTCTTTTAATAAAAACCAAGTATATCAACCGAAATCAGTTGATATTCAATTGTGACAACCTATATGCAAATGTATGAAACGAATTTTGGTTGCATCAACTAAATTTCTGTTGGAAATTAGCAAATTTTGTTCTGTGTGTGCTATTTGCTTTAAAATTTAAGAAATACATTTTTTAATTGATATAAAATACTGGCCATAAATTAATATTGAATTGTGTGGTAAAAGTTTTCATTATATTGAAAAATGCATCAAATTCATTGTTAGTTGTCCCAAATGATTAAGACTCAAATTACAAGAAAACATACCAGAGTAACATGTTTTTTGTTGGTTATTTGAGGTCCAAGAACAAACAACAACAACATGCGTTTGTGTGTGCTTCAAATTGTACATATTCGTACACAAGTCTTCCGTCTGGTGACACCCTGAGGTGTTTGCAGTCATTTGGAAACAAGAACACAAAAAAAAAAAGCCGGAAAAAATAAATGCAAGAATCAAATAAATTTTTGGTATTGTTAAACAATATCATGTAGGAACAAATGATGAAATGATGAAGTCTACGATGATGATAATCAAAATGAATAAATTGAAATTCAGGGTAGAGGGTTGGTTGTTGGTTGACTGACTGACTGATTGCTGACGCTGCTCTTATGATGATTGTAACCATAGTGTGGCGAAGAGTCTGTTGTATAAAAGTCGATCAGATTTTTTGTTTCGCATACCGTATGTTGGTATTTCTGTTTTCAACAAATGTTACCAGTTTATTATTCTTTATGTAGAACAAAATTTTTACATATGCACTTTTCGAGAACAACCTCATGCCGCCCTCTCCTTATGTTAGTTTCCATACGAACATTGAATTGAATATTTATTATCAAGTGGACTTGTTGTAATCATTTGCAATTATTTTGCCAATAATTGCTATTGTGTCTTATGCCTACATTTCTAATATGTATTTTTGTACAAATATATTTCAGAGTTGTTAAAGAATTGATTCTTTTAAATTTAGTTATACCTTTGATTTTCTACTGTTGAGTTCAATAGAAGCTCATGGCCTAAAAGAAAAGAAATGGACTTCGAATCACTTACGCTCCTGATAAAGCTCTCTCCACTTTCTGTTAGCCATTGCAGTGTTTAGATTATCGCGTAATGATCTGACGTGCTTGATTGGTGAATCGATATGTACAAAAATACCATCAGCACCTTGTTTCGCAAGCTCGTTCGCTCCCTCGTTCCCTTGAATACCAATGTGACCGGCACCCATATTAGTTTTACCTTTGTTCATACTTCCTAAACTTTGTTAGTTCTTAAAGCATTCGAAAACTTCTTTCGACTTGATACAAGAACTTCTAAGAGCTTTTAGAGCAGCTTGGCTGTCAACATAAAAGTTAAATTTTCTGTTTGTCTCATCACCGAACTGTAAAGCTGCATTGCTTATGGCAACTGTTTCGGCCTGAAAAATGCTAGAGTCCAAATGAAGGATAAAAGTTTTCTCCAAATCGCAAAAACTCGTTGAAAATCCTCCACCGACTCCCATGGATTGTTTGGAGCCGTTTTGGGTTTTGCCAGTTTGACCAAAATTCTCGAGTCGAAAACTCTACGTCGTATTTCCGGTCGAAAATAAGTTTGGGCACACTGTAATCGGCAGCAATATCATTTAAAATGTCTGTGTTACTGTTATATATGAAATCTACTTGTGATTATTCAACTTTGAGGAAAACAACTTCATCGACAATCATGTATTTTATTTGTATTTTGTCAGTTACTTTGATTTGGAATTTCATTCATTCTATCACTTTTTTTTTATAAATACTTGTTTGTTCAATTTGTTAATTTTATAAATAAATCGAGAAAAAACCAAAATACAAAATTGGTGTCAGAAGTGGGATTAAAGATAAACGTAGAATGAGTATCCCACAAGAACAATTAGCATCGGTCATGTCAATGCTGGCTGAAGCGATCCGTTCAGCGGTCGCTGATGCGGTATCTACAGGTCCTTCACCTTCGACATCATCAACAGAATTTTCTTCAAAGGCACCACAATTTTCCATGGGCGAATATAGACAGGCAGATGGGGCAACAGTTGCAGATTATTTCACAAGATTCGATTGGGCGTTGCAGTTATCAAAAATTTCCGAAACCGACTATGCAAATTATGCTCGCGTACATATGGGCTCTCAATTAAATACAGCTTTAAAGTTACTATCTCATCCAAAACTTCCAGGAGATTTAAATTATGTAGAGATAAAGGATACACTTATTAAACATTTTGATGGAAAGAAAAATAAATACGCTGAAAGTGTGAAATTCAGGCAGATTAAACAGGAACCAGGCGAGTCAATTGCAAATTTCAGTTTAAGATTAAAACATGCAGCGGCTTTTTGTGAGTATGAAGAATTTTTAGATAGAATGCTTATTGAGCAATTGCTCATGGGGTTAGAATCTAGAAGTATTTGTGACGACTTAATTGCTAAAAAACCAAAAACGTTTAACGAAGCGTATGAAGCTGCTTATACGAGAGAATTGACACATCATGCTACAAAAGAAGTAAACGCTGGAGATACATCTCCCGCTGAACAAACATGTAAATTGGGGTTTGGTCCGGTAAAAACCAAAAATAATTTCAAAAAAGAATCTAGTTCATCGAATAAATTAAAATGTTATGGGTGTAACGGAAACCATATGAGAAAAGATTGTAAGTTCAAAAACTCGAAATGTTTCGAATGTGGGAAGCTAGGACATATTTCAAAGGTATGTAGAGCTAAAACTGGTCAAGTAGCAATGGAAGAGGACAATGATAATCCTCCAGTAGAACAATTATTTTTGGTTAATAACGTTAAACATACAAAAGCGTATGATAAAAAAATGATTTCCTTCACGATTGATGGAAGGGTTTTAGAAATGGAGTTAGACACGGGGGCACCTTGTAGTATAATCAGCAAGAAAAATTTACGGGCTATTAAACCTAACTGCAAAGTACATAAATCCGATAGAAAATTTTCGAGCTACACTGGACATAAAATCAATTGTATTGGTAGAGTAATAGTAAGCGTGAGTTTGGGGAAAACAGCTCGTGTTTTGAATCTTTATGTAGTAGACGATGAGTTGGACACGTTGTGTGGTCGCGAATGGATAGCGCATTTCGCACATGATATTAATTTTACTGATTTGTTTTCCTTCCCTGAACGGGAAATGTGTGTTCAAGACGAGGGGTTGAATGTGACAACATGTCATAATATTATTTCTGAGGTACCGACTCTTAATTTAGTTCAAAAATCTAAACTTCAACAAACTATTGATCGCTTTGATGATGTGTTTGGGAAATCAGCAGGAAAACTAAGAGGTCCACCTGTTAAGGTACACATGAAGCCAAGTGCAAGACCCATTTTTGCTAGACCACGGGATGTTCCTTTAGCGCTAAGGGAATCATATGCCAAAGAAATTGATAAAAAAATTGCAGCGGGGTTTTACAAGAAAGTAGAGTTTTCTGAATGGGCATCCACAACCCATGTAGTAACCAAGAAGAATGGAGCAATACGAATAACAGGAAACTACAAACCTACGGTCAATCCTCAAATGATAATCGACGAACATCCCATTCCAAAAGCAGAGGATTTGTTCAATAAAATAAAAGGTGCTACCATTTTTGCTCACTTGGATGTGACAGATGCGTATACTCATTTGACCATTGATGAAGAATTTGCGCACATTCTTACGCTAAATACGATTACTCACGGGCTTATACAACCAACGCGCGCGGTTTACGGAGCGGCAAACATCCCAGCAATTTGGCAAAGAAAAATGGAAGAAGTTTTACAGGGGTTACCAAACGTTCTCAACTTCTTTGATGATATACTGTTGTTTGCAAAAGATTTCAATGAGTTACAGCAAAATTTAGAATTGACTTTGGCTCGAATGCGACAGTGTGGCCTTAAATTAAATAAGGCAAAGTGTGTTTTTGCGGCGTCGTCTGTGGAGTTCTTAGGACATGTTATTGATTCTAAGGGAATTCACAAGTCAAACAAACATATTGAGGCTGTGTTGAATGCTTCAAAGCCAAGTACGATGGAAGAGCTACAGTTGTTTTTAGGTAAAGCGTCATACTACAGTGCTTTTATTCCAGACCTGGCGACTCGTGAAAGACCACTGCGTGATATACTTAAGTCAAAAAAGTTTTATTGGAACACTGGGGCAGATGCGGCGTATAGCGACATAAAACAAATTCTAGTGTCGCCACAGGTGTTAATGCCTTATGATCCAAAACTTCCGCTATTGTTAGCAACGGATGCCAGTAAAACAGGGTTAGGTGCAGTGTTGTCTCACCGGCTGGGCAATGGTAAGGAAAGACCAATTGCTTTCGCAAGTCGTACGATGAGTGGAACAGAGCAACGTTACTCGCAGATTGATAAAGAGGCGTTGGCTATCATTTGGGCTGTTCAAAAGTTTTTTAAATACTTATACGCCCGGCATTGGACATTGATAACGGATCATAAGCCCTTGACTCAAATCCTACATCCTAGCAAATCTCTCCCCGTTCTTTGCATTTCGCGTATGGCAAATTATGCTGATTTTCTTAGCAATTTTGATTTTGATATCGTTTATAAAACATCAAAACAGAATGCCAATGCAGATTACTTATCCCGGATAATACCAAAGAGGTCAAGTGTTGTACAAATTAACCACAACAGAGAAGTTTCTAAATCAAGAGCCGAATATGATGAATTTGACAACTTTATTATTAGACAGATTAACCAACTCCCAGTTACAGCAGAAAAAATAGCTAAAGAAACTCGAAAAGATCCGGAACTTGGGAAAATTGTAACAATTCTAGAAAAAGGTTATTGCTTAATCAAAAATGGATATAAGTCGCCGGAATGTAACTATAAGCTGACAGCAGACTGCCTTACATTTGAACACAGAGTTGTGATACCTGCAAAATATCGTAAGGACATCCTTCAAAACTTACATGCAGCACATTTAGGAGTGGTTAAAATGAAAGGTATGGCGCGTTCGTTTGTATATTGGCCAAAAATAGACTCAGACATTGAAGCGATTGCAAAAGATTGCAGTGAATGTGCAATGGTAGCTAACCGACCTAAAAAATATGTTGATCACCACTGGGAATACCCAAAAGGACCTTGGGAACGTGTGCATATAGATTATGCAGGTCCTTTCGAAGGAATGATGTTGTTGATTGTAACCGACGCGTATAGCAAATGGTTAGATGTGAAAGTAACGAAATCAATGAATGCTGCGGCAACTATCGCTCTTATTGATGAAGTTTTTGCTGATTATGGGGTACCAGTAATGATAGTATCTGATAACGGGACCAACTTTTCTTCGGTCGAATTTAACAACTACCTCACATCAGTTGGAGTTAGGTATCATAAGTATACAGCACCATATCATCCATCAACAAACGGACAGGCTGAACGAAGCGTGCAAACAGTTAAAAATGCCCTAAAGGCGATGTGTACGACAAGACAAACTTTGCAACAAAATCTGAATGAATTCTTGAGACAGTATAAAAATGCACCGCATGCTACAACTGGCGTATCACCTGCAAAACTTTTTCTTGGACGTCAATTACGCACACGTTTGGATTTAGTACGTCCAGAAAATGTTTCTACAAAAGTAACAGCTAAGCAATTAATGAAACAGGGGCAAATGTTTAGAGAATTCAATGTGAATGATGCCATTTATTTCTTATCCGGTAATCCAAGAGGAAGCAAGTGGCTACAGGGTACAATCAGGAAACGGTTGGGTGACATTCATTACGAGATTCAATTTCAAAATAAAGTTTTGAGGAGGCATGTTGATCAGATTCGAGGGGGAAATAAAACAATTACTAACAAGCAAGGCACCGATGAACCAAACAGCGTCTATGAAAGAAAGCAAATGAGAAGAGTAGCAGATCCTGTTATCTATCCTGATGTGGAATTAGAAAGAAATGTGACTCCGGCATCGAATGTGGCACATACGCAAGGTGAATCTAATAGAAATGGGGATGAGGCATCAACTAACGAGCAGCCAATCGAAAAAAATAGCTCCACTAGTGAAGAAATGGTCAGCAATGAACAACCGAATGAGGAAAATAGCAACAGTCCGACAAATAATGAAGGCAACAGCACTCCGGTAATTGAAGAAACTATTAACAGTCCAACGGGGGGAAGAGAAACTGATGATGAATTTGAAACACCACGAGCACAGCTTGAAGAAAATTCAGATCATGCAGAAGAAAAATTAACTGGACAACATGGTCAAATACCACGACGATCATCAAGAACACGGAAGCCTAGAGTTTTGTTTTCACCATAGAGTTTCAAGAAGGAAGAGATAAATGTTATATATGAAATCTACTTGTGATTATTCAACTTTGAGGAAAACAACTTCATCGACAATCATGTATTTTATTTGTATTTTGTCAGTTACTTTGATTTGGAATTTCATTCATTCTATCACTTTTTTTTTATAAATACTTGTTTGTTCAATTTGTTAATTTTATAAATAAATCGAGAAAAAACCAAAATACAAAAGTTACTGTATCCAAAATGGCGTTGCCTTAATAAATTTGAGTCTTTGAGACGAAGGCAGGATTTTTGGACCTTTCCTTTACAAAGATGTCAATTGGTATCATTTGCATTAATAGATTCAGCTGATGTTGTTTTCCGAGCGCCAGTGATGCATTAACCCATAAGACGTTGAATTCTCTGGAACTGTAAATGCGTCACAGTACGATCCAATGCGTTATACCACACCATACAGTAAGATTGGTCTTACTTCAGAAGTATAAATCCAGTAAGTTATCTTTGGTTTCAGTCCCCAAGTTCCACCAAACCTTTTCCTCTGATGGACTTGAGAAGGTTTCATCCTTTGATGGCCATACGACTTTGAAGCAAACTACAGTGACGATAGTATGATCCTGAATATGGTAAACACCGCAACATTTTGAACCTATCGTAGAAACGTGGACTCTAACGATTTCGAGTAGTAAACGGTCCGTAAGCGACAACACAATGACTATTGTAGACAGGAGTATCGCAGACGGGACTTTTCCCCAGAGAATTGGCATTAAGTACAACTCATGATGCTGGAAGTGTATTATAGGAAACGAAGACGTCCTTCTGGACTAGGACCAGGAGTACGCCGACGTCACTATTATGCACAGTAATAAGAATGGTCATGGTGATGCGAATTAACCTTCAACACTCCAAAGCAGCACCAGATGCACTGCTTCTCCGGTTGGCAAAAGGTGGGAGGAGCTTATAATGGTTCAGGAACGGTTACATGCTATACACGGCAAGCACAAGTAAGCCTCGAGCCTGCATACTGGCTAAGAAATCCCTTAACCTTTCTGTATTATATAATTTTAGTGATCAGGACACTACTGCTGTAGCTATGGAGTCAAAGAGAGAGACTCTCTGCTTGGCTCCTTGTTACATGGCTCATGACAACGGAGAAAATCCGCCTAACACCATGGTCTGGAAAATGCTGCATGAGGCGGAATAGGAAAAACACGTCAGCCATTCTGTATGCAGACGCCAATGAGCACCATACCATCTCAGACATCAACGCAAAAGGTAGTATTTACTCGATTTTTTTTTAGCAATTATATGGCAATAGGTAACATAGATAATGAACCAATATTTTTCACCTCGAACAGAAGGGAAATTTTAGACATTACTCTAATAAGCGAAAAGCACTCGCATATAACACTGCGTGACAAAACTGACCACTATTTTAGAAAACAAGAGGTGTGACCAACGTTTCTATATATTTGAGACATGCTGATTCGAATAGCGTACTCCGTTTTTCGATGTATGGTACAGTTTTCTCGCAAAATGTCGTTAAAGATTTGCTGATTTCGAGCCAGTTTTTCAACAAAAAAATTGTATGGCATGGAAAACAAATATATGACTTGTAGCAATATTTCTTACGCAAATTTGGTTTAAAGCTTTTCATCGTAAGCCCTTAAATTCGCGAATTTCTTCGTTTTTTGAGGTTTTTCCGAAATTAACCGCCAAGTTGGTCTTTGATTAAAAACTTGCCTTTAGTGAATCAAAAAGGTATCCCTAACAATACAAATAGTGGCCAAAAAACAGCTATGTTATATGGACCATCATGATGAAAATCGCGAAAAACCGTTTTTTGGAATATGGCAGTATCACTTTACGAGATGATTTAAGGTTCCATCTTTTAGTATAAAATGTGGGAACCTTAAACAATTAACTGAACAAAAATTTGGCCAAAAAAGTTTTCATTTGCAAAAGTTATCTTAACAAAAACTATAATTATTGTAGGGTTAACACTGAAATAATAGTTTTTGTTGAGATAACTTTTGCAAGTGAAAACTTTTTTGGCCAAATTTTTGGTCAGTTAATTGTTTAAGGTTCCCACATTATATACTAAAAGATGGAGTCTTAAATCAAAATATACAAAACAAGTAGAAAAGTTAAATTCGACTTTGCCGAATCTACTTATGAATACCCTCCACAATGCATTTTATTAAAGGGTAGTACATTTTTTAACGTGAAAATCTTAACAATTTTGATTAGAAATATTTTATTTTGAGTAAAAAACACTTTTTTTGTCAGTTTTTTTTTTTTTTTTAAAGAAAAATTACTAATTTTTTTTTTTTTGAGTGTAAAATTTTTTTCGAGTGTAATGTTTTTTTTACTGTAAAAATATTTCTTACACAAAATATTGTAATTTTTGTAAAAAAAAAAATTTTTTGTGTAAATTTTTTTTTTGAGTGTAAAATTTTTTTGAGTATAAAATTTTTTTTGAGTGTAAAATTTTTTTCGAATGTAATTTTTAAGTTACCAATGCTTTTAAAACTAAACAAGTTTAAAAAGCATTGCATTAAAATTAAACAAGTTTGAAAAGCATTGTTTAGTTACCACCAATGCTTTTAAAACTTGTTAAAACACGTGGCATTTTAGATGAAACTAATCTGAAATTCAAGGTTTTGCTTATAACTTTTGAACCACTGGACCGATTGAGCTGAAATTTAAAACCAAACAGAACCGGGGAACGGCATAGATACGTGCCAAGCTTCAGTAGTCTCATTATTGTCGTTCGAAAGTTATCGTGTTTTTTATCTCGTAAATTCGCGAAATACCCTTGCCGAAATTTACTCTTTTGCTCATAACTTTTGAACCACTGGACCGATTTGGCTGGATTGCAATACGAACCTGACCAGGTAAATGACAAACATATATGCCAAACTTCAGTAGCCTCTGTAAAGGCTTTCAAAAGTTAGCGTGTTTTCTACGGACGGACAGACAGACAGACAGACGGACGGACGGACGGACGGACATCGCTAGATCGACTAAAAATCGATCGAGGATCATAAATATATATACTTTATGGGGTCCTAGACCAATATTTCGAGGTGTTACAAACGGAATGACAAACTTATATATACCCTCTATCACTAGAGTGGAGGGTATAAAAACGGTTTTTCGCGGTTTTCATCATGATGGTCCATATAACATAGCTGTTTTTTGTCCACTAATCGTATTGTTAGGGATGCCTTTTTGATTCACTAAAAGCAAGTTTTTTATCAAAGACCAACTTGGCGGTTAATTTCGCGAAAACATCAATAAAGGAAGAAATTCGCGAATTTAAGGGCTTAAGATGAAAAGCCTTAAACCAAATTTGTATAAGAAATATTGCTACAAATCATATCTTTGTTTTCCATGCCATACAATTTAAAAATCATTAACTTTGCAAATTTATTTGTTGCAAAACTAGCTCGAAATCCGCAAATCTTCAACGACATTTTGCAAGAAAACTGTACCATACATCGAAAAACGGAGTACGCCATTCGAATCAGCATGTCCGAAATATATAGAAATGATGGTCGTAAATCTTGTTAATTTTTTTGTGTTCCGCAGTGTAATAAGGGAAAAGAGGGTTTCGAGTGAATGATCATTCTCAGTTCACTTGTATATCGAATTTTCTTTAGACGTAGGACGTCAGTGGAATTTGACTTATCTTAATCGAAGGAGAACAAAGAGGGAGCTACATGTCGATAGTCTCTCACGGATTCCCCCAAATGATCCGCCGGTTATTAACAACATGAAGGACATCGAAGATACCATAAACACGCTAACAGAGGCATCAAGTGTTGCGACATCAACTGCATGTAAACCCACTATAAGGGGGGAAGAGTACACCTGCTTGGTGGAAATCCGACATTGCTAATTTACGATATCTGAGTGTCTTGGCGACGTCAACTCTCACCTCGTCCCTGAAGATGGCTCAAGGACCAACTGGACATTTGATAATAACTTCAATTTAAAGAATACATTCGTTTAAAACTACACTAAATATTCGCTTCCCCCTTTTTTTGTGTGTTTTTCCCAAATACCCAACAGACACTCAATATATTTTTCCAACTCACCCCTTGTTATGGCTGGATTTTATAATGTGTGTAGTGTGTTATTGCCGTCACCCTCTTGACTTAATGAGGCTTTTTAGTATGATCGATTTTAAATTGATGTTAACACTTGTGCATCGGCGGTATATATTTTTGTGATGACGAAAAAATAAGGACTAAAATTGTATGACAACCTGCTGTTTAAGGTACTAATGCTTCGCCTGGCAACATGTTGTTTGTATGTCTTATTTAACGGTATTAATGGTATTTGGGAGATTTGGTTTTACAGTCACTGAATTCCTTGTTATTTTGTTTGTTTCATTTTGTTTAATGTTAAAGTTAGATTTTGAATTCTAGACAATTTTTGTACTTTTGTCCTTTTTTTTTGTTTGGTTTAATTTCAAATTAAAGCATTTGCAGTATAAATTTTTCTAGCATTAGCTGTGTTTTTTAGGTCCAGCAATTATCCTGCTTCATTAAAAATTTGCTACTGAGCACTTAAGGTACCTACAGACGACGCAATATTATGTACAATATTCAATTATATTGATGGTGTATGGGTAATATTGACGATTGTACAATGGTCAGTCTTACCCATACACCAACAATATAATTGTATATTGTACATAATATTGCGTCGTCCGTAGGTACCTTTAAGGTCGACATTTTGAGATGTCGATTATGTTTGTTTTTAGTTTAAACGCATTTTAAACCTTAAATTATGTTTTCAGATGTGGTTAAATTTAACTTTTAAAAGTTGGTCAGTTAAGGTTAGGTTGGATGGGCGTCCGCCATTTGGCGAATTCACTCGGAGGCCAGAAGATCCATTGTGATTCCCTTAGTTATTATTTCCATACTCCCCCTCTGATACAAAGTTATACTTCCAATCCAGGTCATCGAAAAATATTTGCTCCAAATGCTTAAGGCTGCTCTTCAACAGACCCTGACATTCACATAACAAGGGGTTCACTGACTTATTCTCCACTTTTCCACAACTTCTATGAGAAATTCTCATACGCACTGCCATTTGGCCGATTAAACAGTGTCCTGTCAGTACTCCTACTAATAGGCTAACCGTCCGTTGGCCGAAAGTAAGAAGACTTTTTTGTCCATCTATCGTTCATTTTATTCTATGATTTCATATCAATTTTGTTCATCAGTTCCTCTGTAGGAACCGAGATGTCAGGTTCTCCTACCGACTCAGAGCCATTTCTCGCCATTTTGTTTTCAGCGACCCAACTATATCCAGGGACCCAGATTAGCTTGACAGTGTGCTGACTAATTCCACTTTAGTTAAATTACACCACCTTACTAAACTTAAATTAAATTTGAACTTCAAAATGTTATTTCTTCAACATTCCTTCATTTAAACGTTTATCCGCTAGCAATAGCAAAAAAACACAGCTATTCTTTCTTTACATTAACAAAAATAATACACATTTTATTGGATGAGATGGAGATTTCATTTCTAAATAAATGTTTTTTCCATTAATAGTATTTAATTAGTTTCATTTCAAATTAGAAATCACATCCACTCGTTTCCACAACACAGTATGAAAACAGTTGCGGATATTTGAGGTGGGATTAATATTATTGGAAATCTTTCTAGTCATGAAATTTAATAAATCCTCCGATATAAAATCTAGCCAAAAGCTTTATCAACACAGATGGTTCGAAACTACTGTACTGAAGGAAAAAAGGGGGAATCGGGGCAATGCTTACATCTTGTCCTTGGGCGATTTGTTGCAGAGCGACTGATCGACCACAAAAAGCCATGCTTGACACAAGTACATCAGACTATCCTCCTCGCGGTTTCACGGATCAGTATTTCTGAAATGCTGGACGGCTAAGGTCATGGCTTTGCTGGAGATGAACCTTGTGAAGATGTTGACTCTTATGATATTTGTTGTCTGACGTGTGGCGTGCCGGAGGTTAGTGAGAAGCACTTTGTGCTTCACTAGGGCGAAGGACGCAGAGAGGGTGGATGTGTAGAACGAAAGTTTGGTGGTTGTGCCGGAGACCAGTTTAGGCTGATGAGATGGACATCAAGAAGCGTAAGCTGTTTGTGTGTGTGGAGAACGAACGTTGGTGGGTGTGCTGGAGACTATAGCACCAGTCTAACCAGTGGTGATAGGTAAGGTTTACGTCAATACACGTAGACTCTGAGGTCCATTGTGATACCACGGGACCGTAATAGGTTTCCCTACTAGTCCCTGTCGTTAAACCAGTTTTAGCTTCTTATGAAACTCCTTAGATGTTGAATTTCGACAAATCAGAAAGATCGTACAGCTCCCTAGATCCCAGTGAAGCAAGTCTCTGACCAGAAAGTGCCGGGCAATGGCAAATAAAGTGTTCAATAGTTTCCAACTCCTCTTCATCCATGCAACTCCGGCAAAAGTCATTCGACGGCACATTTAACCGCTCTGCGTGCTTCCCTATAAGACAGTGTCCGGTAATTATAGCAACCACCGTCGAAATCTCTCCTCTTGGAAGCGATATCAGCTCACTTGTGCGCCCCTGATTAAGAGAAGGCCAAATAAGTCGTGTTGTCTCACACGTCCATCCATTTGTCCATCTTTGATTAGTCTCCGTCGCGGAACAAAGCCGTAGGTTTTGCTTGCAGGTTTCTAGAGGCATTCCAATACATTCCAATTCTGTTGGAAGCTAAAAGCTAGTTCCTAGTCTTACAAGCTCATCGGCTTTGCAATTCCCTGGAATGTCTCTGTGCCCTGGGACCCATATGAGTCGTATATTAAACTGCTTTGACATCTCATTTAAAGATGTGCGGCAGTTAAGGACAGATCTTGTTTTCAGAAACATTGAATCCAGGGACTTGACCGCGGCTTGACTGTCAGAATAGATGTTGACTGCAGTTGTAGACAAGACATTGCAGCTCAACCATTCAGCCACTTCCTTTATTGCCAGCATCTTTGCCTAAACCAGTGGTGATACCGTGTATGAATGTGGATGGATGTTTCGTTGGGCAAAAGTTGTGTTAATGTACAAAATGAATGATTTGTAACCAGATGCTGTCAATCCGTGAGATTGGGCTCCGCTTTGTCAGTCTGAAGAACCCAAAGAAGGAAAGTTGTGTGTGAAGACAAAAGAGCAAGAGTTGATTGAAGATGCAAAAGGAGTGATTTCTAACCAGATGATGTCAATCCGTGAGGTTAGGCTCCGCTTTGTCGGTCTAAAGAACGTTAAGAACGAAAGTTGTGTTTGAAGTCATAGGAACGAAAGTTGAGCGAAAATACAAAAGGAGTGATTTGTAACCAGGTGCGGTCAAACCGAGAGGTTTGACCGCACCTGATTTTTGTGAATCCCGGGATTCGGAATTGAAGACAAATTTTCGGTGTCTCTGGATTTTCGGGATATTTTAAATCTCCGGATCATAGAGTATTCATAGAGACGAAGGTGTCAAAAATTGAGTAAAGCCGCGTTCAGAACTACAACCGCTACACATCTCGGAATTGTTTCCAACAGGTTTTACATTCGTTTAATGTGAATCCTTGGGCATAGGCACCTTTTAAGAAATTATAAGCTTGCAAGACTAGTACCATGTTTTTAGGTTCTTAAGGAAGACAAAACAAAGATAAGATGGAATAAAACTATAGTCTCGAGAAAGGTAGAATAATTTACAAATGTTATGGACTTTGGAAATACCTATTAGTCCCGTAGTATCCCTACGGACGGACCTCAGAGTTTATTGCCAACTTATAACAACTTAAATCACTCTTAACTACCACAGATTTTTGATGCGTCTCTGTTAACAAAGTTGTTAATATTTACTTGTGATTTTTTTTTTTCATTAAGTAAAACACAAGATATTTTTGATAAAAACAAATTCATAATTACAGTATTTAACGATGAATTCATTAGAAAGATGAAAAAAAATATCCTTATAAAATAAAAATGAAACCATCATAAAATTTCCCCCCATTAATTTTTCAATTATGCAACATTCAAAGTAATCCTGTGAAGCATCATTGTGAAACACTTGTGACAAAAAATCAAGTGGAGTAGAGTGTAGAGCTGCTGCTGATGATGAAACAGCGCACAAACTGTAAAACGACCACAGTTTGAATAAATGAACGAACGAAAAGTTTTATATTTCTACTGCTCTGCCCCTTGCTGTTTTAAGAAAAACATGCTTCAGGCGCACATATGTCAACTTTTTATTTATTTTTCTACTTTCAACTTCACAAAAGATGTCTCTCAACTTTTTTAAAAATAGGAAAAAAAAACACTACACTACAAAATGTCAACGAAAAAACCATAATATCGCCAACGCACTACTACTGTTATACACTGAAAAAAGTGTTAAAAAAGTGAAACAAAAAGTTAAAATAATAAGGATTCGAAAATAGACTGTGTAAACAATCCCAAATGTCCTACTCTTAGGTTAGGTTGTAAGTGGCTGCTGAAGTTTTACATCAGCACACATATACTCTGGGGTCCGTTGTGATACCACAGGACTGTAATAGGTTTCCTACTAGTACCTGCTTGTTGTAGGTTGTAAGTGGCTGCTGAAGTTTTACATCAGCACACATAGACTCTGGGGTCCGTTGTGATACCACAGGACTGTAATAGGTTTTCTACTAGTACCTGTCGTTAAACAAATTTGGGCTCCTTATGAAACTCCTTAGATATTGAATTTTTACATCCGACAAATCAGAAACATTGTGCAGACTGTCCCAGTGAGGCAATTCTCTGACCAGAAAGTGCCGGCAATGGCAGATATAGTGTTCGATAGATTGCAACTCCTTCTCATCCATGCCATTCCGGCAAAAGTCATTGACGGAACATTTAACAGCTCTGCGTGCTTTTCTATAAGACAGTTTCCAGAAAATACAGCAACCACCGACGGAATACCTCCTCCTGAAAGCGAAATTAGCTCACTTGTGCGCTTCTGATTAAGAGAAGGCCAAATCTGTCGTTTAGTCTCACGTGTCCATCCATGTGCCCATCTCTGATTAGTCTCCGTCGCGAAGCAAAGTCGTAGATTTAGCTTGCAAAGTTTCAAGAGGCATACTAACACGTTCCAATTCGATTGAAACCAATTCGATTGGAACCAAGTCTTGCAAGCTCATCGGCTTTGTGATTCCCTGGAATGTAACTCAACCAGTCAGCAACCACCTTTATTGCCAGCATCTCTGTCTGGTAAACACTGCAATGATCTGGATATCTTCGAGCCAGACTCAAGCCAAGATCTTTCGAATAGATTTCAAAGCCCACTTGTTCGTGTAGTTTCGATCCATCTGTTTAAAAATGTATGGAGGCTCCACTACCCGGAATGCCTCTCGTCCAAGACTCCGTGGATGGTATCATAGTTGTAAAGTGGTGCTCAATAAGGTTCATATATGTAGGTCTTTTCTTCAAGATCGCGCTGTGGCCACAATCGCTGCTCTTCCATTGCAGTCGAATTGCCGACGTAGCCGCATACTGCCTATCCAATATGTCCAATGGTATCAGATGAAGGAGGATTTCTAATGCAGCCGTAGGTGTAGTACGAAGGGCTCCAGTGATGCACATCGACGCTATTCTCTGTTCCTTCTTGTAAAAGACACAGTTCCCTTTTGTCTCTGAAGAAATCCACCAGACAATGATTTTATACAGCAGTGCCCAGTTTCTGTAACTATGCGAAAAGTTTTCGCATCGAGAAAAATAAAACAATATTGTAGTCATTTAGTTTTTTACAGGGTGAGTACAATGTTGCTAATGTAAAAAACATCGAATACGAAAAAAACGCAAAGCTATTTTTTTAAATCACTCTGTTAAGTATAAGATGACTCTAATATTTATTTATTTTTTTCGATGCGAAAACTTCTCGCATAGTTACAGAAATCGGGTACAGAATTGGACGCACCACTTCTGTATAAATCCAATGAACGAGTTTAGGGCTAAAGCCCCATTGTTTTCTAATGGTCCTTTAACAGGAATATAAAGCTTGATTTACACGTTAACTACCCTTGACTACCCTTATCTACTATTTCCCAGTATTGGAGGATAGCAATTGTCAAATTCAAATAATTTTTCATACAAAATTATTTAAACCCGGCAAACCGTATCACCAATACTGGGAAATAGTAGATAAGGGTGGTCAAGGGTAGTTAACGTGTAAACTGCCCTTAAAGCAAACGTTGCTTTTCTCACCCGTTACTCAATATTACGCCTGAAATTAAACTTCACTAAGAAAATTATGTCATTAACTGTTTGTAGGTTATTTTAAAAAGTAATCAATAAAGTTATTTTAAAAGAAAAATCACTTATTTTATAAAGGACTAGCTCGCCCGCCGGAACTTCGTTACCGGTTATGTTAAATACCGGACAATAGAAGGATCAGGATTACCCTACCGATTTCAAAAAATGACTCATTTGTAGTCTTTGTTTTATATAATTGTGGACGTTTAAGTCTTTTATAAAATAATATTTCATTGAATAACTTAAACAATAAAATTTTAATAATTTCGGTGGTACGTTGTCATGTACGTTCCCGTGAAAAAGATTTTGACAATTTTTGAGCCCTTATATCGGGATTTTAAATCTAGAGTGAATAAATATTTCAGTGAAAAAAGAAATTGGAAAAAAAATTGGGAAAAAACATATAGAGAGAAAAAATATGGAGTTAAAAAGTTTAATACGAACAACTTTAGTGAAAAGTATCATTCTATATTGTTCCCCGCTCTATTCCATTTCGTTCCCCGTTCTACTCCATTTCATTTCCAATTCAATCTCCATGCAAGTTTCATTCCTCTTCATATAATATGCATTACAGAAATAAAAAGTGCTATTGTATTTATCTTATAGATATAAAAATACCATTTTAGACCACTTGTATCAATTTAGGTACCTCTTTTTACCCTGTCCATCTCTTGGGTGTTATTTCGGCTAGAGGATACTGCAAATATTTGCCACCTTTTCCACTTAAAATTAAATTTTCCAAAAACCTTCTTTTTCTGAACCATTATTTCAAGAAATATCAGAAGTACCAAACTTACACTTTTTTGTATTTTTTCACTAAAGAATACAGCATTAAAATTTTCACTGCCTAGGATCATTATTTCAAAAAGTATAAAAAAACACTTTTCTACACCTCTAGAAACGGAATCTTTTAAAATTACTTTAACATAGCAGATTGGGGTTTTTTTTTACCGAAGGACCCCACATTCCAAAATTAAAGCTTCTAAGACAATTATTATAGAAACAAAAAAAAAAATAGAACCAAAATTACCCCGTTAGAAACGGAATTTCCACAATGTACTTTTTAAAGTATGTTTTTTCTTAACCGAAGGATCCTACATTACAAATTGCAATTATCTATGAATATTATTTCAGCAAATATTAAAAGTACAAAAAGTTAACATTTTAACCCCGTTAAGAGATGGAATTTCCAAAAAGTACTTTTCCCAAAATTAAGGCTTTCACCGAAGAATTTTACATCCAAAATTTTAAGTTTCTAGAACCATTACGACAGAAAATATCAAAATTACCGGAAGTAAACTTTTTTAGCCATTTTACCCTACTAAGAAGCGGAATTTCCAAAAATATTTTTTTCACAATGTTTTTTTACCGAATGATCCTACATTACAAATTTCAAGATTCTAGGGCCATTACTACCGGAAATTAGAACTTACCTAAAGTTTAAATTTTTTCCCGTTCCACCCCCTAAGAAAAGAAAATTTCAAAAATTACTTTTTCCAGAATTTGTTTTCACTTAAGGATCCTACATTTCAAAAATCAAGTTTCTATAATCATTATTTCAGGATATATAAAAAGTACCATAAGTACTATTTTTATCCCTTAAGAAAAGGAATTTTCAAAAAGCACTTTTCCTAGAATGTTTTTGTTTTGCAAAAGGTAATTTTTACAAAAGGTAAGTTTATAAAAGGTACTTTTAATTAAAGGTACTATTACTAAAAGATACTTTTTATAAAAGGTACTTTTTGTAAAAGGTACTTTTTTTAAAAGGTACTTTTTATAAAAGGTACTTTTTATAAAAGGTACTTTTTATAAAAGGTACTTTTTATAAAAGGTACTTTTTATAAAAGGTACTTTTTATAAAAGGTACTTTTTATAAAAGGTACTTTTTATAAAAGGTACTTTTTATAAAAGGTACTTTTTATAAAGGGTACTTTTTATAAAAGGTACTTTTAATAAAAAGTACTTTTTGAAAAAGGTACTTTTTATAAAAGCTCCTTTTTATAAAAGGTACTTTTTATAAGGGGTACTTTTTATAAAAGGTACTTTTTATAAAAGGTACTTTTATAAAAGGTACTTTTTATAAAAGGTACTTTTTATAAAAGGTACTTTTAATAAAAGGTACTTTTTGAAAAAGGTACTTTTTATAAAAGGTACTTTTTATAAAAGGTACTTTTTATAAAAGGTACTTTTTATAAAAGGTACTTTTTATAAAAGGTACTTTTTATAAAAGGTACTTTTTATAAAAGGTACTTTTTATAAAAGGTACTTTTTATAAAAGGTACTTTTTATAAAAGGTACTTTTTATAAAAGGTACTTTTTATAAAAGGTACTTTTTATAAAAGGTACTTTTTATAAAAGGTACATTTTATAAAAGGTACTTTTTATAAAAGGTACTTTTTACAAAAGGTACTTTTTATAAAAGGTACATTTTAAAAAAATACCAAAAGTACACTTTTTACCGCTTTTATCCCCCTTAGAATCAATTTTTTTTTATTTTTTTTAGCAAAGGATCCTACATTCCAAATTTCAAGTTTGTGTGACCATTATTTCAGTAAATAAAAAAAAGTACCAAAAGTACACTTTTTTACCCATTTTACACCCGTAGAATCAGCGTCTCTAAGACCATTATTTAAGGTAATATTAAAGGTACCATTTTTTTTACCGATTTTACCCCTTTAGAATCAACATTGGCAAAAACCCAGCCCCAGTGAACATATTTTCCGGGAGGTGAATCTACATTCCAAATTTCAAGTTTCTAGGACCATTATTTAAGGAAATATTAAAAGTACCAAAAGTACAGTTTTTTACCCTTTTTACCCCCTTAGAATCAACATTGGCAAAACTTCAGCCCTAGTGGATCTATATTCCGGGAGGTGAACCTTTATTTCAAATTTTAGGTTTCTAGGACCATTATTTAAGGAAATATAAAAGGTACCAAAAGTACAGTTTTTTACCCCCTTAGAATCAACATTGGCAAAAATCCGGTTTTAGGGGATCTTTATTCCGTGTGGTGAACATAGAGTCCAAATTTCAAGTCTCTATGACCATTATTTCAGGATATATAAAAAGTACCAAAAGTACAGTTTTTTACCCTTTTTACCCCCTTAGAATCAACACTGGCAAAAATCTAGCCTTAATGGATCTATATTTCACGATGTGAACATACAGTCTAAATTTCAAGGCTCTATGACCATTATTTCATGTGATATAAAAAGTACCAAAAGTACAGTTATTTACCCTTTTTACCCCCTTAGAATCAACATTGGCAAAACTCTAGCCTTAGTGGATCTATATTCCGAGAGGTGAACATACAGTCCATATTTCAAGTCTCTATGACCATTATTTCGGGAGATATAAAAAGTGCCAAAAGTACAGTTTTTTACCCTTTTTACCCCCTTAGAATCAACACTGGCAAAAATCCAGCCTTAGTGGATCTATATTCCGGGAGATTAACCTACAGTCTAAATTTCAAGTCTCTAGCTTCAGCGGTTTGGGCTGGGCGATGATGAATCAGTCAGTCAGTCAGTCAGTCAGTCAGTCATTCAGTCACTCACCCAACTCTTTTATATATGGACTTTTGTCATTAACTTTTAACGCTTGTGATATTTTACTAATTTCGCAATAACATTTTTATTTGTAAACTAGGTGGTACCTGTGAATGTAGATATGTTAAGGGAACCATAATGAGTAATTCTGCAAAGGCACAGCGCAAATAGTCTCATTATCTCATGGTAAGGAACGTGCAAAGTTAAAAAATGTAAAAAAATCGCTTGATACTCTCATGAAATTTTTCGTTCAAAGTTCCATATTGTTGGGTGCGTTAAAGCTATTGCTCCAAATTTAATACCGTTTAATCAGTAGACTTGGGCAATTATTTGGTGTAGGTTCAGTGGATGTGCCATTAATAAGAAAAAAGTTACATGGACCTAAATCTTTGATACCAATTTTTTTCAATTTTCAATTTTTCGAGGTTTTTTGATTGTAGCTTTTGGTGCAAACTGTAATTTTAAAATTCAAATACACATGGTAAAAGCCCTTGTAAATATGCACAATCTGAGACTGATTCGAGTGATGTGCTCGCAATGGTTACGAAGCTGCAGCTCTCCAAAGATGGAAAGAAAAAACGTGAATTTTTTAAAAAGTCTGTTTTTTGGGAGGCACACTCCCAGTTTTATTCCGAATGGTTCCGAATGCTTTGTGAACTTTATAATTTACCATTTCCCACTTGATTTACAAACGCACCCAAAAAATATTCAATTGCAAAAATTTTATGAACTTTTTAAATTTTTTGCAAAATTTCGATATTTTAGTTTTGCATTATTTGACAGCCAAATGTTCATGGCTGAAAGTTGAACATATAGAAACAATGGTATGTGCAAATATAATAAATCATGGAAAGCAACATTGATCAAAAGTTAATATTGGCGAATTCCGCGGCGTTTTTCTGTTTTTCGTTTTTTGTAAGGCACATCCAGGCCGCTTATCGAAATTGGTCAGTGAAAAGCGCGTTTGGTAGTATTTTTAATGCTTTATCTTCAATCCATTCGCACCCAAAAACAATTGACGTTTTAGTGGTTTTTGGTGGTTTTAAATTTTTGATACCTTTAAATTTAATGGTTATATAAAATCTTACATTACTTAAATAAAGTAGAAAAGAAATGTATTTTGATAGATTTTGACATGTCTTATTCAAATAATATTTCAAAATTAGTCCATTGATTTTTGCAGTCGCGAAAATCGCGAAAAATCCCTAAAATTTTTTATAACCTTGATGAAATTAGTAATAACGTTCAAATATATCGTAATAACCTTAATATTAGCATTATTAATCATACTTTGAATAGTTTCAATATTCAGTGAAGGACAACACTGTAAAATCAGACATTTAATATTAAAAAAAAAAATAAATTCAAAATTATTAAATTTTTTTTTCAAAAATGTTCCCTTTAAACCATTGCTGTTTCTTACCTATTAGAGATAGATTAATGGTGTTAACTAAGAATTTGTTGAGATTTTGTTAATGCATTTGGTAATATTTTTCTAAAAAAAATAAAACCGCTAGAAACATTTTTATTTCCAAAATATTGGAAAATGTGCCGAAAAAAAATTGGTTAAATGCAAATATCTCGATATTTAGCAAAGATTTTATGCATGTTTGAATATGTATTTTAGCTCTGGGTAAGCATCATACAAAATGGTACGTTTGGTTAACTTCGGATAAAAAATGTAATTTTGACAATTTTTTTAAAAATTTTAACTTTAAACCGGCATAGTTTTGGGTGCGATCGCTCAAATTAATGCACGCGGACGGATTTGAATTACTTATTTATAATGTTATTTACCTACAAAGTCTTATCAAAGTGCCACGAAAAAAAAATCGCAATTTTTTTTTTCTTAAATATTAAAAGTTAATGACAATTGCTCATATATAGATTTAATTTTTTTACTATTTCTGTAGTTTAAAAAATATAATTTACTGTCTTAAAAACGAATTTTCTGTTAAATTTATTTTCGGCAGTAAAAAATTTCTTCTATAGTTTTACTGTTTTTCAATACAAAATAAGTGAATATTCAGTAGTTTTTTAATGTTTTGGTTAGTCATTAAATTAACATTTAAAATTGACTGTAATGTGTTTTTATTTTAAATGAAAAAACAGTGGAATGGTTTTTAAATAAAATTTCATTTGTTTAAAGTGAATATTCACTGGAATTTACCTACATAATTTTTTGAGTGTTCCTATCTAGAAATAATCCAAGATACTTGGCTCCATATGAGTTGGCGATTTCAATGCCATCCAGAGAAATAGGATCAAGAGCAGGAATCTTACTTTTCCCTGTAAACAAGACAAGCTCAGTTTTACTTGGATTAACTCCCAGACCAGTCGCTTGCCCATTTAGACAAACCCTTCAGAGAACCCTGCCACCGCTTTCGCGACATCGTCAGCATATGCGACAACATTACAACAGCCTGATGTTCGCACAGCCTAAGACTTGAGACTTCCGATTATAATAGGGTTAGAAATAGTACTTTGGTACTTTTTTTATCTCCTGAAATTATGGTTCTACACTCAAAATATTTTGTAGGCAAAAACAAAAGAAAAACACACTTAAAACCAGTGAATAAACAATTGAAAACCATCCCAGTAATTATTCATTTGTTTTAAAAACATCAACATTTATTTTTTACTGTTGGCAAAATTTTCTAAAATAAATAACACTAAACATTAAAAAATTACGGTTTTTTCATTCTTTTTGACCAACAAATTCGAAAAAAATAACCTACGAAAACATTAAAAATTAATGATAGTTCTGTTATTTTTACCAACAAATTCCAAAGAAATAACCTACCAAAACATTAAAAATTAATGATTTCGTAGGTTATTTTATACAATTTTCTATTGAAATATTTTTTTAAAATTTTTTAATAAAATTTTGGGGAATCGATCCCGCAATCAACTACATTCTGGCCAGACACTCTACCCATCGTGCCAAAGTCACTTGATACAAATATGTTTTTATATTTCTATAAATAATTTTTTGAATTTTTTTTCTACCAACAAATAACTGACTTGTGTAGGTAAAAACTAATGATATATCATTAAAAAATACCAACAATTTAAAAAAAAATTACTTACACAAATCATTAAAAATTTAAAGAATAATCAGTAGTTTTTACTTACAGAACAAATATAAATGACTTTATAAATTAAATGTTAGTGAAAGTCTTTATTTTTTAGTGTGTTATTTTTGAAACAAAGGACTGATGTAGTCATTAATAAAAACTGAACATCAAACAAATGTTTTTTCTTTTAAAAACGACTAAACGGAAAACTTTTTAAATAAACTACAAACAGTTAATGACATAATTTTTTGAGTGTACAGGGTGGTCCATTAACTAGTATCTTTTTAAAACATGCAATGAAATGAACAATACTCAATAGTTTTGGAACCTTATGGCTTTATTTGAAAGAGCAAATATTCCCATTATTTATGGCAAACGACTTCATTCATGCGGCTGCCTGGGTTAGCTCCGCAGTAGCTCATCCTCGGCACCCATTTTTCTAATGTTTATGGTTCTATCTCACGAAGAGCTTGAACTATATTCGTCGAAAGGGCCTAGAACATTTCTGGATTTTCCATGTTGCATGAATCTTTCACGAGACCCCTCAAAAAAATGTCTAAAGGTTTTAATCGGCAGCTCTGAAGTGATCAATTGTCACCGCGAATATGGCTAAAAACACGATTTCCGAACTAAGTGCGCAAAATATCGATTGTTTGATGGACTGTGGGACATATTGCGACATCCTTCTGAAAATAAATGTCATCCATGTTGATATATTCTATTACGGCCACCAAAAAGTCGGTAATCATGGCTCTGTAGCGCTCATCTTTGACGAAAATGGGGTTTTCAGCTGTATTTTTGAAAATGTTGTGTAATGATGCTGATACTCAAATCTGTTGCTTCCTATAGATGAATTGGATTCTTTACAATACCATGCGAGTTTTACGATCCCAAGATGTAGCAATTTGTTTGTTAACATAACCTCATTTGAGTGCCTTATTTCGGTTAAAAACTTTTTTTCGAAAAACGTGCAGTTTGGCAGCGCAGTACTGCGCTACAACGCGATACAGCGGAGCAAGCCGAGGACGCATCAATGAAGTCGTTTGTCATAAGAAGCGGGAATGTTTGCTCTTTCAAATAAAGCCATAACATTCCAAAAAAAGTTGAGTATTGATCATTTTATTGCATTTTGAGAAAAAATACTTTTAAAAATTTATTTTAGGGTAAAAGAGGGTAAATAATTATTAAAAGTATGGTCAAATGATACTTTTATATCAATTAAGAACTATTTAGAATTTTTTAATTTCTTTAACGTATCAAAAGGAATGAAACCTACATGGACCAAAATGAAATGGATCAGGGTATGAAATTGATGGCGAACGAAATGGGATGGAACAGAGAATGAAATGGAATATAACGAGAACGAAATGGAATGGAACAGGGAACGATTTTTTCCTGATTTCATAATTTTATTGGCGATATAAGGGTTCAAAGAGTTATATTCCCAACATACTATATTTTGTTTAGTGTATAAATCGACGAACTTATAAAACTTTATTTGTGAAAAAAAATGTTGAAATTGGAAACTTTTTTGTTTTGTTTGAAATGTCCTCTTATCAAAATCGTATAATTTGAATGTAATTTGCAACTGCTTGCCTTTCTATCTGTCAGTCCCTTCGTTCGCTCGTCTCTCTGACAAATTGTTTCATTCGCTGTTTTTGTGCAGTGCAGGGGGTAGGGGTTAAAAAACAAACAAAAAAAACTTTCAAGGATAAATGGAATTTTTGTTAATATTTAATGCAGGGAAAACCCCTAAACACAGGGTTGCATATAGTGAAACAACAGTTACAGTTACGTACAACCTGCTAGAAGAATTTTATATTCTATTTTGGAATGGGAAATTGTTGATAACAGTATAAAGATAGGTTTTTTACTTAAAATGTTTTGTTTGGTTCAATTTTTATATTTGTTGCTGTTATTTTTTTACCGTTGTTGTTGCTTTGATGTATAAATGCGTACTTTTTAAGTTGTATCAAATATTTTTTTTTTCATTTTCATTTTATATTTGTTGTTTTTTTGTAACAGGATATCAAAGTTTTTGTAACGTTATCTATACTGTTTTTTTTTTTTTTTTTGTTTGTTCTCTGTTTCATTATAATTGAATCAAGAACAATTTTGTTGTCATTTTAAAGTTTATAGATTTTAAAACTTTAATTCAAAAAGGGAAAAGTTAATGGTTTAAACATATGATGCTCAGGATACGATTACGTTTTAAAAGATGGCAAACAAATTAAATTCTTAACCCTAAGGTGAAAGTGGAACTATTGGGAAGAAAGAGGAAGAGCCATGAAGAATACAGCAGGATGAATAATTTTTTTCTGATGTACCTGTATATTTCGACCATTAGGTCGTCAAACGAGCCAATACACCATCAAGATCGCATTTTTATCCAACAACCTGCAGTATCGTTATGGTAGTGTTTATAAACCGGTTAACAGAAAACCCGTTTTTTTAAACCAAAATTTCGTTATTTTTGCAAACCGGAATGGAAAATTTCCGGTGCACCGTAACCCGGTTTTTTCTGTCGGTTTACCAGTTTTTTAAATACATACATTCAAAACGGAATATTTTCGAAAATATTAAGGATTTACATGTACTTATTTTTGTATGATATTTTCAAAATTTTGTTGAAAACACCTTGAAAATCCGTGAGAAAGGAAAATATTTTTTGCCTTCAAGGAACAATTTTCCAAATATGTAGGAATTTTATTCCGAATCTGATAAATATTTGAAATACTCACTGTTGCAAGCGTTTTTTGAACACTTTCATGAAAAACTTAATAAGTGACTGTTAACCAGATACTAAAATTCCTCTTAATGACGAAAATGTCAATAAAAGAACATCAAACAAGAAAGAAAGTTATAGTCGGTCAAGACCGACCATATGATACCCTACACCAGTGTTTTCCGGAACATGGGTCCCAAGTCCAAACATGGACCGATTGGATCTATCTTTTGTTAGATATTTATTTAGTGCAGAAAACACACACAGATAAAATTTTAGTGGAATTGTTTTTTTTTTGCCAAAAGACCGATTTAACTGAATATCGGTCGAAATTTTTATATGGGGGACTAAGTCCAAAAATGGTCCAATTTTATTCAGATTTTTATGAAATATTTCCATTTCAACGAATTTTGAGGGAATTATGTAAATGTCGGGAGGGTGGTTTGTATGGGGACTACAAGAAGGACTAATCTGATTCCTTCAAAATTTGGAACAATGATTTGCCAAATTTCAAAACGATACTTATTATAATGGGACGTTTGTATGGGGGCTAGGTCTTAACGTGGACCGATTTTTTCCAATTTCAATAGGCTTCATCCTTGGGCCAAAAGATGCTTAAGTTTAAATTGATTGAAAATTGCGATCTGTATCGTGCTTAAACCGATAGATGGACAGACGGACGGACATCGCTAAATCGACTCAAAAAGTACTTAATTCGGAGTCGATCGGTATACTTGAAGGTAGGTCTAGGACCAATATTTCGGATAGTTACACACATCAGCACAAACTCATTATACCCTGTACCACAGAGTGTTGTAGGGTATAAAAGATTAATTGTAATTCGTAAAAGATCAATTGTAATTCGTAAAAGATCAATTGTAATTCGAAAAAGATCAACTGTAACTCGTAGAAGATCAACTGTAATTCGTAAAAGATCAATTGTAGTTCGAAGATTCCAATTGTAATTCGAAGAAGATCAATGGAAATTCAGTTGATACACTGAGGGCTTGGAAAGAACTTTACAGAGTCTCGCCGCTTCCATAGTTCCCTCCAATTCCACACAGAAAATGGACCAGGAATCCCTTTTAAACTTCCGGGTTTCCTTTTTGAAAGCATTAAAACTGAGACAATAGTTCTCCCAGTCTTCCGTCGTATTATCTTTCTTTGCCTTATTGAAGAGATTCCTACTTTCTGTCCTTACAAGCTTGAGTTCCAACGTCCACCATGGTTGATGGATCTTCTTCGGAGGCAAGCGCTCTGGACAGGATTTAAGATAAGCTTCCCTAAGGGTGTTCGTTACTAAATTAACCGACTTCTTCAAATTCAGTATGACGACCGGTTTATCCATTTCTGGGGCCGGTAAAGTAGGACCTCATAAAGTACGATCTAGCGATGTCCGTTCGTCCGTCTGTTGAAAACACGCTAACTTTTCAAAGACTTTACGGAGGCTCCTGAAGTTTGGCATATATGTTCGTCACTTACCTGGTCAGCTTAGTATTGCAATTCAGCAAAATCGGCCTAGTGTTCAAAAGTTATAAGCAAAACAGTGAATTTCAGCAAGGGTTTTTCGCGAATTTACGAGATAAAAAACACGCTAACTTTCTAAAGACAATTCTGAGGATGCTGAAGTTTGGCATATGTACACTCAAAAAAATACGTTAGTAGATTTACTAATTTTTTTTTGCTAACGCTAGTTAGCTAACTTTTAGCAAATTTTTAGTTGAGATTAGCATGTTAGCAGAAAATTCTTGTAAACTTCATTTAGCACATTAGCAATTTTAAACAAACTTTGAACTAATTTCTTTTGCTAAATTTGAAATTAAGTTGACAACATTTTTACAAGATTTTTTGCTAATATTAGCAAAATAAATGGTAATTTTTTTTTTATTTTCAGAAAACTTAAAATGGCGCTATCTCGGAAACTAAGCCAGATAGAGCAAAATGGAGGCCATTTTTGGTTCTTAGAATCTCCATAGTATCGCCGGTCCTCTTCACATGTGTGGACCCTAATGGCCCCTAACTTTGGATCCAAAAAAGTTAGCATTCCCGAAAATTTTAAAATGCTCATATCTCGGTAAATATTGCCGACACAACAAAAATGTTAAAAGCTCTCCGAGTAATATTTTTGAAGTTATCGAGTTTTTTAATTCTCAAGACCCCAGTGGTCCCCTATAATCACGTATCTCTAAAACTAAGCAAGGTAGAGCGAAACGGACACAAATTTTGGATCAAAAACTATGACGATTTTAAAGGAACCCAACTAGGTCTAGGCCCATCGGGGTTTGGACCTATCGGGTCCGAACCCAATGGGGTTCTCAGATGTGTATGAACTAAGTTCAAAAAAAAAAAATTTAGTTAACTAATTATTGGCAAAACATTTTTGCTAACTTTAGCAAAAAAATTGTGGGTTCAAAATCAGCAAATTTTCTTGTAGGTTTACAAGCTTTTTTTGCTAACATTACAGTTTTTTTTTTTTTGAGTGTATATATTTGTCGTTTCCCTGGTCTGGTTCGTATTGAATTTTAGTTGTTTATTAGCAAAAAAATGAGTTTCAGATTGGTTTCACCTCAAATTTACGTGTTGAAAAAATCGAGCTTTAAAAAAACAAGCTATAAAAACATTGGTAAGCCACAAAATTACTTTACAAAGTATTTTTGTAATTCAAAAATATTTTTACACTTAAAAAAAAATTACACTCGACAAAAATTTTACACTAAAAAAAATTAGTCAATTCTTTTTTTTACAAAAACGAAGAAAAAACAAGTTTTTTACTCAAAATAAAATATTCATAATCAAAATTGTTTATTTTTCTTCACGTTAGAAAATTACTTTCACTTAAAAAGGGCATTGTGGAGGGTATTCATAGATTCGGCCACGTCGAATTAAACTTTTCCCCTTATTTTATTATTTATTTTTTTAGAATTTTTGCACGTTGACTACCTATATCTACTATTTCCCAGTATTGGGGATATCAATTGTCAATTTTAAATAATTTTTCATACAAAATTATTTAAGGGTCGAACCAGAATCAAATGCGTAGCGCAAGACGTAAAAAAAAAACAAAAACAAACACATCAAATTTGAAATTTTTACGTCCGTTTGATTTAGGTAACTCACATTTAAATATTAGAAACGAAAAATTATTGGGCGTTACGCCTTACGCGACGTAATTTGATTCAGGTTTTATACTAAACCCGACAAATCGTGTCCCCAATAATAGGAAATAGTAGATAAGGGTGGTCAAGATTAGTTAACACGTAGGGACATGTTGCAGACTAAATTCCGTTCGGATTTGCAAAAAGTGGTTTACTCGAAAAACGTAAAGCAAATATTTTTTTTTTTCAAAATGAAACCACATTTATGCAATTCAATTCCACTTTGATTTTTGAAAGTGATTTCATTCCGAAAAAAATAATATTCGTTTTGCGTTTTACGAGTAAACCACTTATTTCAAATCCGAACGGAATTGAGTCTGTGACATGCCCCGTAAACTGCCCTTATCAAAGATAAATATTATTAAAATGTTGAAGCACTTCATCTTAAGTCTGATTTACATGTTAGCTACCCTTCACCACCCTACTTTTTCCCAGTATTGGGGGTTATCAATTGTCAATTTTAAATAATTTTTCATACAAAATTATTTAAACCCAGCAAATCGTATCCCCAATACTGGGAAATAGTAGATAAGGGTGGTCATGGGTAGTTAACATGTAAACTGCCCTTTAAAGTCATTTTTTTTAAAGTTCTTAAGCTTTAAAAAACTATTTCAGATACTGGTATTTAGTACGTATTTAATGGTTGAACTAATGTAAGACACCCACACAAATCTTCACTTATGTTGAGTAATTTTTCTTTTTCGGTTTCAAATCTTTTTTTTTTGTTTTTTGGTATCATTAAAAGACAACATCCAAGGATAAAATGGAAAAAAATGTAAAAATAATTCTGCAAATGGATTGTTGATAAAACGTAATGGGCGTTTTTTTTTTCTTCTTTATTTTTTATCTCCATTTTTATTTTAGTACTTTGTGTCATGTCATACTACTTAAGTTAAGAGGAATGAGTTGGACGCCATTATATGAAGTACTTTCTTTTCTGTTGTTTTTTTTTCGTTTGTTTTATAGATGGAAGCGAAAAGATCCTGTTTGTAAAAAAATGAGAAAAAAATGTTTTAAAAGATGCTTTTAGCGGTAAATAATGAAAAGTTAAAAAGCCACATCAATGATACACACAGACTTCCATACAAAAAACATACTTTAGTATAAAGCACACAAACATATAGATAAATATGCTTTTTATGTGTATATGTACCTACCTACATACATAAATTATTACTTAAGTATATACACTATGCTCACAAAGTATTCTGAAATATTTGAGAATTTACATGAACCCCCTAGGAAAAGCTTGTTTATCTTAAAGCTTTACATCAACAAGCAAACATTGCCGGATCCATAAAGGGCTCCTTATAGGGACACCCACTCAAAAATATTATTCCAAATTAGTTCAAACACATTTAGAGATCCTATTGGCTCCAGACCCTGTTGGGCACGGATCCCCAGACACAGTGACGTTTAGAGTCCATTTGGTAGTTAAGGGTCGTTATATATTTTGATTAACAATTTTTGTCAGTTTCGCTCTATCATGCAAAGTTTTTGAGAAACGGAAATCAAGGGGCGTTATAAAATTAAATAGTCAAATTGCTAGTGATGTTAGTATCCAGAACTCATCCTGCATTCACCATTCAAGCCATACAACTCCCGAGGGCCAATACATCTTGCTCAACTGCTAAATGAGACAACACACAATCATGTGTTGCAGACAGTCTCGGAACACTTTCGACCTCTTCCTAACTTCGAACCCTAAAAAAAATCGAAGTAAAAATACTTGCAACTCTCGGTAATTCAGATCACAATGCAATTTCTGCATATTTTTCATATTCTACTCTTCGAAGAGTTTCTAACTTGACGCCCTATTTTCCTCTACGAAAAAGCTCGTTGGGCCAAGCTTACGGATTTCTTTGGTTATTTCAAATGGAAACTTTGTTTTGCTCTAAATGGCGCTCTAATGACACTGCAGAAATTTCAGCTATATCAAAACACAAGTGTTGGTTAAACCGGACGTGCTATAATGCAGTCAGATCCAGAGAGAAAGCGTTCAGTAATTGGCTTTCGAAAAAGATCGTCGTTGCTGACGTGCACCGCAAAAAGGCGAGAAGTGTTCCAAAGTACTTAGACAACGTACGACGTCTACTTGCAATAGTTCTTTCTGCTCTTCGGGGCAGTATGACCTTTGGTTGTTTGTTAAAAGACTAAGGTATACAGCTAGTTCGTCTATTCCAACTCTTTTAAAGGATGATCAATCATTCACCGACCCGGTTGATAAAGCCAACCTGTTCGATGAACTCTTTACAAGAAATTCTTTCTTGCTGGAAGGCGATTAACAACTTTCCGTTATTGAAACAGTATCTTATAATATGCCTTCGATTTTCTTTCGGGCCCGAATAGTCAAAACGGTACTTGCGGATCTCAAGGAAAACTAGTCACCGGGGACAAATAGAACTGGTGCTCTTCAACGTTAGCACGTACATTGTAAAACCTTTCTACCTATTCCAACCGTGCGGGTGTCTATCCCTCATGCTTGAAGGTGGCCATTGTTTAGCAAATTCCTTTAAAGGGTGCGTCTTATAAAACTGAAAAATGCTGCCCAATCGTACTCTGATCTGCGCTCTCCAAAGTGATGGAGAGAATGGTTAACTACAATCTTGTGAAATATTCGATCTCTTCCTAACTTCCAACCCTGCAAAAATCAAAGTGAAAATACTTGCACATATCAATAACACTGCGTGACAAAACTAACCACTATTTTAGAAAACAAGAGGTACGACCATCATTTCAATATATTTCGGACATGCTGAATCGAATGGCGTACTCCGTTTTTCGATGTATGGTACAGTTTTCTTTTAAAATGTCATTAAAGATTGGCTGATTTTCAGCTGCTTTTTTAACAAAAAAAAATCCAAAGCTAATGATTTTTAAATTTTATGGCATGGAAAACAAAGATATAACTTGTAGCAATATTTCTAATATAAATTTGGTTTAAAGCTTTTCATCTTAAGCCCTTAAATTCGCGGATTTCTTAATTTTTTTAAGTTTTCGCGAAATTAACCGCTAAATTGGTCTCTGATAAAAAACTTGCATTTTGTCGATCAGAAAGGCGTCCATGACACTACGAATAGTGGACAAAAAACATCTGTTATATGGACCATCATGATGAAAATCGCGAAAAACCGTTTTTTGTATATGGCAGCATCACTTTAGGAGATGATTTGAGGCTTCATCTTTTAGTATATAATGTGGGAACCTTAAACAATGAACTGACCCAAAATTTGTCCAAAAAAGTTTTCATTTGCAAAAGTTATCTTAACAAAAACTGTAATTATTGCATGGAAAACACTGAAATAATAATAATGGTTGCTCTAGATACTTCCAAAGCGTTTATCTCCATTTTTTATGTATCGTGTGTGGCACGGTGCCCCCATTTCGAAGCTTATTGCGTTTGGTCTCGTTAGTGATTCTTCTCGATTTATATCGGGCTTTCTCTGTAATCGCGCTATACGTGTTGTTATAGATGGTATTTCATCGGATGAATTTAATCTTAATTCAGGGTACCGTAAGGTTTCGTTCTTTCTCGTACAATTTTTGTTATTTTTCTTATTGACCTTCTAAGTCAAACTTCCAATCATATTTACTCTTTCGCAGATGACAGCAACATTTGTCATTAATTCTCCTTCAATCATAGACCAAGCCTTACCGAGGTTGAAGCTAAGACACAGACCATGAACGACACACTCAATCATGACACATAAATCTCCGAGTGGGGTTTTGTGAATAGGGTTGATTTTAATGCTCGTAAGACCTAATGTTGACCCACAGACGGTTTGTGTCATCTGTATGCATGGGAAGTGGGGGTTTGGCTATTAAAAAATCAAATACTCCTGATGTGCTAGGCATGCAATGTGATGTTCGTTGGAACCAGCATATTTTTCATGTGTCAAAAGAAGCATTCAAGTGTTTTGGATTTTTATACTGGTGCAAGAATGACTTCACTACGTCTGATCTTTTTACTATTTATACCTCCTGCATCCGAGCGAAAATGGAATACAACTCCTATATCTGGGCGGGAGCCTCAAGGTCTCTTCAAGAGCGTACTAGGTCTGGTCTGCATATAGGCTGCAACTTAGTAGTTATAAGATTATGATCAGAATTGCCAAATGCGGTTCTTTGAAAAACTTCTGTGGAAACATAGAAGACGTTTTAAGGCATCCAGACTGCGCAAAATTCTTCCTTTCCTTGCACCCTGGATACCATTACGGAGTCTCTGGATCTCCTCTAAACACACAATTTCCGGGAAATTCCATGACGCCGTTTCAGGCTTTGGAATGTTCAAGTGTTATTATATCCAAGCATCGAAAATTGCTTCGGATATAATAAACATGCCAACATTAATCTGGGCGATTAAAAGCTGCAGGCTCTACCGGCTGACTTACAGCCCCTTGGCTGTATAATCTCTACGTTTATTCCTTTAAAATGGAGGTATGGCGGGGACCTTGGGCACACACGAATTTGGGGGCCCCTAGAAAGCTAAAATCGCATTACAAGAAAAAAGATTTTTCGTTTCTGTTTTAACAAGAAATAAAAAAATATATATTTTGAGAAGGGGTTTTCCAGCTCGAGGTATTTTTTATTTTCTATTAGAAAAATGTTTCAAAATCTGGTACTTGTTCTATACCAAAATAATAAAAAAAGGTCTCAGAATCTGAGATTTGTCAATGGGGGCACACCACAGCACACTGGTCGATCCCATTGGCCAAAAATAAAAAAATTAAAGTCGAAAGTTTGGCACCAAATGTGTCATCTCTATTTCTAATAAAAACAAGGTTTTAAAATTTTGAGCTGTTTTTGTTTAGTTCCAACTGTACTCTTTAAGAAAGGCTTCAAAAGAGATGGCAAGTTAACAGTTGGTTTTTGCAGTGTGAAAAAGTGGAAAATTAGGTTCAACTTTCGATTAATTAAAACCATATAAAAAAAAAAAATTGTTGAAAAAAATTAAAATGAATATTGAATTAGAAGGTATTAACTAAATTTTAAAATTATTACAATGTGTTTAGCTTATTCTGGAGTTTTTATAAAATTATTATCTCTCCAGTGTCATTGTTGGTGTTTGTTCGTCAATATATTGAAATTTCAAATAGAGTTTAAGTTGTGTTCCCCCCTGAAATCTCCAATCGGATTTTTTTTGGTTTTTTAGTTAATATTTCAAGATTCTAAAATTTGTAATATCAGCTGCATATTTTTGCATGTCTTTGAGTTATCTCCCACAGATCAAAACGGCCTCGTTGTTTTGGATGTCAAACTTTGAATTTTTGTGTGGTGTTTTGTTAACATATTTTCGCGTTGCTCTGGTATTGTAATGAATGTAAAGATATGTGATTGTTTATTTTCTTTTTCACGGACTTTTAGTTTTAATTTTTTCTTAATTTTATCCTTATTAAGGGTAGTTTAGACCAGCAGATTTGTAAAACGACCTGTCAAAAATGTCTGCACAAAACACTTGTTTTGATAGCTTTAACACGGCCAAAATAAACAAATTTTTGTAATGTGACAAACGGATGGTTCTCCTCATCTTTTGAATTTATTCAAAAAATGATTTGACAAGCGGATCAAAATTAAACATACTCCGAAAAGACAAATCTTACCGAAAATACGTATCGTCTAAACAGCTCTTGAAGAGTTTTTAACATTTAAAGAGTTTTTGCAATAGGCACATGTTATAATTGCAAACTTTTGCGCTCACATATTATTGATATTTGGTGCTTAGAAAGAGGTGCAAATGCTGAAAAAGCTCGAAAAGTAAAGGATATCGTAAAAATTTATACTAAAAATAAGGGCAACACATTTGAAGAAAGTCAATTAGAAACACGCTTAAAACATAATTTCAATTTTTTTTTTTTAATTTTGGCAAATATGCTATCGTATTAAAACAAGAGTTCGAAATACGTATTCTGATTACCAGAGACTGGAACTTCATGCAAATGCATGTTTTTTCTCGTTAGTCTGAGAACATTGTTAATGAGTTATCTTTTCGAATCAACAAATTTGCATTAAAATGGCATTGATTTGTTATTGCATATTTTTGCATATTTTGGTAAAAATGCATATATTTGCATATTTTTGCAATAATGGTATTTTTTAGTTATATTTTGTAATATTTAAGTAAAAATTCAAGTTTTGTAAAATAATTTTGTTATAATTTTTCGCAATTGTTTTAAATAAGTACATTTTTTGAATTTTATTTTTTATCAATGATCCCAATTTGACGTCCCGCATTTGGCGCAATTGTCCCGCTTTATGTCAACTTTTTCCATGTCCCGCGCTGGACTCCAAATTCACGCCTTTTAAGGCGTCAGAAAGGTAGACGCAGATATTAGAAATTAATCAAAACATTTTTGAAAAAAAATTTTGAAAAAAAAAAAATTAAATATAAATTAACGTAAGATTATTAGATTGTTCACCTGAAGTCAGCAGATTTTTGTTCTGAACTCAGCTGATTTTTCTGATAAAATTAGCAAATCTTTCAGTTAAAATCAGCAGAATCTTCAGCTAAAACCAGCAGATTTTTCTGTCAAGACAGATTTTTCATATGGCTCAAAATGGGTTTATTTTCAGCAGATTTTTCTGCAGTAAATGTGTATACATTTAGGTACTTAATTTTGAACATCAATAGGATCTTAGTGTAAATGTTATTTTATCAATGTTATTTTATCAATGATAGTCACCACATCATTGATAAATGCATTATTTTGTCCCGCCAAATATTCGAAAAAAACTTTTAAATTTCCATCTCTTTACAAAAAAAAATATTGTTCAAACTTCTTATAAACTAATTGTTTTTTTCCCGCCAAAAATTTTAAAATCCCGCCATTTTCCTAAATTTTTTGCCTTTGTCCCGCTTTTTGGAAAAAATTTCTGGCAACCTATGCTCCAATCACATCCGCATCTGTTGATAATTTAAAGAAGTATTTATTTGTCAATGTAAATACAATTTTTTTTAGGATTTTCTAAAGTAAACAATTTTTATTATTTTTTTAAAAATCTGTAAGAAATAATAATGAATTCTCTGTTATGTTTTTATTTAAATAAAATTTAAAAAAAAATTTAAATGCATATTTTTTAAATTTTTGTTACATATTTTAGGATTTTAAATGCATATTTTAAGCGCTTAAAACAATGTTTTTAGATGCATGAAGTTCCAGTCTCTGCTGATTACCTTACCAAAAAGTAGTCGATTTCATTAAAATCACACACTTAACTTGAATCAAGTTCAAGGACGTCCTAGATTAAGTTTCGGAGAGTGTTTCAGCAGTACAAAGCGACGACGTATAGCAGAAATTGATGTTTCCGCTGCTGATGATTTGCGATTTGATACATTAAAAAAGAATTTATCAATTATGAACGCTTAGAACTGAAGCAGGTTTAACAAAACATCAATTTTTCTAGTACTTATCGTGACAGTTTTTAAAAAAAATTGTTTTTGTTGAAGTTAGGCTTTTTTAGTAACAACTAGGGTATTCAATCGATTAACCGTTAATCGGTTAACCGATTAATTTTTGTCGATTAACTGTTCGAATAATTTAAAATTGTCAATTTTCAAATAACAAATAAACCGATTAATTTGTGTCGGTTAACCGATTAACCGAAATTTCTTTTTTTAGAGTTTATACCTTTTTTTTGGTTTATTTTGTGTATTGATGTTTCATTTTTAATTTAAACTACGGTTTTGCTGAAAGAAGTTTAGGTCTAAAAAAAATTATCAAACTCTCTTTTAGCAACATCTAAAAACTTCGTCATGAAAATATTTTATCGAGGTCCTAAAAAGATATTTCGGTAAAAAAAAAAACTTAGTAACCCTAGCCAATTTTTTATACATTCCTAACAGTATACATAAATTTTTCTAATAGTTTTTCATGCGACTAATCCGAATCTGACCTTAGAACTGATCTATCTCATCTTGAGATATTTAGATTTTCGATTGACAATACTGCATAAACTCAGATTATCGCAATGTTCGAGACCCTATAAAACCGCGAATTATTTTATAATGTATAACACCGTCCGACAGCCAATATTAAACATGAACCGGATGATATGTCTGAAATTAGAGATCAAATGAAGTAAAACTGCATTTACAGTTTTTGATTTCGTTATCCTGTTTCCCAAAGTTTGAAAGGATTACATTTTATAAAATATTTTTTTAATATTTGTACTTGTCCTAGGATGCCACTGGTGATGGCCTCCTCCTCCTCAAATTAAGGAGGATCTCCCCTAATATTTTATAAAACTTAATCCTCTAAAACCTTGAAGTCGTTTTAAAAGGAAACAGGATCACAAAATGAAAGACTGTAAATGCAGTTTTACTAAATTTTGTCTAGTTTCAAACGTATTCGTGTTTAACGACTTTTTTTAATTTTTGTCGGACGGTGTAAATAGTTCAGCACATCGGAAATACTACTATTTTTCTTCAAAATATTTTTGGAACCCTTTAGATATCTCTTTTCATTACGGAAATATCGACCGATGATATTACTTCAATTTCGGCACTAAAAAATAAAAGAAAACAAATTTGGAAACCAAACAATTTTGTTGTTGATATTTTTAGTACCGAATTCGAAACACTTAGGGGTGCATCTAAGCCCGGCAGCAATTTGGCTCAATTTTTCCGTTTTATAATTTTTTTTACATTTTTTCACATTGAATTGGGACCAATTTGGATTGGGATAATTTTTCAGGGTGCCATACAAAAATTCTTTATTTGGGCTAACGGGTATTAAAAGCTTCGCCATATCGGATATAGATTTCTTATTAATAAAATTCTTAAAAGTATGTACAATTCGTGGTTTTATATTCAATTTAAGTTTTAAATTGATATTATTCGGTTAACCGAATAATTCAAATTTAACCGATTATTAACCGATTAAATCTCAACCCCGAATAATCATTTGCTCGATTAACCGATTAAACCAGAACCTCGATTAATTGAATACCCTAGTAACAACCCCCCTTAACCTTTTTATAATATTTTATTACATATTATTTCATATTTAATAAGTCAATATTTTTAATTTTTTAAACTTATCTTGTAAAAAAGTTATGAATTAAAAACAAAGTTTAGCTTTTCTTACGTGGCGAGAATGTGGGTGCTTGGGTACGGTAGGTGGTGGGGGGTGGTAATCAACCACTCTCATTTTATCATTAAATAGTTCTGACATGTTTAAAAAGCCGTGACCGACGTTTCACGATGATACCTATACTGGAAGTATTTTTGGCCGCCTTCTCCATACAGCTCCGACCACTGTGCACAGGGAGGTGTTCTTTTACCACTTCTTTGGAACCTGGCACTGAATTCAATGCTGATCTCTCTAGAAGTACATGGCTGTCATGTTGTTGACGATGGCGCGATAGCAGTAACGGGAAAACACCTGCTAATATTAAGCGTCATTCTTCAGGGCTCTCTGAAAGATCTGTCGACATGGGCAAGAGACTGTGGTCTGGAAGTTCATCCAAGTAAAACAGAGATTGTCTTATTTACAAGAAAGAATAAGATTCCTGCTTTTGATCCTATTTCTCTGGACGGCACTGAAATCGCCTTCTCAGATGGAGCCAAGTATTTTGGAGTATTTCTAGATAAGAAGTTGAATTTCAGCCGTAATTTTGAGGAACGGGTGAGAAAAGCTACGATAAGTTTATATTCCTGTAAAACTTTATTTTAGCCCTAAGTCTTTCATTGAATTTATACAGCAGTGGTGCGTCCAATTCTGTTGTATGGAATCAAACGAAACTTTGTGCTTCACCTACGGCTGTATTAGAAATCCTCCTTCACCTAAAACCATTGGACATATTGGGTAGGCAGTATGTGGCTACGTTGGCAATTCGACTTAATAGCACACTGCAATGGAGAAGCAGCGATTTTAGCGCGATCTTGAAGAAGCTAACAGTACCACAATATGTGATACTGGAGTTAATGTTTCTGAAAAAAAGATCTGCCCTTAATTGCCGCACATCTTTAAATGAGATGGCCAAGCAGTTTGACATACGACTCATATGGGCCCAGGACACAGAGACATTCTAGGGAATTGCAAAGCTTGCAAGACTGGAAACTACCTTACATGTTCCAACAGAATTGGAATGTGTTGGTATGCCTCTAGAAATTTGCAAGCAAAATCTACGGCTTTGTTCCGCGACGAAGATTAATCAGAGATGGACACATGGATGGACGTGTGAGACTACACGACATATTAGGCCTTCTCTTAGAGACCCCGCACAACAATGTCGGTGACGTTTTTTTCATACAAATTTGGCAAGAAAAAACGACCGAAAACCGCTTGAATAAAATCAATTTTATTTTTGTGTCGGTTTCTCTCTCTCTTTTAATTTTTGATAATAAAATGTTGCCACAATTTTATAAATATTCCGATTATTTTCGATAAAGTAAAAAAAAAATGTGATCTCTAAAAAAAAAAAAAAATATTTAAAATTTAAAAAAAACACAAAAAAAGACGAAACAATATAAGAAAATCAAATTAATAATAAAAAGACATTAACATTTAATTAAAAATTGTCGAATAAGTGAAAAATAGTGTAAATATCAACGCTTAACTGAATTTCCCGCTACCGCCTTTGTTTTGCGCCTATACTCTCTCGTGACCGAAAACGTCAACCGCTCCGACATTGTTGTGCGGGGACTCTTAAGGTAGAAACAGAACAAGCACGGCACGGGGGACGGTTGCCGTTGCCGGAGAATATAGGCCCAAAACAATGACGGGGGACGGCGACGGCAAAAAATGTCATTTGTTTGTTCAGTGGTGCCAACTTTAAATAAAATTAGAGTAATTTTACGGAAAAAAATCGCTTATCACATAGTCAATGTGATTAAGTTGTCACTACTGTACGTTTGTTACACCATTGTGAATGAAAAAATTTAAAATTGTTGTGAAAGTGCGGCAACCCTGGAGTGTGAGAGGGAGGGAGATTGAGAGAACCCGGAGATAAAATAAAATAAGTTTTAATTTTTTGTCGTGCCGGTCACGGTTTTTAACTGTCAAATCGTATGGAAAAAGTCGTGCCGGGCTTGTTCTGTTCAGACCTTTAATCAGAAGCCCACAAGTGAGCTGATATCGCTTCTAAGAGAGATTTCGACGGTGGTTGCTATAATTACCGGACACTGTCTTATAGGAAAGCACGCAGAGCGGTAAAATGTGTCGTCAAATGACTTTTGCTGAAGTTACATGGGAGATGAGGAGTTGGAAACTATCGTACAACTCATCTGCCATTGCCCGGCACTTTCTGATCAGAGACTTGCTTCACTGGGGGAGCTGCACGATCTTTCTGATTTGTCGAATGCCAAAATTCAATATCTTAAAAGTTTTATAAGAAGCTCAAATTGGTTTAACAGCAGGGACTAGTTGGGAAACCTATTACAGTCCCGTGGTATCACAACGGTCCTCAGAGTCTATGTGTGCTGACGTCAAACATCAGCAGCCACTTGCAACCCTACCTAGCCTAACTTTCAACTTAACATTTGACAAGGCCGAAATTAACTTTTTTAACCTGTTTTGAATTAAGTTCCTTTTCCACTTTTTTTTGAGCGTATGTATACATTTCAACCATATTGTATAATTTTTTTGTTTATTCTAAAGATGGGCACATGAGCAGATTTATGCGTGATTCACGTGATCAAACGTGAGTGTGACTGAAACTCAATTTTACGCAGGTGAAACTCAATTTTACTTGTGTGTGAGTGCGAGTGAAAAAAAATTGCGTAAGTGAGTGTGCGTGAGTAATGTTTTTTCGTGAGTGTGCGTAACTCGATTTTGTTGCGTGAGTCTGCGTGATTTATTTTCTGTTCCGAAACAAACCAAAAAAATTTTAAAATTTGGTTAAAATTTAAATTTCGTTCGGAAAATGCAAAAAAAAATTGCTAACCTTTAAATTTGCTAAAAAATTTTTTTTTTTTTTGAATAAAAAAGAGTTTTTTGAGTGTGAGCCAACTTGAATGTGAGTGCACGTAAGACATCTGTCTTAAATTTACTAACGTGAGTTTGGGTAGAAAAAAATTGGAAAATTCCTGTCGTGAGCGAGTGTAAGTCACTCACGCGCCCATCTTCAGTTTACTCTATCAGTTTTTTCCCTTTTATATTGTTGTTGCCATTGTTTATTTTGCAATTTACTCTGTTTTTACCTTTTCAGTGTTTTTTTTTTTTTAAACAATTTAATTTTTTTTCTATGAAGGTACTTACTTACCAACTATGATTTGTTGTTGCACGACATATCCTTGAGGAAATATCCTTGTGATGGTCGTTGTTTCATTTCTCTTTTTTTGTTTAATAATAAAATTGTTGTTGTTTTTGTTGTTAACACTGTTGTGGTAAAAAAAATGTAATATTGGTAACAAAAACCTTTTCTTTCCATTTATCTTTCTGATGGTTGGTTTATTTGGTTGGCTCATTCCAACGTGAAAGATAATGATATTTCTTTTTTCCTGATGCGGATACACAATACACGAAAGAGTTGCGGACATTCGATGTATGTATGTGGAAAAAAATAAATTGATATTATAAACAAATTAGTGTGCTTCGTGGATGAACTTTAGTGTACCCCGAAAATTAAATTGGGGCAAATGGTAGGTCGCAACTGCCTGTGGTGGTCGTTGCAGCATTTGCAGGGGGAAAACTATAGAAAAAGCAGACTAAATAAATAGAGGCGACATTTCTGACCGCAATTTTAAACGGTGGATTTTTTTGGCGAAACTTTCGGGACCGACTCCTTCCTTTGTTAACAACACTATTAAACACCGAAAATGCGACTGAAACGCAACCTTATACTATATACATACTTTATTACAATAGTGCTGTGATCAAAAATCCGGTCTCCAAACTTTTTCATCACATCAGGCTCTTGAGAAAATTAAGGTCAAAGTTAAAAAAAAATCGTCGTTTTGGACATTTTTGGAAACTCAAAGCGAATGAACCCGATGTGATGGGGCCTTCAAAATTAGTCGAGGGTAAAGCTCAGACATTACTTTTTAAAGCGTGTCATGTTTCTGGGTTGCCATGTTGGTGGATTATTTTTCCCTCCTACCTGACATCTAGTATGGTTTGGCTGAAGCTCGCGGGATTGGGGGATCCGTTTGGGAATCACAATGGCAACTACACAACAAGTCATATTTTATGTCAGGATTTGTTTTTTTTCTTACCTTTTTTTCAATGATGGTTTTAGAATCTGTTTAAGGTGGAGTTCACAGATTCCATTTGGCCCTCCCTACATATATGCCTTGACGGTTCAGTGAAACTTTTCTATACCGTCCCCATATTCACCCCTTTTACCTTCATTTACCCGGCCACTATTTCGAAAAAGTTTAAGCGCTCATTATGTTTTACAAAATTTTTCAAGATTTATTAAAAAAATATAGTTCATTTCATTGTGTATAGCTATCTATAAGGTAATATGAATTTAACAAAAGCTAAATATGTAATGCTTATTATACAGATTAGGACAAGTGAGTATTTTACTTAAATTGAGGGAAACGTTTGACCCTGAAATTTAAAAGATAACCTCGGTTTTATTTATGTTTATTTAGACCAAACAAATTATAGTCTCAACGATCCTATAACCCTACCGACCTGAGCTCAGATTAGTTCTGGATTAGCACAATAAATTGTTATTTTGTAATGAACCGCGTACTACAAGGTTACCTAGTTTATACCACAACTAACGTGTCCTAATTTTAACAAAAGATAATATCCTTATATTTATATTGTGATTTCAAAATTCTGTTGTTTTTCTTTTTTTTTTCTTTTAATTTAAGGCTTAATTTTAAAACGCTTAGCGTAGAGTAGAAAATTTTATTTTTTTTTTTTTTTTTACTAAAAAAAGGTCTCTATTAGGGATAATACGGTTGATTCTTTGACCTCCTTTCTTTTATATAGAAAGGAGTCAATTCTCAAAAATCGGTGATTTTTACTTTAAGGCTTGTTAAATAATTTGGGCTGTATTATTAAATCCAAATGGACTATTACGCAATCTGGTTTGATTGACGTTACTTTCGTCTGCTTGGAGAATTTACAAGGTTATGTAAGTCGGGCATGTAAGTCTTTTTCAGTATTGAAGTTATAACTTGCGTTTTTTTTTTTATTATAGATACTTGCGGTTAATTTAACTACAGGCTTGGCTTAGCCTCTGGCCTCGTTCCTCCTTGGCCGTATATGTAGAGAATCGGTCACGCGACAAGTATATCTGCCAAAAAAAAGTTTCCACTATTAGAGCCACATGGGCAACATACACTTCACTACAATTCACATCATATTACCTTTTTGATGTAGTTGCATTCATTCGTATGGAAATAAATTTTATTTTGACCCTTTTTTTTATCACTTGTAAATAGCAAATCTGACTTTTTTTTTCTTTATAAAAAAAATATTTTCATATGCACACAGTGTCACAGTTAGAGAAATTCGGCAAATGGACCAGAAAAATGCGTACGAAAATGCTTTTATACCACCCGTGGGCGGAAATGCGTTTTTGCATTTTCCCTGTATCCACCTTTTCACAACAAACTTGGTTTGTTTGGACTCCTACTTTAACTCTGGCAACTCATATTGAGCGTTGCCACTTTTACAGCGGTTGTTTACTTCAAAATTTTTTTCAGTTAAAAATTAAAAAAATGCAATATTACAAGCGCAGAACTTTCGTCAGTCGCCTTAACCCTTTCGGCACCAATTGTCTATATATTAAATATTATCCACGGTTTCGATAAAAACGTTTTTGGTGGAAAATACACTGAAAAAAAAGATAACTAAAATTAAAGAAAAAATTTATCATGAATTTTCCTTAAATTTAGTTAAATTTAACTAAAAAATGAGCAATTTTCTTAACTATGAGGAAAAAAGTTTAGTTCATTAACTTATAATTAGTTCATAGTTTTCTTTAAATGGAGTTTTTAAATATTAGGAATAAAATTCTTACTGCCAAAGAAATTTTCCACAAATCTAAGGCCTCTGTTCTGTCTTTCACAACTTTTCAATTCACATGAAAATTTCCGAATCACATGAAATCAAGTTTAATGTTTTGTTGATCACGTTTTCATTCGAAGTTGAAATCGAATAATTTAAATTTAAAAAATTCACCAAATTTTATTTATGTGAAACAAAACGAAAAAGAAATTCGAGACATATTTCTTAAAAAACAATTTAGTTCAAATTTAGTTAACATTTACTAAAAAAATATCATCGTATTTCTCTTCTTTAAATTGAGGAACTGTACTTCTTAGAATTTAGTTAATAACTTCTGAGAATTTAGTAAATAACTTCTTAGAATTTAGTTAAAAATTCAAAATGGCGATATCTCGAAATATGAGATAGAGCGAAACGGATGATATTTTCAAAAGAAAGACAACAAGGAAAAATATGGAATAGCCTAGCTCTGCATATCTGTCGGGGTCTCAAGACCCTAATTTTAGATCTAAAATTTGAAATTCCTGAGATTTTATATATGCACATATCTCGGTAAATACTTCCAACACGAGAAAAAATCGAATTTTGTAGATCTTGACTCGTAGAACAAAGCCCTCTGATTAACAGTTTTTGAGTTATCCAGTTTTTAAGATTCTCAAGACCCTTTCAGACCCCTTATTACCGTATCTCAAAAACTAAGCAAGGTAGAGCGAAACGGACACAAGTTTTGGGTCAAAATCTATGGGGACCCTTAAAGGACCCAACGGGGTCTCGAGTTAACAGGGGCTGGACCCATGGTGTCCGAACCCATGGGTCCAGGGTCTAGACCAAATCTAGTTTTAAAATGTGAATGAACTAAAGTGTAATATAATTTTTCCCATTTTCTAGTTAAAATTGGCTTAAATTGGGGAAAATTATGAACTAAAACCAAGAAAAAAAATCTTTGGAGCCAAATCATTCCCTCTTTTTCTTAAAATTGAGTTAATTTTCCCAGATTTTAGTTCCCTTTTTTTTTTGAGTGTACCTTAAAAGACTATTGCTGCTTCAACGGTTATAAAGACTGATCAAGTGAGTTTTATATCTTAAAAAGGAATTTTTGAGCTTCCCCTCGACTTATTTAAAAGTCGTCAGCACATCGGGTTCATCCGCTATGAGTTGTCAAATATGTCCGAAAACGCGATTCTTTTGATTTTTTAAATTTCTTAAAAACCTGATGTAATGGAAAAGTTTGGAGACTGGATTTGAAACCCGAAGAATAACTGTAATCATGTGTATAAGGTGGTGTTTTACTCGCATTAAGTTTGATTTACACGTTAACTACCCTTGACAACCCTTATCTACACACAAAAATTTTTTTTTTCCATGAACGATTTTCATAGTATTTATGAACAAATTCATACAATTCGTTACTTTTTCATAATATTTATAAACTTTTTCATAGTATTTATGAATAAATCCTAATATGTGAAATTTAAGAATTTTTAACATTTTTCATAAATACTATGAAAAAGTTTATAAATATTATGAAAAAGTAATAAATTGTATGAATTTGTTCATAAATACTATGAAATCGTTCATGGAAAAAAAAATTTTTTGTGTGTACTATTTCCCAGTATTGGGGGATAACAATTGTCGAATTCAAATAATTTTTCATATAATAATTATTTAAACCCGGCAAATCCTATCACTAATACTGCACTCAAAATAATTATTCTGTTAAATACTCTGTAAATTGACTGTAATCTTAATTCGACAGATATTTGGCAAAGTTATCTTTCGAAATACAGATTTTAAGAAAATACTTTGTATTTTCTTGTGACCGAAAAACAAAATTTTATCTGTAATTTTACTTTTTACTTTGTAATCCTATTTAACAGATAATAAACAGTTTTTTTTGTTAAAATACGGATTTTAGAAAAATACTTTGTTTTTTTCTCGTAACCAAAATACTAAATTTCATTTGTAATTTTACTTATTGATCTGTAAAAATAAAAATCACTTCAAAAAACTTTCTAATATGACCGATAAACCCCTCTTTAAAAAGTGTCTTAAATTACAATAAAAACTGGTCAATTTTACGAGGACGACGTGTAAAATTGGAGTTACTTGTTAAAAACTCGTAATATTCACAAAAATAAAAAAGTAAATTTACAATTTGGAAGCATTTAAGCGGGTAAATTTAACAAAATTTTACTTTTAATTAATTAAATTTTTTTAATTTTAATTAATGTTTTTGATGCAGAGAAGTTTTACTCATAAAATGGATTTAACTAAAACTTTGTAAATTTACAGAGTTTTTTTTGTAAAATTTTAAACTCATAAAAGGCATTTAACTAAAACTTTGTAAATTTACAGAGTTTTTTTTTTTATAAAATTCTTTTCGGTTTTATCAATATTTTAAAGGTAATTCTATAAATTTAAGTTTTTTATCGAAATCATTTTACAGAGTTTTCTTCGTAAAATAACAAAAAATCTTGCTGGTTGGAAATCTATGGTATTTTCTGCTGGCTCAGCAGAGTATCTTTGTAATTTAACAGAGTGATTATTTTGAGTGTGGGAAATAGGAGATAAGGGTGGGCAAGGGTAGTTAACGTGTTAACTGCCCTTTAGGTTTTTTTTATGTGATTTGTAGCAGAAACAAGTGAGAGTGTTAAATTCGGCTGTGCCGAATCTATTATACCCTCCAAAATGTAAAAAAAAAATTAAAAACAAAAATTTGTCAGGGGCGTTTCTTTTTTTTTGTGGGGGGGGGGTCAGTGGGGGACGTTGAGAGCACCTTCCCATCGCGATAAATATACCAAATGTTTCATTTAATTAACAAAAATACAAAAAAAACATGTAAAAAAGTGTATTTTTTTAGAGGTTGGTTTAGTTCTGCAAGGGGGAACTTTTTTCCCCCTGGTCCGATTTGGCCAATTTCCGAACTTAACCTGCCTAGGAACATAAGACATATTTGTGCCAAACTTGAAGGGTCTAGCTATTTTATTTTGGACTGCATCGTGTTAACTACAGACGGACGGACGGACGGACGGACGGACAGACGGACGGACGGACGGACATCGCTAAAATGTCTTAGAATCGATCACTGATCAATAATATATATACTTTATGGGGTCCCCGACCGATATTTCGATGCGTTACACACGGAATGACAAAGTGAGTATACCCCCATACTGTAGTTGGAGGGTATAAAAATAGTTTTTTGGGAATAAGATATCATTGAGTGACAGTTGGTGGCCTAAAGGTTAAGGCGGTTGACCAAATGAGTTCAGCATCCTTAGGAGCAATGTTTAAGCTTTTACCTCCATAATTTTTGAATCGCATGTAATGTCTTACAAGTTTATGAAAAATGCATGTAACTCATGAACCAATAAACATACAAAGACCGTATACACATAAAAACCTTGGCATTGACGTCACCTTTCCTGGAAAATTTGCAGAAATATAATCGGTTCATGCATTACAGAGAACATTACAAACACAATGCAACTTATTTTTATATTTATTGCACTTAAATGCACATAACTCATAAACCAATACACATATATAGTCCGTATATACATAAAAACCTTGGTATTGACATTCCCTCTTGTGGGAAAGTTACAGAAACAAAATCTGTTAATGCATTGTAGAGAAAACGCATTACGGTGTGGTATTGCACTAAAATGCATACAACTTTTGAACCAATACACATATTATTTTTTTATTAAAGCAATCTGAATGGGATGAATTTTAAATTAAAGTTTGATAAATCTTTTACAACGTACTTTTTATCGGCTAAAAGTGATCGTTTTCGCTATGAAGATATACTTTTATGAATTTGAATGTATGTTACTCCTACTTTAAGGGCTCGTTACTTAACTGGTAACCATAGAAAAGATTAGAAGGTACGCAGTGTTGTATTTGATGTATTTTCCAATATGGTGGCAAAATGCTTGTTCTTCCTCATCTCACACGTATTTAATATCAAATTATATTTTTTGTTTGTAAAAAATGGAATTTGTCTTTCATTTAGTTAAATTTATTATTTATTTTGCTTTATTCAACTTTTTTTAAAGATAATACGCACTATTGAAAGTTTAAAATCTTTTTTTTTCTCTTTTGTTGTTTGCTTTGTTGTTGTTCTCCTTTATGTTGCATTGTTTTTATTAAACGTCAAAAGTTACATAATGTGCTGTCACTAATACTTATTCAAGCGAAATACGACTCTGTTTCAATTCTATTTTTTTCTATGCTGGTAACGCAAAAAAAGTAGCAGTAATAAATCAGATGTTCGTTTTTCTTATATGGCAATATATGCAAACGATTACTGAACGAAATAACGGCGACACGAAATAACTCCCACATGAAATAACTCCCAATGAAATAAATCCCACCAAAAATGAAATATGTCCCAATTGAGAAAAAAATGAAATAAGTCCCAACCACAATGAAATAACTTCCACCTACAAAATGAAATAAGTGCCAATGAAATAACTCCCATTAATAATGAAAGAAGTCCCAATAAAAAAAATTTAGAAATCTCAACAAAAATTAAACAAACAATAAGGAAAAATATATCAGTTAAGTCGAGAACGAGTATCCTGATGTTACTTTCGGTGCAATACAAACAAGTAACTGCCAAATGCGAAACTTGACGGCTGATTTGTTTTTTTTTCAGAGTTTTTCAAAAACATGCAAAAATACATTGAGTGTTCTATTTGACTTGCTTCGGTTACATTCAAACATCGCGGCGATGTTTTGCAACAATTTTTGGTACCAATTTTTCGCGTGCGGTCCTTTTTTCCACAAATTTGTATGTTATAGCGTATTTACATAAGGCAATTTTAATTCCCGCAATTCTGATTTTTTAGTGTGTCGGAGAGAGAGGGAAGAGTTTTACATCTCGCTCTGATGCACTATAAAATCAGAATTGCCGCAATTAAAATTGCCTATGTAAATACGGCCCTACCGATAATTTAAAATATTAAATTACAACCTGTTGTAAAAAGCGCCGCAGGCGAAAATTTGGTACCAAAAATCGCGGCGATTTTTGGTACCAAATTTTCGCCTGCGGCGCTAATTGCGACAAATTTGTATGTTACCGAAAGTTTAAAAGATTTAATCAGAACATGTTGCAAAAAGCGCCGCAGGCGAAAATTTGGTACCTAAAGTCGCCGCGATTTTTGGTACCAGATTTTCGCATGCGGCGCTTATTGCGACAAATTTGTATGTTACCGACGCTTTTTACAACACTTCTGATTAAATCTTTTAAATTTTTACCTGCGGTGCTTTTTTCGACAATATTGTATGTTATCGAAAAACTTTCTGGATAACTTTCGAGTTCTCCTTTTCTTTTATAACAATTTTGTATCCTAACGAAAATATTTTCGGCTGCAGAGCGCTCTTACCTCAAAAATCCTTGCCAGTTTTGAAAGCAAAATTTCTAAAACATACAAATTTGTTAAAAAAGCATTTCGTCCAGAAATTTTGTACTAAAATCACAGCGAATTTTAATTTATTAATAATATGAAATAACTCCCAACAAAAATGATAAAAGTCCCACTAAATTGGTAGTTATTTCATATGAAATAACTCCCAACTTTGTATGGAGTTTTTTTTGGGACTTATTTCATTTTTTAGGTGGGAGTTATTTCATGTGGGAGTTATTTCGTGTCGCCGAAATAACATCTTACGTGAAAATCTAACGCATTTTGATTGTCACGTAAGAAAAAACTAGCGAGTACTTAATCACTTTGCCAGTTGACTAACTAGCCCTTTACTTCTATTATACTTTACACAACTGTATGTATTCGTATAAGTAAAACTCTTTAATCTTTTGCTAACAAACGTATACATTTAAAATTCCATATAGTTTTGCTAATTCTATTTTGAGCTGACTTATATATTATACTCCTTGTTATAAAGGACTTTTTTGTAAAACAAATATGTATTTATTTATACAAAAAAATGTTCAAAGACTTTAAAACAAATAATTTATACACATCCATTTTGTTGTTGTTGCTGCTGCTTTTGTTTATACTATTAAGAGGATTTAACTCGATGCCATTCATAGTCGTGTTAAATTGCAAAAGCATACTCGCCTCCATTACGCCACCCACCCAAAAATAGAATATGGCGGAGATATCAAATGTATATCCTCCATATAAATATATTCGTTTCGTTTTAAATAAAAATATACTCGGAAAAAAAATTAAACTTTTTTTAAATAAAACTTAATTTTTTTAAAGAAAAATTAAACATATGGTGGTTGTATGACTGGATGAAACTTATTTTTGATATTCAGGTAGATGTAAAGATTTTGACGGCGATATTAGCCCAAAATACTTTGACAACAGCGACTGGATGGTGCCATGAAAAAAGTTTCAAAATAAAAAGAGAAATAAGTCCCGAAATATTCCGCACAGTTTGGGAGCAGTGTTACCGTTGTGCGACTTTAGTTTCAATTTGCAACCTTTTTGACGCTCTGAGACTTTTTGTGCGACTTTTTTAAGCTTGTCTAATTTTGCAACTTTTTCCAACTTTGTGCGACTTTTTTCCCCTTGTTTTGTTAAGTGAAATTTTTTTTCTTATTAAAGATATAGTGCTCGATTCTCGAATACGACTTCACCATTCACCCAATTTTTAACAATTTGATATTCTTTCGAGTTTTAAGATCTTTAAATTTGTTCTTGTAATTTTTAAAGATATTAACTAGATCTTTAATTATTACAAGAAAACATTTTTAAAATCTTAAAATTCGAGAATGTCAAATTTTTAAAAATTAGGTGAATGGTGAAGTCGTATTCGAGAATCGAGCACATAAACTGCAAAATTACACATATTTCAAATATTTTTTTGAAACTTTGGAATTTTAAAAATAATATCTAAAGGTCGCACTCGCTGCTTTTTTACGTAAATGTTTGAATTTTCGATTTTTAAATTATTTCAATTGTTAAAATGCATTAAAATGGCCAAAGCAAAAAAATTATCAAAATACAGAATTACGCTAACATTTTCCATAACATTTTATTCATTTCATAAGATAATATCGTGAAATATTGCATGGAAACACCCTTATGAAATGGAGATAGATTGTTGGTATGTTCAGAAAAAATGTTGGGGGGTAAAAATTAATAAGGGTCGGTCTCACTTTTTACCCCTCTAGAAGGCCCCCTTGGAGTGGACTTAATAAAAAAAAATTTAAAAAATCAAAAGCATTGTATGGGCACAGACTAAATACAGACTCGACAGTAGAGTTTTACAAGAAAAAATGGGGAAGAACTAAGCGATTTTAGGAGAAAACACAGCGGTTTTTAGTCCGTTTTACGCTAACATAGCAACACTTTCTACGACTTAGGAGTGAGTGAGACAACAAAAACCGATCTGGCATCCATTTTTCTTATGGCGCGTTATACCAGTTTTCTCTTTCTAACCTAATTCGTAGAATAATTTGAAAATATTAACCATATGGTTAGCAAATACTTTTTTGACACCTGTCATATTTGTCGAGTCTGTATTAGTCTGTGGTATGGGGACCGCCTTAAGGCACAGACTATATACAGACTCCACAGTAGAGTTTTATAAGAAAAAATGGGGAAAAACTAAGCGATTTTAGGAGAAAACACAGCGGTTTTTAGTCCGTTTTACGCTAACATGGACCAGGCAGAGATGCTGACAATAAAGGAAGTGGCTGACTGGTTGAGCTGCAATGTCTTGTCTACAACCGCAGTCAACATCTATACTGACAGTCAAGCCGCGGTCAAGTCCCTGGATTCAATGTTTCTGAAAACAAGATCTGCCCTTAACTGCCGCACGTCTTTAAATGAGATGGCCAAGCAGTTTAACATACGACTCATATGGGTCCCAGGGCACAGAGACATTCCAGGGAATTGCAAAGCCGATGAGCTTGCAAGACTAGGAACTACCTTACAGGTTCCAACAGAATTGGAATGTGTTGGTATGCCTCTAGAAACTTGCAAGCAAAACCTACGGCTTTGTTCAGCGACGGAGACTAATCAAAGATGGGCAAATGGATGGACGTGTGAGACAACACGACTGATTTGGCCTTCTCTTAATCAGGGGCGCACAAGTGAGCTGATATCGCTTCCAAGAGGAGAGATTTCGACGGTGGTTTCTATAATTACCGGACACTGTCTTATAGGGAAGCACGCAGAGCGGTTAAATGTGCCGTCGAATGACTTTTGCCGAAGTTGCATGGATGAAGAGGAGTTGGAAACTATCGAACACTTTATTTGCCATTGCCCGGCACTTTCTGGTCAGCGACTTGCTTCACTGGGATCTAGGGAGCTGTACGATCATTCTGATTTGTCGGATGTCAAAATTCAACATCTAAGGAGTTTCATAAGAAGCTCAAACTGGTTTAACGACAGGGACTAGTAGGGAAACCTATTACGATCCCGTGGTATCACAATGGACCTCAGAGTCTACGTGTGTTGACGTAAAACGTCAGCAGCCACTTACAACCTAACCTAACCTAACGCTAACATGGCAACACTTTCTACGACTTAGGAGTGAGTGAAACAACAAAAACTGATCTGGCATCCATTTTTCTAATGGCGCGTTATATTAGCTTTCTCTTTCTAACCTAATTCGTAGAATAATTTGAAAAAATTAACCATATGTTTAAGAACTACTTTTTTGACATCTGTCACTTATGTCGAGTCTGTATTAGTCTGTGCTTAAGGGTTTAAGATAGAGGGTAAGTATGTTCTGAAAAAATCTTGGGGTTGAAAAACTTTTGGGTCATACATTTGACTCCTCCAGAAGCACCCTTGGGACAGTTAGAGGTAGGAGAAATATTATCTTTGTTATCCTTGTATGGAATAAGATAGGGCTTAGGTATATTTGGAAAAAATGTTAGGGAGGAAAAATTAATGAGGGTCGATCTCACATTTTATCTCTGTTTAGGCGTGTAGGTGTAAAAATTCACAAAAAGCCCCACAACTGCCCCGGAGTCTCCAAAAAAGAGGAAAAATGTGAGATTTTCTACCCTAAAATTTTTTCCAAACATACCTAAGCCCTATCTCTACCTCCTAAGGGAGCTTTCATACGAAAACAACAATTTTATACAAAATCTTCAACCCTTAAAAAATGTGCGACTTTTATTTGGAAAAACGACTTTTTTGCGCGACTTTTTTTGTAAAAAACGACTTTTTGTGCGACTTTTTAAAAATCTCAACGGTAACACTGTTTGGGAGTTATTTCACTTTGAAATAACTCTCTAGATCTAGCCCCCATACAAATGACTTCTTCAAAGTTAAATGATAACAGAATTAAAATTGAAATCAATTCGAAATTAATAAGTCGCAGATTCTGAGACATTTTACCTAGAGAAACAATTTTAGAGTCTGCGACAAGTTTCTGATTACACTACTATTCACGGTTTTTGCTCGTGTTGAATACATTTTCTAAAATATGTTGGCCTCCTAAACACGAATCTGTTATCAGAAAAGTTGTACCAAATTATCTTTACGAGATATAGGCATTTTAATTTTTGTGGACCGAGCCCTCAAGACCGACAAATTTCTAAATATTAGAAAAGTGTATGTTAAAGTTTATCATATTATTTTTTATTCGATACCTAACTTTTGGAAGAAATCCGGACTCGATATGATCAAGGATACCATTGGGACATTATAAGGAATTTCAAAATGTCCTTTTTATTGTTTTATCCTTATTAGTATCCGAATTTTGCAAGCAATTTTCTGTTCAAACACACTCAGAAAATTATGTAAGTTACTAAGTACATGTTAGTTATTTGTATATTTTACAGTAGTTAGTTGTTTTCAACTACAAAGTCAGTTGTTTTTGTATGAAAAATATCAAAAAACTATTTCTGTTAGTTATTTTAAGTCGTTTTTTTGAACAACTTACAAAAAAGTACTGTAATGTAGTAACAGTTATTTAAAGTAGTTAATTTTATTTTTTTTATCTCTGAAAAATTTTCAAAGTTTTTTTCCAAAAAATAAAAATTTTCGTTTTTTTTTTTATTTTTCACAACTTAAAAAAAAAAAAACTTGGAAAAAATTTGGTCTTCAATTTTTTTTTTTTTTTTAAAAATGTTTTGAAAAAAATATATGTATGTATTGATTATTTTAACTACATTTTAATTGTTTTGACTACTAATGTAAGTAGTTTTTACTACATAAGCCAGTTGTTTTTTTGTCAGTTAAAATAACTACATAACATTGTTAGTTGATTTAACTGAAAAAGTAGTTGACCCCAAAACAACTTACAAAGTAGTTATTTTAACTGACATTTTCAGTTGATTTTACTAACATAATTTTTTGAGTGCAGATATGCAATAAAGAGAGCCTGTGGTTGAACTCCAAAATCCATTGAGTATATCCAGAAATATTTGCAAAAGAAGTACAATTTTTTAACCAAATTTGCATATATTTTTTCATAATTTTTTCGTACCAATTTTTATGATTTGTTGCTAAAATTAAAAAAAAAAAAACAAGTAGATAAGTTAAATTCGACTTGGCCAAATCCATGCATACACTTCACAATGTTCTTTTTAAGTGATGGTAAATTTTCCAACGTGAAAAAATTTAACAATTTTGATTAGAAATATTTTATTTTGTATAAAAACTTATTTTAGTGATTAAAAAAAAAAAATTACCAAGTTTTTTTTAGTGTACTTAATTTATGCCAAACTTCAGAAGCCAAAGTAAAGTCTTTTAAAAAATAGAGTGATTTCTACAATCGGACGGAAAACATCAGACCGACTAAAAATCGATGGAGGATCATGAATATATGAAGGGCTTATTGTAAAAACTCGATAAGCAACATTTCATTTTATGGTGGGTTTTGTCTTAAAACTTTTAAAATGATGTAAAAAATAATACTTTTGCAGAACTTTCATTCTCAATATACATACCTGTACGAAGGGTTAAAGCGAGACCTATGCCAAAAATCTGTCTATGGAACATCAGCAGAAGGCGAAAAACACGAAAAAAATAATATGTTGCTTATCAAGTTCTTGCAGTAAGCCCTTCATATATACTTTATGGGGTCCTAGACAAATATTTCGAGGTGTTGCAAACGGAATGACAAATTTATATATTCCCTCTATCAATAGAGTGAAGGGTAAAAAAAAAATATAAATAGGCGACGACTAAAAAAAATTTGGGAGATGTGCCCCCTTTTCAAATTCCTGGAATTTCTCGCTTGTTTTTAATATGAAGTTTCAAAGCTTTCACGTGAGATCAGGACAATGCCTGCGGCAACATTTTGGGCCGTTACAATGACTCGTCCAAGCAACTTGAGCTTTACAATTATATATGTGTTTAACCCTTTACTGCACCCAACTGTGGATACTAGGCTTGTTTTTTGCATACTGGATTGAGAATAGGATTAATTTTTTTTAGTTAAAAAATGAATCAAATCAAGTCCAGAAATTTTTTTCTGAAATTGCATACCATTAGTAAATATATAAACAGGGGAAACAATTAAGCGTTGTCCAAAATGTAAAATGGTATAAATAAACTAATAAAATCGGAATGGTGATTTGTGAATACAAAACACGTTTACATGCCAAATTTCAAAAAAAACTATAATACGGTTATTAAGTCATTTAAGCCACAAGAGGACCTTTGTATGGGGACTAGGTCTAAACATGGACCAATAGACTGACTATAATCAGATTTGATAAGGTTATTAAGGTACGCGTTAAACACACACAAATTTTCATGACATTTTATAGATTTATGTAAATATCGGGAGGGTGATTTGTATGGGAGCTACCAGAAGAATTGGTCCGATTCCTTTCAAATTCGGAATGGTGATTTGTGAATACAAAACACGTTTACATGCCAAATTTAAAAAAAAAAAAATCTACAATACGGTTATTAAGTCATTTGAGCCACAAGAGGACCTTTGTATGGGGACTAGGTCTAAACATGGACCAATTCTTTCCAATTTCAATAGACTTCGTGTAAATCTAAATATGTGGGTAATATTGGCGATTGTACAATGGTCAATCTTACCCACACACCATCAATATAATTGAGTATTGTACATAATATTGCGTCGTCTGTAGGTACCTTAAGTGCCAGTTTACAGAAGGCGGACGGTACACACGAACGAAAATTTTGCATGTGTTTTTTTATTGTAACAACAAGAAACACATGTAAAATGATCGTTCATGTATCGTTCGCCTTCTGTAAACTGGCACCAATTGTCGGTCAATGATGCCAACTATTTTGGTGCAAAAAGCTCATTAACTTCATAAAATAGCGTTATTTTGGGATAAAAAAGCGTAAAAAAGCATTAAGCCACAGACTATATACAGACTCGACAGTAGAGTTTGATAACAAACATGTAAGAAAGTTATAGTCGGTCAAGACCGACCATATGATACCATACACCAGTGTTTTCCGGAAAATGGGTCCCAAGTCCAAACATAGACGGATTGGATCTATCTTTTGTTAGATCTTTATTTAGTGTAGAAAACACACACAGATTAAATTTTAGTGGAATTTGTTTATTTTTTTGCCAATAAAACGAATATCGGTCGAAATTTTTATATGGTCCAAAAATGGTCCAATTATATTCCGATTAGGTTACTAAAGTACACGTTTAACACCTAAAAAAATCTATAGAAATCACAGATTTCCATAAAAGTTTTAAGTTTGTTGGCAAAACAACAAACTCCGTAAGTGACTGATGAAAGTCGGTGTAGTCCGTATTGAACGGTACAGAAACGGACACACTAAAACGGAGTAAAAACGGATCTGTTCGAAAATTAATCTTTACGGACCGTTAATGTTCCGTTTTCGTGCCAGCATTGACGGATACGAATTTTACGGTCCGTAAACATACCGTAAAATTTTTTTTTTTGCTCAATTTTTTTTTTTTTTTTGCAGGGAACTTCAGGTCGAATTTGAATCATTGGTTAAGGTTTTTTAGTGTTCCACTCTTGTTTATTATGATTTTTTCTATAGAAACATTTTCAAATTTTAAAAATGTATTTCTAAAATAAAAAAAACTTAAATGTTTGATATTTTGAAAAATGTCTCTTAAAGAAATTTTCTGGTTCTAAAGCATTTTTATGACAGCAAAAGACCATATTCTGACATAAGTTTCTAACAGAAAATAAGTAAGGTTTGAGATATTTTTATTCACAAAAGGTTTTCTGATTTGGAAATTTTTCCGAGTCATTTGCTAAAAGAGAAAGTTTAAGATGATGAGACGTTATCCCAATAGAAAACTTCTGAGGTTCTGAGGCATTTTGATACAGAAAAACTTTTAAAATTTATACAAAAATATTTTAAGTAGGTTTATTCTAGCTCGAGGTCATTATTTCCTTTACATATAAAAGCTATGATATTCTCATAGAATAGTTTTCAAGAAAAATTTCTATGAGAATATGAAAGTCTAAGTAAGTAAAGGAAATAATGACCTCGAGCTAGAATAAACCTACTAAAAACATTATATTTTAAAGTTCGAATGTAACGATTTTTATTTTTGAATAAAAATCAATCAGAATTTATACATTTTTAAATTCTGATACACCTTCATATATAAAATTCTCAGATACTTATGCAATTCTCACAACAAAAATTTCTATATTTAGAAAAAAATTTCGTAAACAAAAATTTTTAGATTTAGTGAGTTTTTCCCCATTGAAAACTTCTTAAGTTCTGAAATATTAAAATTTTTTTCTATTCTATTTTTCTACAGAAAATGTTTTAGATAAATTTTTAGTATAAAGTACCAGAGATTAGAAAAATTGAAAACTTTAATGCTTTTTAAAATTTTTTGATGCCATTTTCTGAGACATTTTTCTATTAAAAAAGTTTTGTTTTCGGAAAAACTTTTCCCTAAAAAATTCTTAGATAGTCATGAATTTTCTGAGAAATATTTTCATAGGAGAGTATAAGAAATTTTTTCCTAAAAAATGTTTTAGTTTCTGAGCCATTTTCCGCATAGAAAAAGTCACAGAGTCTGAGTCTCCAAAATTTTTCCTACAAAAAAAGTCTTATATTCTGAGAAATTTTTACAATAAAAAAAATTTCGGAATCTAAGACCTTTTTTTAGAGTCTGTGATATTTTTTCTAAAATTCTCGGAGTCTAAGGCAATTTTTATAGAAAAAGACTTGGATTCTGAGTTATTTTTCCTATCGAAAAAGTCATAGATTTTAGAATATTTTTTTAATATTAAAACTCAAAAATTCTAGAATATTTTTCCTATCGAAAAAATTGAAAGTTTTTCTAGGATTCTTGGACTTTTTTTCTATAGAAAAGGTTTCAGCTTTTCCTATTAAAAAGTCTTAGATTCTGAGACATCTTACTAATAAAAATAATCTCAGATTCTGAGACATTTTTCCTAAGGAAAAATACTAAGGGCCTAATTTTGTAAAACGCAACGCGCCTTTTCATCTCGCGTTGGACAATTTTCTATTTTGTAAAACACGAGCACTGAACAGCTGTTTTTCGCGTTGACTTACGTGATTGTACAAACAAATTGTATGGAAAATGGAATTTTGTAAAACGCAAGAGAGTGTTTTTTCATCACTTGAAGTGTCAAAATGATCACTTGAAATTTTGGGGCGTTGATGTAACAAATATGCTTTTATATAGCAAAAAATAAATAAATAATGTTGGAATATGTAAACATACAATAAAAAATTAATAAATGTGTAAAAAAAACTTCTCCGGCAGAAGAAAAACATCGAAAATAGCAAAGCGTCTCGTTGTGATTTTTATTGCTTTTTTCAACTAATTTATGTTACTTTTTTTTTGTTCTCTTTTTTCTCAAATATTCTCTTTGCAGGTGTTGCCTTATCATATATATGTGTTTCCCCACGATAATGGGTGTGTATCCCCTACAAAATGGGTGGGAAATTTTATTAATTTTAGAATGTCTGGCAACACTGAATCAAATATAATTGACATTTCAAGTGATGACGTAAAAATCGAACGCAATAACGTAGTGATTTACAAAATTGCACTTTTTGAACCTCGCGTTCACGTTAACGTTGGTGATGCGTTCAACGCGAGTGATTTACAAAATTAGGCCCTAAGATTCCGAGACGTTTTTCCTATAAAAGTCCCAGATTCTGTTTAATTTTTCCTATAGAAAAAGTCTAAAAATTTATTGCATTTTTTAGACATTTTTCATAGAAGAATTTCTATAAAAAATTTTTCCTATAAAAAAACTGCCCGATTTTTCCTATAGAAAACTTTTAAGGATTTTCCTATAGAAAAATTCTCAATTTTTTTTTTCGTTAAAAAAGACTCAAATTTTTTCATATAGAAAAATTTTAACATTCCGCGACATTTTTTCTCTAGAAAAATTTTAAGATTCTTTAACATTTTTCATAGAAAATTTTTTCAGATCCTTGGGCATTTTTCATAGAAATATTTTTTTCAGATTATTTCCTTTTCACTTTCCTTTTTCCCTCTTCTTTTCTTTCCTTTCTTTTTTTCCTTTTTTTTCTTTCGAATTCGGTTTGGGGGGAAATTTCCTTCCCCCCCCCCCCGTGGATCCGCGCCTGCCTGTACCACAGAGTCACAGACTAATACAGACTCGTCATAAGTGACAGGTGTCAAAAAAGTATTCTTTAACCATATGGTTAATATTTTCAAATTATTCTACGAATTAGGTTAGAAAGAGAAAACTGATATAACGCGCCATAAGAAAAATGGATGCCAGATCGGTCTTTGCTGTTTCACTCACTCCGAAGTCATAGAAAATGTTGCCATGTTAGCGTAAAACGGACTAAAAACCGCTGTGTTTTCTCCTAAAATCGCTTAGTTTTTCCCCATTTTTTCTTATAAAACTCTACTGCCGAGTCTGTATTTAGTCTGTGACAGAGTGTTGTAGGGTATAAAAAATGGGGAAAAACTAAGCAATTTTAGGAGAAACCAGAGCTAGTTTTCAGTTAACATGTCAACACTTTCTACGACTTAGGAGTGAGTGAAACAATAAAAACCGATCTGGCATCTATTTTTCTTATGGCGCGTTATATTAGTTTTCTCTTTCTAACCTTATTCGTAGAATATTTTGAAAAAATTAACCATATGGCTAAGGACTACTTTTTTGACATCTGTCACTTATGTCGAGTCTGTATTAGTCTGTGACTAAGCCACAGACTCGACAGAAGAGTTTTATAACAAAAAATAGAGAAACACTAAGCAATTTTAGGAGAAACCAGAGCGGTTTTTAGCTAGTTTTCAGTTAACATGTCAACACTTTCTACGACTTAGGAGTGAGTGAAACAATAAAAACCGATCTGGCATCTATTTTTCTTATGGCGCGTTATATTAGTTTTCTGTTTCTAACCTAATTAGTAGAATAATTTGAAAAAAATAACAATATGGTTAAGGACTACACTGATAGAAAAACACTTCATATCACTAATGAATGGAATTCATTAACGTTGTTTCATTACAACAATGAAATATTTCATATGCTGAATTCAATTTCATACATACTGTACAAGATTTTCATTAATTTTGATTCATTAGATTTCGTAGTTTCATTAAAAAATTTCATTAAGTTTTGTTTACAAAATTTTCTGTGTTTTGACACCTGTCGTGTCGCGTCTGTTAAGTCTGTTAGTTTACGCGCTCAAAAAACAGCTGATCAGAGCGTGATTTTTTTAGAATTTTTATACGAAATTTAAAATGAAATATTGTTGATTAATTATAAGTATTTGTTAAACTCGCGTTGCTTTAAATTATTTCGGGGTTTTACTTATGTATTAAAAGTAAATGTTATAGTAAAATTTTGTGTGAGAAAACTGAGTTAAATCTATAGATAAAATAAAAAATATGTGAAAGTATTTTTTAACTTGGTTATTTTGTGATTTTTTCAGACATTTTTATGAAATTTGAAATAAAAAGTAAATTATTAATTTTATAGTTCGTGGTTTTAATAATGTATTAACAGGCAATTCTAAGGTTGGGGTGTCTAGGCTTATCGGCCATATCGGGGATTTAGGGGTTCAAAACATGGATAAAAAAATGGCGAAAAAATCGTTTTTTGGATTTTTCAGTCATTTCTTTTTAAGAAACTATATGATGTTTACATATGAGAAGAAAGGTTTTTTTAATGCCTATCCAACGGTGGTATAACCTTGTGAAAATTTGTTAAATACTTTTTTCATAAAAATGTGTAAATTTTGGGGGGTATTTATATGAAGACATAGACCTACGATGTCCATATGAATAAGAAATAATCTTTATTAAATTTAAGTCGACACGTATTTTTGCTCTAGAGGATATTCCTGTTAGTTCGGGAGTTATCGAAATTTTGCCGGAGGTCCACATTGTTTCATAAGGGGACAACGAAATTTTAATACACTGATATGGCCGATAAGCCGAGACATCCCAACCTTAAAATCGTCTTTTTTATATATATTTTAAGGCAAATCGGTTCATAAGGTTCAGATACTTCCCTTGTAAGTGAAAACAATTTTTTATTATTTTAAACTCTATCAAAAGATCTTTACAATTTACATACATATATTTCATTTTAAAAATAAAAGTAGCATTTATTCAATGGGCGCGTTCTGCAGAGAAACCTGCTACTCAACAGTTGAGTTGTAGCACGTTTTGATTAGTTAACTCTGCTGAACGCATTTTTTTATAAATGTTTACAAATTTTGGAATAATTTTTTATTTTGTTATATTTTAATTTATTTTTTCTGTGGAATATACTTTTTTATAATTCTTTTTGTTTATTTCCTTGCATAACGTCAAAAAAAAAAAAAAAATTCAATAAAACAGCTTATGTATCAGTATGTGATCAAATGTAGCATAAATTTATTACGCTACTAGTGATGAGCAGCGCTCACTCAACATGTTGGCTGAAATGTCAAAAATCAAACCGTTCAGCAGAATGTTGTGAAGCAGTTGAGTAGCAGCTTTCTCTGCTGAACGCCATCAATGAAAGTATTTCATTTCAAAAATAAAAAGTAGGATTTATTCAATTAAAGTATTTCATAAGAATTAAATACTTTTTTCATTAAAGTAATGAAAAATTTTCATAAAATACAATTTATATTTTGTATGAACAATTTTCATTAATTTAATGAAACTTGTTCTTGCAATTACATTTTATGATACCAATTTCATTAATTCAATGAAACCCTACATAGGCTCCTTTTTAACGTCATTTTTCATAACATTTATGTAGATTTTCATTATTGTCATGTACAAATTTCTATCAGTGTACTTTTTCGACATCTGTCACTTATGTCGAGTTTGAATTAGTCTGTGGTTGGCCTTTAGTAGGGTTACCATCTCCTTTTTGAGAAAAAGAGGACGTCAACCTAAAAAAAGAGGACAATTTTCTTTAAATTAACTTAAAGAAAATCAACAACGCGATACAATATAGAAATAAAATGTATTTTTAGTATAAGGAAAACAATTTTTATTTTAACTTATAATTTAAAATTTTGAGAAAATTATTCTCAATTATTATCAATTATATTTCAAAAATTTCAATATATAATTCAAAAATTTTTAATTTAATATCAGAATTTTCTATTTGTATTTAAAAATTTTCTAAATGCTTATCAGAAAATTCAATTTGAATTAAAAAAAATTTCATTTCAAAACATTTTTATTTGGAATTTTCTGAAAAGTATTCAGAAATTTTTGAAGCATATGTGGAAATATGATAAAGTTTTATTAAACAATAAAAATTGTTCAACCATTAAAATATTATATTTTGAGTTTATTCTAGCTCGAGGTCATTATTTCCTTTAGTAATTAAAGCTTTGATATTCTCATAGAATAATTTTCATTTTTGCAGGACTTAGCCAACACGTGTTTCGAAATTTGTCAGATTCCATTGTCAAGACTATTAAGCAAATAAAAAAAAAAAAAACATATACTACAAGTAGCAAAGGGAATTTAAATGATAAATCGCTAATGTTCAAACAAAAATGTTAATACATATTCAATTCTACATTCATTGAGAGTTCGAAGAAAAAAATTGTATTATCTCTTATTGTTAGTAAGATCACGATCGTCAAATAACCAACACGATCGTGATCTCACTAAGGCTGAGTTTTTGAGTTGTAAAATTTATTGGTTTTAGGTTTAAACTGAGTTAAAACCACAAATTCTGTTTTTTAGATGTGGTTTATTTTAAGTTTAACTCATCAATGATGGAGAGTTAAACTAAGGTACAAAAATGTAAAAAAACACCTCTGATTTTCAAATATACTGGTTAGTATTGTCATGTTGTGGTCATAGAAAAGATTAGAAGGTACGCAGTGTTGTATTTAATGTATTTTCCAATATGGTGGCAAAATGCTTGTTCTTCCTCATCTCACACGTATTTAATATCAAATTAGATTCTTTGTTTATAAAAAATGGAATTTGTCTTTCATTTAATTAAATTTATTATTTATTTTGCTTTATTCAACGTTTTTTTTTAAAGATAATACGCACTATTGATAGTTTATAAACTTTTTTTTCTCTTTTGTTGTTTGCTTTGTTGTTGTTCTCCTTTATGTTGCATTGTTTTTATTAAATGTCAAAAGTTACATAATGTGCTGTCACCACTGTTGCCAAGTTGGAGGTTTTCCCGCTAAATCTAGCGCTTTTTGTTTGGATTTAGCGGGGAAAAATTGATTTTAGCGGGAACGGTGCTTTAGCGGGAAAATCTAGCGCTTTTTATTTGGATTTAGTGAGTCAAATTTAGAGGTTTTTTCCAATTTTTCTTTTTTTTTTCAATCGAAAAATCCAAGTTTGTCGAATTTTAGCGCTTTTTTTGTAATTTAGCGGGAAAATTTTGTATTTTCCCGCTAAAATTTTTTCGACCGTTTCTTGCGCGTTTTTAATGAAAATTAAATTTTCGTAGAAAAAATAATTTGGAGGTTTTTTTTTAAATTTTTCTTTTTTGTTTAACAAAAAAGTTTTTCGGTTTTTAGCGCTTTTTTTTGTAATTTAGCGGGAAAATTTTAAATTTTCCCCGCTAAATTAATTTTTGGCGGTTTCTAGCGCTTTTTTCGTGAAATTTAGAGGTTTTTGGTTAAAAATAGTTGGCAACAGTGGCTGTCACTAATACTTATTCAAGCGAAATACGACTCTGTTTCATTTCTATTTTTTTCTATGGTTGTGGTATTTTACAAAGTCATAAAGTAATCCATCGACCGTTTTGTAGATCTGGCATCACCAAAGATAATTGAAAAATTCTGGCAATGCCAAACTAAAGTTCGAACGTAAAGCAAAGAGAGACAAAAAACAATCTGCATTCTCACTGTAAAACTGGTATCTTCCATCTCGCTCACATTTCGATTTGTGATAAAATTTCGTAAACAATACCATATGGTTTTTGTTTACTACTTTTTCAAACGCCATTTGTTAGATTACTCTATGACTCTGGTATTTTATTCGAAAAAATGTGCGATGATGGCAACTATTCTAATTGAAAATGTGGCATTTGGTATGGCAATACCGCATTAATCGACATTTGCTAAACTTGAACTGAAAAACAGAATGCTTGGTTAAACTTGGTTTTATTTTTATAAAGTTTAATAAAACTCCCGGTTAAACTAAGTTAAAGCGATATGTCAAAAACGCAGCCTAAGAGATTGTACAATTTTCTTTTCCTAATTCTCAATGAATAAAGAGTTGAATATGTAATAACACTTTTTGTTTGCGTTTTGCTGTCAAAAAGTTGACATTATTTCTGATAAGCTAAAATACAGCCAATAATTCAAAAGTTTAGAAGCAATAAAAAAAGTTGAAAAGTTGGACAACCCCGGACACTTTCTAAAAAAGAAGTAGGACTGCCCCGGACGCTCTAAAAAAGAGGACGATGTCCGGGGAAAAGAGGACGTATGGCAACCCTAGCCTTTAGTAACAGTCAAGGTTGGGTACCGAAACGAAACTGGTATCAATATTGGTTTAAAAAATTTTTGGTACCGGTATTGGTTTTCATTTACGACACAATGCAGTTATGGGTTAATTGGTTTTCAGTTTACAATTATATGTGTATATACATATATTTTTTTTTAATTTTGTTATATTGTTGTACATATTCTAAAAAAAAATGTTTTTTCGTTTGTTCTTTCTTTAACATTTTCAGCTCATTTGTTTGTTTTGTTTGAACACAAAAAAAAATAATGAAAACAAAAATTCTGCACCAAAACATAAAAACACTTTTTGAATGTGAATTCACCAAAAAATAAACAGAAAATAAATTTTTGTTTCAAGCTAAAAATTTTATTTCTGCTATTATTTTTCATTTTTTTTTTTTTTGGAAATGCATCAGTGCTGCTGTTCCTTTAGGCTCCCCTACAATTTTTACAATCATCATACCATGGTACAATGCACAGACACACACACACAACAGTGAATAACAAAACGAATGACAAATTAAGATGAAACAAAAAAAAAACAAAAAAACAAAAACAAAAAAAAATATGGTTCCCCCCATATACACCCACCACAAAAAAATACACATACAAACTAATAGAAATGGTATCGTATTGTTTTAAGGATTTACATTAAATGCTTTTGCAAACATTTTTCAAAAGAAGATTTATTTACCATTCCCATTTTTCACCCCCAGCAACCATCCGTAAGTGGTGTGTGGGCTCAGACAAAAAAATCGTTCATCGTCATTTAAAATGTATTAATTCATTGCGCAAACGCGTTGAATGCACTTATACAACACCCCTGCTGAGGTTGATAAGAATTTATTTTTCTTTCTCTGTGATTGGTTAAAATTAAGTTTACATTAATATGTCATGTGTTAGAGGAGTAAAGATATAGTTGCTTTTCTTTCTTTATTAAAAAGTACTGTATAAACTCAAAATCATTGTGACTTTCAAACTGTGTTGTTTAAGAGAATGTTTTTGAATTTTAGTGGCATTTTTCAATAAGCCTCTGTTCACTACCATTCGGTGCGGAATATAAATATTTTTTGGAAAATTAACAATCCAATTCTTAAATCGTCCGAGACTTAAAACATTACAAAATGACATTTATTTTCAAACAAAATTTAGGATTTTTTAGTCACCGACAATTTTAAGAATCGGGCTGTAAACTGTATTGGTATTCAACTTTTATACGAAATAGTCCATTGACGTTAAATACAAAAGTTTTGTTTTTTAAAAATTATTCAACAATTTCGTTAAAGAAATTTTTTTTAAATATTTTTGGCAATTAAAGACTGCTTTTTAAAATCAGAAAAACGTTAGAATTCAAAAATTTAAAACCAGGTGTAACAAAAAAAAAACGTAATCGTAAAATACACTTTTTTTTGTTAGATCCCAGCAACAATAAATCGAGATTTTGGCCGCACAGCTTCTTTTTTAGCATACCATAGCGTATTCAAATAGCGCTCTTGCGGGTTGAATAATACCCAATTCGCATTCATTTTTTTAAACATTTTTAACCACTTAAACATGTTTTAATTTAAACTTGTCAAGGTACATAAACATGTTTAAGTGCTTAAACATGTTTAAAAAAATGAATTCGAATTTGGTATAAAAATAAGTATTATTATTCAAGGGGAGATCTAGCTCTGCGACCCTTATGCATCTATAAATGTAATTAAAACTCTGTTCAATGTTCTAAATAAACATTCCCAGCAAAAAATAATCGAGATTGTGGAAGCAGTTCATAATTTTTCTGGCATACACAAGCGCTTCGTCTTCAGCACATAGATATTTTTGCCTTACAGTAGTGCATACTAGATGCACTACTGTAAGGCAGAGATAGAAATATAAATTTTTCGGTAAATCACGAATGTAAACAGACATTTTTAAATACATTCGCTTACAGTAGTGCATCTAGTATGCACTACCGTAAGGCAGAGTTCTATCGATATTACCACGGTAAGTGCTCAGCTGAGATGGGTGAACTCATCCCTGAGACGCGGGTGCATACCCGTAGTACTCGCCTTTCCAGCAACTCACATCCGTTTGTTGTCGATTGTCCAATGTATCGCACAACGCATTACAGAGAAAATTCATTTCTCGGTCGAACTAGTCGTATGTCGAATAAACTCGCCGCAGAAATCTTTCCAGTAGGCTATAATTTAGAAAAGTTCAAATTAATATAATTATAACAGAGGATGGAGAAGCTAGCCTTACATCCGCAGAATTAAGCAATTCCCTGTCTAAGAACCGTCTTCTGATCCTCCAAATTGCGACGCACTCACACAATATGTGTTGCGTTGTTTCTACTACCTCCAGACTAGGGTTTGCAAATATCCGCAGTTTTCCTAAACCGCTGTTACGATTAAAATTCGATCGATTAACCGCAATCTTTTAAAATAATTTAAATTTAATTATTTTTTTGATTAGTAAAATTTTATAATAGATTTAATAAAAATTAATTATAAATAAAATGTAGACAGTGGCGGGTATAGCTTTTGGGTTTTGCTGGAAGAAAGTTGTAAAAAAAGTTTTTCATCCCTATTAAAAAAAAAAAAAATTTTTTTTTTTATAGAAGTTATAGATTCTGATAAATTTTTTCGATTGAACACTTTTTCGATTCTAATACGGTATTTACACCAACGAAAACAACTTGTTTTTGAATATTTATTTTGGTTTTTGACAAAAACTACATAAATTTTCCATACAATTTAAAAACTGCGTTGCCAACTAAAACTGAACAAAAACTAGAATTTAGGTTGTGGTCTATGCTACTATTAATTCAGTGTGAATGTTTTTTTTCAATTTTCTTTTGGTAAAAACAAATGTCAAAATAAAAATATTTGGTTTTTTATTAAATTAATATTCAAATCTTTAAAAAAAGTAAATAAATGTGTAATTTAATTTTTTTAATAACGTGTGGCTATTGTAATTTTGTGTTTTTTAGTGAATTTAGAAAATAATTAATTTGATTTGACAAACAAAAACTCTTTTTATTCGGTGTAAACAGTTTGGTTTTCCAAAATGCTTTTTTGCCAAAAACAAGTTAGTTTTTGTTTGGTCTAAACATAGTAATGGTATTCATCTAACCGTATAAACACCTCGTATAATATGTAAGTCTGATAAATTTATACAATTTATGTCAAACTCCATTTATAAAAAATAAGTTTGGTAAGTTTATACAGTATACGAGGTGTATACGAGTTTAAATGAATACGGCCAGTATAAGAAGTTTTATATTTCAAAAATATCTCATTTATACACTTAAAATAATCACTCTGTTATAATCAGACCTTCGAAATTTTAATTCACCATTCAATTTCTCAAATCAAAAATTTTAATTAATGAATTAATTCATGCTTGAATTAATTCTTTGAATTCATTTTGTGAATAATTCAATTTCAATTCAAAGAATTAATTCAAGCATTAATTAATTCTTTTTGAATTAATTCTTTTTTAATTTTTTGAATTAATTATGTCTCAGAATCTGAGACTTTTTCTATAGAAAAAATGTCTTAGAATCTGAGACTTTTCTATAGAAAAAATGTCTCAGAATCTGAGACTTTTTCTATAGAAAAATTTTCTCAGAATATGATACTTTTTCTATTAAAAAAATGTCTCAGAATCTGAGACTTTTTCTATAGAAAAAATGTTTCAAAATCTGAGAATTTTTCTATTGAAAAATGTTTCTGAGTCTGAGAATTTATCTATTGAAAATTTTCTATAGAAAAATATCTTAAAATCTTAGAATTTTTCTATAAAAAATATCTAAGAATTTTCTATAAAAAATGTCTCAAATTCTAAGCATTTTTCATATATTTTTCTATAGAAAAAATGTCTTAATATCACAGAATTTTTCTAGTGAAAAAATGCTTCAGTCTGATAATTTTTCTATTGAAAAAATGTGTTAGAATCTGAGATTTGTTCTATAGAAGTAATATCTCAGAATGTGAGATTTTTTGTATAGAAAAAATGTCTCAGAATTTTGGAATTTTTCTATAAAAAACTGTCTCGGAATCTCAAAACTGTTCTATTAAAAAAAGATATTTATACACTCTAATCAAAATTTGTTGAAATTTACCCAATTTATAGTAGGGAACTGGACTCCTACTATAAATTGGGTAATTTTACTCTGAATGTGTAAATTGAAAAAATTGACCATTAGTGGTTAATTTAAATAAAAAAGTGGTGAATAAATATAACAAAAAATCAAAAAAAAAAAAAAAAACATTCGGCGCCAACCAGCATCGAACTCGAAACCTTCCGACACAGACTATATACAGACTCGACAGTAGAGTTTTATAAGAAAAAATGGGGAAAAACTAAGCGATTTTAGGAGAAAACACAGCGGTTTTTAGTCAGTTTTACGCTAACATGGCAACACTTTCTACGACTTAGGAGTGAGTGAAACAACAAAAACCAATCTGGCATCCATTTTTCTTATGGCGCGTTATATTAGCTTTCTCTTTCTAACCTAATTCGTAGAATAATTTGAAAACATTAACCATATGGTTAAAAAATAATTTTTTGACACCTGTCATATATGTCGAGTCTGTATTAGTCTGTGCTTCCGATTTGAAAGTACACTTCTTAACCACTACGCTACGGAAGCTTATACTTTTATCTGGCGTTTTAGTTATTTAACATGTGTGTATGTATGTTGGTTGACAATTTTATTTACACATTTGTGTGTAAAATATTTGAATTAACGGATAATATCACTGTGCTACACCAAAAATATGCAGGGGTTCTCATATAAAAATTCGGGTTGGTTGGAGTCCATAGAGTACTGATATACTCATAGTTTTTCTGGATCACTTCGTTAAGTACGTTTTTTATTGGCAAATGTGTTTGAAAACGGAAATTCTTAAATTATAATTTTAAAAAATTATTACTTTGTTAGTTTGCAACCGATTTTCGATTTTATGGATTTGTTTTAAAGGTATAGGTCTTACCTTTCAAACAAAACAAAAATATTAAAAATCGATCAAGAATTGGCTGAGCTACGATCGCTTAAGTAAAGAAAAACCTAATTTTTTGAAAAATTTGTCATATTCTTTACACTCTAAGTTGAAAGTGAATCATTAAACAATTTTTTTGAATTTTTTGTAAAAAAGTATGGTAAAGTGGCTTTCCAAAACACCAAAAAACATAACAATCGGTTAAAAAATGAATGAGTTATACTAAGTTTTGTGATTGGACATTTTTAATTTTTTTCAGCAACGCTTGTAATTCAAGCATTATTCATAAATCTTGTTACTAGTAGTAATTTTATGCGCATATGCATATAAACTAGAGATGGGAACGTAATTAGATTTGTGTGTGATTTACACATGATCACAAGTGAGCGTGATTGAAAATTAATTTTACTCACGTGGTTGTTAGTGAGTGTCAGTGTGAGTGGAATAAAAAAATGGGCGTGTCAGTTACTTCCAAATCCTATTTATAATTTTTTGGGTTTGTTTAAAAAATATCAGAGTTACTTCTTAAACAAAAAAATATTGTGAATCGGTTGAAAACATGCTAAGGTGCGCTTGTTTAAGTAAAAAACCTTTTTTGAAGAGTTACACCTGCAACATTTTTATGACAAAAAACATTTGACATTTTTGAAACGAAATTGGTAAAATTGTGGGATCATTTGATGGAAATTTTACCTATTTATAAATATACGTATGAGGCATTCCACACCAAATGTTCAGCGAAAAAAAAAACATGTGAACCGTAAATTTTTAAATGGGTTGTATGGATAGCCATGTGAGGCATTCCACACCAACTGTTCCACTACAGAAAAACCATTGTGGTTTCAATGGGATATCATTTGTTTCAATGGGATATCATTTTTATTTTACTCACGCTCACGTGAACATCGTGACCGTAACTTATTTTTTTCTACTCACGTGTGCGTGAATGAGCGTGAGCCAAATAAAATATCGTGCGTGACTAAATTTTTTCTTTCATGAGCGTGCGTAATCGTTATTAAAAACTCACTCACGCTACCATCGCCTCTTAAAATATTTTTTAAGTATTGATATTACTCATACGCACACGTTTTAAATACCATTATTGTATAAAAAAAGCGTGTTGCAATTTTTGAATTTTGATTTCTCGAAAACAAGGCAAAACACATCTCTAAAAATTTCAGATCAGATAGAAAATTCCTTTAACTTTTTTTAAAAAAATAAAAAACAAAAACGGCATGTTTTTTGATAAATAAAGTTTAAGTTTAAATTTAAAAAATTCAGAACTTCTTCTGAAAATGTTCAAATTTTTATTTTTTTAAATGATAGCCCATTCAAAAATCTATAAACAGCTTTTGTCTTTAAGACTTTACTGTGTTTCATTTAATTTGCATAAATATTGAAGAAAAGATGCTCAGGCAAAAAAGTTAGATATTTTCAATTTTTGACCACGCCTACAAGGCCCACTTTATGAAAAAACTTAAATTTTATTTTTGTTATTTAATAGTACCCTAAGAGCGAATACTTTGAAAATGATTTCATATTGACACGACACAACTTTTTTTTTGCTGAACATTTGGTGTGGAATGCCTCATATATGGAGCTAAGAAAATTACGTTTTTGGTTGTTCAATTTTTCAAAAACTGGGCTTAGGAGGCGTGGTCAAATATTGGAAAAGTGGTCAAATTTGTGTCAAGTTGCCTTGTTTAAAAATATATAAAATAAAAACGAAATGCACCAAAATCTCAAAAATTTACATTCTGGTATAGTTTTGTATCGGCTATCGATTAAAATTTTTTTGGAAAATTTTCAGAACCCGTTCTGAAATTTTCCATTTTTTAAAAAAGTCAATTTATAAAAAATCCGGCCACTTTTGTTTTTTTTTGTAATTTTTTTTTTAAGGATTAGATGTTTGTCTAGCTAGATTTTTTTAAAAATTAAGAAAATCTATAAAAAAAAAATAAGAAGAAAAAAAAGTAATTTTTCTGATTTTCAAAACAAATTTTTAAAATTTAAAATAGTTTTTGAAAAAAATTTATTTCAATTTGTGTTTTTGCTAATTTATGCCAAAATATGCAATAACATGCACTTAAAAGTTCGAAATATGCACAATATATTCATTTAAAATCAAAATATGCAAAAATATATATTTTCACCAAAATATGCGAAAACAAATCGATGCCATTTAATGCAAATCTCTTGATTAGGAAAGATAATTGGTCGATATCGTTTTTAGGCTTTCGACAAAAAACATGCATTTGCATGGAAATCTCACCCTAGTTATATAAAAAACTTTTTTACCCGGGACCCATTGAAAAAATTTTGGTACAAAATTTTTTCCTCACTGAACATTTGGTGTGGAATGCCTCACATGTATATTTATAAACAGGTAAAATTTCCATCAAATGATCCCACAATTTTAGAAATTTCGTTTTAAAAAACATGTTTGCAAGCGGACAGCTTTTTATGTCAAAAAAATGTTGCAGGTATAACTCTTCAAAAAAGCTTTTTTACTTAAACAAGCGCACCTTAGCCTGTTTTTAACCGATTCTCAATATTGTTTTGTTTAAGAAGTAACACTCATATTTTTTAAGCAAACCCAACAAATTATAAATAGGATTTGGAAGTAACTGACACACCCATTCTTTTATTCCACTTACACTGACACTCACTAACAACCACGTGAGTAAAATTAATTTTCAATCACGCTCACTTCTGATCATGTGTGAATCACACACAAATCTAATTACGTTCCCATCTCTAGTTTATATGCATATGCGCATAAAATTACTACTAGTAACAAGATTTATGAATAATGCTTGAATTACAAGCGTTTCTGAAAAAATATAAAAATGCCCTATAACAAAACTTAGCATAACTCATTCACTTTTAAACCAATTGTTATGTTTTTTGGTGTTTTGGAAAGCTACTTTACTATACTTTTTTACAAAAAATTCAAAAAAATTGTTTAATGATGCACTTTCAACTTAGAGTGTAAAGAATATGACAAATTTTTCAAAAAATACGTTTTTTTTTTACTTAAGCGATCGTAGCTCAGCCAATTCTTGATCGATTTTTAATATTTTTGTTTTGTTTAAAAGGTAAGACCTATACCTTTTAAACAAATCCATAAAATCGAAAATCGGTTGCAAACTAACAAAGTAATAATTTTTTAAAATTGTAATTTAAGAATTTTCGTTTTTCAACACATTTGCCAATAAAAAACGTACTTAACGAAGTGATCCAGAAAAACTATGAGTATATCAGTACTCTATGGACTCCAACCAACCCGAATTATCATGTGAGAACCCCTGCATAAATTATTTTTGGTCTTTTGTAGCACAGTGTATTTATAATTTGCAGTGTTTAATTGGTTTAAAAGTATATTACGCATTTTGTGCTGATATTAACACAATATGCGTGCTATTCAACCAAAATTTACCCATTTTATAATAGTAAGTTTACATGCGTTTTTTAGAGTGTAGAAAAAATGTCTCAGTCTGATATTTTGTTGGGATTTTTTATTCAGAATCTGATTTTTTTTGTAGACAAAATGTCTCAAAATCTGAAGTTTTTCTGTAGAAAAAATGTCTCAGTATTTATGATATTTTCTAGAGAAAAAATATCTCAATTTCTGAGATTTTTCTATGGAAAAAATGTTTAAAAATTTAAGATTTTTCGATAGAAAAAATGTCAAAAATTGAGACATTATTTCTAAAAAAATGTCCGAATTTTTGACGTGTTTTCTATACAAAAAAATAAAAAAAAAATTACAAAATAATACGTTTTTTTTTTCATATTTGCAGGCTGGCTTTGGATCCTACAATATTGGTGTATGCAGTTTATATGCAATTTTAATAAAATAATGTTTATGAATAAAAAAAACTCAAAATTTAGTTTTTTTTTTGTATACAAATTATAGGGTACAGTGTTGCCACCAGTGAACCAAAAAATTATCCAGGAGTTTGTCCGACATTATCCAAAATCCCAAAAATTATCCAAAAAAAAAAGTAAAAAAAATGTTTAAAAAAATTAAAAAACAATTTAAAAAAAAAAATAAAAATTTTTTTTTTAACAAAAACAAAAGTGGTTTATTTTAATTCAATTTAAAGAATACAAGAAATTATTTTTAGAAAAATAGTCATACATTTTGTACTGTTCAGAATAAAAAATATTTTATAATAATAGTATTTATTACTAGTTCTTTTTCCAGTTTCTTTTTCACATTTCTTTTGTGGGCTCAAAATTTGTACCACCATTTCTTTCAATGCCTTCTTTTGTAGATAGAATTGAAGCAACAGTATTTGAAGATAATTTATTTCGTAAATCGGGTTTTGTTATCTTTAGTTTACTAAAAACTCTTTCTACTGATGAATTAGAAAATGGACAAATCATAAGAAATTTTATAACAACTTCTAAAATTGAAAAAGATTTTTACCAGCACAATTTGTAATTTTAAAAACATTTTCCCCATTAAGTTTGGACATCTAAATAATCAAACAGACCATATTTTTTGTGGTCCAACAAGGCATGTTGACGCCATTCAAATAAGAAGTAACTAAAAAAAATCGCCAAATAAAATTTAAAAAAATATATATATATATTTTGTTCATGTAAAACTTTAAATTGGAAATGATAAAATTATCCATAAATTATCCAAAAATGAAATTATCCAATGATTATCCAAAAAATTTTAAATTATCCATTTTTTGGATAATTATCCAAGAAGTGGCAACACTGATAGGGTATAATTAACTATTTATTAAATTATATAGTAAATATTTACTATGATTAAATTTTATAAAAAATTTAACTACGGGCCTAGTTGTTTACCTATGTTTATCAAACACATCGTTGTCATTAACTCTTCTCATTAGGCAGGGTCGATTTGTGGGGAGGCAAAAAAATCGCCCATGGCTCAGTGAAAATCGTATTCTAGGGATCAAATGAAGAAACTTTGCCGAAGGAACCATACCTCTAAAATGAATTCTACTACCCCCCAACTGTTGACTTTTGTCCCGTAGGGTCAAGTTTTGAAAAATCCCACTTTGGCCCATTTAGAGTGCCCCAATCGAGTCCAAATGTATGACCGACCCCCATTAACTTTGGAGGGCCTAACCACCCATGCCAGTGGCACACCCCCTGGAACTCCCCTGGGGGGTTCCCCATACAAACATTTAAAAAAATCACCATTTTTGGCACTTTATTTTATTATTTTTTTATTTATTTTATTTATTTTTATATTTTTTGTCAACCTAGTTTTATTTCCAAAAAAATATATCCAATTTTGTTTTATTTGATGCTTTGTTTATAAATAATCTACTTATTGAGAAGAAAACATTAAAAATATAAATAGATTTTATCGAAATAATAACATAAACCAAAAAATTCCAAACTTTTGTGAGTTTGATAAACATGATTGCCACACATTACAAAATATTTATGGGAGTTCGTTATAAAAAGGTTAATACACATGAAATACTGTTCGTGGGACCATAATAAGCAGTTCGTTTTAACCGAGGATTCGTTATAACCGAGTTCGTTATAAAAGAAGTATTTTTGCCAAAACGTTGGGACTTTGAAATTAGTTCGTTATGACCGAGAATTCGTTATTACCGAGTTCGACTGTATTTAAGTAAATTGTCAATAACTCTCGATCGAAAGCACTATATTTTGTTTCTGATGGAGATAATTTCTTTGAAAAGAAGGCTAGTGGTCTGGAGTCATTCTCTTCAATTTGCTGTAAAACTCCTCCAACAGCCACGTTTGATGCGTCCACAGTCAAAGTTAATTTTGCTTCATTATTAAAATGATTTAATAAAACACGTGAAGCAAAACGATCTTGAATACTGTCAAATGAACTACAACATTCTTCGGTCCATTCTAAAATCTTCTTTTTCTTTTTAAGGACATGTGTTATCATAGTGTGAATAGGACTAGATAATTCTGCTAATTTAGGTATATACCTACACCCAAAAAGTTTTGTAGTTGTATAGTTAAAAATTTTTATAGTTGATTTAAAAATTATTTCAAATAACTATTGTAATCGCAACCAACTATTAACTAAGTGCCAGTTTACAGAAGGCGAACGCTACACACGAACGAAAATTTTGCATGTGTTTTGTTATTGTAACAACAACAAAATACATGTAAAATTTTCGTTCGTGTGTAGCTTTCGCCCTCTGTAAACTGGCCCTAAGTTAAAAATAATTATTTTTAGTTACCCTGTTTTTTTAAAGTTCTTTTTATTTGAAGTTGACAATCATAAATTTTGAAACAAGGAAAACTGCCAAAAAAAATTTTCTATTGTTATATTATTTTTAAAAATTAATAAATAAATTTGGAGGAAATTTAATATTTTGCTGTTTTAAAATATGTTTGGTAAGTTGTAAATACCTTATTAAAAAAGCATCCCAAACTTTCGGCCAACTCAATTACGTATGGAAATCATCCACACTCTCTCGTGGTGTCAAAATTAAACTGTTTAACTCGAATGTTCGTTCTACTTTGTTGTACGGCTGCGAAACATGGAATGCGGCCCCCCCAGACATTCAGGCAATGCAAGTATTTATAAACCGATGTCTGAGAAAAATACTTCGGGTGTATTGGCCGCAAAGGATAACCAATGAGAGGCTCTGGTTCGAAACGCAGCAATCTCCTATAACCATTGAAGTACGTAGACGAAAGTGGAACTGGATAGGTCATACAATAAGAAAAGCCCATCCAGACATTGCTAAAAGTGCCATAGAGTGGAATCCACAAGGTAGTCGTAGAAGAGGACGTCCAGCCCATACATGGAGACGACAAGTCATAGCTGAAGCAACAACTCTGAACACCAGTTGGAGCGAAGTGAAAAATATTGCGATGGACAGATCAAAATGGAGAGATTTTGTTGGGGCCCTATGCTCCTTATAGGAGCTTCGGGAACATATATATATATATAAATACCTTATTTGGTTAATATTTTATTAAAAAATCTTTGTTTACAGGGATAAGACGAAAAAAATTAAAGTCAGAAGACTAAACACAGCATCAACTTTTACAAAGAAAATCTTAAGGTGGGATGAAGAAAACACAGTGGAAGTATAGAGAACAATTTGATTTTGATAATTCTCCTGTTTGTAAATTGTTGTTTAACCCTTCAGCTCCACCTTCCATAATTATGTAAACATAAAACAATAAATACACACAAAACAATAACATTTTTTTTGGTGTTATTGTTTTCTGTGTGTTTGTTGTTTTATGTTTAGATAATTATGGAAGGTGTAGCTGAGGGGTAAGATTTCCGAGACATTTTTCTTAAGAAAAATTCTAAAATTTAAGTATTTTTTTTTATAGAAAATTCACAGTTTCTCAGACATTATTTGTATAGAAAATTTTTTACAGAATCCAAAAAAAAAAAGAATCTCAGATTCTGAGAAATTTTTTCTATAGAAAAATTCTCAGATTCTGATACATTTTTTCTATAGAAAATTTTTCAGATTCTGAGACATTTAATCTATAGAAAAATTCTAAGATTTTGAGAAATTTTTTCTATAGAAAAATTCTCAGATTCTGATACATTTTTTCTATAGAAAAATTCTCAGATACATTTTTTCTAAAGAAAAATTTTTAGATTCTGAGACATTTTTTCTATAGAAAAATTCTCAGATTCTGAGACATTTTTTCTATAGAAAAATTCTCAGATTCTGAGACATTTTTTCTATAGAAAATTTTTCAGATTCTGAGACATTTAATCTATAGAAAAATTCTCAGATTTTGAGAAATTTTTTCTATAGAAAAATTCTCAGATTCTGATACATTTTTTCTATAGAAAAATTCTCAGATTCTGAGACATTTTTTCTAAAGAAAAATTTTTAGATTCTGAGACATTTTTTCTATAGAAAATTTCTCAGATTCTGAGACATTTTTTCTATAGAATAATTCTCAGATTCTGAGACATTTTTTCTATAGAAAAATTCTCAGATTCTGAGACATTTTTTCTATAGAAAAATTCTCAGATTCTGAGACATTTTTTCTATAGAAAAATTTTTAGATTCTGAGACATTTTTTCTATAGAAAAATTTTTAGATTCTGAGACATTTTTTCTTTAGAAAAATTCTCAGATTCTGAGAAATTTTTTCTATAGAAAAATTCTCAGATTCTGAGACATTTTTTCTATAGAAAAATTATCAGATTCTGAGATATTTTTTCTATAGAAAAATTACTAGATTCTAAGACATTTTTCCTATAGAAAAATTCTCAGATTCTGAGACATTTTTCCTATAGAAAAATTCTCAGATTCTGAGACATTTTTTCTATAGAAAAATTCTCAGATTCTGAGACATTTTTTCTATAGAAAAATTCTCAGATTCTGAGACATTTTTTCTATAGAAAAATTCTCAGATTCTGAGACATTTTTTCTATAGAAAAATTCTCAGATTCTGAGGCATTTTCTCTATAGAAAAATTCTCAGATTCTGAGACATTTTTTTCTATAGAAAAATTCTCAGCGTCTGAGATATTTTTTCTATAGAAAAATTCTTAGATTCTGAGACATTTTTTCTATAGAAAAATTATCAGATTCTGCGACATTTTTTCTATAGAAAAATTACTAGATTCTAAGACATTTTTCCTATAGAAAAATTCTCAGATACTGAGACATTTTTCCTATAGAAAAATTCTCATATTCTGAGACATTTTTTCTATAGAAAAATTCTCAGATTCTGAGACATTTTTTCTATAGAAAAATTCTCAGATTCTGAGACATTTTTTCTATACAAAAATTCTCAGATTCTGAGACATTTTTTTCTATGCGCGATAAATTGAAAGACCACGAGATAGAAAAATTCTCAGATTCTAAGACATTTTTGTATACAAAATTCTTAGATTCTAAGAAATATTTTTCAATAGAAAAATTCTCTGATTTTGAATTTTCTTTTATATAGAAAAATTTCTGAGACATTTTTCTATAAGAAAAGTCTCAGGTTCAAAAACAGTTTTATCATATAAAAATTATTAGAATCTAAATTAGTGTAGTATGACCTTTAAATAACTTAAATAAAATCTGTTAAAACTTTCAGGTCGTCTTTTATTTTAAATTAAAAAATATTTACCTTATTCTAATTAGCAAGCAACCAAAATACAGCAATTTCATAATTGTTATTAACTAAAAGTTAGTTAAATATAAAATTATTTATTTGATCGTTATATTTAGCTATTTTAAGTTGTTTTCAACTGTTCACATAGTTGTTTTCAGCTATTTTTTTAAATATGTCAAATATAAGTTGAAATCAACTAAATATTGGTAATAGTAACGACTTATGTAGTTGATTTTATATTTTGGTTTATTTGTAGTTATCAGCAACTTAAGAAAATCAACTATATTTTAGTTAGTGGTAATTCACCTACAAAATAGTTGATATTTAAGTTGTAATCAACTACAAAATTTTTTGGGTGTATGATAATAATTTACCATTCCCATAAATTTCTGCATTTGTTTAACAGTAACGTTTAACAGTAACTTTGGACACAGTAACATTGCTAATATGGACCGTATTGACTCTGATTACACAGTGCCCAAACTATTTTTCGACCGGAAATATGAAGTTAGATTTCCGGATCGAGAATTCTGGTCGACCTGGCAGGGCCCTCCTGCGAACTCAATAAATATCTTTACTGATGGATCGAAGCAATCGCATGGTGTTGGAGCTGGTTTCACGATACTGGAACTAGACCAACACTTATCTTTCAAATTACCCGTGGACTCGAGTATCTTTCAGGCTGAGATAGCTGCTATATCAAAAGCTGTGGAATATATGGCAAAGGAAAAAGGTGCCACCCTTAATTTCTACGTGGATAGTCAAGCTGCTCTAAAGGCACTCTTGAGCTACCAAATTAAATCGAAAACGGTTTTAAAGTGTTACGAGAATTTAAAACAACTTTGCTTAAATAATGAAGTTACCTTATTATGGGTACCAGGGCACGAAGGAGTAGAAGGAAACGAGAAAGCAGATGAACTCGCGAAACTTGGAGCAGATGGCATAGGTACCACCATAATGCTTTCACCGCCACTCCAGCATTTCAAACTAAAACGAAATACCCTTACTGTCGCCAAAGCAAATCGAAGATGGAAGGAACTTGGGACAAGTCGTATAAGCAGAATTTTATGGCCACGCTATGATTTAGGAAGAACTAAATTCTTACTTACACTTACGAGAATAGAATGTCGTATGTTGACAGGTTTAATAACGGGACACTGTCTTGTCGGAAAACATGCCAAGAACATGAATCTTATTACGGACGCAAACTGTAAAAGGTGCGAGACACCAGACGTCGAAGAGACCATTGAACACATCCTGTGTCACTGCCCGGCTTTGGCACGAACTCGACTATCAATTATAGGAAGTTCACAGTTCGAGACTTTGGAGGAAATTACGAGAATAGACCTGAAGAGCTTGAAACAATTCGCAATGAAGGTCAATGTATTTAGTTTACATCGATAAGCGGAAAAAGTTTTGTGGTATCGCTATGGACCAATTGGTCTATGCGGAGTGCCCATCTGGCACCGCCACCCTAACCTAACCTAACCTTAACAGTAACGTTCGAAATTTCTAATAGCAGTAACTTTATCTTCTGATGGTTGAATACCATCTTGAGATACGTTATGACCAAGGAAATCAATTCTTGGTACTCCGAAAGTACACTTGCCCGGCATAATGTTAAGTCCATATTTGTCCAAACGATCAAACACTAGATTTAGATAATTCAAATGTTCCTCTTCAGTCTCACTTGCAATAAGTACATCGTCAATATTTGCAAAAACAAGGCCGTCAAAAACTTCATTAATAAATCTTTGGAACGTTTGGGCAGAGTTCCTCAATCCAAATGGCATACGCACAAATTCAAACAAACCAAATGGTGTAGTAATTGCGGTTTTATAAACGTCCTCTTCTGCCATTGGGATCTGATGGTAAGCGCGAACTAAGTCTATCTTTAAAAATACTTTCTTATTTCTCATATTAATGTTTAGATCATGAATATGAGGTAGCGGATACCTGTCTGGTACAGTAACAAAATTTAATCGTCTAAAATCTCCACAAGGTCGCCAATCATTCTGGTCCTTCTTGGGAACTAAATGTAATGCCGATGATACGCAAGAGTTAGAAGGCCTACAAATACCAGATTTGACTAGAAAATCGAATTCAGTTTAGGCTACTTTATTTTTAATTGGATCTAAACGCCTGGGTTTCGTAAACGGTAGAGATCCGCTAGTATTAAGTCTATGTACCGTCGAATGTTTAACTTCTTTAGTATAATCGGGCTCTGATATTAAAGAAGGGTACTGTTTCAATAAATGTTTGTATTGATTTTCAACAGAAACAAAATTTTGGGCAGAGAAATTTTGCAATAATGTGAAAATGCGTTAATGGATAATTTAGTGAGTGGATCGATTAGTGTTTTATTTTTGATGCCTATTAAAAGTCCGTATTTATGAAGAAAATCAGCTCCAATTATAGGTTTCTCGATGTTTGCAACAGTAAAAACAAAAGGGAATACGCGCCGCAGCACAGTGGCCGAAATAGCCAATCTAGCGGCGCTTTGTAAATAACTTAAAAAACATAAAAAATTCTGAATGATTTTTATTTTTTTTTCTTTAATTTATATAATTGTTATATTACCAATTCATAAAATTTTGAAACTTGTTTGTTTTTTTTAAGTATATGGGTAGATCCATATGTAACCAACCAATAAAAAAAACATTTTGGACCTGACTTTCTCCAACTTTACTAAGCTCGATATAAAAATTGCATTCTACATGGTTAAGACAAATACAAACTTTGGCATTGCTGGACCAAATGATTCCAGAGATATACTAGGTAATGAAAAGTGAACAAGTCATCAAAATCTTACTTAAGCAGGCTTACGTCATTGGCCATATTTTTGTCAATTTATATGCAACGACATTCAACAAAATCTCATTTTAAAGCTAATAAGGTTTTTATTAAACAAAATCTTATTGGATACCATCCAATAAGATTTTGTTTGTAAAGGGCCAAAGGTCATATTCACCACATCCGTGGTAAATATGACCTTTTTGTGTTATAAAATTTTTAAAAAAATATGTGTTAATTTTTAATTCCCATTTTATATGTATATGTTTTTTGAGATATTTCATATTTAACCACGGATTTGGTAAATATGACCTTTGGCCCTTAACAAAAAAAAAAAAAAATAAAAATGGGTCAGTTGGTTACACATATATACTCATATGTAAAATATAAAAAATACAAATGTTAGAAATTTTTTTTTATTAAACGAGTAAATTAAAAAAAAATGTTTTTGCTTCATATTTTTTACAGTTTACAGAAAATAAAAAAGAAAATTTAAAAAAAACTACTCAGAGTCGGATCTTTCAGAATTATTGCTGTCAGGTAGGTCATTAAAAGAAGCAGCTTGAGATCATCATCTATTTTGATGTGTTTTTTGGAGTAATTCGAGGTGCTTTTATATTTAGATGTAATAAAAGGATCCGACGAAACTAAGAGAGCGTGCAGTAAGTCTTCCATTGTGTGCAATCTCGAGTCTTTTCGTGTGCGGTTCAGCCTACAACTGCGAAAATCTTTATTTCTTGCCTCAAGTGCCTCTTCTGACATCATTCCTATTGGTAGCGAAACTTTTCCAATAATATCTGCTCCATGTATTAATATTTTATGTACAGATGGAGTCATATTTACATTTTCTATCTCAGCTCTAACTAAATTTGATGACTCTTTTTCAAAAAATGGCTCTTTTTCAAAAAATATTTTAATGGGTCTGCAGAACCGAGTTGAAGAAGGCCGGTTATTTTGCCATAGTACTGCACTTCCTTTTTTAATTTGTAAAGGAACAATACATACAGCAAATAAATGCTCATCAATTGTTCCAGTATCAAAAACACTGAAACGTTGGCGGTAGGTTGAGCGCCCACTGCTACCGTCACAGCCCCATTTAAATATTGCTTTTATGCAAAATCGTTATTATTGTCCTTGTATTATACGTGCAACAGTATGGTCTACGTTAACTTTGAAACAACCTGTGCAGCACTTCTTTTTCCAGCCTTGTATAGACTCACGCTCGTCGCTACCATTAATTCTGGGTTCGGTATTTCATTGGCAATTGATGCATTTTTTTTTAGTCTTGCTTGAGCACTCTGAGAAAGATTTCTCTTTACGTTGGACAACGGCTGGACTAGGGAAAATAAGGTCTTCATCCAACCAGATCTTATTTCGCTGTTCAAACCTTTCCAAAACTCTGCGACTTTCTTTCCATTTTTGTACAAGTTTGGCAATAAAATTTCTTATCTGTTTTTGAATTTGATAGTATTGTTCTTTGCTATATTTCGAGCGATCAATGACATTTGAAAATATATGATTTTCAACCATTAAAAATTTGTTTGTTGGCACTGGTTCACTATGCCATATTAAAACAAATAAGAAAATTATAGTCGGTCAAGACCGACCATATAATACCCTACAACAGAGTTTCCCTGAAAATGGGTCCCAAGTTCAAACATGGACTGATTAGATCTATATTTTGTCAAATCTTTAATACGTGTAAAAAGTACTCACTAATCAAATTCTTGGTAATAATTTTAAATGAAAAACGAACGTTTTTATTTGAAGTACAAAAATGATGTAAAAAGTTTTATTGAAAATTTTCTATTTTGTTTTAACATAAAACAAATGACTACTTGTGATTTTGAAATGTTGAAAATACAAAGTATATTTTTACAAAGTACATTTTGATTTCCAACACCTCCCCTCAAACTGGACTTTATAAAATTGGTAGGAGACCCAACTGTAGACAACATTTATTGTGTTTTGGTGTTGATAAAGCTTTTGTCATTAAATCAGCTGGCATCTCTTCAGTAGAAAGGTATTCTATATTAACATCAACTCTTTCAATAGTTTCCCTTACAAAGTGATGACGTATTGCGACATGTTTTGTTCGATTATGAAACACGGGGTTTTTGCACAACTTTCCAGCACCCTGGTTATCATTATAAATAGTAACAGGTCCCTGAAAAGATATAATTTCAGAAAGAAAACGTTTTATATTAATTGCTTCCTTTGATGATTCCGAAATGGACATGTATTCCGCCTCTGTGGTGGACAATGCAACTGTTCTTTGTTTTCTAGATTCCCAGCTAATTGCTGCGTTGGCAAACTTAAAAGCGTATCCTGTATACGAACGACGATCATCAACTGATGAACCCCAATCAGCATCAGCAAATCCCTCTAATCCAACATCTGTTTTACAAAATGTAAGTCCCAATTGCTGTGTGCCTTTTAAATATCTGAGAACCCTTTTAGCTGCGATCCAATGTTGCTTTCCGTAATTTACGTTGAATTGGCTAAGAACACTTACTGCATGTGCTATATCTGGTCTTGTGGATACTGCTAAATACATCAACGAACCTATTAAGTTTTGGTATGGAAAGTCCTTAACTTCATTTATTTCCTCATCAGTCTGTGGACACATTTCCTTTGTAAGTTTAATATTAGGATTCATGGGCGTTGAGACATCTTTACACTCCCCCATGTTGAAACGCTCTAAAATATCCATAATATACTTAGACTGAGACATTGATATATCACCATCTTCAGATTTAGAAAATTCTATTCCCAGACAGTACTTTAGTTCTCCCAAGTCCTTCATTTCAAAAGATTTTGCTAGTTTTCTTTTGAGATTATTTAACTCATTATCATTATTCGTAGCGATAATTAAATCGTCTACATAAATTACGACAATAATTAAAATGTCATTATCACGATATGTGTAAACACAATGGTCAAATTCTGATGGTTCTAAGCCTATCTTTACCAAATGTTCATGTAATTTCTTGTACCACTGTCTTCCGGATTGTTTAAGTCCGTACAGTGACTTTTTAAGTAAACATACCTTATCATTTCTGTATTTTTCAGCTTCTTGTGGCTCTAATATTGCATCTAACTTATCCGGTACTTCCATAAATATTTCTTCATCTATTTCACCGTTTAAATACGCACTGACAAAATCCAACTGATGTACTTTAAGATCCAGTTGAGCTGCAAGAGCTATTACTAGCCTAATTGACGAAATTCTGGCTACTGGAGCGTATGTTTCTGAAAAATCTACACCTGGAACTTGAGTAAAGCCTTGAGCTACTAACCTCGCCTTTCTTTTCTCAATTGTTCCGTCTGACTTGTATTTGGTTCTTAAAATCCACTTTGATTTAACGACTTTCTTTGCTTTTGGCCTATCTACAACTGTCCACGTTTGATTTTTCATTAAAGCTGCATACTCTACTTGCAGAGCATTTCTCCATTCTTGTGCATCTTTTGATTCTAAAGCCTTCTTAACGTTTGGTGGATCAGTCATCTGAATAATACCCGCAAACTCTAACAAATCTACTTCATCTTGACATGTTTGTTGTTGTGTTTGATTTCTTGCGTTCTGTTGATTAAAATTTTCATTAATATTTACCATTTCATATCTATTTTCTTCGCTGAATTTCCAAATTTCATCATCAATGAAATCAGTGTAGTCTTCTTCGTTATCAAAGTTTTGAGTAAACTTTACGTCTCTACTTTTAACCAACTTTCTTTTTTCAGGATCCCACAATCTATACGCTTTTGATTCTACAGAGTATCCTAGTAAAATACATTTTTTAGATTTTGGGTTAAATTTACCTTTTCCTGGTTTCTTGTCAAGAATATAAGCAGTTGATCCAAATTTTCTAAAATAACTGACGGATGGAACTCTTCCAGTCCATACTTTAAACGGTGTTTCTCCTTCAATACTACGAGAATTACATCGATTACGAATGTAATTTGCGGTCAGGATAGCCTCTGCCCAAAAACTAGGTGACAACTTTGATTGAATCATCATGCATCTAGCCATCTCGACTAGAGTACGATTCTTACGTTCAGCAATTCCATTTTGCTGGGGGGTATACTCAACTGTAAACTCGTGCTTTATACCGTGTTTCTTTAAATATTCTTCAAACTTTTTGCTTGTATATTCACCACCGTTGTCTGTTCTGAGGATTTTTATTTTTCGATCTTTTTGGTTTTCAACCATGTTCTTGAATTCTATAAATTTTTCCATGACTTCGGACTTGCTCTTGATAAAATACACCTCGCACCAACGGCTTTTGTCATCTATAAAAGTAACAAAATATCTAGAACCACCTAATGAATTTACCCGCATAGGACCACACACGACGCTATGCACCAGTTCTAGAACTTGAGATGATTTCGTATCTGATTGCTTAAACGGTTGTTGGGAATGTTTCCCTTGAATACATACCTCACACATTGGCAGTTTGTCATTCATTTGTATGTTTATACCTTTGACTTTTCCATTACGAACCAAATTTTTCAGGTCTTTTTCATTCAAATGGCCAAAACGTTCATGCCAATCTTGGACTGTATTTGCTTGCTGCGATACTTTACCTTCTTCGATTACTTCAGACACATAATACAAATCATTCTTTCTGTATGCTGTCATTATTTTCTCGTTATTTTTAGGGTTGACAACCATAGCAAAATTCTTTTTGAAATTTACTTCAAATCCATTTTGTGTCATCTTTGATACCGACAAAAGATTTGAACGTAGATCAGGAACAAATAAGGAATCATTAAGCTTCACTTGGTAACCATCTTCAGTCTTTATCTCAACCAGACCATTTCCTAGAATATTTGTCGTGTTATTGTTCGCCAAATTAAGATTTTGGTTGGTAGACTCAAAACTTACAAATTTGTCTTTATTTGAAACCGTGTGCGATGAAGCACCGGAATCTAAACACCATTCTTCATTATTAATACTCACATGCATTGCCGCTGACTTGACATTTTCACGTTTATTTGAAGACTTTTCATTTGACTTACTTGGTTTTGACTTGCATTCATTGGCTTTGTGGCCAATTTTTCCACAATTGTAGCACTTGTATTTAAAACTTTCTTTTTGTGGGTTTTGACTGTTGCCTTTGTTAACCTTCTTTACCATTAAAGCATCACTATTACTCTCACTTACGGATCGACGAGCCTCGTATTCTTCAAGCAACTTTATCTTGAGGTTCTCAGAGGACATCAGCTTTACTTGGGTTTCAATTGCTATACGAAAGGGTTCATATTCTTCGGGGATGCTGTACAGGATTAGGATACTGATCAATTCGTCAGGAATCTCGATGTCCATTTCAGACAATTTATCCACTACGTCAAAGAATGTATCCAAATACTCCTTCATGCTTTCACCATGTTTCATTTTAGAAAGAATTAACGATTTTAGCAACATTGCTTTTCTTGCGGGACCTCGTGAATCGTAGATGCTGTTCAACTTATCCCAAATTTCTTTCGAAGTTTCACAATTTTTAATTTGCTTGAGTTCTGGTGGGGAAATTGATAACACTAGATCGGCCTTTGCATGAGCATCATTTCTTTCCCATTCCGTAACTTTTGCTGCTGGAGACGCTGGTTTTGGTGTAGATCCATTTACGTACCACCATGTGTTGTTTTTTATCAACATCGCCACGACTTGTATCTTCCACGTGTCATAATTATCACGTCCTAATGGTTCAATTTTACAACCATTAACTGCCATTTTTCACACGAAAATTTTTACGCAAAATTCTTGAATCTTGATTCTTCAACACGGATGTAAGGCCTTTGTTGTTTCAAATATTCAATAGGCTGCTTGGCCCATAACCTCTTGGTAATAATTTTAAATGAAAAACGAACGTTTTTATTTGAAGTACAAAAATGATGTAAAAAGTTTTATTGAAAATTTTCTATTTTGTTTTAACATAAAACAAATGACTACTTGTGATTTTGAAATGTTGAAAATACAAAGTATATTTTTACAAAGTACATTTTGATTTCCAACACAAATTTGGGTGGAATAGGCTTCTTTTTGTTGACAATAAATCGCTTCAACTGAATGTTGGGCGAAATTTTCACATGGGGCCTAAGTCCAAAAATGGTCCGATGATAATCAGATTTGATAAGTTTATTAAAGTACGCGTTTAACATACACAAATAGAATTTTAATTAAATATTTTCTATTTTCATGAAATTTGAGAGATTTATGTGAAAATCGGGAAGGTCAAACCACCTTTGTTAAAAAATATTAATTATTTTATTTTGAGTTTTTTGTATGAATTGTTAATTTTTTTATTAATAAAAATATTTTTCAATTACCACTTTTTTATTCGTTATTCTCCTCGATTAATCGAATTATTTGTAGATTTAATCGTTTGATCGAACGAACAAAAACAATTATTTGAATTATTCGAACAAAGTTGAAAGGCGAATAATTGACGTATTTAATTGTACTATATGTGTATTAGTGGTATTTTGTCCTGAATAGATGTATGTGAACGCGTAGGTGAGTGAATAAACATTTGATCGTCGGAGAGAGAGTTAACAATTAACGCATAAATAATAAAATGAAAACAGAAATAACAAGCAACAAGAAAACTTAAAATAAGCTAAATTGACGTATGTATTTGAATAATTAAAGTTCAAAATGCAACAAATTTGTAACGGGTATAATTAATTTGATTGATTGTTTATGAAGAACAAGGATCTTCTTGATCCAATTTGATGATAAGTCAAAGATGAGCCGGTAATAGTCTTATAATAAAATTTATTGTTGATCTTGATTATGACTGCGAAAACTAAAATCATCATAGAATTGTAATCATGGAGTTATTAACACCACTACACAGTGGTAAATTCCGGCCAAAACCCTATAACTTCTTTAATTTTTTATGTAAACTTACAAAATGTTGTAGGTAGGTTAAGAATATAATGATAAACCAATTTCGCGAAAAAAAGAAAATTTCCGCGGAATTTTTTTTCCGCGAAAAAATTTTTTTTTGAAGGTGTTTTAAGATGTTGTGTCTTAATTGTCAGATTTCATCCATCTTAATTTTTTTATGTGATTTCCACAGCTCAAAAAGCTCTTTATTTGATAAAAATTACCCAACTTTAACAGGCTCTAACTGAAAGACTTGGTTAAACTTGGTACTGATGTTAATTAGTACTTACCCAGCAAAAACATGGTAATGAGTTATGAAAAGTAATCATTACCAAGTACATTATTTATAATGAGTACCCATTACCATTAACATTATTTTAAGCCCAAAAGTAACTACTTTTCAGTAATATGTTATAAAAGCACTTCTAAGTAATAATATCTCCTTGCACTTGCAGTTTTTAACCTTTACAATTCAATTAACTTAAAAAGTACTCAAAAACTTAATAAAAATTACGCAATTTTTAAATTTTAGTAAAAACAAGTTAAATTTTAAATGTTTTAGTTAACTAATTATTTTACTTCTTATTGGTAATGGGTTTTTACTCCTGATTAGTAATCCGAGTCAGTAACTACTTATTTATCTCCATACTCTTCACTACTTATTTTTGTCTCACGCCCTTGTTAAAATAATTAGTGTTTCATTCAATACCCAGCAAAAAATAAACGAAGTGGTTCAAAAAGAATTAGTGGTTTCACTACATACAAAGTAGCGATAGGTGCCGAACTTCATATTCCGTAGGAAGTACTTTTAAAATCACTTCCAAAAATGCTACAAAATAACAATAAGAACATCTTTCACCAGTTCTTTACTTAATGATTTTGAAGTACCTTTTTCGTATGTTTTTAGGAATCAAATCAGCACAACATATGAACTTCTTTTTCAACTGAAACAATTTGAATGAGGGTGATACACGAAGTATGAAATTTTTTCTACGTCCAGCTTCAAATAGATTTAGGTTTTGCAAAAATGGTGACAAAATTTGGTAATGGCACTTTATTTCTCTTTATTTAGAGCTTAACAAATCGAAAAGACGAAAATTGATTTTTGATAAATTTTTCAAATTTCATATCTTATATCAAAAAAAAGTTGGTCCTAAATTAAATAAATACATTTACGAACTAAATCGGATGTTGCTGCATCACATTATTAAATATTGTCTAAGCTTTTTAGAAAATGGAGGTATAGGCTTGTGGTCAAAAAAAACTTGTGAATCAATTCGCCGTGAATTTTTATAGTTTTGTGATCTTTATAATTACTCCTTTTTTTAATTCGAATTATATACGTTTGATTATCAATGAAATTAATTTTTCTATCACGTAAGGTTTTTAAGATATTCGCGTTTGAATATTGAAATATTTGGGTCTCCTCTGTAACGTATTCTTAAGTTGCTCAAACACAATAGTACTCGATTTAGTTAAAATAAGACATCTTTATTCAAAATCTGGTGTCCAAATTTTTCTATCGCGTACAGTTTTTGAAATATTGGCGTTTGAAAAAATCAAACTCCACTGTTGCGCACTTATATTCTATATAAATCACACTAAAATTTTCAAACGCGAATAGCTCAAAAACAGAACAGGCTTGAAAAATTTGGATTGCAGTTTTGGAATCAGGAGGTACATTTTATATGAAATCAAGTCCTATTTCGTGGAAGCAACGTAAGAATACGTATCAGTGGACCCCTAAAAGTGCTAAAATATTGTTTTTTTTTTTTTTTTTAATTTTTAACAGCGAATATCTCAAAAACGATACGTGCTAGAAAAATTTGGACGGTAGATTTTGAAGCAGGAGACCAACATTTATAAGGACCAGTTAGAAATTTCACTGGGAGGTTTTTGCTGCCGAACAGTGTTTTTAGTGCAAAAAAAAATACTCTTTCATCAATATTACAAAAATAAGTGAAAAAAGAACTTCTAAGTTAGAAATTCTAAATCACCAAATAAAAATGACATAATCACACCCAAAATGCCAAGAAATATGTACTTCTAAAGTAGTAATGAAAAAAGTGCTTCCAAAAGGTCAAGTTATATTAACATCCGGATCACTACTTCAGAAGTTGTGATAAAAATGTTAATATATATGTACACTAGCTAACTCGCCCGGTACTTCGTTACCGGTTAGCTGTAAAATAAAAAAAACAACTTTATTACTTCAAATTCTTATTAATTTTTAATTAAACATAAAAATTGTTAGTTTCGACCTTTAAAATATTATATTTTGAGTAGATTTAAAGAAGCAAAAATTTTATTTTGGCGAAATGATCTCATAGTTCAAACTTTAAGTTTCAAGGAACATTAGTGCATAAGGAACAATATGTACCAAATTGAAGCGAAAATTCAAAAATTCATTTTCCCAGAATGTAATTTCCGCGAGTGGATCGTAAAGTACCAATTTTAAGTATCTTAACTTTCTCCCTTTTTCTCCATTTGAAGCAGAATTTTCATAGAAGTAATTATTTTAGAATGTTATTTCCGCGAAAGGATCGTACAGTCCAAATTTCAAGTATCTAGGACCATTAATTCAGCGGATAAAAAAATGCCATACTTTCCCCATTTTCCCCCTTAAAAGCAGAATTTTCTAAAAAAGTGCTTCTTCCAGAATGTTATTTCCGCGAGAGGATCGTACAGTCTAAACTTCAAGTATCTAGGACCATTAGTTCAGCAGATACAAAACAGTTCAAAATTCAAGTATCTAGGACCATTAGTTCAGCAGATACAAAATTGCCCTACTTTCCCCCTTTTCCACCCATAAAACAAAATTTTCAAAAAAGTACTTCTTTCGGAATGTTTTTTCCGCGAGAGGATCGTACACTCCAAATTTCAAGTATCTAGGACCGTTAGTTCAGCAGATACAAAATTGACATAATTTCCCCCTTTTCCCCGTAGAAGCGAAATTTTCAAAAAAGTACTTCCATTAGAATGTTGTTTCCGCAAGAAGATTTAAATTTCAAATTTGCCCTGCTTTCCCTCTTTTTCCCCCATAGAAGCAGATTTTTCCAAAAAGTACTTCTTCCAGAATGTTATTTCCGCGAGAGGATCGTACAGTCCAAACTTCAATATCTAGGACCATTAGTTCAGCAGATACAAAATTGCCCTTCTTTCCCCCTTTAAAAAGTAATTTTCAAAAAAGTACTTCTTTCAATATGTTATTTCCGCGAGATGATCCTATATTGCAAATGTCATGTTTTTAAGACTATTAGTTTAAAATTTACAAATTGCCATATTTTCCCCCTCTTGGCCCTCCTTAAAACCAAAATTTTCAAAAAGTGTATTTTTCAAAAAAATATTTCCGCGAGAGGATCAAAACTTAAAGTTTAAGGTCAGAAGATACAAAATTGCCCTATTTTCCCCCTTCTACTTTTTTCAAGATGTTTTTTTTTTGCGAGATGATCCTAGAGTTCAAATTTCAAGTTTCTGGAACCATTTGTTTAAAAGATAAATAATGTACCGATTTTCCCTATTCCCCCCCCCCCCCCTTTCCCACCGTGGAGGAGGAATTTTTCAACAGTATTTTTTTCGGAATGTTGTTTCCCCGAGAGGATCCTAAAGACCAAACTTCACGTGTCTGGGACCATTTGTTCAGAAGATAAAAAATTTACCGATTTTCCCTATTTTCCCCATTTCCTACCCTTGGAGGCGGAATTTTCAAAAAATGTTGTTTTCCGCATTTTAATTCCGCGAGAGGATCCTAGAGTCCAAATTTCAAGTTTCTGGGACCATTTGTCCAGAAGATAAAAAAATGTACCAATTTGCTCTATTTTCCCCACCTTGGAGGCGGAATTTTCAAAAAAATATTTTTTTAGTTTTTTTTTCGCGAGAGGATCATAGAGTCCATATATCAAGTTTCTAAAACTATTAGTTCAAAAGATACAAAATCCCCCAAAGGGCCCTACTTTCCCCTTTTTTCCCCTTAGAAGTGGAATTTTAAAAAAGTTCTTTAAGTATGTTATTTTCGCGAAAGGATCGTTCAGTTCAAATTTAAAGAATCTAACACCATTAGTTCAGCAGATTCAAAATTGCCCTTGTTTCCCCCTTTTTTCACCATAATTTTAAAAAGTACTTTCTTAAGAATGTTATTTCCGCGAGAGGATCGTTCAGCCAAATTTCAAGTATCTAGAACCATTAGTTCAGGAGATACAAAATTGCCCTACCTTCCCCGTTTTCCCCATTGAAATCGAATTTTCAAAAAAAGTACTTCTTTCAGAATGTTAATTCCAAGAGAGGATCGTGCAGTCTAAATTTCAAGTATCTAGGACCATTAGTTGAGCAGATACAAAATTGCCCTACTTTCCGCCTTTCCCCCTTAGAAGCAGAACTTTCCACAAAAAGTACTAAAGTACTTCTTTTAGAATGTTATTTCCGCAAGAGGATAGTACAGTTCAAATTTCAAGTATCTAGGATCATTAGTTCAGCAGATACAGAATTGCCCTACTTTCCTCCTTTTCCCCCTTTAGAAGGAGAACTTTCAAAAATTTACTTCTTCTAGAATGTTCTTTCAGCGAGAGGATCGTACAGTCCAAACTTCAAGTATGTAGGACTATTAGTTCAGCAGATTCAAAATTGCCCTACTTTCTCACATTTCCCCCGTAGAAGCAGAATTTAAAAAAAAAAGTACTTCTTTTAGAATGTTATATCCGTGAGAGGATCGTACAGTTAAATTTAAAGTATCGTGGACCATTAGTTCAGTAGATACAAAATTGCCCTACCTTCCCCTTTTCCCCCCCTTAAAAGTAGAGTTTTCAAAAAAGTACTTCCTTGAGAATGTTATTTCCGCGAGAGGATCGTACAGTCCAAATTTCAAGTATATAGGACCATTATTTCAGCAGATACAATATTGCCCTACTTTTCCCCATTTTCCCACTCAAAATCGGAATATTTAAAAAAGTACTTCGTTCAGAATGTTATTTTCGCGAAAAGATCGTACAGTCCAAATTTCAAGTCTCCCGGACCATTAGTTCAGCAGATACAAAATTGCCTACTTTCCCCCTTTTCCCTCTTAGAGGCGGAATTTTCCAAAAAGTCCTCCATTCGAATTTTAATTCCGCGAGAGGATCGTGCAGTCCAATTTTCAAGTATCTAGGACTATTTGTTCAGCAGATACAAAATTGGCCTACTTTCCCCTTTTTCCCCCTTAAAAGAAGAATTTTTAAAAAAGTATTTCTTTCCGAAAGTTATTTCCGCGGCAGGATCGTACAGTCCAATTTTCAAGTATCTAGGACCATTAGTTCAGCAGATTAAAAATTGCTCTATTTTCCCCTCTTTTCCCCCTTAAAAGAGGAATTTTTAAAAAAAGTATTCCTTTCCGAATGTTATTTCCGCGGGAGGATCGTACTGTCCAATTTCAAGTATCTAGGACCATTACTTTAGCATATACAAAATTGCACTACTTTCCCCCTTTCTCCCGCTTAAAAGCGAAATTGTCAAAAAATTATATCTTTTAGAATGTTATTGCCACGATATGATCCCATATTCCAAATGTCATGTTTCTAAGACCATTAGTTTAAAGTTTAGCAAATTGCCCTATTTTCCCCCCTTTTGGGGCTCCTTAAAATCAAAATTCTCAAAAAAGTATATTTTTCAAAAAATAATTTCCGCGAGAGCATCCAGATTCAAAATTTCAAGTTTGATCAGAAGATACAAAATTTCCCTATTAAACCCATTCTACCACCCACCCCAACCCTTATAAAAGGATTTTTTAAAATATTACTTTTTACAAAAGGTTTTTTCCGCGAGAGGATCATAGAGTTAAAATTTCTGGGACCATTCGTTTAGCAGATACGAAATTGCACTTATTTCCCTATTTTTCCCCCTTTAAAAACGAATTTTCAAAAAAGTACTTCTTTTAGAATGTTATTTTCGGGATAGGATTGTACAGTTCAAATTTTAAGTATATAGGACCATTAGTTCAGCAGATACAAAATTGCCCTACTTTCCCCCTTTTTTGCCGTAGAAGCGGAATTTTTAAAAAAGTTTTTCTCTAACAATGTTAGTTCAGCAGATACAAAATTGCACTACTTTCCCCCTTTTTCCCCGTAGAGGCGTAATTTTTAAAAAAGTTTTTCTTTAACAATGTTATTTCCGCGAGAGGATCGTTCAGTTGAAATTTCAAGTATCTAGGACCATGAGTTCAGTAGATTCAAAATTACCCCACTCACCCCATTTTTCCACCGGAATTTTCAAAAAGTACTTCCTTTAGAATATTATTTCCGCGAGAGGATTGTACAGCTCAAATTTCAAGTATATAGGACCATTAGTTCAGCAGATACAAAATTGCCCTACTTTCCCCCTTTTTCCCCGTAGAAGCGGAATTTTTGAAAAAGTTCTTCTTTCAGAATGTTATTTTCGCCCAGAATTTTGAAAAAGTACTTTGTTCACTCCAAATTTCAAGTATCTAGGACAATATTTTCAGCAGATACAAAATTGCCCTACCTTCCCCTTTTTCCCCCTTTAAGCTAAGTACTCTGTTCGGTTTCACGGGAAAAAATCTGTCAAACTCCATATAAAAAAAAAAAAATTGGCAACGCGAGGAATTAAGGGGAAATTGTTAAAAAAGTTTTCACTCATTTTTATTATACAAGACAATTTAAATTGCCGTGAAAAAGTGACATTTCAGTTTTGTTATGATCGTTTCTTTCTTATCATTGTCAAAAGTTCTTGATTTTTAAATGTTTTATTGCAATTTGAGGCGTTTAAAGTTTAAGTGAAATTTTCACCGTAAGAAACAGAGTACTTAGCTTTAAAGCGGAATTTTCAAAAAAGTACTTTTTTCAGAATGTTATTTCCGCGAAAGGATCGTGCAGTCCACGCTAGAGGATCGTGTAGTCCTATTTGTTCAGCAAATACAAACCGGAATTTTCAAAAAGTACTCTCTCAGAAAGTTATTTCCGCGAGAGTATCGTACAGTCCAAATTTCAAGGATCTACGACCATTAGTTCAGCAGACACAAAATTACCCTACTTTCCCCCTTTTTCCCCCTTTGAAGCGAAATTTTCGAAATAGAACTTTCTTCACAATCTTATTTCCGCGAAAGATCCCATAGTCAAAATTTTTAAGTTTCTGGGAAAATTAGTTCAGAACATACAAAGTGTACCAAATTGTCCTATTATCCCCCTTTTTACCACCCTAGAAGCGGAATTGAAAAAAAACTTTGTTTTGGAATGTTTTTTCCGCGAGAGGATCTTATAGTCCAAGCTTTAAGTTTCTAGGACCATTAGGTCAGAAAAAAGAATATGTACCAAGTTGCCCAATTTTCCCCCATTTCGCCTTCTTAAAAGTGCCTTTTTAAAAAAGTACTTTCTTCAGAATATTATTTCCGCGAGAGGATCCTATAGTCCAAATTTCAGGTTTCTGGGGCCATTAGTTCACAATATAGAAAATGTTCAAAATCGTCCAAATTTGAATGAAAAATTTTCAAAAAATACTTTCTTCAGAACATAATTTCCGCGAGAAGATCATATAGTCCAAATTTTTAAGTTTCTTGGACCATTAGTTCAGAAGATACAAAATGCACCAAATTATCCTACTTTCCCCCTTTCAACCCCCTAGAATCAGAATTAAAAAAAAAACTTTGTTTCAGAATGTTTTTTCCGTTAGAGGATCTTAAAGTCCAAACTTTAAGTTTCTAGGACCATTAGGTCAAAAGACCAAATTGCCCTTTTTTCCCATTTTCCCTTCTTATTTTTTTTTTTAAATACTTTCTTTAGAGTATTATTTCCGTGAGAGGATCCTATAGTCCAAATTTAAGGTTACTGGGGCCATTAGTTCAGAAGATCGAAATGTTCAAAATTGTCCTATTTCCCCCTAAATTTAAGTGATTAAATCAATAAATTCCTAAAAATAAAAAAATAAATGAGAAAAAAAATTGAGTAAAAAATTTGAGTCAAAAAATTAAGCGAAAAAAAATTTTGAGTAAAAAAAATTTGGGTGAAAACACCTTCTAAGTAAAAAATTTAAGAAAAAAAAAATTGAGTAAAAAAACTGAAGAATAAAATACAATTGAGTGAAAAAAATTTTTAGTAAAAAAAAAATTCTGTGAAAAAAAATTTTGAGTAAAAAAAAATTTTGAGTAAAAAAAAAATTGTAAAAAAAAATTTTTGAGTGAATAAAATTTTGAGTGAAAAAAAATTTTGAGTGAAAAAAATTTTGAGTGAAAAAAAATTTTGAGTAAAAAAAAACTTTGAGTGAAAAAAAAAATTTTGTGAAAAAAAATTTTGTAAAAAAAAATTTTGTAAAAAAAAAATTTGTAAAAAAAAAAAATTTGAGTGAAAAAAAATTTTGAGTGAAAAAAAATTTTGAGTGAAAAAATTTTAGTAAAAAATTTTTTTTTCCCCGAGAGGATACTGTAGTCCAAATTTCTAGTTTCTAGGACCATTAGTCCAAAATTCACCAAATTGCCCTATTTTCCCCCTTTTTGTCCCCCTTAAAACCGGAATTTTCAAAAAAGTACTTTTTTCAAAATGTTATTTCCGCGGGAGTATCCTACATTCAAAATTTCAAGATTGTAGGACCATTAGTTCAAAAGATACAAAATGTACCAACTTGCCCTATTTTCCCCCTCCCCCTCCCTTAGAAACGGAATTTTCAAAATATTATTTTTTCCAAAATGTTATTTCCGCGAGAGGGTCCTAGACTTCAAATTTCAAGTTTCTGGGCCCATTTGTTTAGAATATAAAAAATGTACCAATTTGCCCTATTTTCCCCTTTTTCCCCCCTTGGAGGCGGAATTTTCCAAAAATATTTTTTTTCGAAATTTTATTTCCGCGAGAGGATCCTAGAGTTCAAATTTGAAGATTCTAGGACTATTAGTTCAAAAGATACAAAATCCCCCAAAGGGCCCTATTTTCCCCCTTTTGCCCCCCTTAAAATCGGAATTTCCGAAAATCCCTTCTTAGTGGGTGGTTTTGTCGGGAGCCGAACCTACATTCCAAATTTCAAGTCTCTAGCTTCAGCGGTTTGGGCTGGGCGATGATTATTGCCAATCAGTCAGTCAGTCAGTCAGTCACCACACTCTTTTATATATATAGATAATAAACACTAGTGATATATGTTATACATACTTAAGTGTCAATCTTTCGCCACTGAAAAGTGTCGAAAAAAAGAACATACTTTGTGTGTCACGCCCATATTAAATTCATCAATGTTTCAGTTGAAGAAGAAGTACATCTGGTTCATAAGTTCTGGTGAATTTTGTAGTGAATGGTAAGCTCTTTTTTTGCTGGGTAAGTAACTACTTATTAACATCTGTTTCGGATTACAAAACCCATTACTAGTAATGGCAGTTTTTGCTGGGTACTTGGGAACACTTGCACTAATTTGTGGTATAGCGACATAAGAGCAATTTTGAGCAAAAAGTACTTTTTTGGGCTTTCTAAAGTTTGTATTTTTCATAAATTTTTTTAGATTTATTTTCACCACCACTTTTTGAATTGATCCACGCACTCGAAATTACCGAAATGCATATGACATGTAAAAATAATCCTAAATTTTCAAAATATATCAATTTCAAGGCAAAATTTTTTTTTTTAAGTTTACAGCCTACTTGGATTTCAAAGTTGCAAATCACAACTTTTAAATTAAAAAAAAATAAATACAAATACTCAACTTTGCTTCGTTATAAAACCTAAACTAGTCAAGGGATTGACACAAAACTTTGTAATCGCATGTTTTGAACCGTTAGCATCAATTTTGAAAAAAAGAAAAAAAAATTTTTTTTTTAAGTTTTGGCCGGTTTTTACCTCTGTGCACTGGTTAAATTGTTATGTATATAGATAAATTGATAGATGATTGTTATATAGATAGATGAATTGATAGATGAATGTTCGATCTTTTAATGATGCATAAAAAATTATCTTAAAGCCAGCGGCTGTTATGGAGTTTGTCCAGATTTTTTTGGTAAGCACGATCAATTTTTTATTTAATACAAGATAGGCGTTTATTTGAAATTATAATAGCCCTGTTTTTGCAGACCGGATTAAGATTAGGATTAACTTTATTTAGTTAAAAAATGGATCAAATCAAGTCCAGGATTTTTTTTTTTAATTTTTTTCTGAAACTATATACAATTAGTAAATATAAACAGAAAAACAAATTAAGCTTTGTCCAAAATGTAAAGAATGAGAAATAAATTTAGTTAAATCCTAGGATTAACTCAGATTTACTTATACCATTTTACATTTTGTACAACGCTTAATTTTTGTTCCTGTTTATATTAACTAATTGGATGTAGATTCAGAAAAAAAATATAAAAAAAATTTGTGGACTTGATTTGACCCGTTTTTTAACTAAATAGAGTTAATCCTAATCTTAATCCGGTCTGCAAAAAACAAGCCTAATAATTGTATTTCCATGGGCAAGATCGCCAGTTGTGGGAGTCGCGGAAATAATATTCTATTTCAGAAAATTTTATAAAAGGCTTAATGTTTATTTGTTAAATTTGAAAACAATAATCAAATTTTATACAAAATTTGAAAAGTATAAAATACAGAAAATCTATGAAAAGTTTGATAAACAAAAAACTTAAAATTACAAAGTACAAAAGTATCCAAACAAACATTTTAAATACCTACAATTAGCTTTTGATAAGTTACCAGCCCTTATACTATGTTCAGATTGGCCTCGAAACCCCGTTGAAACCCCGTATTTTCATTTTAAAAACTCACCTGTTCACACACAACAATTTTGACATTTATGTAGGTTTCGGAAACCATCACATAAAAAATATTTTTGTTATCCAATTTTTAACTAATTTAATTATGCTGAAATTATTTTTTAACACTGTTTAATTTTATTTTTATTATAAATAAATAAATATTTCACAGAAATTTTGTAAATAAATTGATTTCTTTATATTTTTATATTTGGCATTTTCCCATTTTCTCTATTTCTCATTGTCGTACAGTGGTAAAAATATGTAAAAATATGAAAATTATAAGGTTTCGATCGTACTTTCGTTGAAACCTCACTACAAAAAGGTTTAAATTTGTGAGGGAAAATATGTATTTTCAAATGAGGTTTGGGACGAAACCTCGTTGAACGGGGTTTCGAGGCCAATCTGAACGTACTATTACACTTATTAGTAAAGTTTTTGTTTAAAATACAACCCACCAAGTGTTTTTGCGTAAGCTAACCAAGTTTTTGTTCTAAAAATTGTCTTAATTACGAAAAAGCACTTATAGCGTTGTATTTTACGCAAAAACTTGGCTAATAAAGTGATTTTTGTGTGTAAGGAAATTCTTTGTCATCTCGATCATCAGAGCTAATTTCCAATGATGAATAGTGGGTGTATTAAAATATTGGCCAAAAAGTTAGGTTTTCACGGGAAAAACATTTGACCACGCCCACTTTTTTTAATATGTCTAAAATCGCAGAACGACTTAACTGATTATATGAAATTTACATGCCAGCGCTTTTAAGCGGGCCATACAATAAACCGTTTCCATTACTATAACTACGACCTTCTGCAAATATTATAATGTATAAAAAACTTAAGTTTAATTCCCAAAATTCAAGCATCAACGATTTTATTTGTTTGTATTTATTTTTTATAAAGAACATTTCTTCAAATTATAATCAAAAACTATGCTAATTTAAGCAGAAAATAATGTTTCTTACACAATTCTATTACTTTCACTGGACGCAACAACAACACAAAAAATTAAAACGAGCTGCTAAAAAAGAATTTAAGTTAAACAAATTCCCCCCGCGTACGTTTCTGCAGCGACGAGAAAATAAAATAAAATTGAAGACAAATTTAAATTGCAAACATGTGGCACATAAAACAACAACAAAAAAAAAAAACAAGCAACAAACGGAAAAAGTGTGTCAGACATTTTATAATAACATTCAATAGTATTTTACGCTTGTATTGCTATACAATATTTGACAGAAGAAAAAAAAACAAAAAATACTGAAAATATTCTCAAATAAACACATACATATACAAAAAAACAGACTCCCACAAACATACACACGTGGTACACAAAATTTGACATTTGCTTTTACAAACCGTCAGACAGTGAGAGTGACAGTTGTCAATCAATGTTCTAAAGAGGAAAAGAAAAAACAAGTGTATGCAATACGATGGAGAGAAAAAAACATAAGTTTCCTTTTGGGGATTTTAAAACAAAACAAAAAAATTTGTTAATAGTATTAACAGAAAGGTAAAAAAGAGATAACTATATATAGTTTTATGCGAGACAGAAAGAGAAATGCAGATATTTATTAAATTATTGCTATTTCATTTTGCAAGTCACTTTTTTTGCTTTAAGTCATTTTTCCATCCCTTGCCTCTTTAGCATCGATGGATAGTGGTGATTTTTTTTTATATGAAAACTTAACCATGTGCAAATCCGGTTGTTACCACCATTACGCGACTAAGACGTTGCCAACAACGAAGCCAACGTCGCTGCTAACGTTTCTTTACAGCTTATGATCCTTAATTTCGTTATAATTTTCCAACTCTGTGTGCCGCCTGCATTCATTCATCATCATTTTAAATTTGATCGGCCGCGTATACGTACCACATTTTTTCTAATAGCTCACGTTTCAAAAGTGCAATACCACATACGTGTATACAAATCATATAAAACGAACGAATTGCAAACGACTGGTATTAAACGAGACCGGGTCTTGTTTTTTTTTGTTAACAAATTAATTGTGTTACTTTCCGCCTATTTTTTTTTTTGCTGTTTCGTATTCAAACATTTACGTTAACGTTTACGACGTGCGCTCTTCCTCTGCTGCCTTGTTTTTGCGTTTTTTTTTTGTGTCACAAAAGTCCACAACGAAGTTTTGGGCCACGTCCGAAGTTGGCATATGTCGATGTTATATGTTTGTATGCTTTTTTTTTGTTGTGTATTCCTTTGCCGCAGTCTATCATCATTAGTTGATGCTGGATCGAGTTAAATGAAAAACGCAAATTTCATTATTCGCCAAACAGTCGGTGTCATCGTATTTATATTGTTGTTGGAATTTTTTTTTTATTAAAATTAACTCTCGTTCCAATCATCAGCATCTGCAGTCTATACTACCTTGATAAAAGTTTCCAAACATTTAACAAACAAGAATACACACAACCCATGCAAAAACTTTGTCTCGCCTTTTAAACGGAAATCATATTTTCATTATTTGTAAACATTAGAAAAAGTATTGCCAACCAAGACTATTTAATCGTTTAATATTATAAAACGATAACTCAAGTGGTAGCACGTTTTGTTAAAATACACAAGACGCTTAGGCAATTTAACGTGGTCATGTGTGTAAACGGTTAAAATTTTTATTAAATTAATTAAGACGAAAAAAAAGTTTTGATATAATTAATAATAAGAAAAAGTGAATGAAATTTATAAATTAATAATGAGTTGAAAAAATGAATTCTGTAATAAAAAAAAAATAAATAAACAAAGTGAATTAGTTTTATAAAATAAAAATCCGCCGGATTTTTGTAAACCTAATAAATTAAAATATTAAAGAAAAATATTAGAAGAAAACACAAGGTTAAAATCTTTGATAAAAAATTTTTCGAAAAAAGTGACAAGTGACGGATTAAAAAAAAGAAACGTTAATACATAATCAATCTGTTAATTGGATAAAATGTAAAACAACTGTCATTAATTTTGAAAAACTTTTTAAACACCACTCTACCGCCACACATTTAAAGAAAATATCGAAAATAAATGTTAAATAATAAAAACTAAATTTTAAACTAAAAAAAAATTTAAAAAGGTTCGACTTTTAAATATTTTTCATCAAAAATTTGAAAAATAAATTTCAAATAAATAAAAAAAAAATCTTCAAATAAGTTCGACTTTTAAATATCTTTAATCAAAAGTATAAAAAAAATCTTTATTAAACAATAAAAGAAAATTTCTGTGAAAATTTAAAAACATAAAACTTAATACCGCGGCTATCGAGCAATTCAAAACAATTATCTGAAATTATTTAATAAAAATTAAAAAAGTTAACAACTAAGTAAAAAGTTAAAGTAAAGAAAAAATAAACCGGCGGGTTTAAATCTGACCCATTTTCTGTTAAAATCGTTAAGCTCCGTCGGATTTACATAAAAAAATCAGAATTTTTTGGAAAAATTGTTTAATAAGTGCAAATTTTAACAAATTATTGTTGCTTTTCAAAAATTTATAAAGCTTTTTAACTATCAAAATATATATTTCTATTTTAATCTTCAAAAAAATTAGTAATTTTTTTTCTTCAAAATAAGAAAAGGTGTATAAAATAATTATAAATACTCCATCTTAACAAAAATTTTATAAATTTTTTCCAAAAAAAAAAATTTAAAAATTAAAAAAAAGTGTTTAAAATAAAGCAAACAAATTAATTTAACCCCCTCTTTTTTCGTTGGATTGTACGATTGATTTTTTCAAAACGTATATTGATTCGCGATTTTACGCCGGCCACAAATTGGATTTCAAACAACAAAATTGTGCCGGCGGCCCTGGTTCAGGTGGTGGTGTCGTCGGCAATAGCAACAGCCATCAAACACATTTGTCCGCTCCGCTGCATGGCCTAGCGGCTCATTCTTCAGCACACCAGTCCGCACATCATTCACATTTAACAAATTCTCATCATACAAATTCTTCGGCTACACTACAACAACAAATAGCTACAGCTCATCAACAGCACCAGCAGCAACAACAACAACAGCAGGGCACACCTGGTCCTACGGCATCCTCCCATCAACATAGCGCTAGTACGTTAAACTCTACGCCCAACGGTAGCGCTGTAAATACTACTTCTGGTTCGTTAGGTAACTCATCACCCTCGGCGGTACATCATAATAACGATACACATTCCTCTTCATCAGCCGTTCCTACCTCCATTAGTGCTCCTTCCTTGCCGCATATAGCGCCTACTAGTCTAGGTCTTAGTCCACAATCTTCTGCAGATTCTCAGCAATTTAATATATTTCCTGCCATCTTTAGTCGCCAATTGAATTTTTCTGCTGCCGGTGCCTGTGGTCAAAGTAAACTTACAATGGATGAATTACGACCCAATTTAGTGGGTGGTCTTTTGGGCCTGCAACAGGGCCTTTTGGAAGATCATGCCGCCAATATGCAACATGGCGGCGTACCACAAGATACAAAATTTATGTCATTTCAAGATAATCGTCTAATGGGCATTAGTTCCTCACATGAAAACCGCCTTTTGGGACTGGCCTCCTCCGTACAAGATAGTCGTTCACCCGCCATACATAACTCCATCGATAAGAACTCGTTAAATCATCAGCGTAAATGTAGTAGTACGCCGGAGGATTTTAGTTCGCTGTATTCAGGTTTACCAACACCTGGCATTGATTCGTCGTCGCATCATCATACACCCGCTCATACACCACCAACAAGGCTGTCTGACCATACGATATCTGGTAATTATGTAGCTTAAACCCTTTTATAATCCATACTTAGTCTTTGACACACTCTTCGCTTGCCAATTGTTTCCTCAAATGACCATCTTTATTGTGTTGTGGGTGTTTTGTTTTTGGAATTCAGTTTCCAATGTAAAGTTAATCTCCCAATAGAATAATTATACTCCTTTTCATGAGTGTTCAATTGTTTTCATTGTGTATGGTTTTCAACAATAAGCAGGCACACGCGTCAGGGATTATTATCTATAATGTTTGTATGACTTTTAGCATTTATGGTCCTTAAATTGTATAGGAAATTTTTATTCATTGATGAAATTTGAAACTGTATTGTTTACGAAAAAAGGTGTGAAATTGCTAGAGTTGCTGGTATGTTTAAAGAAATAAGTAATTAAGTAGGAGTTGGAAGCCAAATGTTTATATTGATAAAGGATTTGTTCGCTAGCCATCTGTCGCACTGGCATGACAAATGCTTTTATATATTGCGATCTTTCCCAATCCGAAATGTTATGTGACGAGTGTTCATTAGATAGTTTGCAGTTACAGATAGCCGACGGGTGCGGTTTAAGAAGAGGGGAACGTGGAGCTTATTAGGTTTAATACTCCCATTTTTTATTCGGCGATAAATTCTGCAGTAGTGACCCCTTTGATGGCATATCAAACTAGGTTCCGAATCTGCATTCGGAATATATAAAATATTTTTATTAGAGAACTGGAGTTGAAAACTGAAAAAAATCAGTAACCGCGTCCTTTATACTCAATTATATGCTCCAAAATGATTTTGATCCATCCTCTATTTGAATTGAAAATTATTCTAATTTTAGTTCCAAAGCTTTTGAATCAGATAGACCAGTGAACGACTAGTAGGATGGTATAAGAACATAAAATACTACTTTTAATGAGTTCTTGCAAAATCATCAAGCGGAGGCTTGTCCAATCTGAAACCTTTAGCATTTAGTATGTAATTTTCCTTTATTAAGACTCTTGAGATTTTTTTCTTATAGAAAAAGTCGAAGACTCTGAAAATTGTTTTGTATTGAAAATGTCTAGGATATTGCCAAGTTCAATATCTTCATAATCAAATGTCAACTTTCTAGTATTTAATTCCTTCATAGAAAAAAAGCTTTTTCCACAAAATATTTGATTATATGACACATATAGTACTGGCATACACCTTCAAACACATTATGCATTATGTCAAGCGACATAATTGAAAATAGAATCTTTTCCAATTTCAGTTCTGGAAAAGTTGTTGGTTTCAATATTTCTTAAATTTTGTTTTTTCTCTACAACTAATGACATTTTTTTTTTCCTTTACAAAATCTGCTCTAAAAAGTTTTATTGAAAGAGGTACCCAGTTGGAAAATGTGTCACTGAGGAAATTTCCACAGTGATTCCTTGAGGAAATGTCTTCAGGTTCTGACAAATCATAGGTAATCCTTGATGACATGTCTTAACATTGTCAGCACTGAATGTTTGCTTTAAGAGTGTGGACAATTCCTCTAAGACGTCTAAAAGGAAATGTCTTCAGAATAACAGTATATTAAATTAGAATTGTAAATCTGGGCAACTCTGCAATTTCCAAGAAAAAGATGGCAATATTATCGATGTAATTAAAATAAAATCAAAATCTAACAAGTAGAATAAAAGTAATAAATAGACAAACAATTTTAAAAATAAAGTTTGGAACAAGTGGTTAGGTGTGCGACTAATAAACTGGAGGTTCCAGGTTCAAATCCAGTTGGGACTAAAAAAGGCAAAAAGTTTTTTCTAAATATGAGAAAGATAATTTATAAAGGAAAATTGATAAATGTAAAAACTAAAGGAAATACGAAAATTTTTGTATTTTCGCATGACCTATATCAGACATTTCCCCAAAGAAGTCTTAGGTGACATGTCCCCAGAAGGTCAGCCCCGACCACTGCTGACTTTGAGTGAGGACATTTTGAAAATTTGTATGAAACTGTCCTCAACCCAGTACATAAAGATGTCTTGTGGATGTCAGGTGTGACTCTGACATGTCATCGCTCCGTCACTGAGGATGGCTCGAGGACGTTGCCAACTGGGTAACGAACCCGAGAATTATATTGACTGCTTTATTGTCTCCAATGAACAGTCCTAAAACGAAATGACTCCTTTTCCAGTTTTAATTTATTTTTTTAAAAGTCTATAAAAACTTTTTTCGTTCTCATACCGTCCTCTGCTAAGTAAATCTCACAATTTGGAATTATGGGAAAACTTTAATAGGCAAAATTTTGGAATTTCATCGGCACGTGTATCGAAACTAAGTATTTCATCAACATCGTTTAAAACCAAATGTACAGTTGTAGCACAAGTTTCATCGTTCAATGTCTTATTCTGTAAAACGGCTGATCAAATGCTCACTAATGAGTTTGAAAATGTTTTTTCTTCGCCATTTATTTCCATTATAAAATCCATCAAACACTCCTTGTGTTTTTTTCCTTTGACAAAGCTGGAAACTTTTTTGCGGTATATTTAAAACAATTACCCTCCTTATCTTAAGCTTTTACATATTGTTTTATTAAACCAAGTTTAATGTGTAGAGGGGGTAAAATAACGATTTTTGGGTTAACTAAATTTAGTTTAAAATATTTTTTTTTAAGATAACGTTTTTGGGGTTAACTAAATTTTAGTTTTAAAATATTTTTTTTACCCACCTCAATTTGCGTTCTTGAAGCCCAATCTATAAGTTTTTGGGATCTACAATACCAAAAGTTCTGCAGATTAACCAAATATGTTCTTCGTATTTATCCTTTTTTAAAATTGCTTTAGAGCAGGAACAGAACAAGCACGGCACGGGGACGGTTTCCAATTAGAATGAGTTTCACCACCCTTAAAAAATAGAACAAGTTCTTTTTCACACCGTCGCCAGCCACTGGTTTTAGTGCAGGAACAAAACAAGCACAGCACGGGGGACGGTTTCCAATTAGAATGACTTTCACCACCTTTAAAAATAGAAAAATTTTGATGTCTAATTCATTTATTAGTCCTCCAATGCCTACGATCTTAATGAAATTTAAAAGTTCAGAACAAAAAGTCTTTAGATATGTAGTATTTTTAACGGACAAATTAATTTTAACAGGCAGGATTTAATCTTTTTTAGTTTTTTATGAATTACCACTATTAAAATTGATATAGGCATATTTGGAATCAGATTAAAGCTACGTTCACAATATCCGTCAATCCAATCCATGGCACAAATTAGAGTTCTGTCAGAATGTCATTTTACTTACCTTTCTGAGAATTTAACAAAATCATGCAATTAAAATTGGTGTACAAAATTAATTTATTAAAAACTTTATTTTTATACCCCCCACTTATTGTTAGTGATAGAGGGTATATATAAGTTTGTCATTCCGTTTGTAACTCATCGAAATATCGGTCTGAAACCCCATAAAGTATATACATTAGGGCGGGTCGATTTGTATGGATCGAAAAAAACTGAAAAATCGTATAGCAAAAACAAAATCTACAAGAAATTCTAAGAAACTTTTCCAAAGAAACCATTGGTCTAAAATCAAACCCTATACCGCGCCTAACGACATGAAAATCCGTCCGTCCGTCTGTTTTTCTGTCTGTGTGAAACACGCTAACTTTCAAATGTTAGCAGAAGAATGAAAAATATATACGGCGAGCTGCTGAAGCGTGGCGTATATATTTGTTATACTTCCGGTCAGATTAATACTAAATTTCAGCGAAATCTGTCCAGTGGTTCATAAGTTATTAGCAAAATGGGGAATTTCAGATGGGTTTTAACCCGAACTCCCGTGTTGAAAAAAACGCTAAACACGCTTTGAAAAGGAATGGTAACCCAAAACAAATATTTTAGAAACTATTTTTGTCACTCAAAAAACCTAAAAAAAAAATATTACACTCAAAAAAAAATAACATTAAAAAAAATTTACACTCGAAAATTTTTTTTTTCAAAAATTATTAAAAAAAAATTTTACTCAAAAGAAATCAAATACTGATGTAAAAAAAATAATTAGTTATCAAAAATTTTTATCGAACAGAGCTTTTATCCTCTCCGATATGCAACTCTCCAATTTCATCCCACAAAAGTATCTGTGTTTTTTTTTTACGAAATATCATTATGATCCCCAATTACTTACTTTTATTTACTAAGAAAAATCCGCTGCACCAGCTTCACTTTGTAATTAGAATACAAAGGCTTTGGAGGGAATCGAACCCACAACCCCTGCACTTACTTTCAGAGTATCACACTACATGTTAATATACTGCAGCCCAATATAAAATAAATAATGGAGTAAAATTATCATGGATTAACGATAACAGCAGCGATTAATTGTTAAAATTTCTTATTATAATTTTTCATCTGTGGCGTTTTCATTACAAATCAATCTAATTATTTATTTCTCCATTTCAGGGATTATGTCTAATATACTTGCCGGTCATAATCCCAAAAATCGAATTATATCTAGCGGCAATTGGTAAAAAATTGCCGCTGGATAAGTTCTTGCAGTATATCGGTATATAAAACTATGTTTTCTTTACATCTGAGGTGTATGGTATGTTCAGCAACTTTGTAGAAAATATTATAGCAAATATTTTTGTGAAACATATTAACCCTCTAACTCCCTCTCATAACGGTATTTATTGGATCTATTCTAACAAATCGCAAAAAACACCCCGAAAGAGGGGAAGGGTGGGGATGAAATGTTCTACAAAAATGTTGCCAATAAAATTTTACTACATACCTCGGAGCACACCAAAGCCCAAAAATTAACACAAACACCAAAAAAGAGTCAAGTTCTATGTTTTGGTTATGAAAAAAAGGACGGACGGACAAATCTTCATGTCGTTAGGCGCGGTATAGGGTTTGATTTTAGAAACATGGTTTCTTTGGGAAATGTTCTTAGAATTTCTTGTAGATTATGATTTTGCTATACGATTTTTGACAAAAAAAATCGACCCGCCCTAATATACATATATTCATGATCCCTGATCGATTGTAAGACATTCTAGCGATGTCCGTCTGTAGAAATGGTGATCACGGCCAAAATATTATACGGAGACGACTAAAACTTAACATATTTATTGAAAGTTCTCCCGAGAAGTTTGGTATCGCATTTGAGCGATATCGGTTTAGCGGTTCAAAAGTTATGAACAAAAATGTAAGGACACCTCAAAAATTTTAGTACATTCAACATAACCTAAAAATACAAAATGTTTTAATTCGGCTGCTGGTTGACATATCGCTCATTTACTTGCATAGTGTCATAACGCAAAATGTTTGATTTTACAGAAAATCTGTTTAAAGTTTACAATTGAAACTTGGTTTACATTGCAAAAGGCCCGTACATAGAAAATGTTATAATGGCGTGTTCTCTTCTCAAACGGTGAGTTTAGAAGATATTAATATGAATTTTTGACACAATATAAAGTAGGATATAACAAATAATTCTGTATCGTTTACCCAAAAACGACATATTTTGAGTTATGACACTATACAAGTAAATGAGCGATATGTCAACAAAATTGAACACTAAATGGTATTTAAACAAGTACGAATTTTTTTTTCAAAAGTAATTTCCTTTTAAATAAAGTTTTTGCAATAATCTTTTAGAAGTTGTGGAGGGTATACCTACATTTAAAAATGTCTGGGATATTGGCAACTTCAATATGTTCATTATCAAATGTTAACTCTCTAGTATTAAATTCCTCTATAGAAAAATAGCATTTTCTACAAAACATGTGATTATATGACACATATAGTACTGGCATACACCTTCAAACACGTCATGCTGTCACGTCATTATGTCAACGGATATAATTGAAAACAGAATGTTTTTCCAATTTCAGTTCTGGAAAATTGTTTGTTTCAACGTCAGTAGTATAATTTTCAATACTTCTTGAATTTTAGTTATACCGCACAACTAATGGCATTTTTTTGTCTTTACAAAATCAGCTGTAAAAAGTTTTATTAAAAGAGGCACCGAACCCGAGAATTATATTGACAGCTTTATTGTCTCCAGTGATCAGTCCTAAAACAAAATAAACTTTTTGACTCCTTTTGAAGTTTTAATTTCCATTTCATCTTCTTAAAAGTCTATAAAAACTTTTTTCGTTCTCATACCGTCCGCTGCTAAGTAAATCTCAAAATTTGGAATTATGGGAACACTTTTATAGGCAAAATGTTGGTATTTCATCGGCTCGTGTATCGAAACTAAGTATTTGATCAACATCGTTTAATATCTTATTCTGGTAAACGGCTGATCGAATGCTCACTAATGAGTTTGAAAATGTTTTTTTCTTCGCTATTCATTTCCATTTTAATAATGCTCGGATCTGCGGTCCATCAAACACTCCTTGTGTTTTTTTTTTCTTTGACAAAGCTGGAAACTTTTTTTACGGTATATTTAAAATAATTACTCTCCATATCTAGGGCTTTTATATACTGTTTTATTAAACCAAGTTTAATGTCTAGAGGGGGTAAAATAACGTTTTTGGGGTTAACTAAATTTAGTTTTAAAATATTTTTTTTACCCACCTCAATTTGCGTTCTTGAAGCCCAATCTATCACATTCCAGTGACGTTTTTGGGATCTACGTACCAATCGCATAAGAAACAACGATACTTTGTAAATCCGGACTGCAGACCAAGTAAGACAATAATCACAATTGGAGCGGCAAGCGGTTTTCCGCATTTGCCCTCATAAAAATAGAGTTGAATCTATTTTGGCGGAAAAACGCGGCGGAATTTTGTTTTCATATAAAACGTATGTGAACAGTTGCGGAAAAACGCTTCCCGCTCCAATTGTGATTATTCTCTAATATGACAAATATCTTTAAAGTTCTGCAGATTAACCGAATATTTTCTTCGTATTTAACCTTTTTTAAAATTGTTTGCTTGCTTTAGAACAGGAACAGAACAAGCACGGCCATAGGCGTAGATAGCCTAAGCCCCCCCCAGAATAATTTTAGCCCCCCCCAGAATTTTAATCATTCACAATTTTTTTTATAATTTAATGATTTCATTAATTTGTGCAACAATAAATAATAATAATATGTAATGAGTCTTAAGGACTCGTAATGATTATTATATAAGATCTAATAGTTTTTCCCATTGAAAAATAGTCTGAATTATTGAAAAAAGTTTTTATATGAATCTGATGTTTTTGTCAGTAATAAAAACTTTACCGAATCTTAGAGTTTTACCTTAAGGAAAACATTTTAACTTCTTTGATTTAAAAAAGTTTCTAAATTCTAAGGGGTTTTTTTATAAACAAAAGTTATTGAAAGAAAGAATCTGAGAATTTTGACTAATAATCATCAACTTTTGCAATCATCAGAACTTTTTCTTGAAAAAAATCATAGTAATCTAATGATTTTACTATAGGAAAAACATTAAAAATCTTTCATTCTTAAAACATATCTAGGCGTTCTAAATTTCCAAAAAATCTACAGAATCAAAATTAAAAAAAAAAATATGAATTTTTAACCGCTTTCGGGGGCATTCGTTTCTAGGAGACCTAAACGCATGTTAAAGCGAACGTTTCAGGAATAGGTCTGGGTTTTTCTATTAAAAAAAAAAAATACCAAAAAATTAAAAAAAACCTGGGGGGCTTTAGCCCCCCCCAGAAATGTTGGCTTCCTACGCCAATGAGCACGGCACTAGGGACGGTTTCCAATTAGAATGAGTTTCATCACCCTTAAAAAATGGAACAAGTTTTATTTCACACCGGCCACTGACCCACCTCAATTGGCGCTCTTGAAGCCCAAATTAAAAAGTTCAGAACAAAAATTCATTAGCATATTTGGAATCAGATTAACTGTAATCCCAATTCGACAGATATTTGACAAAGTTTTCTGTCGAAATACAGATTTTAAGAAATTACTTTATATTTTCTTGTGTCCAAAAAACAATTTTTTTTCGGTAATTTTATTTTTTACTTTGTAATCTTTATTTTACAAATAATACACAGAGTTTTTTGATAAAATACCGATTTAAGAAAAATACTTTGTTTCTTGTAACTAGTGTACTCAAAAAACCAGCCATTTTCAAAAACCGGTTTTCGGTTTATTCGAAAAAGTTTATTTTTGAAAAACCGGTTTCCGGTTTCGGTTTTAGGCAAAAACCCGTTTTTTTCGGTTTTTGTTCTTCAGGTTAAAAATAAATGTTCTTCAGGTTAAAAAATTAAACTTAATTAAATTTTTACAAAAAAAGTTTTAGCGCAATAAACACAAAATCAAAACGCATTCTAAAAGAAAATTTCATTGTGAATACGATGAGCTTTATGCCGAAAAAATAGGATAACAATTGAGAGTTTGAAAATTTTTCTAAAAAAGAAAATTAGGATTTTGCGTGAAATTGCAGTTCGGAGAGGCAAAAAAAAAATAAACGAACATACTGAGGGGTCGCGTATCATTATTTCAAAGGTTTTTGGCCTCCTGAATTCGAATTTAACAATGAAATTGCGCCATCTTATTAAGTTTTTGATATATCAAGTTATGTTGAATATCTCAAAAACCTTAGGTGATAGAACAATTTAAAGACCAATTCACACACATGGAAAGCCCTATACTTTTTCTATCCAAAACAGTTTAAAAATTTTAAATCGGTTGAAAATTTTCTGAATTACACAAGGTTTAGTGAGAAAAGTCATCAAAAAACGTTTTTTGGCAATAACTCTAAAATTTGAGGTTAAAGGGCATTTTTGTGATCTACTCGACAAGACCAACAACCTATACTATGTCACATCAGAAGTATTTTTTCACTGTAGCACAGTGTTATTTCACATATTTAGTGACGCATTTAAGCGGTAGATGTTCACCGATGTTTTTATAAATTAATAAATGACGATTTGAGCAGGGGCTATTTAAATATGAAAATTGTGTTTTCTTTTAGAACTTTCATAAACTTGGAGAAAAAAACTAAAATTTAAATGTGAGTGATTAAATGCATTCCCCACTTTTAAAAAATAACGTTTCGCGTGCGCACCATACGCGAAACGTTATTTTTTAATTTCTTGTTTAAATTTTCATAAACTTCTCATTTCCAGTGCCACATTTGAGCGGGGTCATTCCAATACACACTTTTATTAAATTAAAGGGAAATGGTTTAAGAATGCCTTGACTTTCTTACATATATATTTTTTGTGCTTGATATGACTTTTACACAACCGTTTGTGTATGCAAGTTTGTTAATGTGCAAGTTGTTGACAATTGGCATGACAATGCAATCGTATAAATTTGCCTGCTTTAATGCTTCCAAATTGTAAATTTACTTTTCTCTTATTTTTGTGAAAATTACGAGTTCTTTACGAGTACCTCCAATTTTACACGACATCCTCGTAAAATTGACCAGCTATTATTGTAATTTAAGGCGCTTTTTAAAAAGAATTGGAAAAATTTGGAAGTTTTTTGAAGACATGTTTTTTGAAAACTATTTTACAGAGCAATAAATAAAGTTACAGATGAAATTTAGTATTTTGGTTACGAGAAAAAAACAAAGTATTTTTCCAAAATCTGTATTTTAACAAAAAAAAGCTCTGTTTATTATCTGTAAAATAAAGATAACAAAGTAAAATTACTGATAATTTTTGTATTTCGGTCAAAAGAAAATACAAACTGTTTTCTCAAAATCTGTATTTCGACTGATAACTGTGTAAAATATATGTCGAATTGAGATACCAGTCATTTAACAGCGTAATTATTTTGAGTGTAAGAAAATAAAGTTCAAACTATGTTTTTTTTTTCAATTTGTTCGGAACTTTCTTGTTTTCAAGTCAATAAAGGAATCCAAACCCCGACGTTTTCGAAAAAAAAAACTAAATTTGCTCTTATCAAATGATAAGAGAAAATTGTAAAATGACAGAGCTTTTTTGGTAATCTTCTGGTCACATTTAACAACAATTTAAAGATAATTCTGTAAATTTACAGTTTTTTATCGAAATAATTTTGCAGAGGGTTCTTTGCATAATAACAAAGTTTATTGCAGGTCCGAAATCTAGGATATTTTCTGCTGGCTCAGCTGAGTATTTCTGTAATTTAACAGAATTATTCTTTTAAGTGTAGGACATTTCGTATTTATCATAAACAAACCCACAAACTTTGTAAATTTTCAGAGTTTTTTTTTATAAATTTCTTGTAATTTTACTAAAACTTTGTAAATTTATAAGTTTTTTTGTAAAAATTTTGCACTTATAAAATACATTTAACTAAAACTTTGTAGATTTACAGAGTTTTTTTTTGGTAAAATTTTGGTCGCTTTCATCAACATTTTACAGATAAAGCCTCTGACACAATGTCGGAGTACTCTGTACTACAGAGTACCATCTCTAAAAATAGAGACGACATCATACAAAAAATGTGTAAGTGCGAAATAAAAAGGAACAAAATCCACTCTCTGGCACAGAGAACTCCATCATTGTGAATTCAGCTTAATTCTGTAAATTTACAGTTTTTTTATCGAAATGATTTTACAGAATTTTCTTCGTAAAATTACAAAAATCTTGCTGGTTGGAAATCTATGATATTGTCTGCCGGCTCAGCAGAGTATCTCTGTAATTTAACAGTGATTATTTTGATTGTAACGAAACGCAAAAAAATGGGTAAAGTTAGTGTTTTAAAGCAATTTTGATGATGTTCTCTCGGTTTTTTTCACAACTTCTCATTTTCAGTGCCACATTTTATCGGGGTCATTCCAATAAACACTTTAATAAAATTAAAGGGAAATCGTTTAAGAATACCCTGACTTATATATTTTTTAATGCGCTTGATATGGTTTTTACACAACGGTGACTATTTGATTCCTGATCAATTTCTCCTTCCTTAATGTGCAAGTTGTGTTGACAATTGGAAAATTCCATCGTGTAAATTTGACCGCTTTAATGCTTCCAAATTGTAAATTTACTTTTATTTTTGTGAAAATTGCGAGTTTTTTACGAATACCTCCAAGTTTACACGATACAATTAAACAGTTCATGCGAATAAGGACGAATAGACCATTTGTATAATTTTACAAATGACGATAAAAACGCAGGAAACGGTTTAAATCTTATATTTTTGTGAACTTTTTTGCATTAATGGATTAGTGCATTTTGCAAAAATGTTGAAAAAAATATTAGTTTTTAGCCGTTTCCTGCGTTTTTATCGTCATATGTAAAACAAGCTAACTCGCCCGGTACTTCGTTACCGGTTAGCTGTAAAAAAAAACAACTTTATTACTTCAAATTCTTATTAATTTTTAATTAAACATAAAAATTGTTAGTTTCGACCTTTAAAATATTATATTTTGAGTAGATTTAAAGTTGCAAAAAATTTTATTTTGGCGAAACGATCCCATAGTTCAAACTTTAAGTTTCAAGGAACATTAGTGCATAAGGAACAATATGTACCAAATTGAAGCGAAAATTCAAAAATTTATTTTCCCAGAATTTAATTTCCGCGAGTGGATCGTAAAGTGCCAATTTTAAGTATCTCTACTTTCTCTCTTTTTCCCCATTAGAAGCAGAATTTTCATAAAAGTACTTATTTTGGAGTGTTATTTCCGCGAAAGGATCGTACAGTCCAAATTTCAAGTATTTCGGACCATTAATTCAGCAGATACAAAATTGCCCTACTTTCCCCATTTCCCCCCTTAGAAGCAGAATTTACTAAAAAAGTGCTTCTTCCAGAATGTTATTTCCGCTAGAGGATCGTACAGTCCAAACTTCAAGTATCTAGAACCATTAGTTCAGCAGATACAAAACAGTTCAAAATTCAAGTATCTTGGACCATTAGTTCAGCAGATACAAAATTGCCCTACTTTTCCCCCTTTTCCACCTATAAAACAAAATTTTCAAAAAAGTACTTCTTTCAGAATGATTTTTCCGCGAGAGGATCGTACACTCCAAATTTCAAGTATCTAGGACCGTTAGTTCAGCAGATACAAAATTGCCCTAATTTCCCCGTAGAAGCGAAATTTTCAAAAAAGTACTTACATTAGAATGTTGTTTCCGCAAGAGGATTCAAATTTCAAATTTGCCCTACTTTCCCTCTTTTTCCCCCTATAGAAGCAGATTTTTCCAAAAAAGTACTTCTTCCAGAATGTTATTTCCGCGAAAGGATCGTACAGTCCAAACTTCAATATCTAGGACCATTAGATACAAAATTGCCCTTCTTTCCCCCTTTAAAAAGTAATTTTCAAAAAAGGACTTCTTTCAATATGTTATTCCGCGAGATGATCCTATATTGCAAATGTCATGTTTTTAAGACCATTAGTTTAAAATTTACCAAATTGCCCTATTTTGCCCCTCTTGGCCCTCCTTAAAACCAAAATTTTCAAAAAGTGTATTTTTCAAAAAATTTTTTCCGCGAGAGGATCGAAACTTAAAGTTTTAGTTCAGAAGATACAAAATTGCCCCCTTCTACTTTCAAGATGTTTTTTTTTTGTGAGATGATCCTAAAGTTCAATTTTCAAGTTTCTGGAACCATTTGTTTAAAAGATAAGTAATGTACCGATTTTCCCTATTTCCCCCCCCTTTCCCACCGTGGAGGAGGAATTTTTCAAACAATATTTTTTTCGGAATGTTGTTTCCGCGAGAGGATCCTAAAGACCAAACTTCACATTTCTGGGACCATTTGTTCAGAAGATAAAAAATTCACCGATTTTCCCACCATTGGAGGCGGAATTTTCAAAAAATTGTGTTTTCCGCATGTTAATTCTGCGAGAAGATCCTAGAGTCCAAATTTCAAGTTTCTGGGACCATTTGTCCAGAAGAAAAAAAATGTACCAATTTGCTCTATTTTCCCCACCTTGGAGGTGGATTTTTCAAAAAAATATTTTTTTATTTTTTTTTTCGCGAGAGGATTATAGAGTCCAAATTTCAAGTTTCTAAAACTATTAGTTCAAAAGATACAAAATCCCCCAAAGGGCCCTACTTTCCCCTTTTTCCCCCTTAGAAGTGGAATTTTTAAAAAAGTTCCTTAAGTATGTTATTTTTGCGAAAGGATCGTTCAGTTCAAATTTCAAGAATCTAGGACCATTACTTCAGCAGATTCAAAATTGCCCTTCTTTCCCCCTTTTTCTTCCAGAATTTTGAAAAGTGTTTTCTTAAGAATGTTATTTCCTCTATAACTGAATTTTCATTTAGTTTGGTTTGAGTCTATATTAATTATTTCTGAGAAATAATAATTTTTGAACAATGAGAAAATCTGAAAAAAATTAGGTGACAACACAGGCTAAGTGGAGATGTCGACAGCTTTCGGAAGATGCCACCCTTCCATCATCAGCACTCCTTCGATTGCGACACACTTAATGTGTGTTAGATTAAAATTAGCCATTTAAATGAAACTTTTGAAGAAATTAAGAATCGGAATTACTCCTCTTTGTGTTGAATAACCCGTATTCACCATCAATTCGTGTTGTATTCATTTGGCAGAAACTTAATCCATCTTAACTTTTAACAGAGTTGTATTTTTCCCATTGTTAACCCTTAGTAGGATTTTTCAAGTCTTGAAAAATGTCCGTTAGGTTTGAATTTTTGTTTTCATATTTCTAATTCATAGAAATATTACTAAATTGCAATGTACCTCATGAGTTGTGTATTAATTGTGTTTATATATTGTTGGACTGTATATTTTTATAACTGAATTTTCATTTAGTTCGGTTTGAGTCCATATTAATTATTTCTGAGAAATAATAATTGTTGTACAATGAGAAAATCTGAAAAAAATTAAGTGACAACACAGGCTAAGTGTAAAAAGTACTTTTTTCAGAATGTTAATTCCAAGAGAGAGGATCGTGCAGTCTAAATTTCAAGTATCTAGGACCATTAGTTCAGCAAATACAAAATTGCCCTACTTTCCGCCTTTCCCCCTTAGAAGCGGAACTTTCCACAATAAGTACTTTTTCCGCAAGAGGATCGTACAGTTCAAATTTTAAGTATCTAGGATCATTAGTTCAGCAGATACAGAATTTCCCTACTTTCCACCTTTTCCCCCTTTGGAAGGAGAACTTTCAAAAAAGTACTTCTTCTATAATGTTCTTTCCGCGAGAGGATCGTACAGTCCAAACTTCAAGTATGTAGGACTATTTGTTAAGCAGATTCAAAATTGCCCTACTTTCTCCCTTTTCCCCCCTAGAAGCAGAATTAAAAAAAAAGTACTTCTTTTATAATGTTATATCCGCGAGAGGATCGTACAGTTAAATTTTAAGTATCGAGGACCATGAGTTCAGCAGATACAAAATTGCCCTACCTTCCCTTTTTCCCTCCTTAAAAGTAGAGTTTTCAAAAAAGTACTTCCTTGAGAATGTTATTTCCGCGAGAGGATCGTACAGTCCAAATTTCAAGTATATAGGACCATTATTTCAGCAGATACAAAATTGCCATACTTTTCCCCTTTTTCCCACTCAAAATCGGAATATTTAAAAAGTACTTCTTTCAGAATGTTATTTTCGCGAAAAGATCGTACAGTCAAAATTTCAAGTCTCCCGAACCATTAGTTCAGCAGATACAAAATTGCCTACTTTCCCTCTTAGAGGCGGAATTTTCCAAAAAGTCCACCATTCGAATTTTATTTCCGCGAGAGGATTGTGCAGTCCAATTTTCAAGTATCTAGGACTATTTGTTCAGCAGATACAAAATTGGCCTACTTTCTCCCTTTCTCCCCCTAAAGAAGAATTTTTAAAAAAGTATTTCTTTCTGAATGTTATTTCCGCGGGAGGATCGTACAGTCCAATTTTCAAGTATCTAGGACCATTAGTTCAGCAGAATAAAAATTGCTCTATTTTCCCCTCTTTTTCCCCTTAAAAGAGGAATTTTTAAAAAAGTATTCCTTTCCGAATGTTATTTCCGCGGGAGGATCGTACAGTCCAATTTTCAAGTATCTAGGACCATTACTTTAGCATATCGTGGAACTATATTCAATTTGAGCTATCTGCTCGGTTGACGAAAATGAGTTTTTGATGGCAAAATGTTCGCTGGCATAAGTGTCATCTATGGTATTAATTTCAGAACAAAAAAAATATTTTAAGACTATTTTATTCCAAAAATAGCATGAGCTATGTGAAACCATGTTTTTTTATAAATAAAAATTTGAGCTATCTACAGTTTAGTTTACTAGGGTAAACTTTTAAATTTAAATTTTTTTATATTATCACTTTTTATACGGTGTTTCCATCAATAAAAATAATGGCAGTTTTTTTTTTTGAAAGTTTCAACTCCTTTCCGCGGTTAAAAACGCGGTTTTTGAACCATATTTCGATGCGGAGCAAAATCGGTTGAACTTTTTGCATATTTTATTTGTCCATTCGATTGTACAGCAAACAAAAGTGTTATGACATTTTTCGCAAGCTTCATGAAGGTTCCAAATAATGGCTATAAAGCGCGAAAAAATCGATGATTTAAAAAAAAAAAATAAAAAGTATTTTTTTAACACCTGTAACGGAAGGGCTTTAAAAACTGAGAAATATGGTACCAAATTCACATTTTTATCATAATCCGTTAAAAAGTTATAAAGCTTTAAAGTCTATATTTAATGAGCTATCTGCTTAGGTTGATTAATTTCAAATAAAAAAGGTTGAGCTATCTGCTGTAACTCAGCGAATAATACGAATTTTTACAAACAAAGCACGTGTAAAATTTAAGAGTAATTATTAATTAATATTGTAAAAGATCGGCCGACAAAAAGTTTAAAAATACGCGAATGCGACGGTTTTTTTGCTCTCCTGAAAAGTAATGTTTTTTTAGATAGCTCAAATTGAATATAGTTTAACGATATACAAAATTGCACTACTTTCCCCCTTTTTTCCCCTTAAAAACGAAATTTTCCAAAAAGTACTACTTTTAGTTTGTTATTGCTGCGATATGATCCCATATTCCCAATATCATGTTTCTAAGACCATTAATTTAAAGTTTTGCAAATTGCCCTATTTTCCCCCTTTTGGGCCTCCTTAAAACCAAAATTCTCAAAAAAATTTATTTTTCAAAAAATAATTTCCGCAAGAGCATCCAGATTCAAAATTTTAAGTTTGTTCAGAAGATACAAAATTGCCCTATTAAACCCCTTCTACCCACCTTATAAAAGGATTTTTCAAAATATTACTTTTTACAAAATGTTTTTTCCGCGAGAGTAGAGTTAAATTCCAAGTTTTTGGGACCATTCGTTTAGCAGATACGAAATTGCCCTTCTTTCCCTATTTTTCCCCCTTTAAAAACGAATTTTCAAAAATGTACTTCTTTTAGAATGTTATTTTCGGAATAGGATTGTTCAGTTCAAATTTTAAGTATCTAGGACCATTAGTTCAGCAAATACAAAATTGCCCTACTTTCCCCCTTTTTCCCCGTAGAAGCGTAATTTTTAAAAAAGTTTTTCTTTAACAATGTTATTTCCGCGAGAGGATCGTACGGTTGAAATTTCAAGTATCTAGGACCATGAGTTCAGCAGATTCAAAATTACCCCACTCACCCCCTTTTCCCCCCGGAATTTTCAAAAAGTACTTCCTTTAGAATATTATTTCCGCGAGAGGATTGTACAGTTCAAATTTCAAGTATCTAGGACCATTAGTTCAGCAAATACAAAATTGCCCTACTTTCCCCCGTTTTCCCAGTAGAAGCGGATTTTTTGAAAAGTTCTTCTTTAAGAATGTTATTTTCGCGAAAGGATCGTTCACTCCAAATTTCAAGTATCTAGGACCATATTTTCAGCAGATACAAAATTGCCCTACCTTCCTCTTTTTCCCCCTTTAAAGCGGAATTTTCAACAAAGTACTTTTTTCAGAATGCTATTTCCGCGAAAGGATCGTTCAGTCCACGCGAGAGGATCGTGCAGTCCTATTTGTTTAGCAGATACAAACCGGAATTCTTAAAAAGTACTTCTTTCAGAAAGTTATTTCCGCGAGAGGATCGTACAGCCCAAATTTCAAGGATCTACGTCCATTAGTTCAGCAGACACAAAATTACCCTACTTTCCCCTTTTTCCCCCTTAGAAGCGAAATTTTCAAAGTAGAGCTTTCTCACAATGTATTTCCGCGAAGGATCCCATAGTCAAAGTTTTTAAGTTTCTGGGAAAATTAGTTCAGAACATACAAAGTGTACCAAATTGTCCTACTATCCCCCTTTTTACCACCCTAGAAGCGGAATTGAAAAATAACTTTGTTTCGGAATGTTTTTCCGCGAGAGGATCTTATAGTCCAAACTTTAAGTTTCTAGGACCATTAGGTCAGAGAAAAGAAAATGTACCAAATTGCCCAATTTTCCCCCTTTTCCCCTTCTTAGAAGTGCCTTTTTAAAAAAGTACTTTCTTCAGAATATTATTTCCGTGAGAGGATCCTATAGTCCAAATTTCAGGTTTCTGGGACCATTAGTTCACAATATAGAAAATGTTCAAAGTCGTCCTATTTCCCCCCCCCCCCCCCAAAAAAAAAAAATTTGAGTGAAAAAAAATTTTGAGTGAAAAAAAAAATTTGATTGAAAAAAAATTTGTAAAAAAAAAAAATTTTGAGTAAAAAAAAATTTTGAGTGAAAAAAAATTTTGAGTAAAAAAAAATTTTGAGTGAAAAAAAATTTTGAGTAAAAAAAAAATTTGAGTGAAAAAAAATTTGTAAAAAAAAAAATTTGTAAAAAAAAAAAAAATTTGTAAAAAAAAAAAATTTTGAGTGAAAAAAAAATTTTGAGTGAAAAAAAATTTTGAGTGAAAAAATTTTAGTAAAAAAATGTTTTTTCCCCGAGAGGATACTATAGTTCAAATATCTAGTTTCTAGAACCATTAGTTCAAAATTCACCAAATTGCCCTATTTTCCCCCTTTTTGTCCCCCTTAAAACCGGAATTTTCAAAAAAGTACTTTTTTCAAAATGTTATTTTCGCGAGAGTATCCTACATTAAAAATTTCAAGATTGTAGGACCATTAGTTCAGAAGATACAAAATGTACCAACTTGCCCTATTTTCCCCCTGACCCACCTTAGAAACGGAATTTTCAAAATATTACTTTTTCCAAAATGTTATTTCCGCGAGAGGGTCCTAGACTTCAAATTTCAAGTTTCTGGGACCATTTGTTTAGAATATAAAAAATGTACCAATTTGCCCTATTTTTCCCTTTTTTCCCCCTCGGAGGCGGAATTTTCCAAAAATATTTTTTTCGAAATTTTATTTCCGCGAGAGGATCCTAGAGTTCAAATTTGAAGTTTCTAGGACTATTAGTTCAAAAGATACAAAATCCCCCAAAGGGCCCTATTTCCCCCTTTTGCCCCCCTTAGAATCGGAATTTCCAAAAATCCCTTCTTAGTGGGTGGTTTTGTCGGTAGCCGAACCTACATTCCTAATTTCAAGTCTCTAGCTTCAGCGGTTTGGGCTGGGCGATGATTATTGCCAATCAGTCAGTCAGTCAGTCACCACCAGCGTTGCCAATTTAGCTTTTTTCCCGCTAGATTTAGCTTTTTTTTAAATTTTTCGCGGGAAAATTTTGCATTTAGCTTTAAGCGGGTTTTTTAGCTTTTTTTGAAATTTTTTTAGCTTTTTTTACACTTTTTTTTTTACTTTTTTCATTAAACATCAACGTAAAATGAGAAGAAAAATAAAATTTTACTTCAAAAATTTCTACTTGTGTATAAAAACACAATTATATTTCAGAAACATCCAACTATTTATATTTTAAAGTTGTCAGAATGTGTTTTAGGAAATTTTTTTAATTTACATTTTTTTCAGAATTCTTATAAGTAATTGAAAATTTTGAAAACTTAAATAAAAACTCTGATTAATTTTTATTACAAAATAAAAATTATTTTATTCGACCTTTAAAATATTATATTTTGTGGAGGTTTATTCTAGCTCGAGGTCATTATTTCCTTTAATAATTAAAACTATGATTATTCTCATAGAATAGTTTCAAGAAAACTATTTTTCTGTTTTAAATTTATTTATGTTGGTCATTTTTTGCAAGACTTAATCGACACGTGTTTTGGGATTTATCTGATCCCATTGTCAAGATTATTTATAAAAAAAACATTTAGCAATAATTATTCTATGAGAAGATCATAGTTTTAATTAGTAAAGGAGATAATGACTTCGAGCTAGAATAAACCTCCACAAAAAAATTAAATAAAAATTTTTAAAATGTATTTGGAAATTTCTTAAATATAATTAATTTTAGAAAATGAAATATTGGAACATATAAAGAATTTTCTAAAACATATTTAGTTTTTTGTGAAATAAAATTGGAAATTTTTAAAATATAAATGCAGATTTCTGAAATGTATTTAATTTTTTTTAAATATTGTTTGTATTTCCTGAAAAATTGTTGGGAATAGTATTGATGTATTTACAAACTGTATTTCTAAATATTCAGAAATCTTCGAAAGTATTAAAGAAATTTCCACTTCTAATTTTTCCCAAATTTCTAAACTTTATTTGAAAATGTAGTTCAAACAATTTAAAATACATTTTGTGAGAAAATTCGGAAATGCGATTGAAAAAATCCAAAAAAAAAAATCTAAATAGTATTTGAAAATTTCTTTGATTTATTTTGAAATTTGTTCACAACTTTTGAAATTTCGTTAAAGATTTTCTTGATTGTATTAATTTTTACTTTTATTAATGTGTACTTCTCGGAAATTTTCGATAACATAATTTTTTCAAATTTTTTATAGTTTAATATTTTGTTTATTAATAAGCATAACTTAAGTCCCAAATATGCTATAGAAGGAATAACAAATTCCTAAGTCCCTAAAATCGAAGAAAAAGCTAATTTAAATTATTTAAAAAAATTTAGCTTTATTTTTTAGCTTTTTTTCAAATTTTTTAGCTTTTTTTAGCGGGTTTTTTGAAAAAATCTAGCTTTTTTTGTTTTCAAATTCTGGCAACGCTGGTCACCACACTCTTTTATATATATAGATAATACAAATGGTCTATTCGTCCTTATTCGCATGAACTGTTCAATTGATACACTCAAAAAAATAAAACTGTAAAGTTAACAATTTTTTTTTTTGTTAACTCGAGTTTACTACACGCAAAAAAATATTTTACCAAGCGCTTGGGAGGAATCACATTAAACAAGATTTTTGCGGATATTATGCGAGAACTAATAATATTTTACCAAGCGCTTGCATAATTATACCTAACTTTGCAAACGTTTCAAGAAATTTCCCATGAGCTTGCATAGTTTTACTAACTTTAAGATAAAACAAGCAAGCGCTTGGTAAAATGTTATAAGTTTTTGCATAATATACGAAAAAATATTGTTTAACGTGATTCCTCCCAAGCGCTTGGCAAAATATTTTTTTGCGTGTAGCTTTTTAGCAAATTTTTAGTTAAAATCAGCGTTTTAACTACTTTTTTTAGCTAAGTTCAATTTACGGAAATACTAGTTTTAAAAAATTAAATGAATTAATTTTTTTTGTTGAATTTTAAACTGAGTTTACGAATTTTTACTAATTAATTTGTTGATTTCTCGTAACATATTTGTTAAGTGAAAATTTTTTATATATTTCTTGTGTAGCCTCCTATGCAAATCTCATAAGTTCTACTTAAGCTGAACTTAATGCTGTGAAAAAAAATTAAGAAATAAGTGAAGTGTTAGTGTTTAAAACCAATATTTAACAAACTTACAATTTTTTACAAAAAAGTAACAAAAAGTTTAGCTGAATTCAACTAAAATTTTTTGTTAATATGTACATAAAAATGTTACAAAATTTTCAGCTGAATTTTTAGTTAAAGTTACGGCTTTTTTGCTACATTCATTCTGCGAAAAGTAAGCTAAATATTTTTAGTTAAATTAACAAGAAATTTAGTAGGTTCAAAATCAGGTGCTTTTTTAGTTAAATTTAACTAAATTTTTTGCTAACTTTACAGTTCTTTTTTTTTGAGTGTAAACCCTTAACTCCCTTTTGATGTATTTCTCGACTTTTCTCTACCATTTTATTGCATTGTTTTAATTTCGCAAATATTACAGCCAAAAACTTCCTTAAAGTTAAGAATATTTTGAATCTGGGCTCTAGCTGGAGCGTCTGCTATGGGGGCACCCTAATTATTGAAGACTCTATACCGTCTGATAATTGTCTTTCTAAACAAAAGGGCTGAAGAAACAAGTTTATTTTAATAATGGTACCATAATGGCCAGCAGTTACTTTTTGATAGCGAGATGCCGTTAGTATATAATATTAGAGTTAAATCCAGAATAAAATTTTTTTTCATCTACGAATGTTTATTTCTGGTATCTGTGAGAATGTGGACAGAACCGCACGACTTTTTCCAATCAACAGATTTTTCTGGTGATTGGACACATATTTATTTAAAATGTATTAATAGTGCGGAAAAGTTGGTTCATGGTAAAACAACAAAAAAAACGTGGGTATTCAATACTAAAAATTTAACTAAATTTTATTCCAAAAGGACCTAGTGCAGAAATTGGTAACCAATACTAAAATTTTTTACAAATATTATTCAAAACCAGTAAAAATTTCTAATTTTAGTACTTTGAAGATACTAAAATTAGTAACTTATTAGTAGATTTTGGTACAAAACCACTTACTAAACCTTTTACAGTAGAATTATTTTGAGTGAATCATTTTAAAACCGAAATTATCGAAATCGGTCTGTATTTTCTGTTCGTGCATCGCGGGTCAAAATTGGAGTTTTTGAAAAAAAAAAATGGACATAAATGGAAACATATTAAAATATAAAAACTTATTTAAAAAAAAAAAAACAATTTGTATCGCATTAATTCATAAATGTTCAGATAATGTTCTAAGTTTTTCGGAAATCGAAAACCCGCCCAAACGTGAGACCTAAAAAAACTCACATTTTAATTTTAGCATGGTGGTCAAAACTACTTTTTCAAAATTTTATGAAAATTTTTTTCAAAATATATTAGTTTATCTACGTGATTTTATTGAAGACATCTCAGGGAAAGAATAAACAAAAATGTTGAGTTAAATTCCTTCATCCTGTTGGTCTGTGGAGCAATTTGAATTTACCGGATTTAAATAAAATGTGTTTTATGTTGTTTTTTTATTTTTAGTACCAAAAGGTACATAAAAATAAAATGTATTTATTCGGCCTTTATATATGTATATATATTCGATTAGAGTTTTATTCTAGTTCGAGGCCCAAAAATATTTCTATTTATGATATTGTCATAATAGAGTATTTTTAATTTATTGCTTTAAAAAAGTTACTATCTCATAGTATGTCTGTACTGATCAGTTTCATCCCCACTAAAGGAATCTTCAGCAGACTTTAGAGAATCATCGTTGGTCAATCAAACATCAAACCAGACATAATATTTGATATATTTCCCAAGTTATATGAGAAGTACTATTATGAAGGTCCGAAATCTGTTTTCCAACAAAAATAACTCTTTTAAAGCAAAAATTGTATATATTAAATCACCGTCGGTAACTATTAATATATGTGTTGCTGTTATTTTACAATAACAACAGTGCCTAACCAAACAATAGTGTTGGTAGGATAAGTCGTACTAAACTTTGTGTTAAATGTTGGTTTTTTATTTTTAGTACCAAAAGGTACATAAAAATAAAATGTATTTATTCGGCATTTATATATGTATATATATTCGATTAGAGTTTTATTCTAGTTCGAGGCCCAAAAATATTTCTATTTATGATATTGTCATAATAGAGTATTTTTAATTTATTGCTTTAAAACTAGAACTAGAATAAAACTCTAATCGAATATATATAAGTACATATATAAAGGCCGAATAAATACATTTTATTTTTATGTACCTTTTGGTACTAAAAATAAAAAAAACAACATTTAACACAAAGTTTAGTACGACTTATCCTACCAACACTATTGTTTGGTTAGGCACTGTTGTTATTGTAAAATAACAGCAACACATATATTAATAGTTACCGACGGTGATTTAATATATACAATTTTTGCTTTAAAAGAGTTATTTTTGTTGGAAAACAGATTTCGGACCTTCATAATAGTACTTCTCATATAACTTGGGAAATATATCAAATATTATGTCTGGTTTGATGTTTGATTGACCAACGATGATTCTCTAAAGTCTGCTGAAGATTCCTTTAGTGGGGATGAAACTGATCAGTACAGACATACTATGAGATAGTAACTTTTTTAAAGCAATAAATTAAAAATACTCTATTATGACAATATCATAAATAGAAATATTTTTGGGCCTCGAACTAGAATAAAACTCTAATCGAATATATATACATATATAAATGCCGAATAAATACATTTTATTTTTATGTACCTTTTGGTACTAAAAATAAAAAACCAACATTTAACACAAAGTTTAGTACGACTTATCCTACCAACACTATTGTTTGGTTAGGCACTGTTGTTATTGTAAAATAACAGCAACACATATATTAATAGTTACCGACGGTGATTTAATATATACAATTTTTGCTTTAAAAGAGTTATTTTTGTTGGAAAACAGATTTCGGACCTTCATAATAGTACTTCTCATATAACTTGGGAAATATATCAAATATTATGTCTGGTTTGATGTTTGATTGACCAACGATGATTCTCTAAAGTCTGCTGAAGATTCCTTTAGTGGGGATGAAACTGATCAGTACAGACATACTATGAGATAGTAACTTTTTTAAAGCAATAAATTAAAAATACTCTATTATGACAATATCATAAATAGAAATATTTTTGGGCCTCGAACTAGAATAAAACTCTAATCGAATATATATACATATATAAAGGCCGAATAAATACATTTTATTTTTATGTACCTTTTGGTACTAAAAATAAAAAAACAACATTTAACACAAAGTTTAGTACGACTTATCCTACCAACACTATTGTTTGGTTAGGCACTGTTGTTATTGTAAAATAACAGCAACACATATATTAATAGTTACCGACGGTGATTTAATATATACAATTTTTGCTTTAAAAGAGTTATTTTTGTTGGAAAACAGATTTCGGACCTTCATAATAGTACTTCTCATATAACTTGGAAAATATATCAAATATTATGTCTGGTTTGATGTTTGATTGACCAACGATGATTCTCTAAAGTCTGCTGAAGATTCCTTTAGTGGGGATGAAACTGATCAGTACAGACATACTATGAGATAGTAACTTTTTTAAAGCAATAAATTAAAAATACTCTATTATGACAATATCATAAATAGAAATATTTTTGGGCCTCGAACTAGAATAAAACTCTAATCGAATATATATAAAATGTGTTTTTATCAAAATTTTTGTCTAATTTATAGTTGTAAGCAACATTTTACTCAAAATTAACCAACATTATTTTTCAAATGGTTGTCTTGGACCATTTTTTTGTACAATCCCTGGGAAATTCTATGAAATCAAGTAGATAAAGTAATATATTTTGAGATTTTGTTTCATAAAATTTTTAAAAAGTAGTTTTGAGCTCCCTGCCAAAAATTTTAGTTTTTTAGGTCACACGTTTGGGAGGGTTATCGATATCCAACAAACTATAAAATTTGTATTTATAGTACGTTCAGATTGGCCTCGAAACCCCGTTTAACGAGGTTTCGAGCCAAACCTCATTTGAAAATACGTATTTTCCCTCACAAATTTAAACCTTTTTGTAGTGAGGTTTCAACGAAAGTACGATCGAAACCTCGTAAATTTCATATTTTTACCACTGTGCGACAATGAGAAATAGAGAAAATGGGAAAATAACAAAAACAAAAATATAAATAAATCAATTTATTTACAAAATTTCTTAAAAATATTTATTTATTTTAAATAAAATAAAATTTAAACGTTCAAAAAAATTATTTGCGCGTAATTAAAACAGTTAACAAGAATATTTTTGTGTGTGATAGTTTCCGAAACCAACATAAATGTCAAAATTGTTGTGTGTGAACAGGTGAGTTTTTAAATTGAAAATACGAGCTTTCAACGGGGTTTCGAGGCCAATCTGAACATAGTATTAAAATTTATAAATTAATGCGATACAAAATTTGACCCGCGATGCGCGAACAGAAAATATTGACCGATTTTAATAATTTAGGTTGTCAAATGCTTGTATTATCTTGTACTAACTTTTCCGCCTACCCTAATGTATAAGAATTCTTAAATTCCTTGCAATTTAGCTTTTTTTTAAATTTATGTAAATATTAACATAAAATCAAGGTTAAAAATATCCTTATACATAAACATTTAGCTAAATACCTGAATTTTAACATAATAAAATGTTACCCCGATTAATGAAAAACATTTACATAAATTATCCCAAATTGCATTGAATATTCATATAAAAAGATCTCTGTCTGTCTTTCCATTTTATTAGATGAAAAAGTCAACAAATCTTTTGCGCAGGACAAAGGATACCAACCATTTTTCATTTATATACGTGTTGTGTGTATCCTTTTGTCCACACACTTTCTTGGTACGAGTAGACAAAAAAACAGAAGTTAACTTTCAACAAAATGGCTGCGTGCTAAATGTTAAATAGTAAAATGTTAAAAGACCAACAGTGGCCACCAAAACTCATCTTGTGGCCGCAGTGTGGTTGGAATTGTTAGGTTATCCTAATTATACATTCATCATATTTTATAAGGAATACATTCATAAATTTTTTTTAGGGTCACCCAGTTGTGGAACAACGATTGAGCGAGCGTTAAAATGCCAAATGAATAATAATGAATAAGTTTAGTTTAAAGGTGAGACGATGTCTAGAATTTTGTAGTCTCAGGTTTATGTAATCTGCATAATTGTCATACTCTAAATTTTATGCAAAATGTTAAATTTTCACTTTTTTTATTATATAAATGAATGAATATTCATACTTGTTTACCCCAACACCAACAATAATTACAATATTTAATTACATTTAAACTAATTTGTTGTTTATATTGAAATATCTCTTCCTTGTATTTTATAGCGGAAGGAGCCTTTAAGAAACTGAAACCTGAACCTAATACGGGCCTTTCATCTGTATCTGGTGGTATAACATCACCAGGAAGTGGTTTATCATCATTAAGTCAACATGCCGGCCATACCCCAACCACAGCATCATGTCCAACACCAGCGAGACGAAGACATCGAACGACATTTACACAGGTCAGTTACATGCTTTAACATATTTACATTTACATAAATACATAGTATATTTGGAGACATAAGCATGAACATGCATGCATAAACTACGTGCCGGTACATAATTAGTTAAATTCTAATACAAAACTTTGTACACAAACTAAACTACGTGTCAGAACTTTAAATAATTAATCCTTTTTTTATATTATCCAACCACAGTATCGATATTTCCATGTGTAACGCATCAAAATATCGGTTTTGGACCCCAATCAGTGATCAATTCCAAGACAGTCTAGCGATGCCCGTCTTTGGAGTACAAAATTAAAGAGTTAGAATCCTGAAGTTTAACACAAATTTGTCTTATAGTCATAGGCTGGTTAAGTTCGGAGCTGGGCAAAGTCGGACTAGGAGGACAAAAGTTTTTCGTTAAAGAACTGGACCAAACTCTAAAAATTTCATATTTTACAGGTTTTTTTATACTTTAATTTATCAAATAAAACATGTTGATTTTAAAAGAAGTTTAAAGTCCTACACTTGGATCCAGGAGATTATAAAATGCCTTTTTTGGCCTTATGTGGGTGTGGATAAAAAAGAATTTAAGTAATGATATACTATTACGCGCAAATAGAATAAATGAATTTGTAAACATTTGCCGCTAGAAAAAACTGACTCCCCGAGTAAAAAAGATCTGATATAATCATATATGCTATTATATAATTATTTATATTTATACATGGTTATGCATGAACTTTGATATGGACATACAAGTTTATATATAGCATTGTATTTTTACTTATTTTTTAATATGATAACATACATATTTATATCTATTTATATACCGATCTATATGAAATAAGATATGACATATAAGGTCGGAAATTTTTAGATATGGCAGATAAAAAGATATATGATTTTATTTATAATTATATCCCGAGAAAAATTTTCAAAATTTTCTAAGTCCCGGACAATTAAAAAAAATTAAATAATTTTCAAGTCCTAAAAACTTTTATGAAAATTTTCCAAAGTCCCGGAAACAAAATTTTTTTGGCAATTTTTTTTGGAGTAAAAAAATCGTTGAAAATGTTTTTAGGAGAAATTTTATTTTTTGAAAAATTTTTAAGTTCCAAAAAAATGTTTTTAAATTTTTTAAGACACAAACATTTTTTGGAATTTTTAAATCCCTTTAAAATAATTTTAGAAAAAAAAATGACAAATTTTTAATAATTTGCTAAGTCCCGAAAAAATTCCGAAGAATGCAATAAAAACTCTTCTAATTGATAATGTATCCAATCTGATAAAATAATTTCTAATTTCACGTTTAAAATTCCAAAAAGATTACCAGATTACATCTAATTATATAAAAATTTATCTAATTTTAACAGATAAGATGTGATGTAATACAATTAGATAGACCCATTTTTGGGATCAAACTTAATCAAATTTGATATTATTTTATCAAAAATAATAGAATTTGATACAATCGTATAATATTCGATCCGCCAATTTTCGGATCAAAATTAATATGGATTTACATAAAAGCATATCTGTTCATATATAATTAAATATTGCGTCATATAACTTTTTTTTACTCGGGTCCTTACTAACATACCTACCCCACCCCCCCATATTATTTTTTTTTTGATAGAAAATTACTGAATGACAACTGTAAAATTATGAAACATTCAAATTGAGATCAAAAACAGAAAGTTTTTCAAAATTATTATTTTTTAGTGGAAAAAGTTCTTTAATGTTATATATAATTGAAACTCTTCTACACGTTTTTTGACCAAGGAAATCTCCCGTTGGTCATTCAGCCAAGAAATCATAAAGTGGTTCATTTTTCTGTTGATAAAATTTTTCGAAAAGCTTGTTAACTATCTGCAACATGTGGATGATTACTAGAGTGTGATTTTCTTCTTATTTTTTTTATAGACAATAATAATTTCTTGTGTTGTGAAAAAATCCCAAATGGGCTTTAGAAAGTTCATGTTCAAAAAATTGGGTTAAGACAGGTTGACAGTTATCTTGAGACAAAGAAAAAGCTTTTATTGCTGGATAATTCTTTAAAAGTCTTTCTACTGCAGGTTTAAGAGTAAGCCAACGCATTGGTATATGACGAAGCATTTCAGACCACTCCAGTTCACAAAATTCATGAAAATCGAACACGGTCAAATCGGGATGGGTAAAGGTCTGAACAGAACAAGCCCGGCACGACTTTTTCCATACGATTTGACAGTTAAAAACCGTGACCGGCACGACAAAAAATTAAAACTTATTTTATCTCCGGGTTCTCTCAATCTCCCTCCCTCTCACATTCCAGGGTTACCGCATTTTCACAACCATTTTTTATTTTTTCATTCACAATGGTGTAACAAACGTACAGTAGTGCCAACTTAATCACATTGACTATGTGATAAGCGATTTTTTTCCGTAAAATGACTCTAATTTTATTAAAAGTTAGCACCACTGAACAAACAAATGACATTTTTGCCGTCGCCGTCCCCCGTCATTGTTTTGGGCCTATATTCTCCGGCAACGGCAACCGTCCCCCGTGCCGTGCTTGTTCTGTTTCTACCTTAAGGAGTTTAGGATCCTTTTACCAAATGCAACATCTTATTTAAGACTCGGGACGTAGTAGAGTTCCTATGAGTACTTGTTGTACACGCTTAAAAGGAAACTTGCTCCCGTTGTCTTGGGTCTGAAAATAACCCTTATCTCGTTCTATGCGCAGCATATGTAGTGCGTCAAGTGAACGTGACCTTTGACACTCGCTTTCAGAACTCCCCAACAAAATGTTGTTTTCTGAATAATCGAGGGAAACCTGTGGTATATTGACCGGGAACGTGTTGTATGAGCCATCCGTTCCCGAGATGATTCAACTCGTTATCTGAAAAAGAAAGAAAAATATAAAATCAAAGGCAAGAAGAACTTTTAGAGTTTGGTCGCTATAATATAATACCTGCTTTATCAAAGACCGGATGGTAAAGAACTTGGCCATGTTTTTTTGCATCGCCATAACTCCAATTTTTTTTTAACTTCCTGTTCGAATTAACACATGTCGGTTTTGGATCTGTGCTGGTAGCTGAAAAGAGAAGGAAGAGTGAAAAAGAATCATATGGTAAAATGAAAAGCTTCCATGAATATTTTTTTTATAAATTTCAAAATACACGGTACTTCATACTTACCTGTCGGTTCATTCAGATCTTTTGTTTGTTTGGATTTAGTTCACCTTTTATTTTTTATACCCTCCAACTACAGTATGGGGGTATACTCACTTTGTCATTCCGTTTGTAACGCATCGAAATATCGGTCGGGGATCCCATAAAGTATATATATTATTGATCTATGATCGATTCTAAGACTTTTCTAGAATGTCCGTATGTCCGTCCGTCCGTCCGTCTGTATAAGACACGATGCAGTCCAAAATAAAAGAGATAGACTCGTTAAGTTTGGCAGGAATATGTCTTTTGGTCCTAGGCAGTTTAAGTTCGTAAATGGGCAAAATCGGAACAGGGGGAAAAAAGTTCCCCCTTATAGAACTTAACTAACCTTTGAAAAACGCCATATTTTCACAGGTTTTTTTGTATTTTTGTTAAGCAAATGAAACAATTTGATGTCAGAAAAAGTTCAAGGTCCTGCAATTGGACTAAGGAAACAAAAAAAATCGTTTTTTTTGCCCGCCCCCCTTTTGTGGGCGTGGATATTAAAAATGTTTTTAAATAATGATAAAATTGTATTACTTAAGCTGAAAAAGCATAATAAATAAATTTGAAAACATTTACCGCATGGGTTTATGTGTCCCCCAATGACCCATTCTGACCCCCCCCCAAAAAAAACGCCCATGCAATTTTTTTTTAAAATTTTTTTTTTATATGTTGGAGGGTATTATAGATTCGGCACAGCCGAATTTAACATTCTCACTTGTTGTTTTTTATTAGTAGTTTTATTTAGTTCATAAGTTTTTTTTCATTCACAAATTTTTTTCCTCATCATTTGTTTACGTTGGATTTGACATTTCATTTTTGATAATAAGGGATGCCAGATCAACAAAATTATTGATTTTGCTTAAGCCCGGTTTTACACCGTAACCACAGATTAAACACAGACTCGACAGTAGAGTTTTATAAGAAAAAATGGGGAAAAACTAATCGATTTTAGGAGAAAACACAGCGGTTTTTAGTCCGTTTTACGCTAACATGGCAACACTTTCTACGACTTAGGAGTGAGTGAAACAACAAAAACCGATCTGGCATCCATTTTTCTTATGGCGCGTTATATCAGTTTTCTCTTTCTAACCTAATTCGTAGAATAATTTGAAAATATTAACCATATGGTTAAAGAATACTTTTTTGACACCTGTCACTTATGTCGAGTCTGTATTAGTCTGTGCCGTAACTGTGGTAGGTAGTTGTCAGACCTGAATTTCAAAGTGGGAATTCAGGAAAAGTACCTAAAATAGTTTTCCTCCCATCATGGAGCCATAACTGGGTCTAAAGATGGTTGGGTTTGTCAGTTGCGACTAATAAAAGGTCAATGTTGTTTACAAAAAGAACAATGATTAGTAGACTTGACATGAAAAATATAGAAAAAGTGGTGCTAATTTAACAGCTGTAAGGGAATTTTTATTTGCTTTTGCGGGTGATGACTTGGTAAAAAAGAAACAGGAGGAATAATTTATTTCCTTTATATTGATGAAACTCTACTGCACGTTTCATATCATATTGATGAAGGTGCCCATACCTAGAGAAGCCACCATTTAAAAAATTTTCTCGAAATAAAAAAAATGTGTTGCACAAAATAAGTGGCTGCGTTTTTTTCCTTCCTTCCTTCAGTTTTAAAACTTAAGCTTCAGCGGCTGAAAAAGTTTATTTATTGAATAAATACTTTAGAAGCACTGGCACATGTTTAGGTGCTAATATGTCTACACAGTAAAGAAGTTTTATTTAAAAGAACATTTTTAAAGTGTTTCGACATATTTTCAGGAGGGGTGTAAGTGTACAAGTTTTATGTGTTTTTTTTTAACTTTGGAAGTTTTACCAAATTTAATTTGTATGTAGGGTATAAAATATTTGGAATATTTATGTGAGTTAATCTGAAAACATACACATTTGCTATATGCCTGAAAAAGCTTATTTTACACTAATGTCGTGAAAATGTTAAAATGCAGTTAAAAAAAGTCTTCAAAAAACTAACAAATATTTTAACCACAATAAAAAATGTGCCTAAAATTAAAATAAAAGCTTGTTAATTTTTCGAGGTTATAGCGCGAAATTGGAGGTAAAAAAGAAACTTTTAGTTTTTAAAAAATTTTATATTTATTTATATTTAAAATTTTATATGCATTAAAGCGGGCGTACTTAAACGATTAGTGTCGGAAAAAATTTTTCACAAAAAAATTGTAAATTTACAATTTTTAAAGCATGAAAATTTACACGCACAATAAAAAAGTGCGCCTAAAACTAAAATTGTAATTAAAAAAAAAATACAAAAAATTTTATATTTATGGACGTGGGCGCACTTAAACGATTAGTGGGCAGACAAAAAATTTTCACAAAATAATTGTAAATTTACAATTTTTAAAGCATGAACACTGGGGCTATACGTTTTTTACATTTTTTGAAAATATCAAAATTTGCATAGCACAGTCAAATAGGTCATGAAACACCATGAAGAAAAATGTTTTTACTTTTTCGTGGATGTTAAAAGTACATACACCAAACGTGATGAAGTTTAAAATTACAACTTTTGTAATTAAAAAAAACAAAATGGCAAAAAAAAGGTAGGCGGGAAGGTACCCACCTCCCCAACCAATAAGATTACCACATATTAGATTTTTTTTTTTGTTTTATTACATTTTTATTTAATTAGAGAGCTTTTTATTTCTGTTTTAATTGATATTCAGACTATTATTTTCTATTTTTTTTCAATTTGTGTTTATAAGATGACTTTTAAAAAAAGTTATTTAAGCATCTAGAAAAATTCAAAAATCTGGGAAAACAACTGATTTGATTTAAAAACAGTGTAACAATGGTGCGAAACATTCCAAATATTAAAATCCCACTCGATCAATTAAAGAATAGGACAAGTCAAAAGGTAGCCATAGAAAGATAGGAAAATTTGAAAATTTTGGCAATAATAATATCGGCCGAGTTGAAAGAAGATGTATTGAACATAACTTTAAAAGGAGAAAATTGGTGTCTTCATTTCGACGGGGAACAAATTGGAGGTAAGGAAATCCTGGTGATTGTTCCGAAAAATGAATATAGAGAAATAAATTTAGCGGTACTTGTTTTAGATACTGAAAAGGCCATTACAATATTTAACAGAATCAAAGATACTTCAAACAAATACGAATTATGGGGATCCATTAAAGTGACTATTTGTGATACCACAAATATTAATACTGGCAACCAAAATGGTGTTGCTACCCAATTGCACTCCGAACCAAATCTGGTAGGTAAATTCAACAAAAAAATTTCGTATGCAAACTGATGGAAAATTTCAAGAAAGTGGGTTCGATTCCAATCAGAGTTAAGTCTGTTGATGAAAAAACATATAGAAAAAAACAGTTTTACAAAAATCAAACAATTTAAATCTAATGTAATTTTCTCCACTGATGACGTAGAGATGGCTACAGAAACCATGGTCTGGAATAATTCCACATTAAAAATAATCTTTAGAAATACAATGTTTTCTTCTTCAATCACAAACCCTTAATATAACAAACAGAAATGGCATGCGCCGATAAAAACACTTAAAGATCTTAAACAAAATTTTGTCAATTTTTTTTTAAGATTCAACAAATTTTATTCAAATCAACGAAATTTCGTCAAGTCTACATCCTCTGAAGAAGTGAAATTGACAAAATTTCGTCAAATTGACTAATATTATTTAGTTTGTACGCCATTATTTTTCCAATGTGCAGCGTCATGAAAAAATTTATGTTTCGCGAAAATTAATTTATTTTTTTTTATGCAATTTTATTTAACTGCTTAAAGCTATTGTGTAAGTTTATATTTAAATTATTATTAATGATTTTTTTTAATTTTTATTAATTTTTTGTTATTGTTAGATTATAGTAAACATTTTTTAAAATATTAACTTAAATTAAATAAAAAAAATAATTACAAAAATAATATTTATGGATATTTTATTTTTTATATGGGTAGAAAAATTTAGGAAAACGGATAAAATATTGTGAAATTTACGAAAATCATTTTGTTAAATAGATATTTATTCAAATTGAATAATCTATTTTATTCAAATTAACCAAAAAAAAACTGTTAATTCGACAAAATTTCGTCAAACTAATGTCAAATATATATTTACGAAAAATTTTATTCAATTCAACAAATCAACATGCATTTTCGTCAATATTACTGCCATATTTGGTTCGGTGCAAAGGTACTTTAAATCAATTAATGTACCTCCGCTGCAATATGTTGCTTTCCAGTATAATATTTTAAATCTAAGATGAAAAAATAAAGTAGAATGATGACATGCAGTATTTGTATGAACTTGAAAATGCTTTACGATACTTTCAGAGAAACAAAAAATACCCATACCCGGTTTTTCTAAGTTTAGACCACAGTACATGAGTAGTAGTATCACAGAGTTGCATCTGATGGGTGTTAGTATTAGTGACAGCACACAGTGTAACTTTTGACGTTTCATACAAAACGTAAACAAACATCACAAATACATGCACAAAAGCTCACACGTACATGCACACATATACAAGGCAGCGATGATCATTCTGTACTAAAAACCATACCACCATATTGGAAAGTACGGAATTAGCACCAGTGTTTGCATACTAGTCTGTACTGTGGTTAAGACAAATTATGCTGATGCTTTGCTAATCTCCCACCTGATATTCCATTGCCCGAATGTAAAGTCCAGGTGCCACATTATTTTGTAGGTAATGCAGCCTTTCCATTAAAAAAGTATTTAATGAGACCATATCCAGGCCTTTTATTAGATGAATCAAAAGATAATTTTAATAAAATGTTACCTAGATTCAGTAGAACAATTGAAAATACATTTAGTGTTTTGACATCTATGTGGCGAATTACACTCAAAAAAAAAAACTGTAATGTTAGCAAAAAAAGCTTGTTAGCCTACAAGAAAATTTGCTGATTTTGAACCCACGATTTTTTTGCTAAAGTTAGCAAAAATGTTTTGCCAATAATTAGTTAACTAATTTTTTTTTTTTTGAACTTAGTTCATACACATCTGAGGACCCTATTAGGTTCGGACCCTATAGGTCCAGACCTCGATGGGCCTAGACCTAGTTGGGTTCCTTAAAAATCGTCATAGTTTTTGATCCAAAATTTGTGTCCGTTTCGCTCTACCTTGCTTAGTTTTTGAGATACGTGATTATAGGGGACTACTGGGGTCTTGAGAATTAAAAAACTCGATAACTTCAAAAATATTACTCGGATACTGCTTTTGGACTTTTTGTTGTGTCGGCAATATTTACCGAGATATGAGCATTTTAAAATTTTCGGGGATGCTAACTTTTTTGGATCCAAAGTTAGGGCCCATTAGGATCCACACATGTGAAGAGGGCCGGCGATACTATGGAGTGCTCGAGAACCAAAAATGGCCTCCATTTTGCTCTATCTGGCTTAGTTTCCGAGATAGCGGAAGTTTTAAGTTTTCTGAAAATAAAAAAAAAAATTCCATTTATTTTGCTAATATTAGCAAAAAAGCTTGTAAAAATTTGGTCAACTCAATTTTAAATCTAGCAAAAAAAATTAGTTCAAATTTTGTTTAAAATTGCTAATGCGCTAAATGAAGTTTACAAGATATTTTTGCTAACATGCTAATCTCGACTAAAAATTTGCTAAAAGTTGCTAACCAGCATTAGCAAAAAAAAATTAGTAAATCTACTAATGTATTATTTTGAGTGTAAATGTAAACAATCTTTTTACACAATTTTTTAAAAATGGCAAAAGGTAAATACTGTCCGACGGATTTCACCGACCGATGTTGTAATTGAAGAGAGCCTTTGGTGGTACCTCTTAGAACAGTTTCAAGCATTTCATCAAACAACCCAAGCAGAAATGCAATTCAGAAGAGATATTTTATAAAAGATAATTTATTTCATCAACAATAAAAATAAAAAAAATTCGCGAAAAAAAAATTGGGTAACAAATATCTGCGATTTTTTCTTTTTTTGTAAAAAAAAAAATATGTTCATACCTGTTTAAATAACATTCGGTGTTCTATTATGTTCACATTGTCAACCAGCAGCCGAATTAAAGCATTTTGTATTTTAAGGTTATGTTGAATATACCAAAATTTTTGAGGTGTACTTACATTTTCGTTCATAATTTTTGAATCGCTGAACCGATATCGCTCAAAAGTAATACCAAACTGCTCGGGAGAACTTGCAATAAATAGTTTAAATTTCAGTGATCTCCGTATGAAATTTTGGCCGTGATCACCATTTCCACAGACGGACATCGCTAGAATGTCTTAAAATCGATCAATGATCAATTATATATCGTCGCTGCGCCTAAAAATGGAGTCATGTGTTTTGGGGCAAATGTTCAGGAGAGCAAAAAAAGTGTTTATTTTCGTCCCTTCGCGATTTTTTTTTTTAGGTTTGTTCTATAAAAAATTCTTGTACCGATATGCTATCCACATACTACAAAAAAAGTATGAAACATTTAACGGTTTTCCAGTGGTGCAGAAATTTTTAAAAATCATACACGTAACTCATTTTCTAAGTACTTTTTGGAACAAAATTTAAATAAAATGGAATATTTTTTACACATAACTCCTTTTGCTTATGAAACCATTCTTATTGTTAATTTCTTTTCGAGAGGGACAAAGACTAAATAAAGTTTGTTGGAAGTTTAAAGCGACATTAGTTAGACAAGGTCCTTAAAATTTTGATATTTAAAAGCTCTTCACTAAACAGCGAACAACAGATTTTTCGCAAAACTGGTGCTGTTTTTTTGTTTTTCTTGTAACTATTCAAGAGCATCGACATAAATTGACATCTGCGAAAGATACTGTACTTTAGATACCAAAATTTTCCGCCGTCAAATAATTTAATTACTTTCACAAGGCTTAATTACCCGCCATTTAGAATTTAGATTACAGGATGAAAATTTGCAAATATTTTCCAAAAAATCTTGACATATTCATTCAAAATACTTAGATGCTATGTGTGAACCTCATATTACTAAAAAAGTGGTCCATTTTGTCACGTTCTGTTACTTTTTTATCAAAAAAAGTTATGTGTAGCTTAACACATAACTCCTTTTCAAACCTTTTTTAGTATGACGAACACATAGCTCCTTTTACTAGGGTTGCCATCCGTCCTCTTTTCCCCGGACACCGTCCTCTTTTTTAGGGCGTCCGGGGCAGTCCTACTTCTTTTTTAGAAAGTGTCCGGGGTTGTCCTACTTTTTGCACTTTACCCGATAACATTTTTTTTATTACTTTTAAACTTTTGAATTATTTTCATCGCCATATTTTCGCTTATCAGCAGTAATGTCAACTTTTTGAGAACAAAACGCACAAAAATTAAAAAAAAAAACGCTTCAAATTAATTATATTTCGAGTAAAAATTCACTCTAGGTAGTGCGAAAATAACTACGTTAGCATCAATTCTTATCAGGTGTTGTGTGTCTTAAAGTTTGCTCTCCGAAAAAAGATTTGTATATCAAAAATTTCCATTACAGATTTAAAAAAAAATAATAATTTTAAGAAAATTCCTTTGAATTTCCAAAAATTCCATTTGTATTTCAGAAATTTCCAATTGTATTTCAAAACTTTCCAGTTGTATTTTAAAAATATCTAAATGCTTTTCAGAAAAATCCGTTTCAGAAATTTACAATTAAATTTAAAAAATGTATGTTTCAAAAATGTCTAAATGCTTTTCAGAAAATTCCAATTAAATATATTTCAAAAATTTCTATTTCTATTCAAAATTTTTCAAATGCTTTGCAGAAAATTTTGATATGCAAATAAAATTTTTTTAAAAGCATTTAGATAATTATATTTTGAGTAGGTTTTTTCTAGCTCGAGGTCATTAAAACTATAATAATCTCATATAATAATTTTCAAGAAAAAATTTTTCTGTTTTAAATTTATTTATGTTGGTCATTTTTTGCAAGACTTAATCGACACGTGTTTCGGGATTTGTCTAATCCCATTGTCAAGATTATTTAGCAAAAAATAATAACCCTGTACTACAAGTAGCGAAGGGTCTTTAATGACAATCGTTAATGATCAAACTAAAATAAAAATACATATTCGACTCTATTTCCATTGGGAATTAGAAGACGAAAATTGACAAAGTCTTGCAAAAAATGACCAACTTAATAAATTTAAAACAGAAAAATATTTTTCTTGAAAATTATTATATGAGAATATCATAGTTTTAATTAGTAAAGGAAATAATGACCTCGAGCTAGAAAAAAACCTACTCAAAATATAATATTTTAAAGGTCGAGTACAAAAATTTTTATTTTTTAATAAAAATTAATCAGAATTTGAACATTTAGATAATTTTTAAATAAAAATGGGCATTTCTGAAATACAATTGAATTATCTAAAATTCCAATTGAATTTATTTAAATTCAAAAGTAATTTTCTTAAAATCATTGAGAAAATTTTGAAATGGAAATGTTTAAAATACAAATGGAATTTTCTGAAAACCATTTAGAAAATTTTGAATTACAAATAGAAAATTTTGATATACAATTAAAATTTTTGAATTATAATTGGACATTTTTTTAAATTAACCAAACATTTTTGAATTAAAAATGAATATTTCTCATATATAATTGGGAATATAGTTAAACATTTTTTAAAATTGAAAATTTTTGAAATATAATTGGTACTTTCTGAAATAAAATTGAAAGATTTTCTTTTAGTATGTATTTTTTTGATTTTTTAAGTGGAAATGAAAATTGTTTCCTTAATAAAAATGCATTTTTTTTTTGCATATTGTGTCTCGAAGTTTACTTTTTTTAAATTAATTTATTAAAAAAAATTGTCCTCTTTTTTGGGTCAAATGTCCTCCTTTTTTGAGGTTGGCGTCCTCTTTTTCTCAAAATGGAAATGGCAACCCTACTTTTACTAACTTTTGAACCAATCAAGATATCAAAAAACGGTTTAGTGAGTAAACTTATGACCAATATGGGATCATAAAGATGTAATAAAAAAAAAAAATTAAAAAACTACACATGACTCCATTTTCGGTGAGTTACAAACGGAATGACAAACTTATACAGTGTATCACAAAAGTATTTTGCCTATGCAAAATATAATGCAATTTAATAAATAAACGCTATAAAAAAATTTTTATTTTTAAAAATAAATATATGTTTAAATGAATATTAAATAAGGGAAGATTAAACTTCAATTCTGTATTTTTAAACACATAATTTAAATTTTTCATGCATGAGATTTTTAAGAAAATGTCAAATTGACACTAATTTTTCAGCTCACAAAAGTATTTTGCTTTTTTAATTTTAAAATATCATTTTTTTAATTTATTAAAAATATTAACAATTTTAATATTTTGAATGGTAGTTAGCCAGAACTAATAACAGACGCCTGGACATTGATTCCACTAAATTTAAAAATTTTTGAATAGGTATTTTGTACCATTCTACTTGCGATGCTTGTTTTAACATAGTTTCTATTAAAATGTGGTGTTGCATGATTTTTTCGTCCAAGTGAGCCCAAAGATTTTCGAAAGGATTCATGTCGGGACTTTGTAGTGGTGTTGCCAGTTGTTTGGTGTTGTATAAAAACCACTTTTTAACGTAAAAAGCTGTGTGCTTTAGCTCATTATCACGTTGGAAGTAAAACCCATTTCGCGATAGCCCCATTTGTTCAGCACTGGCATGTTAATTTTTCCTAAAAAAGGATAAATCTCTACATGACTATCCATAGTTTCATCAATAAACACCAACTGGCCCAATTCAAGGCCGACATACAGCCCTACACCACCAGATAACACCCTCATGTTTTACAGTTAATCTTATATTTTTATATTTAAGGATTTATTTGGCTTTCGCAAGACCATACGTCGTCCATCTGACCCAATAAAGTTTTGGAAAACTCAAATGTATTGTGTATTGACGAAACCAAATTCAACATTCTTGGGTGTGAAGAACGACGTCTTGGTCTTGTAAAAGCCAAATAAATCCTTAAATATAAAAAATATAAGATTAACTGTAAAACACGATGGTGATTCTCTGGTGGTGTAGGGCTGTATGTCGGCCTTGAAATGGTCCAGTTGGTGTTTATTGATGAAACTATAGATAGTCATGTAGAGATTTATCCTTTTTGAGGAAAAATTAACCTGCCAGTGCTGAACAAATGGGTCTATCGCAAAATGGGTTTTACTTCCCATGTGATTATGAGCCAAAACACACAGCTTTTGACGTAAAAAAATGGCTTTTATACAACACCAAACTTGTGGCAACACCACCACAAAGTCCCGATATGAATCCTTTCGAAAATCTTTGGGCTAATGTGGACGAAAAAATCCTGTAACACAACATTTCAATAAAAACTACTTTAAAACAAGCATCGGAAGTAGAATGGTACAAAAATACCTATTCAAAAATTTTTGAATTTAGTGGGATCAATGCAAAGACGTCTGGAATTAGTTCTGGCTAACAATAAATACCATTCAAAATATTAAAATTGTTAATTTTTCTATTAAATTAAAAAAATGATATATTAAAAATAAAAAAGCAAAATACTTTTGTGAGCTGAAAAATTAAAATTAAGTGTTTAAAAATACAGAATTAAAGTTCAATCTTTCCTTATTTAATATTCAACAAAACATATATTTATTTTAAAAAATAAATATTTTTTATAGCGTTTTTTTATGAAATTTCATAATATTTTGCATAGGCAAAATACTTTTGTAATACACTGTATATACCCTCTATCACTAACAAGGAAGGTATCCCATAGCTTACACTCCGATTGTCCTGCACTTTTAATATGTTATAGAGGAACAAAATCGAAGATTTACCGGTTTTTTTTATCGGTTATCGTGATGGTTAAAGGGGGGAAATGAGAGGGTGAAAAACGGTATTTTTTTTATTTTTTTCGCATTTGCTCCAAAGGAACTATATGAACATTATATATGGATGGAAAGGTTTTTTTAATGCCTATTCAATGGTGTGTCGGACTTAGCAAAACTATTCTTTTTTAAGTTGGTTTTTGTAAAAAATGTGTAAATGTTGAGCTACTTTATATGGAGAAGTATGTACGTACGACCCCTTAATTCATATATAATAATCTCTATAAAGTTTAAGCCGACACGTGTTTTGCTTTTGGCAAAATTCCTGTTAGTTCAGCTTTTATTCAGATTTCTCCGAAAGCCCATCATTTTTCATAAGGTGGCAACCCTTTTTTAAACCACCGGGATAGCCGATAAAAAGTAGCAGGTTAAATTTAGTTTTTGGTACTTATTAATGTATATAAATTGAAGAGGAATCAGAGTATAAGCTTGTAAGTGGAGGGTATAAAAATATATAAGAAAGTCAAGGCATTCTTAAACGATTCCCCTTTAATTTTATAAAAGTGTGTATTGGAATGACCCCGCTCAAATGTGGCACTGAAAATGAAATGTTTATGAAAAAAAGCCGTGAGAACATCTAGCGAGTTTTAAAATAATTTCTACAAAGTTCAACATTCGCGTGCGAAACATTTAAGCGGGCGCATTTAAATTATGGCATTTGCCTTTATTTTGTGTATACATTCGAAGAAAATGAATAAGAATTCTTATAGTTGCCACTTAAAAAGTGATGTTAAACAAGAAATTAAAAAAATAAGGTTTCGCGTGCGCACCATTTAAGTGGGGAACAGGGGTAACTCATGAATAGTAGTGTCAGTTATAACGAAGTCGTTATTAACAGATGGCAATCTTTTTTTGGAAAGTATTTGGGAACGATTTGGGAATAACGAAAAATAAACACTAAAAAATTTTAAAATTATGAATGAAAATTATTGTTGTGTCACTTGAAATTAAAAAAATACATAATAAAAAAACAAAATGAAGGTAATAAAATCAAAACTACCAGCAAAATTAAACGAAAAATAAAAGGTAAACAAAATTTCCAGCTTTCCCAGATACCATTTGTAAAACTAACACCATCTTTAAGGTAGAAACAGAACAAGCACGGCACGGGGGACGGTTGCCGTTGCCGGAGAATATAGGCCCAAAACAATGACGGGGTACGGTGACGGCAAAAAATGTCATTTGTTTGTTCAGTGGTGCTAACTTTTAATAAAATTAGCGTAATTTTACGGAAAAAAATCGCTTATCACATAGTCAATGTGATTAAGTTGGCACTACTGTACGTTTGTTACACCATTGTGAATGAAAAAATAAAAAATTGTTGTGAAAATGCGGCAACCCTGGAGTGTGAGAGGGAGGGAGATTGAGAGAACCCGGAGATAAAATAAAATAAGTTTTAATTTTTTGTCGTGCCGGTCACGGTTTTTAACTGTCAAATCGTATGGAAAAAGTCGTGCCGGGCTTGTTCTGTTCAGACCTTTTAACGTCAAAAAGAATTGACTCTTGCATAGTCTTTATATATTTAAGTTTTTGGTGGGGAATGCATTTAATCAGGCACATTTAAATTTTAGTTTTTTCTCAAAATTTATGAAAGTACTAATAGAAAACACAATTTTCACATTTAAAGAGCCTCTGCTCAAATCGTCATTTATTAATTTATAAAAACCTCGGTGAACATCTAACACTTAAATGCGCCAGTAAGTATGAAATAAAACGAATTTAATAACATAAATTAATACAGTGAATGAAATTCAACAAATGAATGAAATTCAACAAATGAATGAAATTCAACATATGAATGAATTTAATAAATGTACAGAGTTTTTTTATGTAAAATATTGCTCTCATAAAATGCATTAAACTAAAACTTTGTAAATTTTTTTTGGTAAAATTCTGGTCGCTTTTATCAACATTTTACAGAATTTTCTTCGTAAAATAACAAAAAATCTTGATGGTTGGAAATCTATAGTATTTTCTGCTGTCTCAGCAAAGTAGGTATCTTTCTCTGTAATTTAGCAGAGTGATTTGTTTGAGTGTAGGCCCTTGATCATGTGAAACTATCATAAATGAAATTCAAAAAATTATAGAGAGTGAGAAGATATTTTTAAAACTTCATCTGGCGTGACCAGTCCATCTAAAATCACTGGATCACTACTTAGAGCTTTTTGAGTCGTATTTTTTTTTTATAAATAACTTTTCTCTCTTTATCTTTTTCAGGAACAACTAGCCGAATTAGAAGCAGCATTTGCCAAATCTCATTATCCTGATATTTATTGTAGAGAAGAATTAGCGCGAACAACAAAATTAAATGAAGCGAGAATACAAGTAAGTCAAAATATTTTTTTAAAAATATTAAACAAAAAAAAAAAAACTTAGCAAACATTAAACACAAAAAGAATTAAATAAAAAGTCGGGTTTTTATTGTTAGCAAAACCTATAAACATGAAAGAACTAGTTCAAACATATCGGTATATTTGCACTACTGATTATAACGATTAACAAACGATTATTACAGTTCAGTGGCTTCACCGATGGGTGTCGCTGTTAAGTGCATGTGTCAACAACTCTATAATAAAACTGCCCTAATGCAACAAACACATACTACACACAATTAATCGACTTTAATATAGGTTTATATGTATAAGAACTTCACTGTGTGTATCCTTAGGGGATGATTTTCCCCCTTCCACACATATTTTCCTTTTGGCAACTT